>CM048666.1:16621968-17339986 GCA_026401315.1 Dysphania ambrosioides | reverse complement strand
CGTTTTCAATGCAAGAACACTTGTAACTAGGCTATATTGGTATGTTAGTGAGAGTTATAGGTTAGTTTGACAAGAAATGTGGAAAATAGGCGAGTTAGAACCCTTTTTGGCCCCTTTTCCCTTGAAAATCACGAACATCATCCCAAAACTTAGTGAAATGCTTCTAAGGCTCGTTTTCAATTCACGAATAGTTTTAAATAGGCTATATTGGTAAGGGAGTGCAAGTTATAGGTTAGTTTGACAAGAAATGAGGAAAAAAGACGAGGTATAACCCTTTTAGGCCACCTTTCCCTCGAAAATCACGAATATCGTCCCAAGACTTAGTGAAATGCTTCTAAGGCTCGTTTTCAATGCATGAACACTTGTAACTAGGCTATATTGGTATTTTAGTGCAAGTTATTGGTTAGTTTGATAAGAAATGTGGAAAATAGGCGAGGTAGAACCCTTTTCGGCCCCTTTTCCCTTGAAAATCACGAATATCGTCCCTATACTTAGTGAAATACTTCTAAGGCAGGTTATCAATTATGAACACTTGTAACAAGTCTATATTGGTATGTTAGTGCAAGTTATAGGATAGTTTAACAAGAAGTGTGGAAAATAGGCGAGATAGAACCCTCTTTGGCCTCTTTTCCCTTGAAAATCACAAACATCATCCCAAATCTTAGTGAAATGCTTTTAAGGTTCATTTTCAATGCATGAATACTTGTAACTAGGCTATATTGGTATGTTAATGCAAGTTATAGGTTAGTTTGACAAGAAATGTGGAAAATAGGCGAGGTAGAACCCTTTTCGGCCCCCTTTTCCCTTGAAAATACCCAATATCGTCCCAAAACTTAGTGAAATGCTTCTAAGGCTCGTTTTCAATTCACGAATACTTGTAACTACGCTATATTTGTATGGTAGTGAAAGTTATAGGTTAGTTTGACGAGAAATGAGGAAAAAAGACGAGGTAGAACCCTTTTCAACCCCCTTCCTCTTGAAAAACACGAATATCTTCCCAAAACTTGGTGAAATTCTTCTTAGGTTCGTTTTCAATGCATGAACACTTGTAACTAGGCTATATTGGTATGTTAGTGCAAGTTATAGGTTTGTTTGATAAGAAATGTGGAAAATAGGCGACGTAGAACCTTCTTCGGCCCTCTCTCCCTTGAAAAACACGAATATCGTCCCAAAACTTATTGAAATGCTTCTACGTTTCTTTTTAATTGCGTGAACACTTCTAACTAGTATACATTGGTATGTTAGTGCAAGTTATAGGTAAGTTTGACAGGAAATGTGGAAAATAGGCGAGGTATAACCCTTTTCGGCCCCCTTTCCCCTGAAAATCACGAATATCGTCCCAAAACTTAGTGAAGTGCTTCTACGGCTCGTTTTCAATGCATGAACACTTGTAACTAGGCTATATTGGTATGTTAGTGCAAGTTATAGGTTAGCTTGATATGAAATGTGGAAAATGGGCTTAGTAAGACCCTTTTTGGCCCCTTTTCCCTTAAAAATCACGAATATCGTCCCTAAACTTAGTGAAATGCTTCTAATTTCAATGCATGAACACTTGTAACTAGGCTATATTGGTATTTTAGTTGAATTCCTAGGTTAGTTTGATATAAAATGTGGAAAATAGGCGAGGTAGAACCCTCTTCGGCCACTTTTCCCTTGAAAATAACGAATATCGTCCCTAAACTTAGTGAAATGCTTTTCAGGTTCGTTTTCAATGCATGAATACTTGTAACTAGGCTATATTGGTATGTTAGGGAAACTCATAGGTTAGTTTGATCAGAAATGTGGAAAATAGGCGAGGTAGAGTCTTTTTCGGCCACCTTTCCCTTGAAAATCAAGAATATCGTCCCAAAACTTAGAGAAATGGTTCTAAGGCTCGTTTTCAATGCATGAACAATTCTAACTAGGCTATATTGGTATGTTAGTGCAAGTTATAGGTTAGTTTGATATGAAATGGAGAAAATAGGTTTGGTAGAACCTTTTTTGGACCCTTTTCCCCTTAAAAACACGAATATCTTCCGGAAACTTAGAGAAATGCTTCTAAGGTTCGTTTTCAATGCAAGAACACTTGTAACTAGGCTATATTGGTATGTTAGTGAGAGTTATAGGTTAGTTTGACAAGAAATGTGGAAAATAGGCGAGTTAGAACCCTTTTTGGCCCCTTTTCCCTTGAAAATCACGAACATCATCCCAAAACTTAGTGAAATGCTTCTAAGGCTCGTTTTCAATTCACGAATAGTTTTAAATAGGCTATATTGGTAAGGGAGTGCAAGTTATAGGTTAGTTTGACAAGAAATGAGGAAAAAAGACGAGGTATAACCCTTTTAGGCCACCTTTCCCTCGAAAATCACGAATATCGTCCCAAGACTTAGTGAAATGCTTCTAAGGCTCGTTTTCAATGCATGAACACTTGTAACTAGGCTATATTGGTATTTTAGTGCAAGTTATTGGTTAGTTTGATAAGAAATGTGGAAAATAGGCGAGGTAGAACCCTTTTCGGCCCCTTTTCCCTTGAAAATCACGAATATCGTCCCTATACTTAGTGAAATACTTCTAAGGCAGGTTATCAATTATGAACACTTGTAACAAGTCTATATTGGTATGTTAGTGCAAGTTATAGGATAGTTTAACAAGAAGTGTGGAAAATAGGCGAGATAGAACCCTCTTTGGCCTCTTTTCCCTTGAAAATCACAAACATCATCCCAAATCTTAGTGAAATGCTTTTAAGGTTCATTTTCAATGCATGAATACTTGTAACTAGGCTATATTGGTATGTTAATGCAAGTTATAGGTTAGTTTGACAAGAAATGTGGAAAATAGGCGAGGTAGAACCCTTTTCGGCCCCCTTTTCCCTTGAAAATACCCAATATCGTCCCAAAACTTAGTGAAATGCTTCTAAGGCTCGTTTTCAATTCACGAATACTTGTAACTACGCTATATTTGTATGGTAGTGAAAGTTATAGGTTAGTTTGACGAGAAATGAGGAAAAAAGACGAGGTAGAACCCTTTTCAACCCCCTTCCTCTTGAAAAACACGAATATCTTCCCAAAACTTGGTGAAATTCTTCTTAGGTTCGTTTTCAATGCATGAACACTTGTAACTAGGCTATATTGGTATGTTAGTGCAAGTTATAGGTTTGTTTGATAAGAAATGTGGAAAATAGGCGACGTAGAACCTTCTTCGGCCCTCTCTCCCTTGAAAAACACGAATATCGTCCCAAAACTTATTGAAATGCTTCTACGTTTCTTTTTAATTGCGTGAACACTTCTAACTAGTATACATTGGTATGTTAGTGCAAGTTATAGGTAAGTTTGACAGGAAATGTGGAAAATAGGCGAGGTATAACCCTTTTCGGCCCCCTTTCCCCTGAAAATCACGAATATCGTCCCAAAACTTAGTGAAGTGCTTCTACGGCTCGTTTTCAATGCATGAACACTTGTAACTAGGCTATATTGGTATGTTAGTGCAAGTTATAGGTTAGCTTGATATGAAATGTGGAAAATGGGCTTAGTAAGACCCTTTTTGGCCCCTTTTCCCTTAAAAATCACGAATATCGTCCCTAAACTTAGTGAAATGCTTCTAATTTCAATGCATGAACACTTGTAACTAGGCTATATTGGTATTTTAGTTGAATTCCTAGGTTAGTTTGATATAAAATGTGGAAAATAGGCGAGGTAGAACCCTCTTCGGCCACTTTTCCCTTGAAAATAACGAATATCGTCCCTAAACTTAGTGAAATGCTTTTCAGGTTCGTTTTCAATGCATGAATACTTGTAACTAGGCTATATTGGTATGTTAGGGAAACTCATAGGTTAGTTTGATCAGAAATGTGGAAAATAGGCGAGGTAGAGTCTTTTTCGGCCACCTTTCCCTTGAAAATCAAGAATATCGTCCCAAAACTTAGAGAAATGGTTCTAAGGCTCGTTTTCAATGCATGAACAATTCTAACTAGGCTATATTGGTATGTTAGTGCAAGTTATAGGTTAGTTTGATATGAAATGGAGAAAATAGGTTTGGTAGAACCTTTTTTGGACCCTTTTCCCCTTAAAAACACGAATATCTTCCGGAAACTTAGAGAAATGCTTCTAAGGTTCGTTTTCAATGCAAGAACACTTGTAACTAGGCTATATTGGTATGTTAGTGAGAGTTATAGGTTAGTTTGACAAGAAATGTGGAAAATAGGCGAGTTAGAACCCTTTTTGGCCCCTTTTCCCTTGAAAATCACGAACATCATCCCAAAACTTAGTGAAATGCTTCTAAGGCTCGTTTTCAATTCACGAATAGTTTTAAATAGGCTATATTGGTAAGGGAGTGCAAGTTATAGGTTAGTTTGACAAGAAATGAGGAAAAAAGACGAGGTATAACCCTTTTAGGCCACCTTTCCCTCGAAAATCACGAATATCGTCCCAAGACTTAGTGAAATGCTTCTAAGGCTCGTTTTCAATGCATGAACACTTGTAACTAGGCTATATTGGTATTTTAGTGCAAGTTATTGGTTAGTTTGATAAGAAATGTGGAAAATAGGCGAGGTAGAACCCTTTTCGGCCCCTTTTCCCTTGAAAATCACGAATATCGTCCCTATACTTAGTGAAATACTTCTAAGGCAGGTTATCAATTATGAACACTTGTAACAAGTCTATATTGGTATGTTAGTGCAAGTTATAGGATAGTTTAACAAGAAGTGTGGAAAATAGGCGAGATAGAACCCTCTTTGGCCTCTTTTCCCTTGAAAATCACAAACATCATCCCAAATCTTAGTGAAATGCTTTTAAGGTTCATTTTCAATGCATGAATACTTGTAACTAGGCTATATTGGTATGTTAATGCAAGTTATAGGTTAGTTTGACAAGAAATGTGGAAAATAGGCGAGGTAGAACCCTTTTCGGCCCCCTTTTCCCTTGAAAATACCCAATATCGTCCCAAAACTTAGTGAAATGCTTCTAAGGCTCGTTTTCAATTCACGAATACTTGTAACTACGCTATATTTGTATGGTAGTGAAAGTTATAGGTTAGTTTGACGAGAAATGAGGAAAAAAGACGAGGTAGAACCCTTTTCAACCCCCTTCCTCTTGAAAAACACGAATATCTTCCCAAAACTTGGTGAAATTCTTCTTAGGTTCGTTTTCAATGCATGAACACTTGTAACTAGGCTATATTGGTATGTTAGTGCAAGTTATAGGTTTGTTTGATAAGAAATGTGGAAAATAGGCGACGTAGAACCTTCTTCGGCCCTCTCTCCCTTGAAAAACACGAATATCGTCCCAAAACTTATTGAAATGCTTCTACGTTTCTTTTTAATTGCGTGAACACTTCTAACTAGTATACATTGGTATGTTAGTGCAAGTTATAGGTAAGTTTGACAGGAAATGTGGAAAATAGGCGAGGTATAACCCTTTTCGGCCCCCTTTCCCCTGAAAATCACGAATATCGTCCCAAAACTTAGTGAAGTGCTTCTACGGCTCGTTTTCAATGCATGAACACTTGTAACTAGGCTATATTGGTATGTTAGTGCAAGTTATAGGTTAGCTTGATATGAAATGTGGAAAATGGGCTTAGTAAGACCCTTTTTGGCCCCTTTTCCCTTAAAAATCACGAATATCGTCCCTAAACTTAGTGAAATGCTTCTAATTTCAATGCATGAACACTTGTAACTAGGCTATATTGGTATTTTAGTTGAATTCCTAGGTTAGTTTGATATAAAATGTGGAAAATAGGCGAGGTAGAACCCTCTTCGGCCACTTTTCCCTTGAAAATAACGAATATCGTCCCTAAACTTAGTGAAATGCTTTTCAGGTTCGTTTTCAATGCATGAATACTTGTAACTAGGCTATATTGGTATGTTAGGGAAACTCATAGGTTAGTTTGATCAGAAATGTGGAAAATAGGCGAGGTAGAGTCTTTTTCGGCCACCTTTCCCTTGAAAATCAAGAATATCGTCCCAAAACTTAGAGAAATGGTTCTAAGGCTCGTTTTCAATGCATGAACAATTCTAACTAGGCTATATTGGTATGTTAGTGCAAGTTATAGGTTAGTTTGATATGAAATGGAGAAAATAGGTTTGGTAGAACCTTTTTTGGACCCTTTTCCCCTTAAAAACACGAATATCTTCCGGAAACTTAGAGAAATGCTTCTAAGGTTCGTTTTCAATGCAAGAACACTTGTAACTAGGCTATATTGGTATGTTAGTGAGAGTTATAGGTTAGTTTGACAAGAAATGTGGAAAATAGGCGAGTTAGAACCCTTTTTGGCCCCTTTTCCCTTGAAAATCACGAACATCATCCCAAAACTTAGTGAAATGCTTCTAAGGCTCGTTTTCAATTCACGAATAGTTTTAAATAGGCTATATTGGTAAGGGAGTGCAAGTTATAGGTTAGTTTGACAAGAAATGAGGAAAAAAGACGAGGTATAACCCTTTTAGGCCACCTTTCCCTCGAAAATCACGAATATCGTCCCAAGACTTAGTGAAATGCTTCTAAGGCTCGTTTTCAATGCATGAACACTTGTAACTAGGCTATATTGGTATTTTAGTGCAAGTTATTGGTTAGTTTGATAAGAAATGTGGAAAATAGGCGAGGTAGAACCCTTTTCGGCCCCTTTTCCCTTGAAAATCACGAATATCGTCCCTATACTTAGTGAAATACTTCTAAGGCAGGTTATCAATTATGAACACTTGTAACAAGTCTATATTGGTATGTTAGTGCAAGTTATAGGATAGTTTAACAAGAAGTGTGGAAAATAGGCGAGATAGAACCCTCTTTGGCCTCTTTTCCCTTGAAAATCACAAACATCATCCCAAATCTTAGTGAAATGCTTTTAAGGTTCATTTTCAATGCATGAATACTTGTAACTAGGCTATATTGGTATGTTAATGCAAGTTATAGGTTAGTTTGACAAGAAATGTGGAAAATAGGCGAGGTAGAACCCTTTTCGGCCCCCTTTTCCCTTGAAAATACCCAATATCGTCCCAAAACTTAGTGAAATGCTTCTAAGGCTCGTTTTCAATTCACGAATACTTGTAACTACGCTATATTTGTATGGTAGTGAAAGTTATAGGTTAGTTTGACGAGAAATGAGGAAAAAAGACGAGGTAGAACCCTTTTCAACCCCCTTCCTCTTGAAAAACACGAATATCTTCCCAAAACTTGGTGAAATTCTTCTTAGGTTCGTTTTCAATGCATGAACACTTGTAACTAGGCTATATTGGTATGTTAGTGCAAGTTATAGGTTTGTTTGATAAGAAATGTGGAAAATAGGCGACGTAGAACCTTCTTCGGCCCTCTCTCCCTTGAAAAACACGAATATCGTCCCAAAACTTATTGAAATGCTTCTACGTTTCTTTTTAATTGCGTGAACACTTCTAACTAGTATACATTGGTATGTTAGTGCAAGTTATAGGTAAGTTTGACAGGAAATGTGGAAAATAGGCGAGGTATAACCCTTTTCGGCCCCCTTTCCCCTGAAAATCACGAATATCGTCCCAAAACTTAGTGAAGTGCTTCTACGGCTCGTTTTCAATGCATGAACACTTGTAACTAGGCTATATTGGTATGTTAGTGCAAGTTATAGGTTAGCTTGATATGAAATGTGGAAAATGGGCTTAGTAAGACCCTTTTTGGCCCCTTTTCCCTTAAAAATCACGAATATCGTCCCTAAACTTAGTGAAATGCTTCTAATTTCAATGCATGAACACTTGTAACTAGGCTATATTGGTATTTTAGTTGAATTCCTAGGTTAGTTTGATATAAAATGTGGAAAATAGGCGAGGTAGAACCCTCTTCGGCCACTTTTCCCTTGAAAATAACGAATATCGTCCCTAAACTTAGTGAAATGCTTTTCAGGTTCGTTTTCAATGCATGAATACTTGTAACTAGGCTATATTGGTATGTTAGGGAAACTCATAGGTTAGTTTGATCAGAAATGTGGAAAATAGGCGAGGTAGAGTCTTTTTCGGCCACCTTTCCCTTGAAAATCAAGAATATCGTCCCAAAACTTAGAGAAATGGTTCTAAGGCTCGTTTTCAATGCATGAACAATTCTAACTAGGCTATATTGGTATGTTAGTGCAAGTTATAGGTTAGTTTGATATGAAATGGAGAAAATAGGTTTGGTAGAACCTTTTTTGGACCCTTTTCCCCTTAAAAACACGAATATCTTCCGGAAACTTAGAGAAATGCTTCTAAGGTTCGTTTTCAATGCAAGAACACTTGTAACTAGGCTATATTGGTATGTTAGTGAGAGTTATAGGTTAGTTTGACAAGAAATGTGGAAAATAGGCGAGTTAGAACCCTTTTTGGCCCCTTTTCCCTTGAAAATCACGAACATCATCCCAAAACTTAGTGAAATGCTTCTAAGGCTCGTTTTCAATTCACGAATAGTTTTAAATAGGCTATATTGGTAAGGGAGTGCAAGTTATAGGTTAGTTTGACAAGAAATGAGGAAAAAAGACGAGGTATAACCCTTTTAGGCCACCTTTCCCTCGAAAATCACGAATATCGTCCCAAGACTTAGTGAAATGCTTCTAAGGCTCGTTTTCAATGCATGAACACTTGTAACTAGGCTATATTGGTATTTTAGTGCAAGTTATTGGTTAGTTTGATAAGAAATGTGGAAAATAGGCGAGGTAGAACCCTTTTCGGCCCCTTTTCCCTTGAAAATCACGAATATCGTCCCTATACTTAGTGAAATACTTCTAAGGCAGGTTATCAATTATGAACACTTGTAACAAGTCTATATTGGTATGTTAGTGCAAGTTATAGGATAGTTTAACAAGAAGTGTGGAAAATAGGCGAGATAGAACCCTCTTTGGCCTCTTTTCCCTTGAAAATCACAAACATCATCCCAAATCTTAGTGAAATGCTTTTAAGGTTCATTTTCAATGCATGAATACTTGTAACTAGGCTATATTGGTATGTTAATGCAAGTTATAGGTTAGTTTGACAAGAAATGTGGAAAATAGGCGAGGTAGAACCCTTTTCGGCCCCCTTTTCCCTTGAAAATACCCAATATCGTCCCAAAACTTAGTGAAATGCTTCTAAGGCTCGTTTTCAATTCACGAATACTTGTAACTACGCTATATTTGTATGGTAGTGAAAGTTATAGGTTAGTTTGACGAGAAATGAGGAAAAAAGACGAGGTAGAACCCTTTTCAACCCCCTTCCTCTTGAAAAACACGAATATCTTCCCAAAACTTGGTGAAATTCTTCTTAGGTTCGTTTTCAATGCATGAACACTTGTAACTAGGCTATATTGGTATGTTAGTGCAAGTTATAGGTTTGTTTGATAAGAAATGTGGAAAATAGGCGACGTAGAACCTTCTTCGGCCCTCTCTCCCTTGAAAAACACGAATATCGTCCCAAAACTTATTGAAATGCTTCTACGTTTCTTTTTAATTGCGTGAACACTTCTAACTAGTATACATTGGTATGTTAGTGCAAGTTATAGGTAAGTTTGACAGGAAATGTGGAAAATAGGCGAGGTATAACCCTTTTCGGCCCCCTTTCCCCTGAAAATCACGAATATCGTCCCAAAACTTAGTGAAGTGCTTCTACGGCTCGTTTTCAATGCATGAACACTTGTAACTAGGCTATATTGGTATGTTAGTGCAAGTTATAGGTTAGCTTGATATGAAATGTGGAAAATGGGCTTAGTAAGACCCTTTTTGGCCCCTTTTCCCTTAAAAATCACGAATATCGTCCCTAAACTTAGTGAAATGCTTCTAATTTCAATGCATGAACACTTGTAACTAGGCTATATTGGTATTTTAGTTGAATTCCTAGGTTAGTTTGATATAAAATGTGGAAAATAGGCGAGGTAGAACCCTCTTCGGCCACTTTTCCCTTGAAAATAACGAATATCGTCCCTAAACTTAGTGAAATGCTTTTCAGGTTCGTTTTCAATGCATGAATACTTGTAACTAGGCTATATTGGTATGTTAGGGAAACTCATAGGTTAGTTTGATCAGAAATGTGGAAAATAGGCGAGGTAGAGTCTTTTTCGGCCACCTTTCCCTTGAAAATCAAGAATATCGTCCCAAAACTTAGAGAAATGGTTCTAAGGCTCGTTTTCAATGCATGAACAATTCTAACTAGGCTATATTGGTATGTTAGTGCAAGTTATAGGTTAGTTTGATATGAAATGGAGAAAATAGGTTTGGTAGAACCTTTTTTGGACCCTTTTCCCCTTAAAAACACGAATATCTTCCGGAAACTTAGAGAAATGCTTCTAAGGTTCGTTTTCAATGCAAGAACACTTGTAACTAGGCTATATTGGTATGTTAGTGAGAGTTATAGGTTAGTTTGACAAGAAATGTGGAAAATAGGCGAGTTAGAACCCTTTTTGGCCCCTTTTCCCTTGAAAATCACGAACATCATCCCAAAACTTAGTGAAATGCTTCTAAGGCTCGTTTTCAATTCACGAATAGTTTTAAATAGGCTATATTGGTAAGGGAGTGCAAGTTATAGGTTAGTTTGACAAGAAATGAGGAAAAAAAGACGAGGTATAACCCTTTTAGGCCACCTTTCCCTCGAAAATCACGAATATCGTCCCAAGACTTAGTGAAATGCTTCTAAGGCTCGTTTTCAATGCATGAACACTTGTAACTAGGCTATATTGGTATTTTAGTGCAAGTTATTGGTTAGTTTGATAAGAAATGTGGAAAATAGGCGAGGTAGAACCCTTTTCGGCCCCTTTTCCCTTGAAAATCACGAATATCGTCCCTATACTTAGTGAAATACTTCTAAGGCAGGTTATCAATTATGAACACTTGTAACAAGTCTATATTGGTATGTTAGTGCAAGTTATAGGATAGTTTAACAAGAAGTGTGGAAAATAGGCGAGATAGAACCCTCTTTGGCCTCTTTTCCCTTGAAAATCACAAACATCATCCCAAATCTTAGTGAAATGCTTTTAAGGTTCATTTTCAATGCATGAATACTTGTAACTAGGCTATATTGGTATGTTAATGCAAGTTATAGGTTAGTTTGACAAGAAATGTGGAAAATAGGCGAGGTAGAACCCTTTTCGGCCCCCTTTTCCCTTGAAAATACCCAATATCGTCCCAAAACTTAGTGAAATGCTTCTAAGGCTCGTTTTCAATTCACGAATACTTGTAACTACGCTATATTTGTATGGTAGTGAAAGTTATAGGTTAGTTTGACGAGAAATGAGGAAAAAAGACGAGGTAGAACCCTTTTCAACCCCCTTCCTCTTGAAAAACACGAATATCTTCCCAAAACTTGGTGAAATTCTTCTTAGGTTCGTTTTCAATGCATGAACACTTGTAACTAGGCTATATTGGTATGTTAGTGCAAGTTATAGGTTTGTTTGATAAGAAATGTGGAAAATAGGCGACGTAGAACCTTCTTCGGCCCTCTCTCCCTTGAAAAACACGAATATCGTCCCAAAACTTATTGAAATGCTTCTACGTTTCTTTTTAATTGCGTGAACACTTCTAACTAGTATACATTGGTATGTTAGTGCAAGTTATAGGTAAGTTTGACAGGAAATGTGGAAAATAGGCGAGGTATAACCCTTTTCGGCCCCCTTTCCCCTGAAAATCACGAATATCGTCCCAAAACTTAGTGAAGTGCTTCTACGGCTCGTTTTCAATGCATGAACACTTGTAACTAGGCTATATTGGTATGTTAGTGCAAGTTATAGGTTAGCTTGATATGAAATGTGGAAAATGGGCTTAGTAAGACCCTTTTTGGCCCCTTTTCCCTTAAAAATCACGAATATCGTCCCTAAACTTAGTGAAATGCTTCTAATTTCAATGCATGAACACTTGTAACTAGGCTATATTGGTATTTTAGTTGAATTCCTAGGTTAGTTTGATATAAAATGTGGAAAATAGGCGAGGTAGAACCCTCTTCGGCCACTTTTCCCTTGAAAATAACGAATATCGTCCCTAAACTTAGTGAAATGCTTTTCAGGTTCGTTTTCAATGCATGAATACTTGTAACTAGGCTATATTGGTATGTTAGGGAAACTCATAGGTTAGTTTGATCAGAAATGTGGAAAATAGGCGAGGTAGAGTCTTTTTCGGCCACCTTTCCCTTGAAAATCAAGAATATCGTCCCAAAACTTAGAGAAATGGTTCTAAGGCTCGTTTTCAATGCATGAACAATTCTAACTAGGCTATATTGGTATGTTAGTGCAAGTTATAGGTTAGTTTGATATGAAATGGAGAAAATAGGTTTGGTAGAACCTTTTTTGGACCCTTTTCCCCTTAAAAACACGAATATCTTCCGGAAACTTAGAGAAATGCTTCTAAGGTTCGTTTTCAATGCAAGAACACTTGTAACTAGGCTATATTGGTATGTTAGTGAGAGTTATAGGTTAGTTTGACAAGAAATGTGGAAAATAGGCGAGTTAGAACCCTTTTTGGCCCCTTTTCCCTTGAAAATCACGAACATCATCCCAAAACTTAGTGAAATGCTTCTAAGGCTCGTTTTCAATTCACGAATAGTTTTAAATAGGCTATATTGGTAAGGGAGTGCAAGTTATAGGTTAGTTTGACAAGAAATGAGGAAAAAAAGACGAGGTATAACCCTTTTAGGCCACCTTTCCCTCGAAAATCACGAATATCGTCCCAAGACTTAGTGAAATGCTTCTAAGGCTCGTTTTCAATGCATGAACACTTGTAACTAGGCTATATTGGTATTTTAGTGCAAGTTATTGGTTAGTTTGATAAGAAATGTGGAAAATAGGCGAGGTAGAACCCTTTTCGGCCCCTTTTCCCTTGAAAATCACGAATATCGTCCCTATACTTAGTGAAATACTTCTAAGGCAGGTTATCAATTATGAACACTTGTAACAAGTCTATATTGGTATGTTAGTGCAAGTTATAGGATAGTTTAACAAGAAGTGTGGAAAATAGGCGAGATAGAACCCTCTTTGGCCTCTTTTCCCTTGAAAATCACAAACATCATCCCAAATCTTAGTGAAATGCTTTTAAGGTTCATTTTCAATGCATGAATACTTGTAACTAGGCTATATTGGTATGTTAATGCAAGTTATAGGTTAGTTTGACAAGAAATGTGGAAAATAGGCGAGGTAGAACCCTTTTCGGCCCCCTTTTCCCTTGAAAATACCCAATATCGTCCCAAAACTTAGTGAAATGCTTCTAAGGCTCGTTTTCAATTCACGAATACTTGTAACTACGCTATATTTGTATGGTAGTGAAAGTTATAGGTTAGTTTGACGAGAAATGAGGAAAAAAGACGAGGTAGAACCCTTTTCAACCCCCTTCCTCTTGAAAAACACGAATATCTTCCCAAAACTTGGTGAAATTCTTCTTAGGTTCGTTTTCAATGCATGAACACTTGTAACTAGGCTATATTGGTATGTTAGTGCAAGTTATAGGTTTGTTTGATAAGAAATGTGGAAAATAGGCGACGTAGAACCTTCTTCGGCCCTCTCTCCCTTGAAAAACACGAATATCGTCCCAAAACTTATTGAAATGCTTCTACGTTTCTTTTTAATTGCGTGAACACTTCTAACTAGTATACATTGGTATGTTAGTGCAAGTTATAGGTAAGTTTGACAGGAAATGTGGAAAATAGGCGAGGTATAACCCTTTTCGGCCCCCTTTCCCCTGAAAATCACGAATATCGTCCCAAAACTTAGTGAAGTGCTTCTACGGCTCGTTTTCAATGCATGAACACTTGTAACTAGGCTATATTGGTATGTTAGTGCAAGTTATAGGTTAGCTTGATATGAAATGTGGAAAATGGGCTTAGTAAGACCCTTTTTGGCCCCTTTTCCCTTAAAAATCACGAATATCGTCCCTAAACTTAGTGAAATGCTTCTAATTTCAATGCATGAACACTTGTAACTAGGCTATATTGGTATTTTAGTTGAATTCCTAGGTTAGTTTGATATAAAATGTGGAAAATAGGCGAGGTAGAACCCTCTTCGGCCACTTTTCCCTTGAAAATAACGAATATCGTCCCTAAACTTAGTGAAATGCTTTTCAGGTTCGTTTTCAATGCATGAATACTTGTAACTAGGCTATATTGGTATGTTAGGGAAACTCATAGGTTAGTTTGATCAGAAATGTGGAAAATAGGCGAGGTAGAGTCTTTTTCGGCCACCTTTCCCTTGAAAATCAAGAATATCGTCCCAAAACTTAGAGAAATGGTTCTAAGGCTCGTTTTCAATGCATGAACAATTCTAACTAGGCTATATTGGTATGTTAGTGCAAGTTATAGGTTAGTTTGATATGAAATGGAGAAAATAGGTTTGGTAGAACCTTTTTTGGACCCTTTTCCCCTTAAAAACACGAATATCTTCCGGAAACTTAGAGAAATGCTTCTAAGGTTCGTTTTCAATGCAAGAACACTTGTAACTAGGCTATATTGGTATGTTAGTGAGAGTTATAGGTTAGTTTGACAAGAAATGTGGAAAATAGGCGAGTTAGAACCCTTTTTGGCCCCTTTTCCCTTGAAAATCACGAACATCATCCCAAAACTTAGTGAAATGCTTCTAAGGCTCGTTTTCAATTCACGAATAGTTTTAAATAGGCTATATTGGTAAGGGAGTGCAAGTTATAGGTTAGTTTGACAAGAAATGAGGAAAAAAAGACGAGGTATAACCCTTTTAGGCCACCTTTCCCTCGAAAATCACGAATATCGTCCCAAGACTTAGTGAAATGCTTCTAAGGCTCGTTTTCAATGCATGAACACTTGTAACTAGGCTATATTGGTATTTTAGTGCAAGTTATTGGTTAGTTTGATAAGAAATGTGGAAAATAGGCGAGGTAGAACCCTTTTCGGCCCCTTTTCCCTTGAAAATCACGAATATCGTCCCTATACTTAGTGAAATACTTCTAAGGCAGGTTATCAATTATGAACACTTGTAACAAGTCTATATTGGTATGTTAGTGCAAGTTATAGGATAGTTTAACAAGAAGTGTGGAAAATAGGCGAGATAGAACCCTCTTTGGCCTCTTTTCCCTTGAAAATCACAAACATCATCCCAAATCTTAGTGAAATGCTTTTAAGGTTCATTTTCAATGCATGAATACTTGTAACTAGGCTATATTGGTATGTTAATGCAAGTTATAGGTTAGTTTGACAAGAAATGTGGAAAATAGGCGAGGTAGAACCCTTTTCGGCCCCCTTTTCCCTTGAAAATACCCAATATCGTCCCAAAACTTTGTGAAATGCTTCTAAGGCTCGTTTTCAATTCACGAATACTTGTAACTACGCTATATTTGTATGGTAGTGAAAGTTATAGGTTAGTTTGACGAGAAATGAGGAAAAAAGACGAGGTAGAACCCTTTTCAACCCCCTTCCTCTTGAAAAACACGAATATCTTCCCAAAACTTGGTGAAATTCTTCTTAGGTTCGTTTTCAATGCATGAACACTTGTAACTAGGCTATATTGGTATGTTAGTGCAAGTTATAGGTTTGTTTGATAAGAAATGTGGAAAATAGGCGACGTAGAACCTTCTTCGGCCCTCTCTCCCTTGAAAAACACGAATATCGTCCCAAAACTTATTGAAATGCTTCTACGTTTCTTTTTAATTGCGTGAACACTTCTAACTAGTATACATTGGTATGTTAGTGCAAGTTATAGGTAAGTTTGACAGGAAATGTGGAAAATAGGCGAGGTATAACCCTTTTCGGCCCCCTTTCCCCTGAAAATCACGAATATCGTCCCAAAACTTAGTGAAGTGCTTCTACGGCTCGTTTTCAATGCATGAACACTTGTAACTAGGCTATATTGGTATGTTAGTGCAAGTTATAGGTTAGCTTGATATGAAATGTGGAAAATGGGCTTAGTAAGACCCTTTTTGGCCCCTTTTCCCTTAAAAATCACGAATATCGTCCCTAAACTTAGTGAAATGCTTCTAATTTCAATGCATGAACACTTGTAACTAGGCTATATTGGTATTTTAGTTGAATTCCTAGGTTAGTTTGATATAAAATGTGGAAAATAGGCGAGGTAGAACCCTCTTCGGCCACTTTTCCCTTGAAAATAACGAATATCGTCCCTAAACTTAGTGAAATGCTTTTCAGGTTCGTTTTCAATGCATGAATACTTGTAACTAGGCTATATTGGTATGTTAGGGAAACTCATAGGTTAGTTTGATCAGAAATGTGGAAAATAGGCGAGGTAGAGTCTTTTTCGGCCACCTTTCCCTTGAAAATCAAGAATATCGTCCCAAAACTTAGAGAAATGGTTCTAAGGCTCGTTTTCAATGCATGAACAATTCTAACTAGGCTATATTGGTATGTTAGTGCAAGTTATAGGTTAGTTTGATATGAAATGGAGAAAATAGGTTTGGTAGAACCTTTTTTGGACCCTTTTCCCCTTAAAAACACGAATATCTTCCGGAAACTTAGAGAAATGCTTCTAAGGTTCGTTTTCAATGCAAGAACACTTGTAACTAGGCTATATTGGTATGTTAGTGAGAGTTATAGGTTAGTTTGACAAGAAATGTGGAAAATAGGCGAGTTAGAACCCTTTTTGGCCCCTTTTCCCTTGAAAATCACGAACATCATCCCAAAACTTAGTGAAATGCTTCTAAGGCTCGTTTTCAATTCACGAATAGTTTTAAATAGGCTATATTGGTAAGGGAGTGCAAGTTATAGGTTAGTTTGACAAGAAATGAGGAAAAAAGACGAGGTATAACCCTTTTAGGCCACCTTTCCCTCGAAAATCACGAATATCGTCCCAAGACTTAGTGAAATGCTTCTAAGGCTCGTTTTCAATGCATGAACACTTGTAACTAGGCTATATTGGTATTTTAGTGCAAGTTATTGGTTAGTTTGATAAGAAATGTGGAAAATAGGCGAGGTAGAACCCTTTTCGGCCCCTTTTCCCTTGAAAATCACGAATATCGTCCCTATACTTAGTGAAATACTTCTAAGGCAGGTTATCAATTATGAACACTTGTAACAAGTCTATATTGGTATGTTAGTGCAAGTTATAGGATAGTTTAACAAGAAGTGTGGAAAATAGGCGAGATAGAACCCTCTTTGGCCTCTTTTCCCTTGAAAATCACAAACATCATCCCAAATCTTAGTGAAATGCTTTTAAGGTTCATTTTCAATGCATGAATACTTGTAACTAGGCTATATTGGTATGTTAATGCAAGTTATAGGTTAGTTTGACAAGAAATGTGGAAAATAGGCGAGGTAGAACCCTTTTCGGCCCCCTTTTCCCTTGAAAATACCCAATATCGTCCCAAAACTTAGTGAAATGCTTCTAAGGCTCGTTTTCAATTCACGAATACTTGTAACTACGCTATATTTGTATGGTAGTGAAAGTTATAGGTTAGTTTGACGAGAAATGAGGAAAAAAGACGAGGTAGAACCCTTTTCAACCCCCTTCCTCTTGAAAAACACGAATATCTTCCCAAAACTTGGTGAAATTCTTCTTAGGTTCGTTTTCAATGCATGAACACTTGTAACTAGGCTATATTGGTATGTTAGTGCAAGTTATAGGTTTGTTTGATAAGAAATGTGGAAAATAGGCGACGTAGAACCTTCTTCGGCCCTCTCTCCCTTGAAAAACACGAATATCGTCCCAAAACTTATTGAAATGCTTCTACGTTTCTTTTTAATTGCGTGAACACTTCTAACTAGTATACATTGGTATGTTAGTGCAAGTTATAGGTAAGTTTGACAGGAAATGTGGAAAATAGGCGAGGTATAACCCTTTTCGGCCCCCTTTCCCCTGAAAATCACGAATATCGTCCCAAAACTTAGTGAAGTGCTTCTACGGCTCGTTTTCAATGCATGAACACTTGTAACTAGGCTATATTGGTATGTTAGTGCAAGTTATAGGTTAGCTTGATATGAAATGTGGAAAATGGGCTTAGTAAGACCCTTTTTGGCCCCTTTTCCCTTAAAAATCACGAATATCGTCCCTAAACTTAGTGAAATGCTTCTAATTTCAATGCATGAACACTTGTAACTAGGCTATATTGGTATTTTAGTTGAATTCCTAGGTTAGTTTGATATAAAATGTGGAAAATAGGCGAGGTAGAACCCTCTTCGGCCACTTTTCCCTTGAAAATAACGAATATCGTCCCTAAACTTAGTGAAATGCTTTTCAGGTTCGTTTTCAATGCATGAATACTTGTAACTAGGCTATATTGGTATGTTAGGGAAACTCATAGGTTAATTTGATCAGAAATGTGGAAAATAGGCGAGGTAGAGTCTTTTTCGGCCACCTTTCCCTTGAAAATCAAGAATATCGTCCCAAAACTTAGAGAAATGGTTCTAAGGCTCGTTTTCAATGCATGAACAATTCTAACTAGGCTATATTGGTATGTTAGTGCAAGTTATAGGTTAGTTTGATATGAAATGGAGAAAATAGGTTTGGTAGAACCTTTTTTGGACCCTTTTCCCCTTAAAAACACGAATATCTTCCGGAAACTTAGAGAAATGCTTCTAAGGTTCGTTTTCAATGCAAGAACACTTGTAACTAGGCTATATTGGTATGTTAGTGAGAGTTATAGGTTAGTTTGACAAGAAATGTGGAAAATAGGCGAGTTAGAACCCTTTTTGGCCCCTTTTCCCTTGAAAATCACGAACATCATCCCAAAACTTAGTGAAATGCTTCTAAGGCTCGTTTTCAATTCACGAATAGTTTTAAATAGGCTATATTGGTAAGGGAGTGCAAGTTATAGGTTAGTTTGACAAGAAATGAGGAAAAAAGACGAGGTATAACCCTTTTAGGCCACCTTTCCCTCGAAAATCACGAATATCGTCCCAAGACTTAGTGAAATGCTTCTAAGGCTCGTTTTCAATGCATGAACACTTGTAACTAGGCTATATTGGTATTTTAGTGCAAGTTATTGGTTAGTTTGATAAGAAATGTGGAAAATAGGCGAGGTAGAACCCTTTTCGGCCCCTTTTCCCTTGAAAATCACGAATATCGTCCCTATACTTAGTGAAATACTTCTAAGGCAGGTTATCAATTATGAACACTTGTAACAAGTCTATATTGGTATGTTAGTGCAAGTTATAGGATAGTTTAACAAGAAGTGTGGAAAATAGGCGAGATAGAACCCTCTTTGGCCTCTTTTCCCTTGAAAATCACAAACATCATCCCAAATCTTAGTGAAATGCTTTTAAGGTTCATTTTCAATGCATGAATACTTGTAACTAGGCTACATTGGTATGTTAATGCAAGTTATAGGTTAGTTTGACAAGAAATGTGGAAAATAGGCGAGGTAGAACCCTTTTCGGCCCCCTTTTCCCTTGAAAATACCCAATATCGTCCCAAAACTTAGTGAAATGCTTCTAAGGCTCGTTTTCAATTCACGAATACTTGTAACTACGCTATATTTGTATGGTAGTGAAAGTTATAGGTTAGTTTGACGAGAAATGAGGAAAAAAGACGAGGTAGAACCCTTTTCAACCCCCTTCCTCTTGAAAAACACGAATATCTTCCCAAAACTTGGTGAAATTCTTCTTAGGTTCGTTTTCAATGCATGAACACTTGTAACTAGGCTATATTGGTATGTTAGTGCAAGTTATAGGTTTGTTTGATAAGAAATGTGGAAAATAGGCGACGTAGAACCTTCTTCGGCCCTCTCTCCCTTGAAAAACACGAATATCGTCCCAAAACTTATTGAAATGCTTCTACGTTTCTTTTTAATTGCGTGAACACTTCTAACTAGTATACATTGGTATGTTAGTGCAAGTTATAGGTAAGTTTGACAGGAAATGTGGAAAATAGGCGAGGTATAACCCTTTTCGGCCCCCTTTCCCCTGAAAATCACGAATATCGTCCCAAAACTTAGTGAAGTGCTTCTACGGCTCGTTTTCAATGCATGAACACTTGTAACTAGGCTATATTGGTATGTTAGTGCAAGTTATAGGTTAGCTTGATATGAAATGTGGAAAATGGGCTTAGTAAGACCCTTTTTGGCCCCTTTTCCCTTAAAAATCACGAATATCGTCCCTAAACTTAGTGAAATGCTTCTAATTTCAATGCATGAACACTTGTAACTAGGCTATATTGGTATTTTAGTTGAATTCCTAGGTTAGTTTGATATAAAATGTGGAAAATAGGCGAGGTAGAACCCTCTTCGGCCACTTTTCCCTTGAAAATAACGAATATCGTCCCTAAACTTAGTGAAATGCTTTTCAGGTTCGTTTTCAATGCATGAATACTTGTAACTAGGCTATATTGGTATGTTAGGGAAACTCATAGGTTAATTTGATCAGAAATGTGGAAAATAGGCGAGGTAGAGTCTTTTTCGGCCACCTTTCCCTTGAAAATCAAGAATATCGTCCCAAAACTTAGAGAAATGGTTCTAAGGCTCGTTTTCAATGCATGAACAATTCTAACTAGGCTATATTGGTATGTTAGTGCAAGTTATAGGTTAGTTTGATATGAAATGGAGAAAATAGGTTTGGTAGAACCTTTTTTGGACCCTTTTCCCCTTAAAAACACGAATATCTTCCGGAAACTTAGAGAAATGCTTCTAAGGTTCGTTTTCAATGCAAGAACACTTGTAACTAGGCTATATTGGTATGTTAGTGAGAGTTATAGGTTAGTTTGACAAGAAATGTGGAAAATAGGCGAGTTAGAACCCTTTTTGGCCCCTTTTCCCTTGAAAATCACGAACATCATCCCAAAACTTAGTGAAATGCTTCTAAGGCTCGTTTTCAATTCACGAATAGTTTTAAATAGGCTATATTGGTAAGGGAGTGCAAGTTATAGGTTAGTTTGACAAGAAATGAGGAAAAAAGACGAGGTATAACCCTTTTAGGCCACCTTTCCCTCGAAAATCACGAATATCGTCCCAAGACTTAGTGAAATGCTTCTAAGGCTCGTTTTCAATGCATGAACACTTGTAACTAGGCTATATTGGTATTTTAGTGCAAGTTATTGGTTAGTTTGATAAGAAATGTGGAAAATAGGCGAGGTAGAACCCTTTTCGGCCCCTTTTCCCTTGAAAATCACGAATATCGTCCCTATACTTAGTGAAATACTTCTAAGGCAGGTTATCAATTATGAACACTTGTAACAAGTCTATATTGGTATGTTAGTGCAAGTTATAGGATAGTTTAACAAGAAGTGTGGAAAATAGGCGAGATAGAACCCTCTTTGGCCTCTTTTCCCTTGAAAATCACAAACATCATCCCAAATCTTAGTGAAATGCTTTTAAGGTTCATTTTCAATGCATGAATACTTGTAACTAGGCTACATTGGTATGTTAATGCAAGTTATAGGTTAGTTTGACAAGAAATGTGGAAAATAGGCGAGGTAGAACCCTTTTCGGCCCCCTTTTCCCTTGAAAATACCCAATATCGTCCCAAAACTTAGTGAAATGCTTCTAAGGCTCGTTTTCAATTCACGAATACTTGTAACTACGCTATATTTGTATGGTAGTGAAAGTTATAGGTTAGTTTGACGAGAAATGAGGAAAAAAGACGAGGTAGAACCCTTTTCAACCCCCTTCCTCTTGAAAAACACGAATATCTTCCCAAAACTTGGTGAAATTCTTCTTAGGTTCGTTTTCAATGCATGAACACTTGTAACTAGGCTATATTGGTATGTTAGTGCAAGTTATAGGTTTGTTTGATAAGAAATGTGGAAAATAGGCGACGTAGAACCTTCTTCGGCCCTCTCTCCCTTGAAAAACACGAATATCGTCCCAAAACTTATTGAAATGCTTCTACGTTTCTTTTTAATTGCGTGAACACTTCTAACTAGTATACATTGGTATGTTAGTGCAAGTTATAGGTAAGTTTGACAGGAAATGTGGAAAATAGGCGAGGTATAACCCTTTTCGGCCCCCTTTCCCCTGAAAATCACGAATATCGTCCCAAAACTTAGTGAAGTGCTTCTACGGCTCGTTTTCAATGCATGAACACTTGTAACTAGGCTATATTGGTATGTTAGTGCAAGTTATAGGTTAGCTTGATATGAAATGTGGAAAATGGGCTTAGTAAGACCCTTTTTGGCCCCTTTTCCCTTAAAAATCACGAATATCGTCCCTAAACTTAGTGAAATGCTTCTAATTTCAATGCATGAACACTTGTAACTAGGCTATATTGGTATTTTAGTTGAATTCCTAGGTTAGTTTGATATAAAATGTGGAAAATAGGCGAGGTAGAACCCTCTTCGGCCACTTTTCCCTTGAAAATAACGAATATCGTCCCTAAACTTAGTGAAATGCTTTTCAGGTTCGTTTTCAATGCATGAATACTTGTAACTAGGCTATATTGGTATGTTAGGGAAACTCATAGGTTAGTTTGATCAGAAATGTGGAAAATAGGCGAGGTAGAGTCTTTTTCGGCCACCTTTCCCTTGAAAATCAAGAATATCGTCCCAAAACTTAGAGAAATGGTTCTAAGGCTCGTTTTCAATGCATGAACAATTCTAACTAGGCTATATTGGTATGTTAGTGCAAGTTATAGGTTAGTTTGATATGAAATGGAGAAAATAGGTTTGGTAGAACCTTTTTTGGACCCTTTTCCCCTTAAAAACACGAATATCTTCCGGAAACTTAGAGAAATGCTTCTAAGGTTCGTTTTCAATGCAAGAACACTTGTAACTAGGCTATATTGGTATGTTAGTGAGAGTTATAGGTTAGTTTGACAAGAAATGTGGAAAATAGGCGAGTTAGAACCCTTTTTGGCCCCTTTTCCCTTGAAAATCACGAACATCATCCCAAAACTTAGTGAAATGCTTCTAAGGCTCGTTTTCAATTCACGAATAGTTTTAAATAGGCT
The DNA here is from genome assembly GCA_026401315.1 of Dysphania ambrosioides. Lineage (NCBI taxonomy): Eukaryota > Viridiplantae > Streptophyta > Magnoliopsida > Caryophyllales > Amaranthaceae > Dysphania > Dysphania ambrosioides. The sequence continues at coordinate 17,317,284 of CM048666.1, read as the reverse complement.
ATATTGGTAAGGGAGTGCAAGTTATAGGTTAGTTTGACAAGAAATGAGGAAAAAAGACGAGGTATAACCCTTTTAGGCCACCTTTCCCTCGAAAATCACGAATATCGTCCCAAGACTTAGTGAAATGCTTCTAAGGCTCGTTTTCAATGCATGAACACTTGTAACTAGGCTATATTGGTATTTTAGTGCAAGTTATTGGTTAGTTTGATAAGAAATGTGGAAAATAGGCGAGGTAGAACCCTTTTCGGCCCCTTTTCCCTTGAAAATCACGAATATCGTCCCTATACTTAGTGAAATACTTCTAAGGCAGGTTATCAATTATGAACACTTGTAACAAGTCTATATTGGTATGTTAGTGCAAGTTATAGGATAGTTTAACAAGAAGTGTGGAAAATAGGCGAGATAGAACCCTCTTTGGCCTCTTTTCCCTTGAAAATCACAAACATCATCCCAAATCTTAGTGAAATGCTTTTAAGGTTCATTTTCAATGCATGAATACTTGTAACTAGGCTATATTGGTATGTTAATGCAAGTTATAGGTTAGTTTGACAAGAAATGTGGAAAATAGGCGAGGTAGAACCCTTTTCGGCCCCCTTTTCCCTTGAAAATACCCAATATCGTCCCAAAACTTTGTGAAATGCTTCTAAGGCTCGTTTTCAATTCACGAATACTTGTAACTACGCTATATTTGTATGGTAGTGAAAGTTATAGGTTAGTTTGACGAGAAATGAGGAAAAAAGACGAGGTAGAACCCTTTTCAACCCCCTTCCTCTTGAAAAACACGAATATCTTCCCAAAACTTGGTGAAATTCTTCTTAGGTTCGTTTTCAATGCATGAACACTTGTAACTAGGCTATATTGGTATGTTAGTGCAAGTTATAGGTTTGTTTGATAAGAAATGTGGAAAATAGGCGACGTAGAACCTTCTTCGGCCCTCTCTCCCTTGAAAAACACGAATATCGTCCCAAAACTTATTGAAATGCTTCTACGTTTCTTTTTAATTGCGTGAACACTTCTAACTAGTATACATTGGTATGTTAGTGCAAGTTATAGGTAAGTTTGACAGGAAATGTGGAAAATAGGCGAGGTATAACCCTTTTCGGCCCCCTTTCCCCTGAAAATCACGAATATCGTCCCAAAACTTAGTGAAGTGCTTCTACGGCTCGTTTTCAATGCATGAACACTTGTAACTAGGCTATATTGGTATGTTAGTGCAAGTTATAGGTTAGCTTGATATGAAATGTGGAAAATGGGCTTAGTAAGACCCTTTTTGGCCCCTTTTCCCTTAAAAATCACGAATATCGTCCCTAAACTTAGTGAAATGCTTCTAATTTCAATGCATGAACACTTGTAACTAGGCTATATTGGTATTTTAGTTGAATTCCTAGGTTAGTTTGATATAAAATGTGGAAAATAGGCGAGGTAGAACCCTCTTCGGCCACTTTTCCCTTGAAAATAACGAATATCGTCCCTAAACTTAGTGAAATGCTTTTCAGGTTCGTTTTCAATGCATGAATACTTGTAACTAGGCTATATTGGTATGTTAGGGAAACTCATAGGTTAGTTTGATCAGAAATGTGGAAAATAGGCGAGGTAGAGTCTTTTTCGGCCACCTTTCCCTTGAAAATCAAGAATATCGTCCCAAAACTTAGAGAAATGGTTCTAAGGCTCGTTTTCAATGCATGAACAATTCTAACTAGGCTATATTGGTATGTTAGTGCAAGTTATAGGTTAGTTTGATATGAAATGGAGAAAATAGGTTTGGTAGAACCTTTTTTGGACCCTTTTCCCCTTAAAAACACGAATATCTTCCGGAAACTTAGAGAAATGCTTCTAAGGTTCGTTTTCAATGCAAGAACACTTGTAACTAGGCTATATTGGTATGTTAGTGAGAGTTATAGGTTAGTTTGACAAGAAATGTGGAAAATAGGCGAGTTAGAACCCTTTTTGGCCCCTTTTCCCTTGAAAATCACGAACATCATCCCAAAACTTAGTGAAATGCTTCTAAGGCTCGTTTTCAATTCACGAATAGTTTTAAATAGGCTATATTGGTAAGGGAGTGCAAGTTATAGGTTAGTTTGACAAGAAATGAGGAAAAAAGACGAGGTATAACCCTTTTAGGCCACCTTTCCCTCGAAAATCACGAATATCGTCCCAAGACTTAGTGAAATGCTTCTAAGGCTCGTTTTCAATGCATGAACACTTGTAACTAGGCTATATTGGTATTTTAGTGCAAGTTATTGGTTAGTTTGATAAGAAATGTGGAAAATAGGCGAGGTAGAACCCTTTTCGGCCCCTTTTCCCTTGAAAATCACGAATATCGTCCCTATACTTAGTGAAATACTTCTAAGGCAGGTTATCAATTATGAACACTTGTAACAAGTCTATATTGGTATGTTAGTGCAAGTTATAGGATAGTTTAACAAGAAGTGTGGAAAATAGGCGAGATAGAACCCTCTTTGGCCTCTTTTCCCTTGAAAATCACAAACATCATCCCAAATCTTAGTGAAATGCTTTTAAGGTTCATTTTCAATGCATGAATACTTGTAACTAGGCTATATTGGTATGTTAATGCAAGTTATAGGTTAGTTTGACAAGAAATGTGGAAAATAGGCGAGGTAGAACCCTTTTCGGCCCCCTTTTCCCTTGAAAATACCCAATATCGTCCCAAAACTTTGTGAAATGCTTCTAAGGCTCGTTTTCAATTCACGAATACTTGTAACTACGCTATATTTGTATGGTAGTGAAAGTTATAGGTTAGTTTGACGAGAAATGAGGAAAAAAGACGAGGTAGAACCCTTTTCAACCCCCTTCCTCTTGAAAAACACGAATATCTTCCCAAAACTTGGTGAAATTCTTCTTAGGTTCGTTTTCAATGCATGAACACTTGTAACTAGGCTATATTGGTATGTTAGTGCAAGTTATAGGTTTGTTTGATAAGAAATGTGGAAAATAGGCGACGTAGAACCTTCTTCGGCCCTCTCTCCCTTGAAAAACACGAATATCGTCCCAAAACTTATTGAAATGCTTCTACGTTTCTTTTTAATTGCGTGAACACTTCTAACTAGTATACATTGGTATGTTAGTGCAAGTTATAGGTAAGTTTGACAGGAAATGTGGAAAATAGGCGAGGTATAACCCTTTTCGGCCCCCTTTCCCCTGAAAATCACGAATATCGTCCCAAAACTTAGTGAAGTGCTTCTACGGCTCGTTTTCAATGCATGAACACTTGTAACTAGGCTATATTGGTATGTTAGTGCAAGTTATAGGTTAGCTTGATATGAAATGTGGAAAATGGGCTTAGTAAGACCCTTTTTGGCCCCTTTTCCCTTAAAAATCACGAATATCGTCCCTAAACTTAGTGAAATGCTTCTAATTTCAATGCATGAACACTTGTAACTAGGCTATATTGGTATTTTAGTTGAATTCCTAGGTTAGTTTGATATAAAATGTGGAAAATAGGCGAGGTAGAACCCTCTTCGGCCACTTTTCCCTTGAAAATAACGAATATCGTCCCTAAACTTAGTGAAATGCTTTTCAGGTTCGTTTTCAATGCATGAATACTTGTAACTAGGCTATATTGGTATGTTAGGGAAACTCATAGGTTAGTTTGATCAGAAATGTGGAAAATAGGCGAGGTAGAGTCTTTTTCGGCCACCTTTCCCTTGAAAATCAAGAATATCGTCCCAAAACTTAGAGAAATGGTTCTAAGGCTCGTTTTCAATGCATGAACAATTCTAACTAGGCTATATTGGTATGTTAGTGCAAGTTATAGGTTAGTTTGATATGAAATGGAGAAAATAGGTTTGGTAGAACCTTTTTTGGACCCTTTTCCCCTTAAAAACACGAATATCTTCCGGAAACTTAGAGAAATGCTTCTAAGGTTCGTTTTCAATGCAAGAACACTTGTAACTAGGCTATATTGGTATGTTAGTGAGAGTTATAGGTTAGTTTGACAAGAAATGTGGAAAATAGGCGAGTTAGAACCCTTTTTGGCCCCTTTTCCCTTGAAAATCACGAACATCATCCCAAAACTTAGTGAAATGCTTCTAAGGCTCGTTTTCAATTCACGAATAGTTTTAAATAGGCTATATTGGTAAGGGAGTGCAAGTTATAGGTTAGTTTGACAAGAAATGAGGAAAAAAGACGAGGTATAACCCTTTTAGGCCACCTTTCCCTCGAAAATCACGAATATCGTCCCAAGACTTAGTGAAATGCTTCTAAGGCTCGTTTTCAATGCATGAACACTTGTAACTAGGCTATATTGGTATTTTAGTGCAAGTTATTGGTTAGTTTGATAAGAAATGTGGAAAATAGGCGAGGTAGAACCCTTTTCGGCCCCTTTTCCCTTGAAAATCACGAATATCGTCCCTATACTTAGTGAAATACTTCTAAGGCAGGTTATCAATTATGAACACTTGTAACAAGTCTATATTGGTATGTTAGTGCAAGTTATAGGATAGTTTAACAAGAAGTGTGGAAAATAGGCGAGATAGAACCCTCTTTGGCCTCTTTTCCCTTGAAAATCACAAACATCATCCCAAATCTTAGTGAAATGCTTTTAAGGTTCATTTTCAATGCATGAATACTTGTAACTAGGCTATATTGGTATGTTAATGCAAGTTATAGGTTAGTTTGACAAGAAATGTGGAAAATAGGCGAGGTAGAACCCTTTTCGGCCCCCTTTTCCCTTGAAAATACCCAATATCGTCCCAAAACTTTGTGAAATGCTTCTAAGGCTCGTTTTCAATTCACGAATACTTGTAACTACGCTATATTTGTATGGTAGTGAAAGTTATAGGTTAGTTTGACGAGAAATGAGGAAAAAAGACGAGGTAGAACCCTTTTCAACCCCCTTCCTCTTGAAAAACACGAATATCTTCCCAAAACTTGGTGAAATTCTTCTTAGGTTCGTTTTCAATGCATGAACACTTGTAACTAGGCTATATTGGTATGTTAGTGCAAGTTATAGGTTTGTTTGATAAGAAATGTGGAAAATAGGCGACGTAGAACCTTCTTCGGCCCTCTCTCCCTTGAAAAACACGAATATCGTCCCAAAACTTATTGAAATGCTTCTACGTTTCTTTTTAATTGCGTGAACACTTCTAACTAGTATACATTGGTATGTTAGTGCAAGTTATAGGTAAGTTTGACAGGAAATGTGGAAAATAGGCGAGGTATAACCCTTTTCGGCCCCCTTTCCCCTGAAAATCACGAATATCGTCCCAAAACTTAGTGAAGTTCTTCTACGGCTCGTTTTCAATGCATGAACACTTGTAACTAGGCTATATTGGTATGTTAGTGCAAGTTATAGGTTAGCTTGATATGAAATGTGGAAAATGGGCTTAGTAAGACCCTTTTTGGCCCCTTTTCCCTTAAAAATCACGAATATCGTCCCTAAACTTAGTGAAATGCTTCTAATTTCAATGCATGAACACTTGTAACTAGGCTATATTGGTATTTTAGTTGAATTCCTAGGTTAGTTTGATATAAAATGTGGAAAATAGGCGAGGTAGAACCCTCTTCGGCCACTTTTCCCTTGAAAATAACGAATATCGTCCCTAAACTTAGTGAAATGCTTTTCAGGTTCGTTTTCAATGCATGAATACTTGTAACTAGGCTATATTGGTATGTTAGGGAAACTCATAGGTTAGTTTGATCAGAAATGTGGAAAATAGGCGAGGTAGAGTCTTTTTCGGCCACCTTTCCCTTGAAAATCAAGAATATCGTCCCAAAACTTAGAGAAATGGTTCTAAGGCTCGTTTTCAATGCATGAACAATTCTAACTAGGCTATATTGGTATGTTAGTGCAAGTTATAGGTTAGTTTGATATGAAATGGAGAAAATAGGTTTGGTAGAACCTTTTTTGGACCCTTTTCCCCTTAAAAACACGAATATCTTCCGGAAACTTAGAGAAATGCTTCTAAGGTTCGTTTTCAATGCAAGAACACTTGTAACTAGGCTATATTGGTATGTTAGTGAGAGTTATAGGTTAGTTTGACAAGAAATGTGGAAAATAGGCGAGTTAGAACCCTTTTTGGCCCCTTTTCCCTTGAAAATCACGAACATCATCCCAAAACTTAGTGAAATGCTTCTAAGGCTCGTTTTCAATTCACGAATAGTTTTAAATAGGCTATATTGGTAAGGGAGTGCAAGTTATAGGTTAGTTTGACAAGAAATGAGGAAAAAAGACGAGGTATAACCCTTTTAGGCCACCTTTCCCTCGAAAATCACGAATATCGTCCCAAGACTTAGTGAAATGCTTCTAAGGCTCGTTTTCAATGCATGAACACTTGTAACTAGGCTATATTGGTATTTTAGTGCAAGTTATTGGTTAGTTTGATAAGAAATGTGGAAAATAGGCGAGGTAGAACCCTTTTCGGCCCCTTTTCCCTTGAAAATCACGAATATCGTCCCTATACTTAGTGAAATACTTCTAAGGCAGGTTATCAATTATGAACACTTGTAACAAGTCTATATTGGTATGTTAGTGCAAGTTATAGGATAGTTTAACAAGAAGTGTGGAAAATAGGCGAGATAGAACCCTCTTTGGCCTCTTTTCCCTTGAAAATCACAAACATCATCCCAAATCTTAGTGAAATGCTTTTAAGGTTCATTTTCAATGCATGAATACTTGTAACTAGGCTATATTGGTATGTTAATGCAAGTTATAGGTTAGTTTGACAAGAAATGTGGAAAATAGGCGAGGTAGAACCCTTTTCGGCCCCCTTTTCCCTTGAAAATACCCAATATCGTCCCAAAACTTAGTGAAATGCTTCTAAGGCTCGTTTTCAATTCACGAATACTTGTAACTACGCTATATTTGTATGGTAGTGAAAGTTATAGGTTAGTTTGACGAGAAATGAGGAAAAAAGACGAGGTAGAACCCTTTTCAACCCCCTTCCTCTTGAAAAACACGAATATCTTCCCAAAACTTGGTGAAATTCTTCTTAGGTTCGTTTTCAATGCATGAACACTTGTAACTAGGCTATATTGGTATGTTAGTGCAAGTTATAGGTTTGTTTGATAAGAAATGTGGAAAATAGGCGACGTAGAACCTTCTTCGGCCCTCTCTCCCTTGAAAAACACGAATATCGTCCCAAAACTTATTGAAATGCTTCTACGTTTCTTTTTAATTGCGTGAACACTTCTAACTAGTATACATTGGTATGTTAGTGCAAGTTATAGGTAAGTTTGACAGGAAATGTGGAAAATAGGCGAGGTATAACCCTTTTCGGCCCCCTTTCCCCTGAAAATCACGAATATCGTCCCAAAACTTAGTGAAGTGCTTCTACGGCTCGTTTTCAATGCATGAACACTTGTAACTAGGCTATATTGGTATGTTAGTGCAAGTTATAGGTTAGCTTGATATGAAATGTGGAAAATGGGCTTAGTAAGACCCTTTTTGGCCCCTTTTCCCTTAAAAATCACGAATATCGTCCCTAAACTTAGTGAAATGCTTCTAATTTCAATGCATGAACACTTGTAACTAGGCTATATTGGTATTTTAGTTGAATTCCTAGGTTAGTTTGATATAAAATGTGGAAAATAGGCGAGGTAGAACCCTCTTCGGCCACTTTTCCCTTGAAAATAACGAATATCGTCCCTAAACTTAGTGAAATGCTTTTCAGGTTCGTTTTCAATGCATGAATACTTGTAACTAGGCTATATTGGTATGTTAGGGAAACTCATAGGTTAGTTTGATCAGAAATGTGGAAAATAGGCGAGGTAGAGTCTTTTTCGGCCACCTTTCCCTTGAAAATCAAGAATATCGTCCCAAAACTTAGAGAAATGGTTCTAAGGCTCGTTTTCAATGCATGAACAATTCTAACTAGGCTATATTGGTATGTTAGTGCAAGTTATAGGTTAGTTTGATATGAAATGGAGAAAATAGGTTTGGTAGAACCTTTTTTGGACCCTTTTCCCCTTAAAAACACGAATATCTTCCGGAAACTTAGAGAAATGCTTCTAAGGTTCGTTTTCAATGCAAGAACACTTGTAACTAGGCTATATTGGTATGTTAGTGAGAGTTATAGGTTAGTTTGACAAGAAATGTGGAAAATAGGCGAGTTAGAACCCTTTTTGGCCCCTTTTCCCTTGAAAATCACGAACATCATCCCAAAACTTAGTGAAATGCTTCTAAGGCTCGTTTTCAATTCACGAATAGTTTTAAATAGGCTATATTGGTAAGGGAGTGCAAGTTATAGGTTAGTTTGACAAGAAATGAGGAAAAAAGACGAGGTATAACCCTTTTAGGCCACCTTTCCCTCGAAAATCACGAATATCGTCCCAAGACTTAGTGAAATGCTTCTAAGGCTCGTTTTCAATGCATGAACACTTGTAACTAGGCTATATTGGTATTTTAGTGCAAGTTATTGGTTAGTTTGATAAGAAATGTGGAAAATAGGCGAGGTAGAACCCTTTTCGGCCCCTTTTCCCTTGAAAATCACGAATATCGTCCCTATACTTAGTGAAATACTTCTAAGGCAGGTTATCAATTATGAACACTTGTAACAAGTCTATATTGGTATGTTAGTGCAAGTTATAGGATAGTTTAACAAGAAGTGTGGAAAATAGGCGAGATAGAACCCTCTTTGGCCTCTTTTCCCTTGAAAATCACAAACATCATCCCAAATCTTAGTGAAATGCTTTTAAGGTTCATTTTCAATGCATGAATACTTGTAACTAGGCTATATTGGTATGTTAATGCAAGTTATAGGTTAGTTTGACAAGAAATGTGGAAAATAGGCGAGGTAGAACCCTTTTCGGCCCCCTTTTCCCTTGAAAATACCCAATATCGTCCCAAAACTTAGTGAAATGCTTCTAAGGCTCGTTTTCAATTCACGAATACTTGTAACTACGCTATATTTGTATGGTAGTGAAAGTTATAGGTTAGTTTGACGAGAAATGAGGAAAAAAGACGAGGTAGAACCCTTTTCAACCCCCTTCCTCTTGAAAAACACGAATATCTTCCCAAAACTTGGTGAAATTCTTCTTAGGTTCGTTTTCAATGCATGAACACTTGTAACTAGGCTATATTGGTATGTTAGTGCAAGTTATAGGTTTGTTTGATAAGAAATGTGGAAAATAGGCGACGTAGAACCTTCTTCGGCCCTCTCTCCCTTGAAAAACACGAATATCGTCCCAAAACTTATTGAAATGCTTCTACGTTTCTTTTTAATTGCGTGAACACTTCTAACTAGTATACATTGGTATGTTAGTGCAAGTTATAGGTAAGTTTGACAGGAAATGTGGAAAATAGGCGAGGTATAACCCTTTTCGGCCCCCTTTCCCCTGAAAATCACGAATATCGTCCCAAAACTTAGTGAAGTGCTTCTACGGCTCGTTTTCAATGCATGAACACTTGTAACTAGGCTATATTGGTATGTTAGTGCAAGTTATAGGTTAGCTTGATATGAAATGTGGAAAATGGGCTTAGTAAGACCCTTTTTGGCCCCTTTTCCCTTAAAAATCACGAATATCGTCCCTAAACTTAGTGAAATGCTTCTAATTTCAATGCATGAACACTTGTAACTAGGCTATATTGGTATTTTAGTTGAATTCCTAGGTTAGTTTGATATAAAATGTGGAAAATAGGCGAGGTAGAACCCTCTTCGGCCACTTTTCCCTTGAAAATAACGAATATCGTCCCTAAACTTAGTGAAATGCTTTTCAGGTTCGTTTTCAATGCATGAATACTTGTAACTAGGCTATATTGGTATGTTAGGGAAACTCATAGGTTAGTTTGATCAGAAATGTGGAAAATAGGCGAGGTAGAGTCTTTTTCGGCCACCTTTCCCTTGAAAATCAAGAATATCGTCCCAAAACTTAGAGAAATGGTTCTAAGGCTCGTTTTCAATGCATGAACAATTCTAACTAGGCTATATTGGTATGTTAGTGCAAGTTATAGGTTAGTTTGATATGAAATGGAGAAAATAGGTTTGGTAGAACCTTTTTTGGACCCTTTTCCCCTTAAAAACACGAATATCTTCCGGAAACTTAGAGAAATGCTTCTAAGGTTCGTTTTCAATGCAAGAACACTTGTAACTAGGCTATATTGGTATGTTAGTGAGAGTTATAGGTTAGTTTGACAAGAAATGTGGAAAATAGGCGAGTTAGAACCCTTTTTGGCCCCTTTTCCCTTGAAAATCACGAACATCATCCCAAAACTTAGTGAAATGCTTCTAAGGCTCGTTTTCAATTCACGAATAGTTTTAAATAGGCTATATTGGTAAGGGAGTGCAAGTTATAGGTTAGTTTGACAAGAAATGAGGAAAAAAGACGAGGTATAACCCTTTTAGGCCACCTTTCCCTCGAAAATCACGAATATCGTCCCAAGACTTAGTGAAATGCTTCTAAGGCTCGTTTTCAATGCATGAACACTTGTAACTAGGCTATATTGGTATTTTAGTGCAAGTTATTGGTTAGTTTGATAAGAAATGTGGAAAATAGGCGAGGTAGAACCCTTTTCGGCCCCTTTTCCCTTGAAAATCACGAATATCGTCCCTATACTTAGTGAAATACTTCTAAGGCAGGTTATCAATTATGAACACTTGTAACAAGTCTATATTGGTATGTTAGTGCAAGTTATAGGATAGTTTAACAAGAAGTGTGGAAAATAGGCGAGATAGAACCCTCTTTGGCCTCTTTTCCCTTGAAAATCACAAACATCATCCCAAATCTTAGTGAAATGCTTTTAAGGTTCATTTTCAATGCATGAATACTTGTAACTAGGCTATATTGGTATGTTAATGCAAGTTATAGGTTAGTTTGACAAGAAATGTGGAAAATAGGCGAGGTAGAACCCTTTTCGGCCCCCTTTTCCCTTGAAAATACCCAATATCGTCCCAAAACTTAGTGAAATGCTTCTAAGGCTCGTTTTCAATTCACGAATACTTGTAACTACGCTATATTTGTATGGTAGTGAAAGTTATAGGTTAGTTTGACGAGAAATGAGGAAAAAAGACGAGGTAGAACCCTTTTCAACCCCCTTCCTCTTGAAAAACACGAATATCTTCCCAAAACTTGGTGAAATTCTTCTTAGGTTCGTTTTCAATGCATGAACACTTGTAACTAGGCTATATTGGTATGTTAGTGCAAGTTATAGGTTTGTTTGATAAGAAATGTGGAAAATAGGCGACGTAGAACCTTCTTCGGCCCTCTCTCCCTTGAAAAACACGAATATCGTCCCAAAACTTATTGAAATGCTTCTACGTTTCTTTTTAATTGCGTGAACACTTCTAACTAGTATACATTGGTATGTTAGTGCAAGTTATAGGTAAGTTTGACAGGAAATGTGGAAAATAGGCGAGGTATAACCCTTTTCGGCCCCCTTTCCCCTGAAAATCACGAATATCGTCCCAAAACTTAGTGAAGTGCTTCTACGGCTCGTTTTCAATGCATGAACACTTGTAACTAGGCTATATTGGTATGTTAGTGCAAGTTATAGGTTAGCTTGATATGAAATGTGGAAAATGGGCTTAGTAAGACCCTTTTTGGCCCCTTTTCCCTTAAAAATCACGAATATCGTCCCTAAACTTAGTGAAATGCTTCTAATTTCAATGCATGAACACTTGTAACTAGGCTATATTGGTATTTTAGTTGAATTCCTAGGTTAGTTTGATATAAAATGTGGAAAATAGGCGAGGTAGAACCCTCTTCGGCCACTTTTCCCTTGAAAATAACGAATATCGTCCCTAAACTTAGTGAAATGCTTTTCAGGTTCGTTTTCAATGCATGAATACTTGTAACTAGGCTATATTGGTATGTTAGGGAAACTCATAGGTTAGTTTGATCAGAAATGTGGAAAATAGGCGAGGTAGAGTCTTTTTCGGCCACCTTTCCCTTGAAAATCAAGAATATCGTCCCAAAACTTAGAGAAATGGTTCTAAGGCTCGTTTTCAATGCATGAACAATTCTAACTAGGCTATATTGGTATGTTAGTGCAAGTTATAGGTTAGTTTGATATGAAATGGAGAAAATAGGTTTGGTAGAACCTTTTTTGGACCCTTTTCCCCTTAAAAACACGAATATCTTCCGGAAACTTAGAGAAATGCTTCTAAGGTTCGTTTTCAATGCAAGAACACTTGTAACTAGGCTATATTGGTATGTTAGTGAGAGTTATAGGTTAGTTTGACAAGAAATGTGGAAAATAGGCGAGTTAGAACCCTTTTTGGCCCCTTTTCCCTTGAAAATCACGAACATCATCCCAAAACTTAGTGAAATGCTTCTAAGGCTCGTTTTCAATTCACGAATAGTTTTAAATAGGCTATATTGGTAAGGGAGTGCAAGTTATAGGTTAGTTTGACAAGAAATGAGGAAAAAAGACGAGGTATAACCCTTTTAGGCCACCTTTCCCTCGAAAATCACGAATATCGTCCCAAGACTTAGTGAAATGCTTCTAAGGCTCGTTTTCAATGCATGAACACTTGTAACTAGGCTATATTGGTATTTTAGTGCAAGTTATTGGTTAGTTTGATAAGAAATGTGGAAAATAGGCGAGGTAGAACCCTTTTCGGCCCCTTTTCCCTTGAAAATCACGAATATCGTCCCTATACTTAGTGAAATACTTCTAAGGCAGGTTATCAATTATGAACACTTGTAACAAGTCTATATTGGTATGTTAGTGCAAGTTATAGGATAGTTTAACAAGAAGTGTGGAAAATAGGCGAGATAGAACCCTCTTTGGCCTCTTTTCCCTTGAAAATCACAAACATCATCCCAAATCTTAGTGAAATGCTTTTAAGGTTCATTTTCAATGCATGAATACTTGTAACTAGGCTATATTGGTATGTTAATGCAAGTTATAGGTTAGTTTGACAAGAAATGTGGAAAATAGGCGAGGTAGAACCCTTTTCGGCCCCCTTTTCCCTTGAAAATACCCAATATCGTCCCAAAACTTAGTGAAATGCTTCTAAGGCTCGTTTTCAATTCACGAATACTTGTAACTACGCTATATTTGTATGGTAGTGAAAGTTATAGGTTAGTTTGACGAGAAATGAGGAAAAAAGACGAGGTAGAACCCTTTTCAACCCCCTTCCTCTTGAAAAACACGAATATCTTCCCAAAACTTGGTGAAATTCTTCTTAGGTTCGTTTTCAATGCATGAACACTTGTAACTAGGCTATATTGGTATGTTAGTGCAAGTTATAGGTTTGTTTGATAAGAAATGTGGAAAATAGGCGACGTAGAACCTTCTTCGGCCCTCTCTCCCTTGAAAAACACGAATATCGTCCCAAAACTTATTGAAATGCTTCTACGTTTCTTTTTAATTGCGTGAACACTTCTAACTAGTATACATTGGTATGTTAGTGCAAGTTATAGGTAAGTTTGACAGGAAATGTGGAAAATAGGCGAGGTATAACCCTTTTCGGCCCCCTTTCCCCTGAAAATCACGAATATCGTCCCAAAACTTAGTGAAGTTCTTCTACGGCTCGTTTTCAATGCATGAACACTTGTAACTAGGCTATATTGGTATGTTAGTGCAAGTTATAGGTTAGCTTGATATGAAATGTGGAAAATGGGCTTAGTAAGACCCTTTTTGGCCCCTTTTCCCTTAAAAATCACGAATATCGTCCCTAAACTTAGTGAAATGCTTCTAATTTCAATGCATGAACACTTGTAACTAGGCTATATTGGTATTTTAGTTGAATTCCTAGGTTAGTTTGATATAAAATGTGGAAAATAGGCGAGGTAGAACCCTCTTCGGCCACTTTTCCCTTGAAAATAACGAATATCGTCCCTAAACTTAGTGAAATGCTTTTCAGGTTCGTTTTCAATGCATGAATACTTGTAACTAGGCTATATTGGTATGTTAGGGAAACTCATAGGTTAGTTTGATCAGAAATGTGGAAAATAGGCGAGGTAGAGTCTTTTTCGGCCACCTTTCCCTTGAAAATCAAGAATATCGTCCCAAAACTTAGAGAAATGGTTCTAAGGCTCGTTTTCAATGCATGAACAATTCTAACTAGGCTATATTGGTATGTTAGTGCAAGTTATAGGTTAGTTTGATATGAAATGGAGAAAATAGGTTTGGTAGAACCTTTTTTGGACCCTTTTCCCCTTAAAAACACGAATATCTTCCGGAAACTTAGAGAAATGCTTCTAAGGTTCGTTTTCAATGCAAGAACACTTGTAACTAGGCTATATTGGTATGTTAGTGAGAGTTATAGGTTAGTTTGACAAGAAATGTGGAAAATAGGCGAGTTAGAACCCTTTTTGGCCCCTTTTCCCTTGAAAATCACGAACATCATCCCAAAACTTAGTGAAATGCTTCTAAGGCTCGTTTTCAATTCACGAATAGTTTTAAATAGGCTATATTGGTAAGGGAGTGCAAGTTATAGGTTAGTTTGACAAGAAATGAGGAAAAAAGACGAGGTATAACCCTTTTAGGCCACCTTTCCCTCGAAAATCACGAATATCGTCCCAAGACTTAGTGAAATGCTTCTAAGGCTCGTTTTCAATGCATGAACACTTGTAACTAGGCTATATTGGTATTTTAGTGCAAGTTATTGGTTAGTTTGATAAGAAATGTGGAAAATAGGCGAGGTAGAACCCTTTTCGGCCCCTTTTCCCTTGAAAATCACGAATATCGTCCCTATACTTAGTGAAATACTTCTAAGGCAGGTTATCAATTATGAACACTTGTAACAAGTCTATATTGGTATGTTAGTGTAAGTTATAGGATAGTTTAACAAGAAGTGTGGAAAATAGGCGAGATAGAACCCTCTTTGGCCTCTTTTCCCTTGAAAATCACAAACATCATCCCAAATCTTAGTGAAATGCTTTTAAGGTTCATTTTCAATGCATGAATACTTGTAACTAGGCTATATTGGTATGTTAATGCAAGTTATAGGTTAGTTTGACAAGAAATGTGGAAAATAGGCGAGGTAGAACCCTTTTCGGCCCCCTTTTCCCTTGAAAATACCCAATATCGTCCCAAAACTTTGTGAAATGCTTCTAAGGCTCGTTTTCAATTCACGAATACTTGTAACTACGCTATATTTGTATGGTAGTGAAAGTTATAGGTTAGTTTGACGAGAAATGAGGAAAAAAGACGAGGTAGAACCCTTTTCAACCCCCTTCCTCTTGAAAAACACGAATATCTTCCCAAAACTTGGTGAAATTCTTCTTAGGTTCGTTTTCAATGCATGAACACTTGTAACTAGGCTATATTGGTATGTTAGTGCAAGTTATAGGTTTGTTTGATAAGAAATGTGGAAAATAGGCGACGTAGAACCTTCTTCGGCCCTCTCTCCCTTGAAAAACACGAATATCGTCCCAAAACTTATTGAAATGCTTCTACGTTTCTTTTTAATTGCGTGAACACTTCTAACTAGTATATATTGGTATGTTAGTGCAAGTTATAGGTAAGTTTGACAGGAAATGTGGAAAATAGGCGAGGTATAACCCTTTTCGGCCTCCTTTCCCTTGAAAATCACGAATATCGTCCCAAAACTTAGTGAAGTGATTCTACGGCTCGTTTTCAATGCATGAACACTTGTAACTAGGCTATATTGGTATGTTAGTGCAAGTTATAGGTTAGTTTGATATGAAATGTGGAAAATGGGCTTTGTAAGACCCTTTTTGGCCCCTTTTCCCTTAAAAATCACGAATATCGTCCCTAAACTTAGTGAAATGCTTCTAATTTCAATGCATGAACACTTGTAACTAGGCTATATTGGTATTTTAGTCGAATTCCTAGGTTAGTTTGATATAAAATGTGGAAAATAGGCGAGGTAGAACCCTCTTCGGCCACTTTTCCCTTGAAAATAACGAATATCGTCCCTAAACTTAGTGAAATGCTTTTCAGGTTCGTTTTCAATGCATGAATACTTGTAACTAGGCTATATTGGTATGTTAGGGAAAGTCATAGGTTAGTTTGATCAGAAATGTGGAAATTAGGCGAGGTAGAGTCTTTTTCGGCCACCTTTCCCTTGAAAATCAAGAATATCGTCCCAAAACTTAGTGAAATGGTTCTAAGGCTCGTTTTCAATGCATGAACAATTCTAACTAGGATATATTGGTATGTTAGTGCAAGTTATAGGTTAGTTTGATATGAAATGGAGAAAATAGGTTTGGTAGAACCTTTTTTGGCCCCTTTTCCCCTAAAAAACACGAATATCGTCCCGAAACTTAGAGAAATGCTTCTAAGGTTCGTTTTCAATGTAAGAACACTTGTAACTAGGCTATATTGGTATGTTAGTGAAAGTTATAGGTTAGTTTGACAAGAAATGTGGAAAATAGGCGAGTTAGAACCCTTTTTGGCCCCTTTTCCCTTGAAAATCACGAACATCATCCCAAAACTTAGTGAAATTCTTCTAAGGCTCGTTTTCAATTCACGAATAGTTTTAAATAGGCTATATTGGTATGGTAGTGCATGTTATAGGTTAGTTTGACAAGAAATGAGGAAAAAAGACGAGGTATAACCCTTTTAGGCCCCCTTTCCCTCGAAAATCACGAATATCGTCCCAAGACTTAGTGAAATGCTTCTAAGGCTCGTTTTCAATGCATAAACACTTGTAACTAGGCTATATTGGTATTTTAGTGCAAGTTATTAGTTAGTTTGATAAGAAATGTGGAAAATAGGCGAGGTAGAACCCTTTTCGGCCCCTTTTCCCTTAAAAATCACGAATATCGTCCCTAAACTTAGTGAAATGCTTCTAATTTCAATGCATGAACACTTGTAACTAGGCTATATTGGTATTTTAGTAGAATTCATAGGTTAGTTTGATATAAAATGTGGAAAATAGGCGAGGTAGAACCCTCTTCGGCCACTTTTCCCTTGAAAATAACGAATATCGTCCCTAAACTTAGTGAAATGCTTTTTAGGTTCGTTTTCAATGCATGAATACTTGTAACTAGGCTATATTGGTATGTTAGGGAAAGTCATAGGTTAGTTTGATCAGAAATGTGGAAAATAGGCGAGATAGAGTCTTTTTCGGCCACCTTTCCCTTGAAAATCAAGAATATCGTCCCAAAACTTAGTGAAATGGTTCTAAGGCTCGTGTTCAATGCATGAACAATTCTAACTAGGCTATATTGGTATGTTAGTGCAAGTTATAGGTTAGTTTGATATGAAATGGAGAAAATAGGTTTGGTAGAACCTTTTTTGGCCCCTTTTCCCCTAAAAAACACGAATATCGTCCCGAAACTTAGATAAATGCTTCTAAGGTTCGTTTTCAACGCTAGAACACTTGTAACTAGGCTATATTGGAATGTAAGTGAAAGTTATAGGTTAGTTTGACAAGAAATGTGGAAAATAGGCGAGTTAGAACCCTTTTTGGCCCCTTTTCCCTTGAAAATCACGAACATCATCCCAAAACTTAGTGAAATGCTTCTAAGGCTCGTTTTCAATTCACGAATAGTTTTAAATAGGCTATATTGGTATGGCAGTGCAAGTTATAGGTTAGTTTGACAAGAAATGAGGAAAAAAGACGAGGTATAACCCTTTTAGGCCCCCTTTCCCTCGAAATCACGAATATCGGCCCAAAACTTAGTGAAATGCTTCTAAGGCTCGTTTTCAATGCATGAACACTTGTAACTAGGCCATATTGGTATTTTAGTGCAAGTTATTGGTTAGTTTGATAAGAAATGTGGAAAATAGGCGAGGTAGAACCCTTTTCGGCCCCTTTTCCCTTAAAAATCACGAATATCGTCCCTAAACTTAGTGAAATGCTTCTAATTTCAATGCATGAACACTTGTAACTAGGATATATTGGTATTTTAGTAGAATTCATATGTTAGTTTGATATAAAATGTGGAAAATAGGCGAGGTAGAACCCTCTTCGGCCACTTTTCCCTTGAAAATAACGAATATCGTCCCTAAACTTAGTGAAATGCTTTTCAGGTTCATTTTCAATGCATGAATACTTGTAACTAGGCTATATTGGTATGTTAGGGAAAGTCATAGGTTAGTTTGATCAGAAATGTGGAAAATAGGCGAGGTAGAGTCTTTTTCGGCCACCTTTCCCTTGAAAATTAAGAATATCGTCCCAAAACTTGGTGAAATGCTTCTAAGGCTGTTTTTCAATGCATGAACAATTCTAACTAGGCTATATTGGTATGTTAGTGCAAGTTATAGGTTAGTTTGATATGAAATGTGGAAAAAAGGTTTGGTAGAACCTTTTTCGGCCCCTTTTCCCTTGACAATCACGAATATCGTCCCTAAACTTAGTGAAATGCTTCTAAGGCTCGTTTTCAATGCATGAACTCTTGTAACTAGGCTATATTGGTATGTTTGTGAAAGTTATAGGTTAGTTTGACAAGAAATGTAGAAAATAGGCAAGGTAGAACCCTTTTTGGCCCCTTTTCCCTTGAAAATCACGAACATTGTCCAAAAACTTGGTGAATTGCTTCTAACGTTCGTTTTCAATGCATGAACACTTGTAAATAGTACATATTGGTATATTCGTGCAAATTAAAGGTTATTTGGATATGAAATATGGAAAATAGGCAAGGTAGAATCCTTTTCGACCCTTTCTCCCTTAAAAATCACGAGTATCGTCCCAAAACTTATTGAAATGCTTCTAAGGCTCGTTTTCAATGCATAAACACTTATAACAAGGCTATATTGGTATTTTAGTGGAATTTATAGGTTAGTTTGATGTGAAATGTTGAAAATAGGCGAGGTAGAACCCTTTTCTGCCCCTTTTCCCTTGAAAATAACAAATCTCGTCCCTAAACTTGGTGAAATGCTTTTAAGGTTCGTTTTCAATGCATGAATACTTGTAACTAGGCTATAATGGTATGTAAGTGCATGTTATAGGTTAGTTTGATCAGAAGTGTGCAAAATAGGCGAGGTAGAGTCCTTTTCGGCCTCCTTTCCCTTGAAAATCACAAATATCGTCCCAAAACTTTGTGAAATGCTTCTAAGGCTCGTTTTCAATGCATGAACAATTCTAACTAGGCTATATTGGTATGTTAGTGCAAGTTTTAGGTTAGTTTGATATGAAATGTGGAAAATAGGTTTGGTAGAAATGCTTGGTGAAATGCTTTTAAGGTTCGTTTTCAATGCATGAACACTTGTAAATAGTACATATTGGTATATTTGTGCAAATTAAAGGTTATTTTGATATGAAATGTGGAAAATAGGCAAGGTAGAACCCTTTTCGACCCTTTCTCCCTTAAAAATCACGAGTATCGTCCCAAAACATATTGAAATGCTTCTAAGGCTCGTTTTCAATGCATGAACACTTGTAACAAGCCTATATTGGTATTTTAGTGGAATTTATAGGTTAGTTTGATGTGAAATGTGGAAAATAGGCGAGGTAGAACCCTTTTCTGCCCCTTTTCCCTTGAAAAAACAAATATCGTCCCTAAACTTGGTGAAATGGTTTTAAGTTTCGTTTTCAATGCATGAATACTTGTAACTAGGCTATAATGGTATGTTAATGCATGTTATAGGTTAGTTTGATCAGAAGTGTGCAAAATAGGCGAGGTAGAGTCCTTTTCGGCCTCTTTTCCCTTGAAAATCACAAATATCGTCCCAAAACTTGGTGAAATGCTTCTAAGGCTCGTTTTCAATGCATGAACAATTCTAACTAGGCTATATTGGTATGTTAGTGGAAGTTATAGGTTAGTTTGATATGAAATGTGGAAAAAAGGTTTGGTAGAACCTTTTTCGGCCCCTTTTCCCTTGAAAATCACGAATATCGTCCCTAAACTTAGTGAAATGCTTCTAAGGCTCGTTTTCAATGCATGAACTCTTGTAACTAGGCTATATTGGTATGTTAGTGAAAGTTATAGGTAAGTTTTACAAGAAATGTAGAAAATAGGCAAGGTAGAACCCTTTCTGGCCCCTTTTCCCTTTAAAATCACGAACATTGTCCCAAAACTTAGTGAAATGCTTCTAAGGTTCGTTTTCAATGCATGAACACTTGTAACTAGGACATAGTGGTAAATTTGTGCAAATTAAAGGTTATTTTGATAAGAAATGTGGCAAAAATAGGCGAGGTAGAACCCTTTTCGACCCTTTCTCCCTTAAAAATCACGAGTATCGTCCCTAAACTTATTGAAATGCTTCTAAGGCTCGTTTTCAATGCATGAACACTCGTAACAAGGCTATATTGTTATTTTAGTGGAATTTATAGGTTAGTTTGATGTTAAATGTGGAAAATAGGCGAGGTAGAACCCTTTTCTGCCCCTTTTCCCTTGAAAATAACAAATATCGTCCCTAAACTTGGTGAAATGCTTTTAAGGTTCGTTTTCAATGCATGAACACTTGTAACTAGGCTATAATGGTATGTTAGTGCATGTTATAGGTTAGTTTGATCAGAAGTGTGCAAAATAGGCGAGGTAGAGTCCTTTTCAGCCTCCTTTCCCTTGAAAATCACGAATATCGTCCCAAAACTTGGTGAAATGCTTCCAAGGCTCGTTTTCAATGCATGAACAATTCTAACTAGGCTATATTGGTATGTTAGTGCAAGTTATAGGTTAGTTTGATATGAAATGGGGAAAATAGGTTTGGTAGAACCTTTTTCGGCCCCTTTTCCCTTGAAAATCACGAATATCGTCCTTAAACTTAGTGAAATGCTTCTAAGGCTCGTTTTCAATGCAGTAACTCTTGTAACTAGGCTATATTGGTATGTTAGTGAAAGTTATAGGTTAGTTTGACAAGAAATGTAGAAAATAGGCAAGGTAGAACCCTTTTTGGCCCCTTTTCCCTTGAAAATCACGAACATTATTCCAAAACTTGGTGATATGCTTCTAAGGTTCATTTTCAATGCGTGAACACTTGTAACTAGGCTATATTGGTATGTTAGTGCAAGTTATAGGTTAGTTTGATACGAAATGTGGAAAATAGGTTTGGTAGAACCTTTTTCGGCCCCTTTTCCCTTGAAAATCACGAATATCGTCCCTAAACTTAGTGAAAGGCTTCTAAGGCTCGTTTTTAATAACGTATTCCTATAACTAGGCTATATTGGTATTTTAGTGAAAGTTATAGGTTAGTTTGACAAGAAATGTAGAAAATTGGCGAGGTAGAACCCTTTTAGCCCCTTTTCCCTTGAAAATCACGAATATTGTCCCCAAACTTGGTGAAATGCTTCTAAGGTTCGTTTTCAATGCATGAACACTTATAACTAGGACATATTGGTATATTTGTGCAAATTAAAGGTTATTTTGATATGAAATGTAGAAAATAGGCGAGGTAGAACCCTTTTCGACCCTTTCTCCCTTAAAAATCACGAGTATCGTCCCAAAACTTATTGAAATGCTTCTAAGGCTCGTTTTCAATACAGTAACTCCTGTAACTAGGCTATATTGGTATGTTAATGAAAGTTATATGTTAGTTTGACAAGAATTGTAGAAAATAGGCGAGGTAGAACCCTTTTCTGCCCCTTTTCCCTTGAAAATAACAAATATTGTCCCTAAACTTGGTGAAATGCTTTTAAGGTTCGTTTTCAATGCATGAATACTTGTAAATAGGCTATAATGGTATGTTAGTGCATGTTATAGGTTAGTTTGATCAGAAGTGTGCAAAATTGGCGAGGTAGAGTCCTTTTCGGCCTCCTTTCCCTTGAAAATCATGAATATCGTCCCAAAACTTGGTGATATGCTTCTAAGGCTCGTTTTCAATGCATGAACAATTCTAACTAGGCTATATTGGTATGTTAGTGCAAGTTATAGGTTAGTTTGATAAGAAATGTGGAAAATAGGTTTGGTAGAACCTTTTTCGGCCCCTTTTCCCTTGAAAATCACGAATATCGTCCTTAAACTTGGTGAAATGCTTCTAAGGCTCGTTTTCAATGCAGTAACTCTTGTAACTAGGCTATATTGGTATGTTACTGAAAGTTATAGGTTAGTTTGACAAGAAATGTAGAAAATAGGCAAGGTAGAACCCTTTTTGGCCCCTTTTCCCTTGAAAATCACAAATATCGTCCCTAAACTTAGTGAAATGCTTTTAAGGTTCGTTTTCAATGCATGAATACTTGTAACTAGGCTATAATGGTATGTTAGTGCATGTTATAGGTTAGTTTTATCAGAAGTGTGCAAAATAGGCGAGGTAGAGTCCTTTTCGGCCTCCTTTCTCTTGAAAATCACGAATATCGTCCCAAAACTTGGTGAAATGCTTCTAAGGCTCGTTTTCAATGCATGAACAATTCTAACTAGGCTATATTGGTATGTTAGTGCAAGTTATAGGTTAGTTTGATATGAAATGTGGAAAAAAGGTTTGGTAGAACCTTTTTCGGCCCCTTTTCCCTTGAAAATCACGAATATCGTCCCTAAACTTAGTGAAATGCTTCTAAGGCTCGTTTTCAATGCAGTAACTCTTGTAACTAGGCTATATTGGTATGTTAGTGAAAGTTATAGGTTAGTTTGACAAGAAATGTAGAAAATAGGCAAGGTAGAACCCTTTTTGGCCCCTTTTCCCTTGAAAATCACGAACATTGTCCCAAAACTTGGTGAAATGCTTCTAAGGTTCATTTTCAATGCATGAACACTTGTAAATAGTACATATTGGTATGTTAGTGAAAGTTATAGGTTAGTTTGACAAGAAATGTAGAAAATAGGCCAGGTAGAACCCTTTTTGGCCCCTTTTCCCTTGAAAATCACGAATTTTGTCCCATAACTTGGTGAAATGCTTCTAAGGTTTATTTTCAAGGCTTGAACACTTGTAACTAGGACATATTGGTATGTTTGTGCAAATTAAAGGTTATTTTGATTTGAAATGTGGAAAATAGGCAAGGTAGAACCATGTTGACCCTTTCTCCCTTAAAAATCACGAGTATCGTCCCAAAACTTATTGAAATGCTTCTAAGGCTCGTTTTCAATGCATGAACACTTGTAACAAGGCTATGTTGGTGTGTTAGTGCAAGTTATAGGTTAGTTTGATATGAAATGTTGAAAATAGGCTTGGTAAGACCCTTTTCGGCCCCTTTTCCCTTGAAAATTACGAATATCGTTTCTAAACTTAGTGAAATGCTTCCAAGGCTCGTTTTCAATGAATGAACACTTGTAACTAGGCTATATTGGTATTTTAGAGGAATTTATAGGTAAGTTTGATATGAAATGTGGAAAAAAGGCAAGGTAGAACCCTTTTCGACCCCTTTTCCCTTGAAAATCACAAATATCGTCCCTAAACTTAGTGAAATGCTTTTAAGGTTCGTTTTCAATGCATGAATACTTGTAACTAGGCTATAATGGTATGTTAGTGCATGTTAAATGTTAGTTTGATCAGAAGTGTGCAAAATAGGCGAGGTAGAGTCCTTTTCGGCCTCCTTTCCCTTGAAAATCACGAATATCGTCCCAAAACTTGGTGAAATGCTTCTAAGGCTCGTTTTCAATGCATGAACAATTCTAACTAGGCTATATTGGTATGTTAGTGCAAGTTATAGGTTAGTTTGATATGAAATGTGGAAAAAAGGTTTGGTAGAACCTTTTTCGGCCCCTTTTCCCTTGAAAATCACGAATATCGTCCCTAAACTTAGTGAAATGCTTCTAAGGCTCGTTTTCAATGCAGTAACTCTTGTAACTAGGCTATATTGGTATGTTAGTGAAAGTTATAGGTTAGTTTGACAAGAAATGTAGAAAATAGGCAAGGTAGAACCCTTTTTGGCCCCTTTTCCCTTGAAAATCACGAACATTGTCCCAAAACTTGGTGAAATGCTTCTAAGGTTCGTTTTCAATGCATGAACACTTGTAAATAGTACATATTGGTATATTTGTGCAAATTAAAGGTTATTTTGATATGAAATGTGGAAAATAGGCAAGGTAGAACCCTTTTCGACCCTTTCTCCCTTAAAAATCACGAGTATCGTCCCAAAACTTATTGAAATGCTTCTAAGGCTCGTTTTCAATGCATGAACACTTGTAACAAGCCTATATTGGTATTTTAGTGGAATTTATAGGTTAGTTTGATGTGAAATGTGGAAAATAGGCGAGGTAGAACCCTTTTCTGCCCCTTTTCCCTTGAAAAAACAAATATCGTCCCTAAACTTGGTGAAATGGTTTTAAGTTTCGTTTTCAATGCATGAATACTTGTAACTAGGCTATAATGGTATGTTAATGCATGTTATAGGTTAGTTTGATCAGAAGTGTGCAAAATAGGCGAGGTAGAGTCCTTTTCGGCCTCCTTTCCCTTGAAAATCATAAATATCGTCCCAAAACTTGGTGAAATGCTTCTAAGGCTCGTTTTCAATGCATGAACAATTCTAACTAGGCTATATTGGTATGTTAGTGCAAGTTATAGGTTAGTTTGATATGAAATGTGGAAAAAAGGTTTGCTAGAACCTTTTTGGGCCCCTTGATATGGTAGCAAGCAATAAATTCCGTAAAGTTCCAGAAGTTCAAACGACGGTCCATGCCTTGTTCATCCACGGAAAGTCCAAGTCCTTGGGTGATAATTTCGTGGGATTCTCTTCAATTAATCCTTTTGTTTCTTGCCTTAAATGGGAAGAGAGCAAAGAGGACGTATTGACCAGTTAAGGATACGATCAACAAGAAGTTTCAAACAGCACAATTAACGTCAACTTGATTCAAGGCATTTTCTGTGGGAGAATAATTATGATTTATTTGCTGTTTATTTTAGTCGTTTAAAACTTTAATTAGGGAGGTTATTTTCTGTCAAATATGCACGAAATAGCTGCTCAAATAATCAGTCAAATAATGACTTAGTCAAAGCGTGATTCAAGGCTTGAATCATGCTCAATTTGAATTCAGTTTTTAAATTCTGTTTTGAATTTCAAAAAGGAGTTACAAAGCTTTATTGAGGCTTGTTTCTTCTGTTTTAAACGTATAAGATAGGAAGCTAAAGGATTTGTAAAGCTTCCTATAAATAGGGCACTTGCCAATTCATTTGAAACAAGAGTGAAAAGAAATAGAACAGAATCTGATTTTCTTTGTGAATTTCGTGTGTTACTTTGTGTTTCACAAACTTATACTTTCTTTGCTTAGTGCTAGTTAGTATAAGCTCTATAATCTAGCCTTACTTCGTGTTTGGTCCAGATTATTTCCCCTAAACGCAATTTAGACCCGATTCTACCTTGCGTTTTTATCTTGTTTCTTTTTGAGACGAATTTGTTTCTAAGTCATCTAATCCACTCCAAAACGATCCTAAAACACAAAAACATCAGTAAACACATCAGTTGGTATCAGAGCAAAGGCTTTGGAGTATGGCTTCGAGTTCATCCAACTCAACATCTCACGAAGTGATGAAAGACATTCTTGGAAAACTCCAGGAAATGCATAACGAAATGAAAAAGCATGAAACACGTATGGATGCCATTGCTGACCTATGCCTTAAACAAGGTAGAAAGTTAGAGGAATTAGAACATTCCAATTCCACACCCACCCATGGGGAATCACAATTTCGTGGTTACCAAGAAGATAGAAGTCTCAAACTTGATCTTCCCGAATTCGATGGTTCTAATGATCCAGAAGTTTTTTTTGATTGGGTACGTAGATTGGAGAGTATCTTTGAGTATAAGGAGTATGATGATGCTAGGAGTTGTAAAATGGCGATTCTGAAGTTAACCAAACTTGCTGGACTTTGGTATGATAATCTGAAGGCCAAAAGGAGAAGAGAAGGAAAGGGTAAGATTGAGTCATGGGTGAAACTCAGAAAAAAGATGGAGCAACGTTGGATTCCACGTGAGTATGAGCAAGATCAATATGTAAAATTGACTCGCCTAGCTCAAGGGGAATGAAGTGTTGATGAATATGTGCGAGAATTTGAGACACTCAGTTTGGTGTGTGATATGCAAGAGAGAGAGCCACTCAAAATTGCGCGTTTAACCAAAGGGTTGTCAAAACCAATTTCTAATAAGGTGGATCTCCTACCTTATTCCACCTATGAAGAAGTTGTGAAAGCTGCCAGAAAGGTTGAGGCACAACACAAAGAAGATAGGCCAAGGCCTACTTCGAGGCCTCCTTACAAAGCTTTTCCTTCCGTAGGAAAGGGTGAAGTTGCTGCCAAATCCATTTTTACTCCTAACTCATTCAAAGGAGGAAAAACGGATTTCAAGCAAGAAGCTTCCAAGAGAACGTGTTACAAATGCCATGAAAAGGGGCATATTGCTAGTGAATGTCCAAAACGGAATACACTCACCATTCATGAAGGAGGGTATGATTCCGAAGAAAATGAGGAAGAAGAAGAGGAATATGAGGAATATGGAGCTGAAGAAGACGCCACTCCATTATGTGGTGTTATGAGGAGGATCCTACATTCTGAACCTCTCAAAGATGTCCAACAAAGAGAGAATCTTTTCCATACCAGATGCAAGGTACGAGACAAGCTTTGTGATGTGATTGTAGATGGTGGTTCTTGTACAGATGTGGCCTCTAAAGAACTTGTAAGTAAACTGAAATTACCTACTCGTGAGCATGCTAAACCATACAAGTTAAATTGGCTAGATAATGATACGGGTTTAAAGGTTAAGAAACAAGCTCTAGTTTCTTTTACAATTGGAAATTTTCATGATGAACGTTGGTGTGATATTCTGCCTATGAGTGCGTGTCATATTTTGCTTGGAAGACCATGGCAATTTGATAGAAATGCGTTGCATGATGGCGTTTCTAATGTTTATACGGTCACTGCTCATGGAGGAAAGAAAATCAGGTTACTTCCTTTGCCTCCAAAGATTGAACCTATGATGGAGAAGAAACCTAATTTTCTGGTTTCAAAACGTGAGTTTGAGCGTGAGTATGCTATGGAAGGGGAAGGGTTTTTTCTTGTTATTAAACCTGTTGATGATAACCTTTCCAATATTACTAACTCATTGCCTTTGAAGAAATTGCTAGAGGAATTTTCTGATGTATTTCCTAGTGATTTGCCACAAGGCCTGCCTCCATTTCGAGGTATTGAGCATGCTATTGACTTGATTCCGGGAGCTCAATTGCCTAATAAGCCAGCCTACAGATGTAGTCCCGATCAGGCCAAAGAGTTGCAAAGACAAGTTGAAGAACTTATAGAAAGGGGATATGTGCGCGAAAGCCTTAGTCCATGTGCTGTTCCTGCTCTTTTAGTACCTAAGAAAGAGGGAACTTGGAGAATGTGTATTGATAGTCGTTCAATCAATAATATTACTATCAAATACAGATTTCCTATGCCGAGGCTTCAAGACATGTTTGATGAGTTGAGTGGAGCCAAGATTTTCAGTAAAATTGATTTGAGAAGTGGCTATCACCAAATGAGAATTCGTGAAGGTGATGAATGGAAAACAGCTTTTAAGACCAAGCAAGGCTTATACGAATGGCTTGTCATGCCATTTGGTCTTTGCAATGCCCCTAGCTCTTTCATGAGACTCATGAATGAGGTACTGCGTCCTTTTCTCAACAAATTCATTGTTGTATATTTAGATGATATTCTAGTATATAGCAAATCCATAGATGAACATTTGTTACATTTAAAATCTTTATTTGAGGTTTTAAGGACTAACAGATTGTATGGGAAGTTGGAAAAGTGTGCTTTCATGTGTAAGCATATTACTTTCCTAGGATATGTTGTATCTAGTGAAGGAGTACAGGTTGATCCAGAAAAGGTGAAGGCTATTTCAACTTGGAAAGTGCCAAAAGATGTGCATGAAGTGAGGAGCTTTCATGGTCTTGCTTCATTTTACAGAATCTTTATCAAGAATTTCTCAACAATCACAGCTCCTTTGACCGAGTTATTGAAGAAAGGTGCGTTCATTTGGAGTGAATCTGCTCAAAAAGCCTTTGAAGAAATCAAAGAGAAATTGTGCAATACAACGGTTCTTGCATTGCCAGATTTTGATAAACTGTTTGAGGTTGAATGTGATGCAAGTGGCGTGGGTATTGGTGCTGTTCTTATTCAAGGAAAGAGACCCATTTGTTATTTCAGCGAAAAATTAAGTGGTGCTAAGCTTAATTATTCGAATTATGATCGTGAGTTCTATGCTATTGTTCGGGCTCTAGATCATTGGTCTCATTACCTAAGGCCAAAACCGTTTGTTTTACATTCGGATCATGAAGCCTTGAAATTCATTCATGGACAGCAGAAGCTTAATCACCGACATGCTAAATGGGTTGAATTTCTTCAATCATTTACATTCAGTTCGAGGTACAAAGAAGGGAAGAAGAATGTTGTGGCTGATGCATTATCAAGGAGAAGCTATCTATTAGCTATGGTTCATACGAAGATTCTTGGGTTTGAACATTTGAAAAATCACTATGAAGAAGATGAGGATTTTTCTGGAAAATTCAAGAAACCTACTCAAGACTACACGGTTCAAGATGGGTTCTTATTCAAAGGCAACAAACTTTGTGTGCCTAAGAATGGTGTGCGTGAACTCTTGGTTCGTGAAATCCATGGGGGAGGAATTGCTGGTCATTTTGGAATACATAAGACATTAGGAATGCTTCAAGAACATTTCTATTGGCCTCATATGATCAAGGACGTAACTCACATTGTGGAAAGGTGTTCTACTTGTCAAAAGTCCAAGAGTACTTTTCACAAGGGTCTTTACACTCCATTACCCGTTCCTGATGTTCCATGGGAAGGAGTGAGCATGGATTTTATTGTGGGTCTCCCTAGGACTCAAAGGGGGAAGGATAGTATCATGGTGGTGGTGGACCGTTTTTCTAAAATGGCGCATTTTATTCCATGTCACAAAACAGATGATGCTTCTAAAGTTGCTGATTTATACTTTAGAGAAATCATTCGTTTACATGGGGTTCCAAGGTCCATTGTTTCGGATAGGGATACTAAGTTTCTTAGTCATTTTTGGAGGATTTTGTGGAAATTGGTGGGAACTAAGCTCCTATTTAGTACTTCTCATCATCCACAAACGGATGGTCAAACAGAAGTGACTAATAGAACCCTTGGTGCGTTGTTACGAGGTCTAGTGAGTAGAACTCAAAAGGATTGGGATGTTAAGTTAGCCCATGCTGAATTCGCTTACAATAGGTCTCCTTCTTCTACCACTGCTCGTAGTCCTTTTGAAGTGGTGTATGGGATTAATCCTTTGCTGCCCATTGAGTTAATTCCCTTGCCTAAAGGAGATTTAATACATGGAGAACCTAAGAAGAGGTGGGAAGCATTTCAGAAAACATGCACCAAAATAAAAAAGAAGATTGAAGCTATGAACAAAGTCTACAAAGACCGTGCAAATAAGAACCGAAAACAACCTACATTTGCTAAAGGTGACTTGGTTTGGCTACATTTAAGGAAGGAACGTTTTCCTAACCTTAGGAAAAATAAGCTCATGCCTAGATTAGATGGTCCCTTTCAAGTCTTGGAAAAAATTGGGGAAAGCGCTTACAAGATTGATCTACCTAGTGATTTTGGTGGCGTAAGTGCAACGTTCAATGTGGGAGACTTGAGCCCATATCTAGATGATGAAAGTTTGAGGGCAAACTTTTCCGAAGAGGGGGAGAATGATATGGTAGCAAGCAATAAAGTCCGTAAAGTTCCAGAAGTTCAAACGACGGTCCATGCCTTGTTCATCCACGGAAAGTCCAAGTCCTTGGGTGATAATTTCGTGGGATTCTCTTCAATTAATCCTTTTGTTTCTTGCCTTAAATGGGAAGAGAGCAAAGAGGACGTATTGACCAGTTAAGGATACGATCAACAAGAAGTTTCAAACAGCACAATTAACGTCAACTTGATTCAAGGCATTTTCTGTGGGAGAATAATTATGATTTATTTGCTGTTTATTTTAGTCGTTTAAAACTTTAATTAGGGAGGTTATTTTCTGTCAAATATGCACGAAATAGCTGCTCAAATAATCAGTCAAATAATGACTTAGTCAAAGCGTGATTCAAGGCTTGAATCATGCTCAATTTGAATTCAGTTTTTAAATTCTGTTTTGAATTTCAAAAAGGAGTTACAAAGCTTTATTGAGGCTTGTTTCTTCTGTTTTAAACGTATAAGATAGGAAGCTAAAGGATTTGTAAAGCTTCCTATAAATAGGGCACTTGCCAATTCATTTGAAACAAGAGTGAAAAGAAATAGAACAGAATCTGATTTTCTTTGTGAATTTCGTGTGTTACTTTGTGTTTCACAAACTTATACTTTCTTTGCTTAGTGCTAGTTAGTATAAGCTCTATAATCTAGCCTTACTTCGTGTTTGGTCCAGATTATTTCCCCTAAACGCAATTTAGACCCGATTCTACCTTGCGTTTTTATCTTGTTTCTTTTTGAGACGAATTTGTTTCTAAGTCATCTAATCCACTCCAAAACGATCCTAAAACACAAACACATCAGTAAACACATCACCCCTTTTCCCTTGAAAATCACGAATATCGTCCCTAAACTTAGTGAAATGCTTCTAAGGCTCGTTTTCAATGCATGAACTCTTGTAACTAGGCTATATTGGTATGTTAGTGAAAGTTATAGGTAAGTTTTACAAGAAATGTAGAAAATAGGCAAGGTAGAACCCTTTTTGGCCCCTTTTCCCTTTAAAATCACGAACATTGTCCCAAAACTTGGTGAAATGCTTCTAAGGTTCGTTTTCAATGCATGAACACTTGTAACAAGGACATAGTGGTATATTTGTGCAAATTAAAGGTTATTTTGATATGAAATGTGGAAAATAGGCGAGGTAGAACCCTTTTCGACCCTTTCTCCCTTAAAAATCACGAGTATCGTCCCAAAACTTATTGAAATGCTTCTAAGGCTCGTTTTCAATGCATGAACACTTGTAACAAGGCTATATTGTTATTTTAGTGGAATTTATAGGTTCGTTTGATGTGAAATGTGGAAAATAGGCGAGGTAGAACCCTTTTCTGCCCCTTTTCCCTTGAAAATAACAAATATCGTCCCTAAACATGGTGAAATGCTTTTAAGGTTCGTTTTCAATGCATGAATACTTGTAACTAGGCTATAATGGTATGTTAGTGCATGTTATAGGTTAGTTTGATCAGAAGTGTGCAAAATAGGAGAGGTAGAGTCCTTTTCAGCCTCCTTTCCCTTGAAAATCACGAATATCGTCCCAAAACTTGGTGAAATGCTTCCAAGGCTCGTTTTCAATGCATGAACAATTCTAACTAGGCTATATTGGTATGTTAGTGCAAGTTATAGATTAGTTTGATATGAAATGTGGAAAATAGGTTTGGTAGAACCTCTTTCGGCCCCTTTTCCCTTGAAAATCACGAATATCGTCCTTAAACTTAGTGAAATGCTTCTAAGGCTCGTTTTCAATGCAGTAACTCTTGTAACTAGGCTATATTGGTCTGTTAGTGAAAGTTATAGGTTAGTTTGACAAGAAATGTAGAAAATAGGCAAGGTAGAACCCTTTTTGGCCATTTTTCCCTTGAAAATCCCGAACATTATCCCAAAACTTGGTGATATGCTTCTAAGGTTCATTTTGAATGCATGAACACTTGTAACTAGGCTATATTGGTATGTTAGTGCAAGTTATAGGTTAGTTTGATATTAAATGTGGAAAATAGGTTTGGTAGAACCTTTTTCGGCCCATTTTCCCTTGAAAATCACGAATATCGTCCCTTAACTTAGTGAAATGCTTCCAAGGCTCGTTTTTAATAACGTATTCCTATAACTAGGCTATATTGGTATTTTAGTGAAAGTTATAGGTTAGTTTGACAAGAAATGTAGAAAATTGGCGAGGTAGAACCCTTTTAGCCCCTTTTCCCTTGAAAATCACGAATATTGTCCCCAAACTTGGTGAAATGCTTCTAAGGTTCGTTTTCAATGCATGAACACTTGTAACTAGGACATATTGGTATATTTGTGCAAATTAAAGGTTATTTTGATATGAAATGTGGAAAATAGGCGAGGTAGAACCCTTTTCGACCCTTTCTCCCTTAAAAATCACGAGTATCGCCCCAAAACTTATTGAAATGCTTCTAAGGCTCGTTTTCAATGCACGAACACTTGTAACAAGGCTATATTGGTATTTTACTGGAATTTATAGGTTAGTTTGATGTGAAATGTGGAAAATAGGCGAGGTAGAACCCTTTTCTGCCCCTTTTCCCTTGAAAATAACAAATATCGTCCCTAAACTTGGTGAAATGCTTTTAAGGTTCGTTTTCAATGCATGAATACTTGTAAATAGGCTATAATGGTATATTAGTGCATGTTATAGGTTAGTTTGATCAGAAGTGAGCAAAATAGGCGAGGTAGAGTCCTTTTCGGCCTCTTTTCCCTTGAAAATCATAAATATCGTCCCAAAACTTGGTGAAATGCTTCTAAGGCTCGTTTTCAATGCATGAACAATTCTAACTAGGCTATATTGGTATGTTAGTGGAAGTTATAGGTTAGTTTGATATGAAATGTGGAAAAAAGGTTTGGTAGAACCTTTTTCGGCCCCTTTTCCCTTGAAAATCACGAATATCGTCCCTAAACTTAGTGAAATGCTTCTAAGGCTCGTTTTCAATGCATGAACTCCTGTAACTAGGCTATATTGGTATGTTAGTGAAAGTTATAGGTAAGTTTTACAAGAAATGTAGAAAATAGGCAAGGTAGAACCCTTTTTGGCCCCTTTTCCCTTTAAAATCACGAACATTGTCCCAAAACTTGGTGAAATGCTTCTAAGGTTCGTTTTCAATGCATGAACACTTGTAAATAGTACATATTGGTATGTTAGTGAAAGTTATAGGTTAGTTTGACAAGAAATGTAGAAAATAGGCCAGGTAGAACCCTTTTTGGCCCCTTTTCCCTTGAAAATCACGAATTTTGTCCCATAACTTGGTGAAATGCTTCTAAGGTTCATTTTCAAGGCGTGAACACTTGTAACTAGGACATATTGGTATGTTTGTGCAAATTAAAGGTTATTTTGATATGAAATGTGGAAAATAGGCAAGGTAGAACCATGTTGACCCTTTCTCCCTTAAAAATCACGAGTATCGTCCCAAAACTTATTGAAATGCTTCTAAGGCTCGTTTTCAATGCATGAACACTTGTAACAAGGCTATGTTGGTGTGTTAGTGCAAGTTATAGGTTAGTTTGATATGAAATGTTGAAAATAGGCTTGGTAAGACCCTTTTCGGCCCCTTTTCCCTTGAAAATTACGAATATCGTTTCTAAACTTAGTGAAATGCTTCCAAGGCTCGTTTTCAATGAATGAACACTTGTAACTAGGCTATATTGGTATTTTAGAGGAATTTATAGGTAAGTTTGATATGAAATGTGGAAAAAAGGCAAGGTAGAACCCTTTTCGACCCCTTTTCCCTTGAAAATCACAAATATCATCCCTAAACTTAGTGAAATGCTTTTAAGGTTCGTTTTCAATGCATGAATACTTGTAACTAGGCTATAATGGTATGTTAGTGCATGTTATAGGTTAGTTTGATCAGAAGTGTGCAAAATAGGCGAGGTAGAGTCCTTTTCGGCCTCCTTTCCCTTGAAAATCACGAATATCGTCCCAAAACTTGGTGAAATGCTTCTAAGGCTCGTTTTCAATGCATGAACAATTCTAACTAGGCTATATTGGTATGTTAGTGCAAGTTATAGGTTAGTTTGATATGAAATGTGGAAAAAAGGTTTGGTAGAACCTTTTTCGGCCCCTTTTCCCTTGAAAATCACGAATATCGTCCCTAAACTTAGTGAAATGCTTCTAAGGCTCGTTTTCAATGCAGTAACTCTTGTAACTAGGCTATATTGGTATGTTAGTGAAAGTTATAGGTTAGTTTGACAAGAAATGTAGAAAATAGGCAAGGTAGAACCCTTTTTGGCCCCTTTTCCCTTGAAAATCACGAACATTGTCCCAAAACTTGGTGAAATGCTTCTAAGGTTCGTTTTCAATGCATGAACACTTGTAAATAGTACATATTGGTATATTTGTGCAAATTAAAGGTTATTTTGATATGAAATGTGGAAAATAGGCAAGGTAGAACCCTTTTCGACCCTTTCTCCCTTAAAAATCACGAGTATCGTCCCAAAACTTATTGAAATGCTTCTAAGGCTCGTTTTCAATGCATGAACACTTGTAACAAGCCTATATTGGTATTTTAGTGGAATTTATAGGTTAGTTTGATGTGAAATGTGGAAAATAGGCGAGGTAGAACCCTTTTCTGCCCCTTTTCCCTTGAAAAAACAAATATCGTCCCTAAACTTGGTGAAATGGTTTTAAGTTTCGTTTTCAATGCATGAATACTTGTAACTAGGCTATAATGGTATGTTAATGCATGTTATAGGTTAGTTTGATCAGAAGTGTGCAAAATAGGCGAGGTAGAGTCCTTTTCGGCCTCCTTTCCCTTGAAAATCATAAATATCGTCCCAAAACTTGGTGAAATGCTTCTAAGGCTCGTTTTCAATGCATGAACAATTCTAACTAGGCTATATTGGTATGTTAGTGCAAGTTATAGGTTAGTTTGATATGAAATGTGGAAAAAAGGTTTGCTAGAACCTTTTTCGGCCCCTTTTCCCTTGAAAATCACGAATATCGTCCCTAAACTTAGTGAAATGCTTCTAAGGCTCGTTTTCAATGCATGAACTCTTGTAACTAGGCTATATTGGTATGTTAGTGAAAGTTTAGGTAAGTTTTACAAGAAATGTAGAAAATAGGCAAGGTAGAACCCTTTTTGGCCCCTTTTCCCTTTAAAATCACGAACATTGTCCCAAAACTTGGTGAAATGCTTCTAAGGTTCGTTTTCAATGCATGAACACTTGTAACTAGGACATAGTGGTATATTTGTGCAAATTAAAGGTTATTTTGATATGAAATGTGGAAAATAGGCGAGGTAGAACCCTTTTCGACCCTTTCTCCCTTAAAAATCACGAGTATCGTCCCAAAACTTATTGAAATGCTTCTAAGGCTCGTTTTCAATGCATGAACACTTGTAACAAGGCTATATTGTTATTTTAGTGGAATTTATAGGTTCGTTTGATGTGAAATGTGGAAAATAGGCGAGGTAGAACCCTTTTCTGCCCCTTTTCCCTTGAAAATAACAAATATCGTCCCTAAACTTGGTGAAATGCTTTTAAGGTTCGTTTTCAATGCATGAATACTTGTAACTAGGCTATAATGGTATGTTAGTGCATGTTATAGGTTAGTTTGATCAGAAGTGTGCAAAATAGGCGAGGTAGAGTCCTTTTCAGCCTCCTTTCCCTTGAAAATCACGAATATCGTCCCAAAACTTGGTGAAATGCTTCCAAGGCTCGTTTTCAATGCATGAACAATTCTAACTAGGCTATATTGGTATGTTAGTGCAAGTTATAGATTAGTTTGATATGAAATGTGGAAAATAGGTTTGGTAGAACCTCTTTCGGCCCCTTTTCCCTTGAAAATCACGAATATCGTCCTTAAACTTAGTGAAATGCTTCTAAGGCTCGTTTTCAATGCAGTAACTCTTGTAACTAGGCTATATTGGTCTGTTAGTGAAAGTTATAGGTTAGTTTGACAAGAAATGTAGAAAATAGGCAAGGTAGAACCCTTTTTGGCCATTTTTCCCTTGAAAATCACGAACATTATCCCAAAACTTGGTGATATGCTTCTAAGGTTCATTTTCAATGCATGAACACTTGTAACTAGGCTATATTGGTATGTTAGTGCAAGTTATAGGTTAGTTTGATATTAAATTTGGAAAATAGGTTTGGTAGATCCTTTTTCGGCCCATTTTCCCTTGAAAATCACGAATATCGTCCCTAAACTTAGTGAAATGCTTCTAAGGCTCGTTTTTAATAACGTATTCCTATAACTAGGCTATATTGGTATTTTAGTGAAAGTTATAGGTTAGTTTGACAAGAAATGTAGAAAATTGGCGAGGTAGAACCCTTTTAGCCCCTTTTCCCTTGAAAATCACGAATATTGTCCCCAAACTTGGTGAAATGCTTCTAAGGTTCGTTTTCAATGCATGAACACTTGTAACTAGGACATATTGGTATATTTGTGCAAATTAAAGGTTATTTTGATATGAAATGTGGAAAATAGGCGAGGTAGAACCCTTTTCGACCCTTTCTCCCTTAAAAATCACGAGTATCGCCCCAAAACTTATTGAAATGCTTCTAAGGCTCGTTTTCAATGCACGAACACTTGTAACAAGGCTATATTGGTATTTTACTGGAATTTATAGGTTAGTTTGATGTGAAATGTGGAAAATAGGCGAGGTAGAACCCTTTTCTGCCCCTTTTCCCTTGAAAATAACAAATATCGTCCCTAAACTTGGTGAAATGCTTTTAAGGTTCGTTTTCAATGCATGAATACTTGTAAATAGGCTATAATGGTATGTTAGTGCATGTTATAGGTTAGTTTGATCAGAAGTGTGCAAAATAGGCGAGGTAGAGTCCTTTTCGGCCTCTTTTCCCTTGAAAATCATAAATATCGTCCCAAAACTTGGTGAAATGCTTCTAAGGCTCGTTTTCAATGCATGAACAATTCTAACTAGGCTATATTGGTATGTTAGTGGAAGTTATAGGTTAGTTTGATATGAAATGTGGAAAAAAGGTTTGGTAGAACCTTTTTCGGCCCCTTTTCCCTTGAAAATCACGAATATCGTCCCTAAACTTAGTGAAATGCTTCTAAGGCTCGTTTTCAATGCATGAACTCCTGTAACTAGGCTATATTGGTATGTTAGTGAAAGTTATAGGTAAGTTTTACAAGAAATGTAGAAAATAGGCAAGGTAGAACCCTTTTTGGCCCCTTTTCCCTTTAAAATCACGAACATTGTCCCAAAACTTGGTGAAATGCTTCTAAGGTTCGTTTTCAATGCATGAACACTTGTAACTAGGACATAGTGGTATATTTGTGCAAATTAAAG
This sequence comes from Dysphania ambrosioides, assembly GCA_026401315.1. Classification (NCBI taxonomy): domain Eukaryota; kingdom Viridiplantae; phylum Streptophyta; class Magnoliopsida; order Caryophyllales; family Amaranthaceae; genus Dysphania; species Dysphania ambrosioides. Next base: position 17,280,669 of record CM048666.1, on the reverse strand, counting down.
GTTATTTTGATATGAAATGTGGAAAATAGGCGAGGTAGAACCCTTTTCGACCCTTTCTCCCTTAAAAATCACGAGTATCGTCCCAAAACTTATTGAAATGCTTCTAAGGCTCGTTTTCAATGCATGAACACTTGTAACAAGGCTATATTGTTATTTTAGTGGAATTTATAGGTTAGTTTGATGTGAAATGTGGAAAATAGGCGAGGTAGAACCCTTTTCTGCCCCTTTTCCCTTGAAAATAACAAATATCGTCCCTAAACTTGGTGAAATGCTTTTAAGGTTCGTTTTCAATGCATGAATACTTGTAACTAGGCTATAATGGTATGTTAGTGCATGTTATAGGTTAGTTTGATCAGAAGTGTGCAAAATAGGCGAGGTAGAGTCCTTTTCAGCCTCCTTTCCCTTGAAAATCACGAATATCGTCCCAAAACTTGGTGAAATGCTTCCAAGGCTCGTTTTCAATGCATGAACAATTCTAACTAGGCTATATTGGTATGTTAGTGCAAGTTATAGATTAGTTTGATATGAAATGTGGAAAATAGGTTTGGTAGAACCTCTTTCGGCCCCTTTTCCCTTGAAAATCACGAATATCGTCCTTAAACTTAGTGAAATGCTTCTAAGGCTCGTTTTCAATGCAGTAACTCTTGTAACTAGGCTATATTGGTCTGTTAGTGAAAGTTATAGGTTAGTTTGACAGGAAATGTAGAAAATAGGCAAGGTAGAACCCTTCTTGGCCCCTTTTCCCTTGAAAATCACGAACATTATCCCAAAACTTGGTGAAATGCTTTTAAGGTTCGTTTTCAATGCATGAACACTTGTAACTAGGACATATTGGTATGTTAGTGCAAGTTATAGGTTAGTTTGATATTAAATGTGGAAAATAGGTTTGGTAGAACCTTTTTCGGCCCCTTTTCCCTTGAAAATCACGAATATCGTCCCTAAACTTAGTGAAATGCTTCTAAGGCTCGTTTTTAATAACAATTCCTATAACTAGGCTATATTGGTATTTTAGTGAAAGTTATAGGTTAGTTTGACAAGAAATGTAGAAAATTGGCGAGGTAGAACCCTTTTAGCCCCTTTTCCCTTGAAAATCACGAATATTGTCCCCAAACTTGGTGAAATGCTTCTAAGGTTCGTTTTCAATGCATGAACACTTGTAACTAGGACATATTGGTATATTTGTGCAAATTAAAGGTTATTTTGATATGAAATGTGGAAAATAGGCGAGGTAGAACCCTTTTCGACCCTTTCTCCCTTAAAAATCACGAGTATCGTCCCAAAACTTATTGAAATGCTTCTAAGGCTCGTTTTCAATGCACGAACACTTGTAATAAGGCTATATTGGTATTTTACTGGAATTTATAGGTTAGTTTGATGTGAAATGTGGAAAATAGGCGAGGTAGAACCCTTTTCTGCCCCTTTTCCCTTGAAAATAACAAATATCGTCCCTAAACTTGGTGAAATGCTTTTAAGGTTCGTTTTCAATGCATGAATACTTGTAAATAGGCTATAATGGTATGTTAGTGCATGTTATAGGTTAGTTTGATCAGAAGTGTGCAAAATAGGCGAGGTAGAGTCCTTTTCGGCCTCCTTTCCCTTGAAAATCACGAATATCTTCCCAAAACTTGGTGAAATGCTTCTAAGGCTCGTTTTCAACGCATGAACAATTCTAACTTGGCTATATTGGTATGTTAGTGCAAGTTATAGGTTAGTTTGACATGAAATGTGGAAAATAGGTTTGGTAGAACCTTTTTCGGCCCCTTTTCCCTTGAAAATCACGAATCTCGTCCTTAAACTTAGTGAAATGCTTCTAAGGCTCGTTTTCAATGCAGTAACTCTTGTAACTAGGCTATATTGGTATGTTAGTGAAAGTTATAGGTTAGTTTGGCAAGAAATGTAGAAAATAGGCAAGGTAGAACCCTTCTTGGCCCCTTTTCCCTTGAAAATCACGAACATTATCCCAAAACTTGGTGAAATGCTTTTAAGGTTCGTTTTCAATGCATGAACACTTGTAACTAGGACATATTGGTATATTTGTGCAAATTAAAGGTTATTTTGATATGAAATGTGGAAAATAGGCGAGGTAGAACGATTTTCGACCCTTTCTCCCTTAAAAATCACGAGTATCGTCCCAAAACTTATTGAAATGCTTCTAAGGCTCGTTTTCAATGCATGAACACTTGTAACAAGGCTATATTGTTATTTTAGTGGAATTTATAGGTTCGTTTGATGTGAAATGTGGAAAATAGGCGAGGTAGAACCCTTTTCTGCCCCTTTTCCCTTGAAAATAACAAATATCGTCCCTAAACTTGGTGAAATGCTTTTAAGTTTCGTTGTCAATGCATGAATACTTGTAACTAGGCTATAATGGTATGTTAGTGCATGTTATAGGTTAGTTTGATCAGAAGTGTGCAAAATAGGCGAGGTAGAGTCCTTTTCGGCCTCCTTTCCCTTGAAAATTACGAATATCGTCCCAAAACTTGGTGAAATGCTTCTAAGGCTCGTTTTCAATGCATGAACAATTCTAACTAGGCTATATTGGTATGTTAGTGCAAGTTATAGGTTAGTTTGATATGAAATGTGGAAAAAAGGTTTGGTAGAACCTTTTTCGGCCCCTTTTCCCTTGAAAATCACGAATATCGTCCCTAAACTTAGTGAAATGCTTCTAAGGCTCGTTTTCAATGCAGTAACTCTTGTAACTAGGCTATATTGGTATGTTAGTGAAAGTTATAGGTTAGTTTGACAAGAAATGTAGAAAATAGGCAAGGTAGAACCCTTTTTGGCCCCTTTTCCCTTGAAAATCACGAACATTGTCCCAAAACTTGGTGAAATGCTTCTAAGGTTCGTTTTCAATGCATGAACACTTGTAAATAGTACATATTGGTATATTTGTGCAAATTAAAGGTTATTTTGATATGAAATGTGGAAAATAGGCAAGGTAGAACCCTTTTCGACCCTTTCTCCCTTAAAAATCACGAGTATCGTCCCAAAACTTATTGAAATGCTTCTAAGGCTCGTTTTCAATGCATGAACACTTGTAACAAGCCTATATTGGTATTTTAGTGGAATTTATAGGTTAGTTTGATGTGAAATGTGGAAAATAGGCGAGGTAGAACCCTTTTCTGCCCCTTTTCCCTTGAAAAAACAAATATCGTCCCTAAACTTGGTGAAATGGTTTTAAGTTTCGTTTTCAATGCATGAATACTTGTAACTAGGCTATAATGGTATGTTAATGCATGTTATAGGTTAGTTTGATCAGAAGTGTGCAAAATAGGCGAGGTAGAGTCCTTTTCGGCCTCCTTTCCCTTGAAAATCATAAATATCGTCCCAAAACTTGGTGAAATGCTTCTAAGGCTCGTTTTCAATGCATGAACAATTCTAACTAGGCTATATTGGTATGTTAGTGCAAGTTATAGGTTAGTTTGATATGAAATGTGGAAAAAAGGTTTGCTAGAACCTTTTTCGGCCCCTTTTCCCTTGAAAATCACGAATATCGTCCCTAAACTTAGTGAAATGCTTCTAAGGCTCGTTTTCAATGCATGAACTCTTGTAACTAGGCTATATTGGTATGTTAGTGAAAGTTATAGGTAAGTTTTACAAGAAATGTAGAAAATAGGCAAGGTAGAACCCTTTTTGGCCCCTTTTCCCTTTAAAATCACGAACATTGTCCCAAAACTTGGTGAAATGCTTCTAAGGTTCGTTTTCAATGCATGAACACTTGTAACTAGGACATAGTGGTATATTTGTGCAAATTAAAGGTTATTTTGATATGAAATGTGGAAAATAGGCGAGGTAGAACCCTTTTCGACCCTTTCTCCCTTAAAAATCACGAGTATCGTCCCAAAACTTATTGAAATGCTTCTAAGGCTCGTTTTCAATGCATGAACACTTGTAACAAGGCTATATTGTTATTTTAGTGGAATTTATAGGTTCGTTTGATGTGAAATGTGGAAAATAGGCGAGGTAGAACCCTTTTCTGCCCCTTTTCCCTTGAAAATAACAAATATCGTCCCTAAACTTGGTGAAATGCTTTTAAGGTTCGTTTTCAATGCATGAATACTTGTAACTAGGCTATAATGGTATGTTAGTGCATGTTATAGGTTAGTTTGATCAGAAGTGTGCAAAATAGGCGAGGTAGAGTCCTTTTCAGCCTCCTTTCCCTTGAAAATCACGAATATCGTCCCAAAACTTGGTGAAATGCTTCCAAGGCTCGTTTTCAATGCATGAACAATTCTAACTAGGCTATATTGGTATGTTAGTGCAAGTTATAGATTAGTTTGATATGAAATGTGGAAAATAGGTTTGGTAGAACCTCTTTCGGCCCCTTTTCCCTTGAAAATCACGAATATCGTCCTTAAACTTAGTGAAATGCTTCTAAGGCTCGTTTTCAATGCAGTAACTCTTGTAACTAGGCTATATTGGTCTGTTAGTGAAAGTTATAGGTTAGTTTGACAAGAAATGTAGAAAATAGGCAAGGTAGAACCCTTTTTGGCCATTTTTCCCTTGAAAATCACGAACATTATCCCAAAACTTGGTGATATGCTTCTAAGGTTCATTTTCAATGCATGAACACTTGTAACTAGGCTATATTGGTATGTTAGTGCAAGTTATAGGTTAGTTTGATATTAAATGTGGAAAATAGGTTTGGTAGATCCTTTTTCGGCCCATTTTCCCTTGAAAATCACGAATATCGTCCCTAAACTTAGTGAAATGCTTCTAAGGCTCGTTTTTAATAACGTATTCCTATAACTAGGCTATATTGGTATTTTAGTGAAAGTTATAGGTTAGTTTGACAAGAAATGTAGAAAATTGGCGAGGTAGAACCCTTTTAGCCCCTTTTCCCTTGAAAATCACGAATATTGTCCCCAAACTTGGTGAAATGCTTCTAAGGTTCGTTTTCAATGCATGAACACTTGTAACTAGGACATATTGGTATATTTGTGCAAATTAAAGGTTATTTTGATATGAAATGTGGAAAATAGGCGAGGTAGAACCCTTTTCGACCCTTTCTCCCTTAAAAATCACGAGTATCGCCCCAAAACTTATTGAAATGCTTCTAAGGCTCGTTTTCAATGCACGAACACTTGTAACAAGGCTATATTGGTATTTTACTGGAATTTATAGGTTAGTTTGATGTGAAATGTGGAAAATAGGCGAGGTAGAACCCTTTTCTGCCCCTTTTCCCTTGAAAATAACAAATATCGTCCCTAAACTTGGTGAAATGCTTTTAAGGTTCGTTTTCAATGCATGAATACTTGTAAATAGGCTATAATGGTATGTTAGTGCATGTTATAGGTTAGTTTGATCAGAAGTGTGCAAAATAGGCGAGGTAGAGTCCTTTTCGGCCTCTTTTCCCTTGAAAATCATAAATATCGTCCCAAAACTTGGTGAAATGCTTCTAAGGCTCGTTTTCAATGCATGAACAATTCTAACTAGGCTATATTGGTATGTTAGTGGAAGTTATAGGTTAGTTTGATATGAAATGTGGAAAAAAGGTTTGGTAGAACCTTTTTCGGCCCCTTTTCCCTTGAAAATCACGAATATCGTCCCTAAACTTAGTGAAATGCTTCTAAGGCTCGTTTTCAATGCATGAACTCCTGTAACTAGGCTATATTGGTATGTTAGTGAAAGTTATAGGTAAGTTTTACAAGAAATGTAGAAAATAGGCAAGGTAGAACCCTTTTTGGCCCCTTTTCCCTTTAAAATCACGAACATTGTCCCAAAACTTGGTGAAATGCTTCTAAGGTTCGTTTTCAATGCATGAACACTTGTAACTAGGACATAGTGGTATATTTGTGCAAATTAAAGGTTATTTTGATATGAAATGTGGAAAATAGGCGAGGTAGAACCCTTTTCGACCCTTTCTCCCTTAAAAATCACGAGTATCGTCCCAAAACTTATTGAAATGCTTCTAAGGCTCGTTTTCAATGCACGAACACTTGTAACAAGGCTATATTGGTATTTTAGTGGAATTTATAGGTTAGTTTGATGTGAAATGTGGAAAATAGGCGAGGTAGAACCCTTTTCTGCCCCTTTTCCCTTGAAAATAACAAATATCGTCCCTAAACTTGGTGAAATGCTTTTAAGGTTCGTTTTCAATGCATGAATACTTGTAAATAGGCTATAATGGTATGTTAGTGCATGTTATAGGTTAGTTTGATCAGAAGTGTGCAAAATAGGCGAGGTAGAGTCCTTTTCGGCCTCTTTTCCCTTGAAAATCATAAATATCGTCCCAAAACTTGGTGAAATGCTTCTAAGGCTCGTTTTCAATGCATGAACAATTCTAACTAGGCTATATTGGTATGTTAGTGGAAGTTATAGGTTAGTTTGATATGAAATGTGGAAAAAAGGTTTGGTAGAACCTTTTTCGGCCCCTTTTCCCTTGAAAATCACGAATATCGTCCCTAAACTTAGTGAAATGCTTCTAAGGCTCGTTTTCAATGCATGAACTCCTGTAACTAGGCTATATTGGTATGTTAGTGAAAGTTATAGGTAAGTTTTACAAGAAATGTAGAAAATAGGCAAGGTAGAACCCTTTTTGGCCCCTTTTCCCTTTAAAATCACGAACATTGTCCCAAAACTTGGTGAAATGCTTCTAAGGTTCGTTTTCAATGCATGAACACTTGTAACTAGGACATAGTGGTATATTTGTGCAAATTAAAGGTTATTTTGATATGAAATGTGGAAAATAGGCGAGGTAGAACCCTTTTCGACCCTTTCTCCCTTAAAAATCACGAGTATCGTCCCAAAACTTATTGAAATGCTTCTAAGGCTCGTTTTCAATGCACGAACACTTGTAACAAGGCTATATTGGTATTTTAGTGGAATTTATAGGTTAGTTTGATGTGAAATGTGGAAAATAGGCGAGGTAGAACCCTTTTCTGCCCCTTTTCCCTTGAAAATAACAAATATCGTCCCTAAACTTGGTGAAATGCTTTTAAGGTTCGTTTTCAATGCATGAATACTTGTAAATAGGCTATAATGGTATGTTAGTGCATGTTATAGGTTAGTTTGATCAGAAGTGTGCAAAATAGGCGAGGTAGAGTCCTTTTCGGCCTCTTTTCCCTTGAAAATCATAAATATCGTCCCAAAACTTGGTGAAATGCTTCTAAGGCTCGTTTTCAATGCATGAACAATTCTAACTAGGCTATATTGGTATGTTAGTGGAAGTTATAGGTTAGTTTGATATGAAATGTGGAAAAAAGGTTTGGTAGAACCTTTTTCGGCCCCTTTTCCCTTGAAAATCACGAATATCGTCCCTAAACTTAGTGAAATGCTTCTAAGGCTCGTTTTCAATGCATGAACTCCTGTAACTAGGCTATATTGGTATGTTAGTGAAAGTTATAGGTAAGTTTTACAAGAAATGTAGAAAATAGGCAAGGTAGAACCCTTTTTGGCCCCTTTTCCCTTTAAAATCACGAACATTGTCCCAAAACTTGGTGAAATGCTTCTAAGGTTCGTTTTCAATGCATGAACACTTGTAACTAGGACATAGTGGTATATTTGTGCAAATTAAAGGTTATTTTGATATGAAATGTGGAAAATAGGCGAGGTAGAACCCTTTTCGACCCTTTCTCCCTTAAAAATCACGAGTATCGTCCCAAAACTTATTGAAATGCTTCTAAGGCTCGTTTTCAATGCATGAACACTTGTAACAAGGCTATATTGGTATTTTAGTGGAATTTATAGGTTAGTTTGATGTGAAATGTGGAAAATAGGCGAGGTAGAACCCTTTTCTGCCCCTTTTCCCTTGAAAATAACAAATATCGTCCCTAAACTTGGTGAAATGCTTTTAAGGTTCGTTTTCAATGCATGAATACTTGTAAATAGGCTATAATGGTATGTTAGTGCATGTTATAGGTTAGTTTGATCAGAAGTGTGCAAAATAGGCGAGGTAGAGTCCTTTTCGGCCTCTTTTCCCTTGAAAATCATAAATATCGTCCCAAAACTTGGTGAAATGCTTCTAAGGCTCGTTTTCAATGCATGAACAATTCTAACTAGGCTATATTGGTATGTTAGTGGAAGTTATAGGTTAGTTTGATATGAAATGTGGAAAAAAGGTTTGGTAGAACCTTTTTCGGCCCCTTTTCCCTTGAAAATCACGAATATCGTCCCTAAACTTAGTGAAATGCTTCTAAGGCTCGTTTTCAATGCATGAACTCCTGTAACTAGGCTATATTGGTATGTTAGTGAAAGTTATAGGTAAGTTTTACAAGAAATGTAGAAAATAGGCAAGGTAGAACCCTTTTTGGCCCCTTTTCCCTTTAAAATCACGAACATTGTCCCAAAACTTGGTGAAATGCTTCTAAGGTTCGTTTTCAATGCATGAACACTTGTAACTAGGACATAGTGGTATATTTGTGCAAATTAAAGGTTATTTTGATATGAAATGTGGAAAATAGGCGAGGTAGAACCCTTTTCGACCCTTTCTCCCTTAAAAATCACGAGTATCGTCCCAAAACTTATTGAAATGCTTCTAAGGCTCGTTTTCAATGCATGAACACTTGTAACAAGGCTATATTGTTATTTTAGTGGAATTTATAGGTTAGTTTGATGTGAAATGTGGAAAATAGGCGAGGTAGAACCCTTTTCTGCCCCTTTTCCCTTGAAAATAACAAATATCGTCCCTAAACTTGGTGAAATGCTTTTAAGGTTCGTTTTCAATGCATGAATACTTGTAACTAGGCTATAATGGTATGTTAGTGCATGTTATAGGTTAGTTTGATCAGAAGTGTGCAAAATAGGCGAAGTAGAGTCCTTTTTAGCCTCCTTTCCCTTGAAAATCACGAATATCGTCCCAAAACTTGGTGAAATGCTTCCAAGGCTCGTTTTCAATGCATGAACAATTCTAACTAGGCTATATTGGTATGTTAGTGCAAGTTATAGATTAGTTTGATATGAAATGTGGAAAATAGGTTTGGTAGAACCTCTTTCGGCCCCTTTTCCCTTGAAAATCACGAATATCGTCCTTAAACTTGGTGAAATGCTTCTAAGGCTCGTTTTCAATGCAGTAACTCTTGTAACTAGGCTATATTGGTCTGTTAGTGAAAGTTATAGGTTAGTTTGACAAGAAATGTAGAAAATAGGCAAGGTAGAACCCTTTTTGGCCATTTTTCCCTTGAAAATCACGAACATTATCCCAAAACTTGGTGATATGCTTCTAAGGTTCATTTTCAATGCATGAACACTTGTAACTAGGCTATATTGGTATGTTAGTGCAAGTTATAGGTTAGTTTGATATTAAATGTGGAAAATAGGTTTGGTAGAACCTTTTTCGGCCCCTTTTCCCTTGAAAATCACGAATATCGTCCCTAAACTTAGTGAAATGCTTCTAAGGCTCGTTTTTAATAACATATTCCTATAACTAGGCTATATTGGTATTTTAGTGAAAGTTATAGGTTAGTTTGACAAGAAATGTAGAAAATTGGCGAGGTAGAACCCTTTTAGCCCCTTTTCCCTTGAAAATCACGAATATTGTCCCCAAACTTGGTGAAATGCTTCTAAGGTTCGTTTTCAATGCATGAACACTTGTAACTAGGACATATTGGTATATTTGTGCAAATTAAAGGTTATTTTGATATGAAATGTGGAAAATAGGCGAGGTAGAACCCTTTTCGACCCTTTCTCCCTTAAAAATCACGAGTATCGTCCCAAAACTTATTGAAATGCTTCTAAGGCTCGTTTTCAATGCACGAACACTTGTAACAAGGCTATATTGGTATTTTACTGGAATTTATAGGTTAGTTTGATGTGAAATGTGGAAAATAGGCGAGGTAGAACCCTTTTCTGCCCCTTTTCCCTTGAAAATAACAAATATCGTCCCTAAACTTGGTGAAATGCTTTTAAGGTTCGTTTTCAATGCATGAATACTTGTAAATAGGCTATAATGGTATGTTAGTGCATGTTATAGGTTAGTTTGATCAGAAGTGTGCAAAATAGGCGAGGTAGAGTCCTTTTCGGCCTCCTTTCCCTTGAAAATCACGAATATCTTCCCAAAACTTGGTGAAATGCTTCTAAGGCTCGTTTTCAATGCATGAACAATTCTAACTTGGCTATATTGGTATGTTAGTGCAAGTTATAGGTTAGTTTGATATGAAATGTGGAAAATAGGTTTGGTAGAACCTTTTTCGGCCCCTTTTCCCTTGAAAATCACGAATCTCGTCCTTAAACTTAGTGAAATGCTTCTAAGGCTCGTTTTCAATGCAGTAACTCTTGTAACTAGGCTATATTGGTATGTTAGTGAAAGTTATAGGTTAGTTTGGCAAGAAATGTAGAAAATAGGCAAGGTAGAACCCTTCTTGGCCCCTTTTCCCTTGAAAATCACGAACATTATCCCAAAACTTGGTGAAATGCTTTTAAGGTTCGTTTTCAATGCATGAACACTTGTAACTAGGACATATTGGTATATTTGTGCAAATTAAAGGTTATTTTGATATGAAATGTGGAAAATAGGCGAGGTAGAACGATTTTCGACCCTTTCTCCCTTAAAAATCACGAGTATCGTCTCAAAACTTATTGAAATGCTTCTAAGGCTCATTTTCAATGCACGAACACTTGTAACAAGGCTATATTGGTATTTTACTGGAATTTATAGGTTAGTTTGATGTGAAATGTGGAAAATAGGCGATGTAGAACCCTTTTCTGCCCCTTTTCCCTTGAAAATAACAAATATCGTCCCTAAACTTGGTGAAATGCTTTTAAGGTTCGTTTTCAATGCATGAATACTTGTAAATAGGCTATAATGGTATGTTAGTGCATGTTATAGGTTAGTTTGATCAGAAGTGTGCAAAATAGGTGAGGTAGAGTCCTTTTCGGCCTCCTTTCCCTTGAAAATCACGAATATCGTCCCAAAACTTGGTGAAATGCTTCTAAGGCTCGTTTTCAATGCATGAACAATTCTAACTAGGCTATATTGGTATGTTAGTGAAAGTTATAGGTTAGTTTGATATGAAATGTGGAAAATAGGTTTGGTAGAACCTTTTTCGGCCCCTTTTCCCTTGAAAATCACGAATCTCGTCCTTAAACTTAGTGAAATGGTTCTAAGGCTCGTTTTCAATGCAGTAACTCTTGTAACTAGGCTATATTGGTATGTTAGTGAAAGTTATAGGTTAGTTTGACAAGAAATGTAGAAAATAGGCAAGGTAGAACCCTTTTTGGCCCTTTTTCCCTTGAAAATCACGAACATTATCCCAAAACTTGGTGAAATGCTTTTAAGGTTCGTTTTCAATGCATGAACACTTGTAACTAGGACATATTGGTATATTTGTGCAAATTAAAGGTTATTTTGATATGAAATGTGGAAAATAGGCAAGGTAGAACCCTTTTCGACCCTTTCTCCCTTAAAAATCACGAGTATCGTCCCAAAACTTATTGAAATGCTTCTAAGGCTCGTTTTCAATGCATGAACACTTGTAACAAGGCTATATTGGTATTTTAGTGGAATTTATAGGTTAGTTTGATGTGAAATGTGGAAAATAGGCGAGGTAGAACCAATTTCGGCCCCTTTTCCCTTGAAAATCACGAATATCGTCCCTAAACTTAGTGAAATGCTTCTAAGGCTCGTTTTCAATACAGTAACTCTTGTAACTAGGCTATATTATGTTAGTGCAAGTTATAGGTTAGTTTGATATGAAATGTGGAAAATAGGCGAGGTAGAACCCTTTTCTGCCCCTTTTCCCCTACCAATATAGCCTAGGTACAAGTGTTCATGCATTGAAAACGAGCCTTAGAAGCATTTCACTATGTTCTAAATGGATGTTCATGATTTTCAAGGGAAAGGGGGCTGGAAAGGGTTCTCCCTCGCCTGTTTTTCAAATTTCTTATCAAAATAACCAAGAGCTTGCACTAACATACCAATATTGGCTAGTTACAAGTGTTCGTACATTGAAAACGAGCCTTAAAGGCATTTCACTAAGTTTTCAATCGATGTTCGTGACTTTCAAGGGAAAGGGGGCCGAAAAGGGTTTGACCTCGACTATTTTTTAAATTTCTTACCACACTAACCTATAACTTGTACTAACATACCAGTATCGCCTAGTTACAAGTGTTCATGGATTGAAAACAAGCCTTCGAATCATTTCTCTAAGTTTTGGTATGATATTCTTGATTTTCAAGGGAAAAGGGGCCGGAAAGGGTTCTACCTCGCCCATTTTTCAAATGTCTTACAAAAATAATCTAGAACTTGCACTAACATACCAATATAGCCTAGTTCCAAGTGTTCATGCATTGAAAATGAGCCTTAGAAGCATTTCACTATTTCTAAATCAATGTTCGTGATTTTCTAGGGAAAGGGGGCCGGAAAGTATTCTACCTCACCTATTTTTCAAATTTCTTATCAAAATAACCTCGAACTTGCACTAACATACCAATATAGCCAAGTTACAAGTGTTCATGCATTAAAAACAATCCTTAGAACCATTTCATTTCTTTAAGAGTTGGGATGATGTTTGTGATTTTCAAGGGAAAGGGGGCCGGAAAGGGTTCTACCTCGCCCATTTTTAAAATTTCTTATAAAAATAACCTAAAACTTGCACTAACATACCAATATCCTAGTTACAAGTGTTCATGCATTGAAAACGAGCCTTAGAAGCGTTTCACTAAGTTTTCAATCGATGTTAGTGACTTTCAAGGGAAAGGGGGCCGGAAAGGGTTATACCTCGCCTATTTTTAAAATTTCTTTTCAAAATAACCTAGGACTTCCACTAACATACCAATAAAGCCTAGTTATAAGTGTTCCTGCATTGAAAACGAGCCTTAGAAGCATTTCTTTATGTCTAAATCGATGTTCATGATTTTCTAGGGAAAGGGGGCCGGAAAGTATTCTACCTCGCCTATTTTTCAAATTTCTTATCAAAATAACCTGGAAGTTGCACTAACATACCAATATAGCTTAGTTCCAAGTGTTCATGCATTGAAAACGAGCCTAAGAAGCATTTCACTAAGTTTTCAATCGATGTTAGTTACTTTCAAGTGAAAGGGGGCCGGAAAGGGTTCTAACTCGCCTATTTTTCAAATTTCTTATCAAAATAACCTAGAATTTGCACTAACATACCAATATAGCCTAGTTACAAGTGTTCATGCATTGAAAACGAGCCTTAGAAGCATTTCACTAAGTTTTAAATCGATGTTCGTGATTTTAAAAGGAAAAGGGGCCCGAAAGGGTTCTACCTCACCTGTTTTTTAAATGTCTTATCAAAATAACCTAGGACTTGCACTAACATACTAATATAGAAAAGTTACAAGTTTCATGCATTGAAAACAAGCCTTAGAAGCATTTCACTATGTTCGAAATCGATGTTCGTGATTTTCATGGGAAAGGGGGCGGGAAAGGGTTCTACCTTGCCCGTTTTTAAATTTCTTATCAAAATAACCTAGAACTTGCATTAACATACCAATATCGCCTAGTTACAAGTGTTCATGCATTGAAAACGAGCCTTAATTGCATTTCACTATGTTCTAAATCGATATTCTTGATTTTCAAGGGAAAAGGGGCCGGAAAGGGTTCTACCTCGCCCATTTTTCAAATATCTTACAAAAATAACCTAGAACTTGCACTAACATACCAATATAGCCTAGTTCCAAGTGTTAATGCATTGAAAACAAGGCTTAGAAGCATTTCACTATGTTCTAAATCGATTTTCGAGATTTTCTAGGGAAAGGGGGCCGGAAAGTGTTCAACCTCGCTTATTTTTAAAATTTCTTATCAAAATAACCTATAACTTGCACTAACATACCAATATAGCCTAGTTACAAGTGTTCATGCATTGAAAATAAGCCTTAGAAGCATTTCATTTCTTTAAGACTTGGGAAGATATTCGTGATTTTCAAGGGAAAGGGGGTCGGAAAGGGTTCTATCTCGCCCATTTTTAAAATTTCTTATCAAAATAACCTAGAACTTGCACTAAAATACCAATATATCCTTGTTACAAGTGTTCATGCATTGAAAACGAGCCTTGGAAGCATTTCACTAAGTTTTCAATCAATGTTCGTGACTTTCAAGGGAAAGGGGGCCGGAAAGGGTTCTACCTCACCTAGTTTTCAAATTTCTTATTAAAATAACCTAGGACTTCCACTAACATACCAATATATCCTAGTTACAAGTTTTCATGCATTGAAAACGACCCTTAGAAGCATTTCACTATGTTCTAAATCGAAGTTTGTGATTTTGAAGGGAGAGGGGGCCGGAAAGGGTTCTACCTCACTAATTTTTGAAATTTCTTATCTAACTAACCTAGGACCTACACTAACCTACTAATATAGCCTAGTTACAAGTGTTCATGAATTGAAAACGAGCCTTAGAAGCATTTCACTATGATCTAAATCGATGTTCATGATTTTCAATGGAAACGGGGCTGGAAAGGGTTCTACCTCGCCTATTTTTCAAATTTCTTATCAAAATAACCAAGAACTTGCACTAACATACCTATATTGGCTAGTTACAAGTGTTCATACATTAAAACGAGCCTTAGAAGAATTTCACTAAGTTTTCAATCGATGTTCGTGACTTTCAAGGGAAAGGGGGCCGGAAAGGGTTCGACCTCGCCTTTTTTTTAAATTTCTTACCACACTAACCTATAACTTGCACTAACATACCAGTATAGCCTAGTTAAGAGTGTTCATGGATTGAAAAAGAGCCTTAGAACCACTTCCTTAAGTTTTGGAATGATATTCTTAATTTTCAAGGGAAAAGGGGCCGGAAAAGGTTCTACCTCGCCCATTTTTCAAATATCTTACAGAAATAACCTAGAACTTGCACTAACATACCAATATAGCCTAGTTCCAAGTATTCATGCATTGAAAACAAGCCTTAGAAGCATTTCACTAAGTTTTCAATAGATGTTCATGACTTTTAAGGGAAAGGGGGCCGGAAAGGGTTCTACCTCGCCTATTTTTCAAATTTATTTTCAAAACAACCTAGGACTTCCCCTAACATACCAATATAGCCTAGTTATAAGTGTTCCTGCATTGTAAACGAGACTTAGAAGCATTTCACTAAGTTTTCAATCGATGTTCCTGACTTTCAAGGGAAAGGGGGCTAGAAAAGGTTCATACCTCGCCTAGTTTTCAAATTTTTTACCAAAATAACCTTGGACTTCAACTAACATACCAATATATCCTAGTTACAAGTGTTCATGCATTGAAAATGAGCCTTAGAAGCATTTCACTATGTTCTAAATCGATGTTTGTGATTTTCAAGGGAAAGGCGACCATAAAGGGTCCTACATCACCTATTTTTAAAATTTCTTATCTGAATAACCTAGGACCTGCACTAACCTACCAATATAGCCTAGGTACAAGTGTTCATGCATTGAAAATGAGCCTTAGAAGCATTTCACTATGTTCTAAATCGATGTTCGTGATTTTAAAAGGAAAAGGGGCCCGAAAGGGTTCTACCTCCCCTGTTTTTTAAATTTCTGATCAAAACAACCTAGGACTTGCACTAACATACAATTAGAGAAGTTACAAGTTTCATGCATTGAAAACAAGCCTTAGAAGCATTTCACTATGTTCGAAATCGATGTTCGTGATTTTCATGGGAAAGGGGGCGGGAAGGGATTCTACCTTGCCCGTTTTTTAAATTTCTTATCGAAATAACCTAGAACTTGCATTAACATACCAATATCGCCTAGTTACAAGTGTTCATGCATTGAAAACGAGCCTTAAAAGCATTTCACTATGTTCTAAATCGATATTCTGTATTTTCAAGGGAAAAGGGGCCGGAAAGGGTTCTACCTCGCCTATTTTTCAAATATCTTACAAAAATAACCTCTAACTTGCACTAACATACCAATATAGCGTAGTTCCAAGTGTTAATGCATTGAAAACGAGCCTTAGAAGCATTTCACTATGTTCTAAATCGATATTCGTGATTTTCTAGGGAAAGGGGGCTGGAAAGTGTTCAACCTCGCTTATTTTTAAAATTTCTTATCAAAATAACCTGTAACTTGCACTAACATACCAATATAGCTTAGTTACAAGTGTTTATGCATTGAAAATAAGCCTTAGAAGCATTTCATTTCTTTAAGACTTGGGAAGATATTCGTGATTTTCAAGGGAAAGGGGGCCGGAAAGGGTTCTACCTCGCCCATTTTTAAAATTTCTTATCAAAATACCCAAGAACTTGCACTAACATACCAATATATCCTTGTTACAAGTGTTCATGCATTGAAAACGAGCCTTGGAAGCATTTCACTAAGTTTTCAATCGATGTTCGTGACTTTCAAGGGAAAGGGGGCCGGAAAGGGTTCTACCTCGCCTAGTTTACAAATTTCTTATTAAAATAACCTAGGACTTCCACTAACATACCAATCTATCCTAGTTACAAGTTTTCATGCATTGAAAACGAGCCTTAGAAGCATTTCACTATGTTCTAAATCAAAGTTTGTGATTTTCAAGGGAAAGGGGGTCGGAAAGGGATCTACCTCACCAATTTTTAAAATTTCTTATCTAACTAACCTAGGACCTGCACTAACCTACCAATATAGCCTAGTTACAAGTGTTCATGCATTGAAAACGAGCCTTAGAAGCATTTCACTATGTTCTAAATCGATGTTCATGATTTTCAATGGAAACGGGGCTGGAAAGGGTTCTACCTCGCCTATTTTTCAAATTTTTTATCAAAATAACCAAGAACTTGCACTAACACACCAATATTATTAAAACGATCCTTAGAAGAATTTCACTAAGTTTTCAATCGATGTTCGTGACTTTCAAGGGAAAGGGGACCGGAAAGGGTTCGACCTCGCCTTTTTATGAAATTTCTTACCACACTAACCTATAACTTGCACTAACATACCAGTATAGCCTAGTTAAGAGTGTTCATGGATTGAAAAGGAGCCTTAGAATCACTTCCTTAAGTTTTGGGATGATAATCTTGATTTTCAAGGGAAAAGGGGCCGGAAAAGGTTCTACCTCGCCCATTTTTCAAATATCTTACAAAAATAACCTAGAAATTGCACTAACATACCAATCGATGTTCGTGACTTTTAAGGGAAAGGGGGCCGAAAAGGGTTCTACCTCACCTATTTTTCAAATCTCTTTTCAAAATAACCTAGGACTTCCCCTTACATACCAATAAAGCCTAGTATAAGTGTTCCTACATTGTAAACGAGCCTTAGAAGCATTTCACTAAGTTTTCAATCGATGTTCCTGACTTTCAAGGGAAAGGGAGCCGGAAAGGGTTTATACCTCGCCTAGTTTTCAAATTTCTTATCAAAATAACCTTGGACTTCAACTAACATACCAATATATCCTAGTTACAAGTGTTCATGCATTGAAAATGAGCCTTGGAAGCATTTCACTATGTTCTAAATCGATGTTTGTGATTTTCAAGGGAAAGGAGGCCAAAAAGGGTCCTACATCACTTATTTTTAAAATTTCTAATCTGAATAACCTAGGACCTACACTAACCTACCAATATAGCCTAGGTACAAGTGTTCATGCATTGAAAACGAGCCTTAGAAGCATTTCACTATGTTCTAAATGGATGTTCATGATTTTCAAGGGAAAGGGGGCTGGAAAGGGTTCCACCTCGCTTGTTTTTCATATTTGTTATCAAAATAACCAATAGCTTGCACTAACATACCAATATTGGCTAGTTACAAGTGTTCGTACATTGAAAACGAGCCTTAAAGGCATTTGACTAAGTTTTCAATCGATGTTCGTGACTTTCAAGGGAAAGGGGGCTGGAAAGGGTTTGACCTCGCCTATTTTTTAAATTTCTTACCACACTAACCTATAACTTGTACTAACATACCAGTATAGCCTAGTTACAAGTGTTCATGGATTGAAAACAAGCCTTTGAATCATTTCTCTAAGTTTTGGTATGATATTCTTGATTTTCAAGGGAAAAGGGGCCGGAAAGGGTTCTACCTCGCCCATTTTTCAAATGTCTTACAAAAATAATCTAGAACTTGCACTAACATACCAATATAGCCTAGTTCCAAGTGTTCATGCATTGAAAATGAGCCTTAGAAGCATTTCACTATTTCTAAATCAATGTTCGTGATTTTCTAGGGAAAGGGGGCCGGAAAGTATTCTACCTCACCTATTTTTCAAATTTCTTATCAAAATAACCTCGAACTTGCACTAACATACCAATATAGCCAAGTTACAAGTGTTCATGCATTAAAAACAATCCTTAGAACCATTTCATTTCTTTAAGAGTTGGGATGATGTTTGTGATTTTCAAGGGAAAGGGGGCCGGAAAGGGTTCTACCTCGCCCATTTTTAAAATTTCTTATAAAAATAACCTAAAACTTGCACTAACATACCAATATCCTAGTTACAAGTGTTCATACATTGAAAACGAGCCTTAGAAGCATTTCACTAAGTTTTCAATCGATGTTCGTGACTTTCAAGGGAAAGGATGCCGGAAAGGGTTATACCTCGCCTATTTTTTAAATTTCTTTTCAAAATAACCTAGGACTTCCACTAACATACCAATATAGCCTAGTTATAAGTGTTCATGCGTTGAAAACGAGCCTTAGAGGCATTTCACTAAGTTTTCAATCGATGTTTGTGATTTTCAAATGAAAGGAGGCTAGAAAGGGTTCTACCTTGCCTATTTTCCAAATTTCTTATCAAAATAACCTAGGACTTGGACTAAGATACGAACATAGCCTAGTTACAAGTGTTCATGCATTGAAAATGAGCATTGAAGATTTCACTATGTTCTAAATCAATGTTCATGATTTTCAAGGGAAAGGGGGCCGGAAAGTGTTCTACCTCGCCTATTTTTTTAAATTTCTTACCACATAAACCTATAACTTGCACTAACATACCAGTATAACCTAGTTAAGAGTGTTCATGGATTGAAAACGAGTCTTAGAAGCATTTTACTATGTCCTAAATCGATATCGTGATTTTCAAGGGAAATGGGGCTTGAAAGGGTTTGACCTCGCCTATTTTTCAAATTTCTTATCAAAATAACCTAGAAATGCACTAACATCCCAATATAAGCTTTACAAGTTTTCATACAGTGAAAACGAGCCTTAGAAGCATTTCACTAAGTTTTCAATCCATGTTCATGACTTTCAAGGGAAAGGGGTCCGAAAAGGGTTCAACCTCACTTATTTTTCAAATTTCTTATCACACTAACCTATAACTTGCACTAAGATACTAGTATAGCCTAGTTACAAGTGTTCATGGATTGAAAACGAGCCTTAGAATCATTTCTCTAAGTTTTGTATTGATATTCTTCATTTTCAAGGGAAAAGGGGCCGGAAAGGGTTCTTGATATGATAGAGGATGCCAAATTCGAAGGATTGGTTGAAGCTTTAAAGAAGAATGCTACCATGGGAGAGTTGTTGGCTTATGGAGACACGAATCTTCTAGGTGCATCAAAGGGGAACATTTGCATGTGCATGATAACATGCAAATGTAAATGAGGATTGGTGGACATGGGGAATAAGTTGGTTTTGCCTATGAGTTTTCTCCCATTTCATTTGATAGGGTTTTTCTCATTTTAGGCATAGGTGTGTTTTTGAACTTTCCATTTTCAGGTTTTATGATTCTATAATGTGTGGAAGCCATGGAGGTGATGATTGATGGAAGGCCTTGATCAAAAGCTAAAATCTTGGAGTAATTTTCGAAGATTGAAAATTTTGACCAAGGAGGAAAATTTTAAGACAATGGGAGGTGCTTGTTACATTGAGATGTGCTTATTACATCTTAACGGTGCTTTATTACGACTTAAGTGACATGGCAAGTGACATGGCATGGGTATGGACGTGGCTACACACATGGGATTGGATATTTAGTGTTTTACTTTAAATAAAATAGGATTAGAGTAGTTAATTTGTAATATTATCTTTTTAGGTAGGATAAGATTCTAATTAAGATAAGATAGTGTTAGAGTTTTAGTAGGATTATGTAATAAATAGGTGGCATTATCCTATTGGTTATTAGGAGTCCTTTTAGAAGTAGGAGGCCTAGTCATAATATGATTGAAACTCTCAAGCTATGGGTATAAATAGATGTGCACCCAAGCTTCGAAAAATCAGATTTGGAGATTCTTTTCTATATATTCTTCAATAAACTTAGAGAGTTTGTTGTTTTTCTTTGTGTGTAACAAAGAGTTGTGAATTGGTGCTTAAAGCTTTAGATTCACGTGAGGAAGTGTAGGAATTGAAGGTGCTTTGCTTTAATCAATTCTTAAACTTTCGCCCTAGATTTTAAACCTTTGGTGCGTAGCTTTAGAGGGTTTTCTATCTAGTTCTATCCCTTTTGTGTGGATTAAGGTTTCAATACCTAGATTCACATCAACTTTTGGTGCTCTCGTTGAGAGGATTCGAAGAATACTCAAGCAATATGGATTCCAGTGGTGATGATGCACACGAGATGCCACCAGGCTTCAAAAAAGGTTTAACCTTACAAGAAGCCAAAGCCTTGTGCATGGAACGCGAGTTGAAGGAACTGAAGGAACGTATGAATGAGCTGTTGCAAATCGTGGGGAAGAAGGAAAAGTCCTCAAGCAAAGGTAAACTCTCTTCTCATGAATCTAACTCTAGCGAAAGTGATGGTGAATCCAGTGTTAGAAGCTCAAGGAGGCCTAACAAGAGGGACCCATCCTCTTCAGGTGATGATGAGGAATCATATAAAGGGTGTAGGAGAAAAAGTTTAAGAGGGAAAGAGGATCAAAGCTTGAGACTTGAAATCCCTGAGTTCAATGGCAGTTTGGACCCAGACAAATTCCTAGATTGGATCCGTAGAGTTGAACGAATTTTCAGATATAAGGACTATGATGATCATAGATCCTTTAAGGTTGCTGAACTCAAACTCACTTCTTATGCAAGTTTGTGGCTTTAAGGTTTGCAAAAGAAGAGGAGAAAGGAGGGGCATTCCAAGATCTCATCTTGAACAAAACTAAAGAAGTACATGCAAAAAAGGTTTGTTCCTCAAGACTTTGAACAAAACAATTTTATAAAAATGCATACTTTGAAGCAAGAAAGGAGGTCTGTGGAGGAATACTTGATGGAATTCGAAAATCTAGCCATGGTGTGTGGGCTAGAGGAGAAAGAAGACCACGAGGTGGCTCGTTTTGTGGCTGGGTTAAATGACCCAATCAAGGAAAAGGTGGAATTACAACCCTATTGGAGCTTTGATGAGGTGTGTACAATAGCAACTAGGGTTGAAAGGTAAACACGTAAACCTAGAGGGATCTTTCGATCATTTGAAGCTAAAGGGGTGCGTGAGATGTCTAATGTGAAGCCTAATCTCGAGAAATCCATAAAGCCACAACCTTTTGGGAGAGATAAGGGAGGAAGTTTGAGGCCCCCTATGGGAGATCAACGAACTTGCTTCAAATGTAAGGGACAAGGCCATATCCAAAGGGATTGTCCCCATGCTAGGATTGCTACTACTCGGACTTGGGAGGAAGATGAAACCTTTGAAGAAGAGGAGCATGAGCTTGAAGAGGAAGAAGGTAACACATCTTTTGAAGTCCTAGAGGAGGATGTGGAGGAGGTGATGGCAGAAACTAGGGGATCTAGCCTAGTGTTGCGAAGGGCATTGCAATCCAAGTCCTTACCATTAGAGGAGAGCCAAAGGGAGAAAATCTTCCTCATAAGATGCAATGTCCATGGAAGACTATGTGATGTGATTATAGATTCAGGGAGCTGTACTAACGTGGTTTCTACACTCTTGGTGGACAAGTTGGAGGTGCCCACTCAAATCCATCCTCAACCATATAAGCTCCATTGGCTTAGCAATTCAAGTGACGTAAAGGTTAGTAAACAAGCATTGATTTCGTTCAAAATTGGCAATTATGAAGATCAAGTGCTTTGTGATGTTTATCCCATGGATGCGTGTCATATTCTCTTGGGAAGACCTTGGCAATATGACAGATTTGTGAAGTTTGATGGAAGGACAAACATATATGTTGTGAGGAAGAATGCACAAGCCAAAGCATTTGCTTTGAAGCCTTTTATGGCTCTAAAAACTCGTTCTAACAAAGATAATGGCAAGGGAGTGTTATTGGTGGATGGAAGGGAATTAGAGAAGGATGTGAAGGCCAAGGTTGACTATATGCAAAAGCTTCACACCCAAGTGAGAGCAAGAATTGAGAAGGTCAATGATATCTATAAGGCTAGAGCTAACAAACACAAGACTCAACATACTTACAAGGAGGGAGACTTGGTTTGGTTACAGTTGAGGAAGGAAAGATTTCCTAATCGACGTAAGAACAAGCTTATGCCTAGGTGTGATGGTCCATTCAAAATCATCACTAAGGTGGGTGATTATGCATATAAGCTTCAGTTGCCTGGAGACTATGGAGTTTATGCCACATTCAATATAGGCGACTTAGCACCTTCTATGCCTGATGATCAACTTCGAAGTTTGAGGACAAACTCTTTTGAAGAAGAGGAGGATGATATGATAAAGGATGCCAAATTCGAAGGATTGGTTGAAGCTTTAAAGAAGAATGCTACCATGGGAGAGTTGTTGGCTTATGGAGACACGAATCTTCTAGGTGCATCAAAGGGGAACATTTGCATGTGCATGATAACATGCAAATGTAAATGAGGATTGGTGGACATGGGGAATAAGTTGGTTTTGCCTATGAGTTTTCTCCCATTTCATTTGATAGGGGTTTTTCTCATTTTAGGCATAGGTGTGTTTTTGAACTTTCCATTTTCAGGTTTTATGATTCTATAATGTGTGGAAGCCATGGAGGTGATGATTGATGGAAGGCCTTGATCAAAAGCTAAAATCTTGGAGTAATTTTCGAAGATTGAAAATTTTGACCAAGGAGGAAAATTTTAAGACAAGGGGAGGTGCTTGTTACATTGAGATGTGCTTATTACATCTTATCGATGCTTTATTACGACTTAAGTGACATGGCAAGTGACATGGCATGGGTATGGGCGTGGCTACACACATGGGATTGGATATTTAGTGTTTTACTTTAAATAAAATAGGATTAGAGTAGTTAATTTGTAATATTATCTTTTTAGGTAGGATAAGATTCTAATTAAGATAAGATAGTGTTAGAGTTTTAGTAGGATTTTGTAATAAATAGGTGGCATTATCCTATTGGTTATTAGGAGTCCTTTTAGAAGTAGGAGGCCTAGTCATAATATGATTGAAACTCTCAAGCTATGGGTATAAATAGATGTGCACCCAAGCTTCGAAAAATCAGATTTGGAGATTCTTTTCTATATATTCTTCAATAAACTTAGAGAGTTTGTTGTTTTTCTTTGTGTTTAACAAAGAGTTGTGAATTGGTGCTTAAAGCTTTAGATTCACGTGAGGAAGTGTAGGAATTGAAGGTGCTTTGCTTTAATCAATTCTTAAACTTTCGCCCTAGATTTTAAACCTTTGGTGGGTAGCTTTAGAGGGTTTTCTATCTAGTTCTATCCCTTTTGTGTATTAAGGTTTCAATACCTAGATTCACATCAGTTCTACCTCGCCCGTTTTTCAATTTCTTACCAAAATAACCTAGAACTTGCACTAACATACCAATATAGCCTTGTTACAAGTGTTCATGCATTGAAAACGATCCTTAGAAGCATTTCACTATGTACTAAATCGATGTTCGTGATTTTCAAGGGAAAGGGGGCCGGAAAGGGTTCTACCTCGCCTATTTTTCCAATTTCTTATCAAAATACCCTAGAACTTGCACTAACATACTAATATAGCCTAGTTACAAGTATCCATGCATTGAAAACGAGCCTTAGAAGCATTTCACTAAGTTTTCAATCGATTTTCTTGACTTTGATGGGAAAATGGGCCGGAAAGGGTTCTACCTCGCCTATTTTTCAAATTTCTTATCACACTAACCTATAACTTGCACTAACATACCAATATATCCTTGTTACAAGTGTTCATGCATTGAAAACGAGCCTTAGAAGCATTTCTCTAAGTTTTGGGATGATATTCGTGATTTTCAAGGGAAAGGGGGCCGGAAAGGGTTCTTCCTTGCCTATTTTTTAAATTTCTTATCAAAATAACCTAGGACTTGCACTAACATACCCGTATAGCCTAGTTACAAGTGTTCATGCATTGAAAACAAGCCTTAGAAGAATTTCACTAAGTTCTAAATCGATGTTCGTGATTTTCAAGGGAAAGGGGGGCGGAAAGAGTTCTACCTCGCCTATTTTTCAAGTTTCTTATCAAAATAACCTAGAACTTGCACTAACATACCAATATAGCCTAGTTACAAGTGTTCATGCATTGAAAATGAGCCTTAGAAGCATTTCACTATGTTCTAAATCGATGTTCATCATTTTCAAGGGAAAGGGTTCTCGAAAGGGTTCTACCTCGCCTATTTTTCAAATTTCTTAATAACCTAGAACTTGCACTAACATACACTTATAGGCTAGTTCCAAGTGTTCATACATTGAAAACGAGCCTTAGAAGCCTTTCACTAAGGTTTCAATCGATGTTCTTGACCTTCAAGGGAAAAGGGGCCGGAAAGGGTTTGACCTCACCTAATTTTTAAATTTCTTACCACACTAACCTATAACTTGCACTAACATACCAGTATAGCCTAGTTACAAGTCCATGGATTGAAAACGAGCCTGAGAATCATTTCTCTAAGTTTTGGTATGATATTCTTGATTTTCTAGGGAAAAGGGACCGGAAAGGTTTCTACCGCACCCATTTTTCAAATATCTTACAGAAATAACCTAGAACTTGCACTGACATACCAATATAGCCTAGTTACAAGTGTTCATGCATTGAAAATGAGCCTTAGAAGCATTTCACTATGTTCTAAATCGATGTTCATCATTTTCAAGGGAAAGGGTTCTCGAAAGGGTTCTACCTCGCCTATTTTTCAAATTTCTTATCAAAATAACCTAGAACTTGCACTAACATACACTTATAGGCTAGTTCCAAGTGTTCATACATTGAAAACGAGCCTTAGAAGCCTTTCACTAAGGTTTCAATCGATGTTCTTGACCTTCAAGGGAAAAGGGGCCGGAAAGGGTTTGACCTCACCTAATTTTTAAATTTCTTACCACACTAACCTATAACTTGCACTAACATACCAGTATAGCCTAGTTACAAGTCCATGGATTGAAAACGAGCCTGAGAATCATTTCTCTAAGTTTTGGTATGATATTCTTGATTTTCTAGGGAAAAGGGACCGGAAAGGTTTCTACCGCACCCATTTTTCAAATATCTTACAGAAATAACCTAGAACTTGCACTGACATACCAATATAGCCTAGTTTCAAGAGTTCATGCATTGAAAATGAGCCTTAGAAGCATTTCACTATGTTCTAAATCGATGTTCGTGATTTTCTAGGGAAAGGGGGTCAGAAAGTGTTCTACCTCGCCTATTTTTCAAATTTCTTATCAAAATAACCTAGAACTTGCACTAACATACCAATATAGATGTGAATCTAGGTATTGAAACCTTATTCCACACAAAGGGATAGAACGAGATATAAAACCCTCTAAAGCTATGCACCAAAGGTTTAAAATCTAGGGCGAAAGTTTAAGAATTGATTAAAGCAAAGCATCCTCAATTCCTACACTTCCTCACGTGAATCTAAAGCTTTAAGCACCAATTCACAACTCTTTGTTACACACAAAGAAAAACAACAAACTCTCCAAGTTTATTGAAGAATATAAAGAAAAGAATCTCCAAATCTGTTTTTTCCAAGCTTGGGTGCACATATATTTATACCATAGCTTGAGAGTTTCAATCATATTATGACTAGGCCTCATACTTCTAAAAGGACTCCTAATAACCAATAGGATAATGCCACCTATTTATTACATAATCTTACCAAAACTCTAACACTATCTTATCTTAATTAGAATCTTATCCTACCTAAAAAGATAATATTACAAATTAACTACTCTAATCCTATTTTATTTAAAGTAAAACACTAAATATTCAATCACATTTGTGTAGCCACGTCCATACCCATGCCATGTCACTTGCCATGTCACTTAAGTTGTAATAAAGCACCGACAAGATGTAATAAGCACCGTTCAATGTAACAAGCACCTCTCCTTGTCTTAAAATTTTCCTCCTTGGTCAAAATTTTCAATCTTCAAAAATTACTCCAAGATTTTAGCTTTTGATCAAGGCCTTCCATTAATCATCACCTCCATGGCTGCCACACATTATAGAATCATAAAACCTGAAAAAAGGAAAGTTGGAAAACATACCTATGCCTAAAATGAGAAAAACCCTATCAAATGTAATGGGAGAAAACTCATAGGCAAAACCAACTTATTCCCCATGTCCACCAATCCTCATTCATATTTGCATGTTATCATGCACATGCAAATGTTCCCCTTTGATGCACCTAGAAGATTCGTGTCTCGATAAGCCAACAACTCTCCCATGGTAGCATCCTTCTTTGAAGCTTCAATCAACCCTTCAAAGTTGATATCCTCTATCATACCATCCTCCTCTTCTTCAAAAGAGTTTGTCCTCAAACCTCAAAGTTGATCATCAGGCACATAAGGTGCTAAGTAGCCTATATTGAATGTGGCATGAACTCCATAGTCTCCAGGCAACTCAAGCTTATATGCATTATCACCCACCTTACTAATGATTTTGAATGGACCATCACACCTAGGCATAAGCTTGTTCTTACGTTGATTAGGAAATCTTTCCTTCCTTAAGTGCAACCAAACCAAGTCTCCCTCCTTGTAAGTATGTTGAGTCTTGTGTTTGTTAGCTCTAGCCTTATAGATATCATTGACCTTCTCAATCCTTTCTCACTTGGGCATGAAGCTTCTGCATATAGTCAACCTTAGCCTTCGCATCCTTGTGAACTAATTCCCCTTTGGGAATCCCCATGAAATCAATAGGTAGTCTTGGGTTCACTCCATAGACAACCTCGAATGGTGAATGTTTTGTTGCATAGGTTGGAGATCTGTTGTAGGCAAACTCTGCATGTGCTAGCTTCAAATCCCAATCCTTTTGTGTTTTACTCACCAAACCATGTAAGAGAACACCTAAAGTTTGATTCGTGACTTCTGTCTGTCCATCTGTCTGGGGATGATAAGAAGTGCTAAATAAAAGCTTAGTCCCTATCAATTTCCATAATGATTTCCAGAAATAGCTCATGAACTTCGTGTCTCTGTCACTCACAATCGTCTTTGGAACTCCATGCAAGCGAATGATGTCTCTAAAGTACAAATCTGCAACATTCATTGCATCATCTGTTTTATGGCATGGTGTGAAGTGTGCCATCTTGGAGAACCTATCAACCACCACCATGATTGAATCCTTCCCCCTAGTAGTTCTTGGCAACCCTACAATAAAGTCCATAGACACGTCCTCCCAAGGAAACTCCAGAACAGGCAATGGAGTATAAAGACCTTGGTGAAAAGTAGCCTTTGCCTTTTGACACGTTGCACATTGGGATAAGATGGCTCCAACATCTATAATCATCTTTGGCCAATAGAAGTGTTCTTGGAATAGCCAAAGTCTTTGTGATCCCAAAGTGTCCTGCTATTCCTTCACCATGTGCTTCTCTCACGAGCAATTCACGAATTGAGCACCTGATGTGAATCTAGGTATTGAAACCTTAATCCACACAAAAGGGATAGAACTAGATAGAAAACCCTCTAAAGCTACGCACCAAAGGTTTAAAATCTAGGGCGAAAGTTTAAGAATTGATTAAAGCAAAGCACCCTCAATTCCTACACTTCCTCACGTGAATCTAAAGCTTTAAGCACCAATTCACAACTCTTTGTTACACACAAAGAAAAATAACAAACTCTCTAAGTTTATTGAAGAATATATAGAAAAGAATCTCCAAATCTGATTTTTCCAAGCTTGGGTGCACATCTATTTATACCCATAGCTTGAGAGTTTCAATCATATTATGACTAGGCCTCCTACCTCTAAAAGGACTCCGAATAACCAATAGGATAATGCCACCTATTTATTACATAATCCTACCAAAACTCTAACACTATCTTATCTTAATTAGAATCTTATCCTATCTAAAAAGATAATATTACAAATTAACTACTCTAATCCTATTTTATTTAAAATAAAACACTAAATATCCAATCCCATGTGTGTAGCCACGTCCATACCCATGCCATGTCACTTGCCATGTCACTTAAGTCGTAATAAAGCACCGATAAGATGTAATAAGCACATCTCAATGTAACAAGCACCTCCCCTTGTCTTAAAATTTTCCTCCTTTGTCAAAATTTTCAATCTTCGAAAATTACTCCAAGATTTTAGCTTTTGATCAAGGCCTTCCATCAATCATCACCTCCATGGCTTCCACACATTATAGAATCATAAAACTTGAAAATGGAAAGTTCAAAAACACACCTATGCCTAAAATGAGAAAAACCCTATCAAATGAAATGGGAGAAAACTCATAGGCAAAACCAACTTATTCCCCATGTCCACCAATCCTCATTTACATTTGCATGTTATCATGCACATGCAAATGTTCCCCTTTGATGCACCTAGAAGATTCGTGTCTCCATAAGCCAACAACTCTCCCATGGTAGCATCCTTCTTTGAAGCTTCAATCAACCCTTCAAAGTTGATATCCTCTATCATATCATCCTCCTCTTCTTCAAAAGAGTTTGTCCTCAAACCTCAAAGTTGATCATCAGGCACATAAGGTGCTAAGTAGCCTATATTGAATGTGGCATGAACTCCATAGTCTCCAGGCAACTCAAGCTTATATGCATTATCACCCACCTTACTGATGATTTTGAATGGACCATCACACCTAGGCATAAGCTTGTTCTTACGTCGATTAGGAAATCTTTCCTTCCTCAAGTGTAACCAAACCAAGTCTCCCTCCTTGTAAGTATGTTGAGTCTTGTGTTTGTTAGCTCTAGCCTTATAGATATCATTGACCTTCTCAATTCTTGCTCTCACTTGGGTGTGAAGCTTTTGCATACAGTCAACCTTGGCCTTCGCATCCTTCTCTAATTCCCTTCCATCCACCAGTAACACTCCCTTGCCATTATCTTTGTTAGAACGAGTTTTTAGAGCCATAAAAGGCTTCAAAGCAAATACTTTGGCTTGTGCATTCTTCCTCACAACATATATGTTTGTCCTTCCATCAAACTTCACAAATCTGTCATATTGCCAAGGTCTTCCCAAGAGAATATGACACGCATCCATGGGACAAACATCACAAAGCACTTGATCTTCATAATTGCCAATTTTGAACGAAATCAATGCTTGTTTACTAACCTTTACGTCACTTGAATTGCTAAGCCAATGGAGCTTATATGGTTGAGGATGGATTTGAGTGGGCACCTCCAACTTGTCCACCAAGAGTGTAGAAACCACGTTAGTACAACTCCCCGAATCTATAATCACATCACATAGTCTTCCTTGGACATTGCATCTTGTGAGGAAGATTTTCTCCCTGTGGCTCTCCTCTAATGGTAAGGACTTAGATTGCAATGCCCATCGCAATACTAGGCTAGATCCCCTAGTTTCTGCCATCACCTCCTCCACATCCTCCTCTAGGACTTCAAAAGATGTGTTACCTTCTTCCTCTTCAAGCTCATGCTCCTCTTCTTCAAAGGTTTCATCTTCCTCCCAAGTCCGAGTAGTAGCAATCCTAGCATGGGGACAATCCCGTTGGATATGGCCTTGTCCCTTACATTTGAAGCAAGTTCGTTGATCTCCCATAGGGGGCCTCGAACTTCCTCCCTTATCTCTCCCAAAAGATTGTGGCTTTATGGATTTCTCGAGATTAGGCTTCACATTAGACATCTCATGCACCCCTTTAGCTTCAAATGATCGAAAGATCCCTCTAGGTTTACGTGTTTGCCTTTCAACCCTAGTTGCTATTGTACACACCTCATCAAAGCTCCAATAGGGTTGTAATTCCACCTTTTCCTTGATTGGGTCATTTAACCCAGCCACAAAACGAGCCACCTTGTGGTCTTCTTTCTCCTCTAGCCCACACACCATGGCTAGATTTTCGAATTCCATCAAGTATTCCTCCACAGACCTCCTTTCTTGCTTCAAAGTATGCATTTTTATAAAATTGTTTTGTTCAAAGTCTTGAGGAACAAACCTTTTTTGCATGTACTTCTTTAGTTTTTTCCAAGATGAGATCTTGGAACGCCCCTCCTTTCTCCTCTTCTTTTGCAAACCTTCAAGCCACAAACTTGCATAAGAAGTGAGTTTGAGTTTAGCAACCTTAAAGGATCTATGATCATCATAGTCCTTATATCTGAAAATTTGTTCAACTCTACGGATCCAATCTAGGAATTTGTCTGGGTCCAAACTGCCATTAAACTCAGGGATTTCAAGTCTCAAGCTTTGATCCTCTTTCCCCCTTAAACTCTTTCTCCTACGCCCTTTATATGATTCCTCATCATCACCTGAAGAGGATGGGTCCCTCTTGCTAGGCCTCCTTGAGCTTCTAACACTGGATTCACCATCACTTTCGCTAGAGTTAGATTCATGAGAAGAGAGTTTACCTTTGCTTGAGGACTTTTCCTTCTTCCCCACAATTTGCAACAGCTCATTCATACGTTCCTTCAGTTCCTTCAACTCACGTTCCATGCACAAGGCTTTGGCTTCTTGTAAGGTTAAACCTTTTTTGAAGCCTGGTGGCATCTCGTGTGCATCATCACCACTGGAATCCATATTGCTTGAGTATGCTTCGAATTCTCTCAACGAGAGCACCAAAAGTTGATGTGAATCTAGGTATTGAAACCTTAATCCACACAAAAGGGATAGAACTAGATAGAAAACCCTCTAAAGCTACGCACCAAAGGTTTAAAATCTAGGGCGAAAGTTTAAGAATTGATTAAAGCAAAGCACCCTCAATTCCTACACTTCCTCACGTGAATCTAAAGCTTTAAGCACCAATTCTCATCTTGGTCATAATATTGTGTAATGAGATCCAAACCAAGTAATTTGGAGTTTAGGACACCTAGCAACGAATACCTCCTTGAAAGTGCATTTGCCACCACATTAGACTTACCGTCCTTATACTTCGAAGAAAAGTGAAAGGATTGCAAGAATTCAACCCACTTGGCATGTCGTGGATTAAGCTTGTGTTGGCCATTGATGTGCTTCAAAGCTTCATGATTAGAATGCAATATAAAGTGATTTGGCCTTAGATAGTGACTCCAATGGTCCAAAGCCCTTACAATTGCATAAAATTCCTTGTCATAAGTTGAGTAGTTCAATTTGACCCCATTAAGCTTCTCACTAAAATATGCAATGGGCCTCTTCCCTTGAATGAGCACAACGCCAATTCCAACTCCACTAGCATCAGTCTCCACCTCGAAAGGTCTAGAGAAATCCGGCAAGGCTAGAATAGGTGTATGACATAGCATCTCCTTAATAGCTTCAAAGGCCTTGTTCGCATCTCTGGTCCATTCAAACTTCTTGTCCTTCTTGATACATTCAGTCATAGGAGCAACAATGGATGAGAAATTCTTCACGAACCTTCGATAGAATGAGGCTAGCCCATGAAAAGCACGCACCTCTGTCATAGTTTTAGGAATAGGCCATGACTTTATTGCTTCCACCTTGGATGGATCCACCGAAACCCCATCCTTGGACACAATATAGCCCAAAAACGTGACACTAGGCACCATGAAGTAGCACTTTTCGAGCTTAGCATACAATTTCTGTTTTCTCAAAACCTCAAACACACTCCTTAGGTGGCTTAGATGATCATCAATAGAAGTGCTATAAATTAGAATATCATCTAAGTAAACAACAACAAATTTACCTAGGAATGGTTTTAAGACTTCATTCATCAAACGCATGAAGGTACTAGGTGCATTAGTTAAGCCAAAAGGCATAACCAACCATTCATAAAGCCCAAGTTTTGTTTTGAAACCTGTCTTCCATTCATCAACTTCCTTCATTCGTATTTGATGATATCCACTTCGAAGATCGATCTTGGAGAAGACCTACGCACCATACAACTCATCTAATAAATCATCAAGTCTGGGAATATGAAACATATATTTGATGGTGATGTTGTTTACATCCCTCGAATCAATGCACATCCTCTAAGTTCCATCTTTCTTTGGAACAATCAAAGTAGGCACTACACAAGGACTCATACTCTCCCTTACATACCCATGTGCCATGAGTTCTTCGATTTGCCTTTGAATTTCCTTTGTTTCTTCCAGATTGCACCTATAAGCTGGCTTGTTAGGTATTTATGCTCCCGAAATAAGATTAATTTGATGTTCAATCCCTCGAATTGGTGGTAAGCCTGGAGGCAAATCATCAGGAAAAACATCTTCAAACTCGGTGAGTAGTGGTGTCAAAGATCTTGGAACCACGTGGGCTCCGTTCTCTACCTCCTTAGCCACCAACACATAAACCATGCTACTTGCCTTTGCTTCCTTCTCCAATTCCTTTCCATCCACCAATAACACTCCCTTGCCATCATCTTTGTTGGAATGAGTTTTTGGAGTCATTAAAGGATTCAAAGCAAATGCTTTGGCTTGCGCATTCTTCCTCACAACATATATGTTTGTCCTCCCATCAAACTTCACAAATCTATCATATTGCCAAGGTCTTCCCAAGAGAATATGACACGCATTCATGGGACAAACATCACAAAGCACTTGATCTTCATAATTGCCAATTTTGAACGAAATCAATGCTTGTTTACTAACCTTTATGTCACTTGAATTGCTAAGCCAATGGAGCTTATATGGTTGAGGATGGATTTGAGTGGGCACCTCCAACTTGTCCACCAAGAGTGTAGAAACCACGTTAGTGCAACTCTGATGTGCTCATTTTAGAGCACGTTTACAACCTCATTTTAGTGTCGAATCTCGTGCTTTTATATTGGTTTTATGCACGTTACATTCAATTTTACCTTGATCTTGTCCTCGAGCTGCTTTTAGGTCATTTCAGGTGATCTCGATGATTTCGAGGTAAAATGAGACGTGTTCGAGGCTTTGACACTTCTATCAAGAGTGTGGATGCGCGTATCAAGAGTGTGCATGCGTTCCAAGTCACTCTCAAAGATTCCATAAACTCTAGATGCCACTAGGCACTTCAAAGGAACTGTTCAGCAAGGTTTAGGTTCAGATTCGACCGAATCTGACATCCATTCGGTCGAATAGAAGACAGGAATTCAAGCACATAAATCAAGCTCTCGGGAATAGCTGAATGAAGACTCATTCGGCCGAATCAAGACCCATTCGGCCGAATGGTTCCATTCATTCGGCCGAATGGTTCCATTCATTCGGCCGAATGGTGGACAGGGTGCGAAATCATCAAGCTTCTGTTTTGGGCGAATGGCCACACCATTCGGCCGAATGGCCACCCATTCGGCCGAATCCACTATGCATTCGGCCGAATGGCCTTCTTTCCCGCATATTTTGGTTCTTTCTTTAGTCGGCGCTCGAGGGTTTTTCCTAGGGTTTTACTCCTTTTGTCCCTAGGGTATAAATACCCTCTTTCTCTGTACATAACCTTATGCCTACTTTGAGAGCTCTTGTGCCTCAACCTAGACCATCACTTTAAAGCTTTTCATTTCTTTCATGCTTTAGTTTAGATTTACAGCTTCCGTTATTCTCGTTTTCAAGCTTTGTATTTCGGATTCGGTTCCTATTTCGTTCATACAATTTCGTTTATGCAAGGTATTATTTCTTTTCTGTTTTAGTTCTTTTAATGCTTTCAAGTATTGTTTTTCTTGATTTCATTCCTCTAGCTATAATCGTTGTTTCATTTACAGTTTTGATAGAGTAGTCGTTGGTTCGGTTATAGTTCTTAGTTTTCGTTCTCTTGTTCATTTCCATTCAGTCTATTCATGCTTTTAATCATGTCTTTTATTATTACTATGTGTGAGTAGTCTTCTTAGGGGTTTGATTGGTGAAACCCTAGGTTGGCTCGTTCTTCATGCGTAGAGTTAGGATTTGAGATTGTTAACAGTTGATTGATTGATATTCGATGCGAATCTTGTCCTGCCACTCCTTTGGAGACATAGGGCGATTATAGGTTGTTCGTGTGATTTATAGGGTCACAAACTTCCTCTCGTCATCTTGAGTGTCATGATTTATTGTTGACTGATTTCTCCTAATTTAGCGTATTGATAGTTTGATTGTCCTTCCTAGGGTGGAACTAATCTGCCCCCGTTTTCTTTTCATAGTATAACATTGTTTTAGTTCTTGCTTATTTTCTGTCATTAGATTCATTTTATCAAATATCAAATAACTCCTTTACAT
This sequence comes from Dysphania ambrosioides, assembly GCA_026401315.1. NCBI lineage: Eukaryota > Viridiplantae > Streptophyta > Magnoliopsida > Caryophyllales > Amaranthaceae > Dysphania > Dysphania ambrosioides. Next base: position 17,246,542 of record CM048666.1, on the reverse strand, counting down.
CAAGTCTATAAGCTATCGCCCCTTGTCCTTGTGGTTCGATCCCCGACTTACCACTACACTAGTTGTAGTAGTATTAGGGTGTTTATAAATTTAGTTTGCATAACTATTCTTTTAGTTAGACGACCTAAAAGAACGGTTATCAAACTCCATGAATCTATAATCACATCACATAGTCTTCCTTGGACATTGCATCTTGTGAGGAAGATTTTCTCCCTTTGGCTCTCCTCTAATGGTAAGGACTTGGATTGCAATGCCCTTCACAACACTAGGCTAGATCCCCTAGTTTCTGTGATGCGTAATAGGAGGGGTTTTCACGTTTCTTTAAGTTTCTTGAATTGAATGCAACTTAGGATTGAAGGATATGGCTTGAACAAGAACCAATCTCTAGAAATTGTGCAAGTCTTGTTAACAACCTTCAACCAATCTCTGGAAGAAGATCACTAACCCTCTCACTTTGAACGATTCACTCGGGACAAAGCTTAAGGCTTCTTAACCTTTGAATGATTCACTCGAAACAAAGAATTAAGGTTGAACAAGAATCTCTCAAGTTCTATTTGAATTCTCACGAATACAAGGTTTATTTTCTGAAAAGGTTGAATGAATTACAAATGCATAAGACCCTCTATTTATAACAAAAGAAACCTAAACTAACTAGGACTAGGACTCTAATGACCGACTTGGGCAGCAAGCAAAGACTTGGTCAGCAAGCAAGTTGAGTTTGACTTAATCTCAACTTCTAACAACAGCAATACACATGGCCAAGTCATATCAACTAACAAACTCTTAGCTAATTAAGTGAAAATTTCAAGAAAACGCATAACTAACAAACCCTAATTAAGAAACTCAAGAATCTTCAAGAAACTTTATTTCATGCATGCGTTCCTTCGTTTATTGCCAAATCCACTTGATCTTGATCCATTTTAATCAATGTGACCCAAGTTTAACCCATTTGCAAATCAAATCCACTCGGACACACCATCAAGTTAATTGGATCCGAATATGAATTGCCCTTCTTCTTGATATCCATATCATTCCCCCCTTCTTCAAAAGAATTTACCCTCAAATTCTCATCCTCAAGATTTGGTGAAAGATCTCCAACATTGAAGGTAGCACTCACATTGCCATATTCACTAGGAAGATCAAGCTTATATGCGCTATCTCCATAGGCCTCAATAACCTCGAGTGGACCATCTGCCCGAGGCATTAGCTTATTTTTGCGTTTCTCTGGGAACCTCTCCTTCCTTAAGTGTAACCATACCAAGTCCCCAACCTTGTAGATAGGCTGCCTTCGGTTCTTGTTAGACCGCGTCTTATACACTTCATTCATGCTTTCAATTCTTTCCTTAACCTCGGCACAAGTCTTTAAGAACACCTCAAGACGTTTCTTAGCATCAACATGAATATCTGTCTTCTTTAATGGAAGCAAATCAATAGGTAAAAATGGATTAACATCATACATAACCTCAAATGGTGTCTTTTGTGTAGTAGAGGAGTGAGGCCGATTGTAAGCAAATTCAGCATGTGCTAGCTTGTTATCCCAATCCTTTTGAGTTCTACTAACTAATCCTCTTAGCAACTGACCCAAGGTATGATTTGTGACCTCGATTTGCCCATCTGTTTGAGGGTGGTGGGAGGTACTAAACATTAACTTAGTCCCCACAAGCTTCCACAAACACTTCTAGAAATGGCTCAAGAACTTCGAATCTCGATCCGAGACTATGCTCCTTGGAATACCATGCAATTTCACTATCTCTGATGTAAAATCTAGTGAGAGAACACTATAATTCACTAGGACAAATGGATCACAAATTGGACAGAAATTTTTCTTTGATTTATATGATGAAATGCGTAGGCTTTAAGTGTGAATTATGCACGAAAATAGGCTAGGAAAGGTATGTAATTTCGTGGATGATATGGACTAAAAGATTAATGTGTTTAGGTTTTTAAAAGGAAAAGAAATGATGTGGTTTTAACAAGAAAATGGACAGAAGTTTGTGTGGGATTTTAGAAATGAAAATGGATAGATTTTGATAGAAAGTAGAAGAGAAAAGAAAGGTTAGGAAATAGGGAACATTCACCTATACTCCTAGGATATGTAAAGAAGGAACACTCACTTCTTTACTAGATGCAAATCTCTCAACAAGGAACACTCAACTTGTGGATTGATTTACTGAAATTTGGATGGAAGGAACACTCAACTTCACACTCAAATTCTTCAAGGTAAAACTTGGAAAAACACAAGCAACTCAATACATGATATTGCAAGTAAAGATATCAAGATTTAAACTTCATTTATTCACTCATCTATTCATAACACAAACATACATCACCTATTTATAGTGGACAAAACCCTAGTAACTCCCCTTTTAAATTTGTCCAAAAGGTAAAAATAAACTATCCAAAAATGTGTGAGAGTTTTAAGGAATTAATCCTTAATTCATGCTAATAACTTAAGGAGAACTTCCATGCACCAAGGTCTTCTTTCCCATCATTAAACATGCCATTTAGACTAGGAAAATCAGCAAGTATCCCTCCTTTAATGCCTTGGATGCACCTAATCAAGAACCCATCCAAAACCTCCCATAATTCCATGCTATTCCCTTATTTATGTCCAAAAGAATCAGCTCAATCAACCCCCTTGCCATAAAAACGCCCAACATTAAAGAACAAATCAATTAACTAAATTAAGTCCCTTAATTTAAGGGATTCAAATCTCTTAATTGATTTTGAGAAGAAAATCAGAAAATCTGATTTATTTCCATCCCATTTTCAACCATATTCAAAAGAATATCTTAAGATATGCAAATCTTATCATACTTTCCTTAAATCAAGCTAAAATCAAATCAGATAAATCTTTCCCAAATCCCCTAATTTATGGCTTCAATCTACCTATAATTCTCACCAAAAATGCCATCTATTAAAAGGGAATAAAATAAGTTCAAATCTTTCCTTAACTCATGCAAGAATCAAATCAGTCAAGATCTTTCCTTAATTCATGCAAGAATCAAATCTGATTTTCCCAACCCATATCTTTCCCTTATCTCCATGCCTATTTTAGCAACTAAATCTCCCCAATTAACACTTAATTGGACGAAATTTAATCTCCCTAAATTCCCCTAATGGTCCCACACCCAAATCTGGTCAGCTTACTTCCATTTCCACGCAAATTCCAACTTAGCATATCACTTCCAAGGAAAAAACGTCCCTAATTATTCCTAATTGCCCCTTGATCATGCCATGCATAAAATAACAACAAATATTCCCATTTAAATGCCATTCCACCTCAACAAACCCATCAAATCCACACGCCAATCTGATTTTGTTTAACCAATTATTACCCAACTCCTTTAACTAACTAACTACCTTTAATTAATTAACTAGTTTAAAACCGGATTAATTAATTAAAATAAGAAAATATTTTTTTATTTATTTTACACAAAATTCCTTCAACGCCTTATTCTAGTTTCCCAAGGTGAAAAGACTAGAATACCCTTGCATTAGTAATCAACAGTCCATGCAACCAAAAATGGACCACCCCATTTTTCCTCAAAGGATTTAGCTAAAAAGATCTCCTTTATGGAGCCATTAGCATTAGATGAAAAATCAGAATTCCCATCACTTATTACCAATGAAGTCCAAAATGGTTCAGATGAAAAATCGACTATTTTGGATTTTACATCAATCTCCTTGAAGAATAAATCTGCTACATGTTGAGCATCATCTGTTTTATGCATTGGAGTGAAATGAGCCATCTTTAAAAATCTGTCAACTACAACCATGATAGCATCCTTTCCCCTTTGTGTCCTTGGCAACCCAACAATGAAATCCATACTTACACTATCCCATGGTGAGATTGCAACTGGTAAAGGAGTGTACAAACCTTTAGTGAAGGAACTCTTTGATTTTTGGCACGTAGAGCATCTTGAAACAACATGTTGCACATCCTTTAACATCCGTGGCCAAAAGAAGTTTTCCCCCAAAATCTCCAAAGTCTTGTGTACCCCAAAGTGACCAGCCAAAGCTCCTAAATGCACCTCTCTAATGAGTAGCTCTCGAACTCCACAACAAGGAATGCATATTCTATTCCCTTTGAAAAGGAAACCATCTTGCAACGAATACTCCCTTGATGGACTTTCATACTCATGTGAGAAATCTGGATCTTCTTTATAGCTTGAATATGCTTGAATCCAATTACTCTTGCATCCACCATAGCCAATAAGTAAGCTCTTCTAGAAAGTACGTCGGCCACCACATTAGCTTTACCTTCCTTATACTTTGAGGAGAAAGTAAACGATTGTAGAAATTCCACCCATTTCGCATGTCTATGATTGAGTTTCTGTTGACCGTGTATTTGCTTCAAGGCTTCGTGATCCGAATATAACACAAATGGTTTTGGCTGAAGGTAGTGCGACCAATGATCAAGAGCTCTCACAATAGCATAAAATTCTCTATCATAGTTCGAATAATTCAATTTGGCCCCGGTCAACTTCTCACTAAAATAGGCTATTAGTCTTCTTTCTTGTATGAGTACTACCCCAATATCAATCCCACTAGCATCACATTCTACTTCAAATAACTTCTCAAAATCAGGAAGTGCTAGGATAGGTGTATTGCATAATTTATCTTTTATGTGATCGAATGCCCTTTGTGTTTTCTCACTCCAAACAAACTCTCCTTTCTTTGTTAATTCAGTTATAGGTGCAATAATGGAAGAGAAATCTTTAATAAACCTCCTATAGAATGATGCTAGGCCATGAAAACTTCGAACCTCATGGACATTGGTAGGCGTTTTCCAAGAAGAAATAGCACTGACCTTTTCAAGATCTACCTTGATACCTTCGCTTGAAACAATGTACCCTAGGAAAGTAATACTCTCCACCATGAAAGAACACTTCTCCATCTTTCCATATAGTTTTTGTTCTCTCAACCTTTCGAATAATTGTCTCAAATACAGTAGATGTTCAATGTGGCTTTTACTATAAACCAAAATATCATCTAAATACACCACTATGAACTTATTAAGGAAGTGTCGAAGTACCTCATTTATAAGCCTCATAAACGAGCTTGGAGTGTTGCACAGCCCAAATGGCATAACCATCCATTCGTACAACCCTTGGTTCATTTTGAATGCTGTTTTCCACTCATCCCCTTCTCTTATTCTCATTTGGTGATAACCACTTCGTAAGTCAATTTTTGAGAATATGGTTGCCCCATGAAGCTCATCAAACATGTCATCCAACCGTGGCATTGGGAATCTATATTTGATGGTGATATTGTTGACTGCCCGAGAGTCAATGCACATCCTCCAAGTCCCATCTTTCTTTGGTGCAAGCAACGTCGGTACAACGCACGGACTCATGCTCTCCCTAACATATCCCATGTTGATTAGCTCCTCAATTTGTCTTTGAAGTTCTTTAGATGCCTCTAGATCACATCTATAAGCTGGTTTATTAGGTAATGGTGCCCTCGGGATTAGGTCGATTGCATGCTCGATTCCCCTTATAGGTGGCAGTCCCTTGGGTAGTTCCTTAGGGAACACATCTCTAAACTCTTCTAGCAATGCATGTAGATTACCATTCTCCATGTTCTCGTGTGGTTGGGCTTCTTTAATCACCAAAAGGTAGCACAATCCCCCATTCTCCATAATCTCATTGTCTAACTCTTGTTGGGAGATAAACATGGTAGGCTTTGGTTGTGCTTTTGTTTTGCAGCTTGTGTAGTATTCATTAGGTGACATGGGCATTAATTTGATTCTCTTATTTTCGCTCAATACTGTATAGGTATTTGCTTCCCCATCATGGATCACCTTCCTATCAAACTGCCAAGGCCTCCCAAGTAGTAGATGACAAGCGCTCATTGGAATAACGTCACACCATAGCTCTTCTTTGTAGTTTCCAATGGAAAACGTGACTAATGCTTCCTTCTTTACTCTTAGACCCTTTGAATCATCAAGCCAACTTAGTTTGTATGGTTTCACATGATCTCTAGTTAGCAACCCTAGCTTATGAACCATCTCACATGAGGCTACGTTTGTGCATGAACCACTATTAATGATAACATTGTACACTCTATCTTTAACTACACACCTCGTATGAAACAGATTCTCCCTTTGTTCATTTGATTCGTTCACCTTTGTGAGCATCACTTTCTTTAACACCAAGTTTTGGTGTTCTTCATCAGCAAAAGCATCCTCATCCTCATCTTCTTATTGCTCTAAGGTGTGTTCCTCTTCTATAGTAACAAAATTGTAGTGCCTTTCCTCCTCTTCCATTTCGAGATACTTTTCCATGGTCAAGGTCCTCTTTGAGGGGCATTGGGACGCTACATGTCCTCTCCCTTGGCATTTGAAGCACTTCACTCTACTCGTTGCTTCTTCTTTTGAAATTGGAACATCTTTCTTATTTTCAGGCCACTTCCTCTCAAAAGGCCTTTTACCATCCATCTTTGCAGTGTTAGTAGGATTCGTGGATTCCTTAGCATTATGGGTGAAAGGTTTAGAATATGGTCTTGATGTTCCACCTTTTTCTTCCTTAAGGTGCTGCTCAATCTTCAATGCAAACTTGCATACTTCGTGGTAAGAATTTGATATGATAGAGGATGCCAAATTCGAAGGATTGGTTGAAGCTTTAAAGAAGAATGCTACCATGGGAGAGTTGTTGGCTTATGGAGACACGAATCTTCTAGGTGCATCAAAGGGGAACATTTGCATGTGCATGATAACATGCAAATGTAAATGAGGATTGGTGGACATGGGGAATAAGTTGGTTTTGCCTATGAGTTTTCTCCCATTTCATTTGATAGGGTTTTTCTCATTTTAGGCATAAGTGTGTTTTTGAACTTTCCATTTTCAGGTTTTATGATTCTATAATGTGTGGAAGCCATGGAGGTGATGATTGATGGAAGGCCTTGATCAAAAGCTAAAATCTTGGAGTAATTTTCGAAGATTGAAAATTTTGACCAAGGAGGAAAATTTTAAGACAAGGGGAGGTGCTTGTTACATTGAGATGTGCTTATTACATCTTATCGGTGCTTTATTATGACTTAAGTGACATGGCAAGTGACATGGCATGGGTATGGACGTGGCTACACACATGGGATTGGATATTTAGTGTTTTACTTTAAATAAAATAGGATTAGAGTAGTTAATTTGTAATATTATCTTTTTAGGTAGGATAAGATTCTAATTAAGATAAGATAGTGTTAGGGTTTTAGTAGGATTATGTAATAAATAGGTGGCATTATCCTATTGGTTATAAGGAGTCCTTTTAGAAGTAGGAGGCCTAGTCATAATATGATTGAAACTCTCAAGCTATGAGTATAAATAGATGTGCACCCAAGCTTGGAAAAATCAGATTTGGAGATTCTTTTCTATATATTCTTCAATAAACTTAGAGAGTTTGTTGTTTTTCTTTGTGTGTAACAAAGAGTTGTGAATTGGTGCTTAAAGCTTTAGATTCACGTGAGGAAGTGTAGGAATTGAGGGTGCTTTGCTTTAATCAATTCTTAAACTTTCGCCCTAGATTTTAAACCTTTGGTGCGTAGCTTTAGAGGGTTTTTTATCTAGTTCTATCCCTTTTGTGTGGATTAAGGTTTCAATACCTAGATTCACATCAGAATTTTTGGGCTGCAATTCACACCTTCTTGCTATATCTTGATTTAATCCTTTTAGAAACCTTACAATCCTCAAAGGTTCCTTCTCTTCAAGGTCACAAAGCGCATATAAATGCTCATGCTCTACGATATAGTCCTTGACTGTTTTGCTTCCTTGGAACAGGTTTGTGAGCTTGATGAATTGCTCTTGCTCAAAGTCACTAGGAACATATTTAGCTCGAAGCTTCTTCTTCAACTCACTCCATGTAGTGATTTTGGATTTTCCAGCCTTCTTTCTTTTAGATTTTAGGTTTTCTAATCATGCGCCCGCGCTTTTGATCAATCGAATATAAGCTATTTTGAACATATTTGCATCATTAAACCCCTTATATTCTCCAATTTTCTCCACTTGCCTTTCCCATTCAAGGTAATCTTCTAGATCACCTAGTCCATCGAAGTCATCTAACTTGATGCCTTTATCATCGATTTGTTGGTTAGAGCGTGGGTTGGATTGATCAGATTCCGAGTCTTCCTCCTTGTCATTCTTGTTTTTATAGTAGTGAATGGAATTTGGATCTAGCCTCCTTGAATAATCAGCCACTACCGCATCAATGCGTGTTTTAGTTCTTGCTTCCATCCGTTCTAGGGCTTCGAGGATACTCTTTAGAGACATCCCTTCTTGCTCCATATTTCATTACTACTCCCTTCTAGATGGATCAAATATACCAGAAAACCAAGAATCTTGATTTTCGTACACAATCTTGAACTCTTTTAAAAGTTTGAAATTTTGCCTCCCCGAATTTGGTTCTTTTGTTGTACTATTGAATGTTCCTGCTTCGAAATTATAGCAAACAATCTTCAAATCTCCTGAAATTTTATATGCTTATTCCTTACAAGATTTCACCCAATTTTTGTTCAAGAATCACCCAATTTGAACAAGGCACGCAGAGGTTATTGTTCACCAAAGTTCCGCCCAGAAAGTGGTCGAATCTGGGTAAACTTACCTTTGCTCTTAACAACGAGCAGTTCCTCCTACAATGACGTTCCTCCCTACTTAAAATGAGGCTCTGATACCAATTTGATGCGTAATAGGAGGGGTTTTCACATTTCTTTAAGTTTCTTGAATTGAATGCAACTTAGGATCGAAGGATATGGTTTGAACAAGAACCAATCTCTGGAAATTGTGCAAGTCTTATTAACAACCTTCAACCAATCTCTGGAAGAAGATCACTAACCCTCTCACTTTGAACGATTCACTCGGGACAAAGCTTAAGGCTTCTTAACCTTTGAATGATTCACTCGAAACAAAGAATTAAGGTTGAACAAGAATCTCTCAAGTTCTATTTGAATTCTCACGAATACAAGGTTTATTTTCTGAAAAGGTTGAATGAATTACAAACGCATAAGACCCTCTATTTATAACAAAAGAAATCTAAACTAACTAGGACTAGGACTCTAATGACCGACTTGGGAAGCAAGCAAAGACTTGGTCAAAGCAAAGACTTGGTCAGCAAGCAAGTTGAGTTTGACTCAATCTCAACTTCTAACAACATCAATACACACGGCCAAGTCATATCAACTAACAAACTCTTAGCTAATTAAGTGAAAATTTCAAGAAAATGCATAACTAACAAACCCTAATCAAGAAACTCAAGAATCTTCAAGAAACTTTATTTCATGCATGCGTTCCTTCGTTTATTGCCAAATCCACTTGATCTTGATCCATTTTAATCAATGTAACCCAAGTTTGCCCCTTTTGTAAATCAAATCCACTCGGATATACCATCAAGTTAATTGGATTAGAATATGAATTGCCCTTCTTCTTGATATCTATATCATTCTGCCATCACCTCCTCCACATCCTCCTCTAGGACTTCGAAAGATGTGTTACCTTCTTCCTCTTCAAGCTCATGCTCCTCTTCTTCAAAGGTTTCATCTTCCTCCCAAGTCCGAGTAGTAGCAGTCCTAGCATGGGGACAATCCCTTTGGATATGGCCTTGTCCCTTACATTTGAAGCAAGTTTATTGATCTCCCATAGGGGGCCTCGAACTTCCTCCCTTATCTCTCCCAAAAGGTTGTGGCTTTATAGATTTCTCGAGATTAGGCTTCACATTAGACATCTCACGCACCCCTTTAACTTCAAATGATCGAAAGATCCCTCTAGGTTTACGTGTTTGCCTTTCAACCCTAGTTGCTATTGTACACACCTTATCAAAGCTCCAATAGGGTTGTAATTCCACCTTTTCCTTGATTGGGTCATTTAACCCAGCCATAAAACGAGCCACCTTGTGGTCATCTTTCTCCTCTAGCCCACACACTATGGCTAGATTTTCGAATTCCATCAGTATTCCTCCACAGACCTCCTTTCTTGCTTCAAATTATGCATTTTTATAAAATTGTTTTGTTCAAAGTCTTGAGGAACAAACGTTTTTTGCATGTACTTCTTTAGTTTTGTCCAAGACGAGATCTTAGAACGCCCCTCCTTTCTCCTCTTCTTTTGCAAACCTTCAAGCCACAAACTTGCATAAGAAGTGAGTTTGAGTTCAGCAACGTTAAAGGATCTATGATCATCATAGTCCTTATATCTGAAAATTCGTTCAACTATGCGGATCCAATCTAGGAATTTTTCTGGGTCTAAACTGCCATTGAACTTAGGGATTTCAAGTCTCAAGCTTTGATCCTGTTTCCCCCTTAAACTCTTTCTCCTATGCCCTTTATATGATTCCTCATCATCACTTGAAGAGGATGGGTCCCTCTTGCTAGGCCTCCTTGAGCTTCTAACACTAGATTCACCATCACTTTCGCTAGAGTTAGATTCATGAGCAGAGAGTTTACCTTTGCTTAAGGACTTTTCCTTCTTCCCCACGATTTGCAACAGCTCATTCATACGTTCCTTCAGTTCCTTCAACTCGCGTTCCATGCATAAGGCTTTGGCTTCTTGCAAGGTTAAACCTTTTTTGAAGCCTGGTGGCATCTCGTGTGCATCATCACCACTGAAATCCATATTTCTTGAGTATGCTTCGAATCCTCTCAAAGAGAGCACCAAAAGTTGATGTGAATCTAGGTATTGAAACCTTAATCTATACAAAGGGATAGAACTAGATATAAAACCCTCTAAAGCTACGCACCAAAGGTTTAAAATCTAGGGCGAAAGTTTAACAATTGAATAAAGCAAAGCACCCTCAATTCCTACACTTCCTCATGTGAATCTAAAGCTTTAAGCATCAATTCACAACTCTTTGTTACACACAAAGAAAAACAACAAACTCTCCAAGTTTATTGAAGAATATAAAGAAAAGAATCTCTAAATCTGATTTTTCCAAGCTTGGGTGCACATCTATTTATACCCATAGCTTGAGAGTTTCAAAATAATCTAGAACTTGCACCAACATACCAATATAAGCTAGTTACAAGTGTTCATACATTGAAAACGAGCCTTAGAAGCATTTCACTAAGTTTTCAATCGATGTTCGTGACTTTCAAGGGAAAGGGGGCGGAAAGGGTTCTACCTCGCCTATTTTTTAAATTTCTTACCACACTAACCTATAACTTGCACTAACATACCAGTATAGCCTAGTTACAAGTGTTTATGGATTGAAAACGAGCCTTAGAATCATTTCTCTAAGTTTTGGGATGATATTCTTGATTTTCAAGGGAAAAGGGGCCGGAAAGGGTTCTACCTCACCCATTTTTCAAATATCTTACAAGAATAACCTAGAACTTGCACTAAGATACCAATATAGCCTAGTTCCAAGTGTTCATGCATTAAAAACGAGCCTTAGAAGCATTTCACTATTTCTAAATCGATGTTCGTGTTTTTCCAAGGAAAGGGGCCGGAAAGGGTTCTACCTCGCCCATTTTTCAAATATCTTACAAAAATAACCTAGAACTTGCACTAACATAACAATATAGCCTAGGTTCAAGTGTTCATGCATTGAAAACGAGCCTTAGAAAAATCACTATGTTCTAAATCGATGTTTGTGATTTTATAGGGAAAGGGGACCGGAAAGGGTTCTACCTCGCCTATTTTTCTAAGTTCTTATCAAACTAACATACCAATATAGCCTAGTTACAAGTGTTCATGCATTGAAAACGAGCCTGATAAGCATTTCACTATGTTTTAAATCGATGTTCGTGATTTTCAAGGGAAAGAGAGCCGGAAAGGGCTCTACCTCGCCCATTTTTTAAATTTCTTATCAAAATTACCTAGAACTTGCATTACCATACCAATATAGCCTAGTTACAAGTGTTCATGCATTGAAAATGAGCCTTAAAAGCATTTCACTATGTTCTAAATCGATTTTCGTGATTATCAAGGGAAAGGGGCCCGGAAAGGGTTCTACCTCGCCCATTTTTTAAATTTCTTATCAAAATTACCTAGAACTTGCAGTAACATACCAATATAGCCTAGTTACAAGTGTTCGTGCATTGAAAACAAGCCTTAGAAGCATTTCACTCTGTTCTAAATCGATGTTCTTGATTTTCAAGGGAAAGGGCGGCGAAAAGGGTTCTACCTCGCCTATTTTTAAAATTTCTTATCCAAATAACCTAGAACTTGCACTAACATACCAATATAGCCTAGTTACAAGTGTTCATGCATTGGAAAAGAGCCTAAGAAGCATTTCACTATATTCTAAATCGATGTTCGTGATTTTCAAGGGAAAGGGGGCCTAAAAGGGTTGTACCTCGCCTATTTTTCAAATTTCTTATCAAAATAACCTAGAACTTGAACTAACATACCAATACATCCTAGTTACAAGTGTTTATGCATTGAGAATGAGCCTTAAAAGCATTCCTCTAAGTTTTAGGATGATGTTCTTGATTTTCGAGGGAAAGGGGGTCAGAAAGGGTTCTACCTCGCACATTTATCAGATTTTTTATCAAAATAACCTAGAACTTGCAATAACATACCAATATAGCCTAGTTACAAGTGTTTATGCATTGAAAATTAGCCTTATAAGCATTTCACTCTGTTCTAAATCGATGTTTGTGATTTTAAAGGGAAAGGGCGGCGAAAAGGGCTCTACCTCGCCTATTTTTAAAATTTCTTATCCAAATAACCTAGAACTTGCACTAACATACCAATAATTCCTAGTTACAATTGTTCATGCATTGAAAAAGAGCCTTAGAAGAATTTTACTAAGGTCTAAATCGATGTTCGTGATTTTCGAGGGAAAGGGGGCATAAAAAAGTTCTGCCTCGCCTATTTTTCGAATTTCTTATCGAAATAACCTATAACTCACACTAACATACCAATATAGCCTAGATACAAGTGTTCATGCATTGAAAACGAGCCTTAGAAGCATTTCACTATGTTCTAAAACGATGTTCGTGATTTTCAAGGGAAAGGGCTTTGGAAAGGGTTCTACCTCGCCTATTTTTCAAATTTCTTATCAAAATAACCTAGAACATGCCCTAACATACCAATATAGCCTGGTTACAAGTGTTCATGCATTGAAAACGAGCCTTAAAAGCATTTCACTATGTTCTAAATCGATATTCTTGATTTTCATGGGAAAAGGAGCAGGAAAGGGTTCTACCTCGCCCATTTTTCAAATTTCATACCAAAATAACCTAGAACTTGCACTAACATTCCAATATAGCCTAGGCACAAGTGTTCATGCATTGAAAACGAGCCTTAGAAGAATTTCACTATGTTCTAATTCGATGTTCGTGATTTTCTAGCGAAAGGGGGCCGAAAAGGGTTCTACCTCGCCTATTTTTCAAATGTTTATTCAAAATTACCTATAACTTGCAATAACATACCAATATAGCCTAGTTACAAGTGTTTATGCATTGAAAATGAGCCTTTGAATCATTTCACTAAGTTCTAAATCGATATTCGTGATTTTCGAGGGAAAGGGGGCCAGAAAGGGTTGTACCTCGCCTATTTTTCAAATTTCTTATCAAAATAACCTAGAACTTGAACTAACATACCAATACATCCTAGTTACAAGGTTTATGCATTGAGAATGAGCCTTAAAAGCATTCCTCTAAGTTTTAGGATGATCTTCTTGATTTTCGAGGGAAAGGGGGTCAGAAAGGGTTCTACCTCGCACATTTATCAGATTTTTTATCAAAATAACCTAGAACTTGCAATAACATACCAATATATCCTAGTTACAAGTGTTTATGCATTGAAAATTAATCTTATAAACATTTCACTCTGTTCTAAATCGATGTTTGTGATTTTAAAGGGAAAGGGCGGCGAAAAGGGGTCTACCTCGCCTATTTCTAAAATTTCTTATCTAAATAACCTAGAACTTGCACTAACATACCAATAATTCCTAGTTACAACTGTTCATGCATTGAAAAAGAGCCTTAGAAGAATTTTACTAAGTTCTAAATCGATGTTCGTAATTTTCGAGGGAAAGGGGGCTGAAAAGGGTTCTGCCTCGCCTATTTTTCGAATTTCTTATCGAAATAACCTATAACTCACACTAAGATACCAATATAGCCTAGATACAAGTGTTCATGCATTGAAAACGAGCCTTAGAAGCATTTCACTATGTTCTAAAACGATGTTCGTGATTTTCAAGGGAAAGGGCTTTGGAAAGGGTTCTACCTCGCCTATTTTTCAAATTTCTTATCAAAATAACCTAGAACATGCCCTAACATACCAATATAGCCTGGTTACAAGTGTTCATGCATTGAAAATGAGCCTTAAAAGCATTTCACTATGTTCTAAATCGATATTCTTGATTTTCATGGGAAAAGGAGCAGGAAAGGGTTCTACCTCGCCCATTTTTCAAATTTCATACCAAAATAACCTAGAACTTGCACTAACATTCCAATATAGCCTAGGCACAAGTGTTCATGCATTGAAAACGAGCCTTAGAAGAATTTCACTATGTTCTAATTCGATGTTCGTGATTTTCTAGCGAAAGGGGGCCGAAAAGGGTTCTACCTCGCCTATTTTTCAAATGTTTATTCAAAATTACCTATAACTTGCAATAACATACCAATATAGCCTAGTTACAAGTGTTTATGCATTGAAAATGAGCCTTTGAATCATTTCACTAAGTTCTAAATCGATATTCGTGATTTTCGAGCGAAAGGGGGCCAGAAAGGGTTGTACCTCGCCTATTTTTCAAATTTCTTATCAAAATAACCTAGAACTTGAACTAACATACCAATACATCCTAGTTACAAGGTTTATGCATTGAGAATGAGCCTTAAAAGCATTCCTCTAAGTTTTAGGATGATCTTCTTGATTTTCGAGGGAAAGGGGGTCAGAAAGGGTTCTACCTCGCACATTTATCAGATTTTTTATCAAAATAACCTAGAACTTGCAATAACATACCAATATATCCTAGTTACAAGTGTTTATGCATTGAAAATTAATCTTATAAACATTTCACTCTGTTCTAAATCGATGTTTGTGATTTTAAAGGGAAAGGGCGGCGAAAAGGGTTCTACCTCGCCTATTTCTAAAATTTCTTATCTAAATAACCTAGAACTTGCACTAACATACCAATAATTCCTAGTTACAACTGTTCATGCATTGAAAAAGAGCCTTAGAAGAATTTTACTAAGTTCTAAATCGATGTTCGTAATTTTCGAGGGAAAGGGGGCTGAAAAGGGTTCTGCCTCGCCTATTTTTCGAATTTCTTATCGAAATAACCTATAACTCACACTAAGATACCAATATAGCCTAGATACAAGTGTTCATGCATTGAAAACGAGCCTTAGAAGCATTTCACTATGTTCTAAAACGATGTTCGTGATTTTCAAGGGAAAGGGCTTTGGAAAGGGTTCTACCTCGCCTATTTTTCAAATTTCTTATCAAAATAACCTAGAACATGCCCTAACATACCAATATAGCCTGGTTACAAGTGTTCATGCATTGAAAACGAGCCTTAAAAGCATTTCACTATGTTCTAAATCGATATTCTTGATTTTCATGGGAAAAGGAGCAGGAAAGGGTTCTACCTCGCCCATTTTTCAAATTTCATACCAAAATAACCTAGAACTTGCACTAACATTCCAATATAGCCTAGGCACAAGTGTTCATGCATTGAAAACGAGCCTTAGAAGAATTTCACTATGTTCTAATTCGATGTTCGTGATTTTCTAGCGAAAGGGGGCCGAAAAGGGTTCTACCTCGCCTATTTTTCAAATGTTTATTCAAAATTACCTATAACTTGCAATAACATACCAATATAGCCTAGTTACAAGTGTTTATGCATTGAAAATGAGCCTTTGAAGCATTTCACTAAGTTCTAAATCGATATTCGTGATTTTCGAGGGAAAGGGGGCCAGAAAGGGTTGTACCTCGCCTATTTTTCAAATTTCTTATCAAAATAACCTAGAACTTGAACTAACATACCAATACATCCTAGTTACAAGGTTTATGCATTGAGAATGAGCCTTAAAAGCATTCCTCTAAGTTTTAGGATGATCTTCTTGATTTTCGAGGGAAAGGGGGTCAGAAAGGGTTCTACCTCGCACATTTATCAGATTTTTTATCAAAATAACCTAGAACTTGCAATAACATACCAATATATCCTAGTTACAAGTGTTTATGCATTGAAAATTAATCTTATAAACATTTCACTCTGTTCTAAATCGATGTTTGTGATTTTAAAGGGAAAGGGCGGCGAAAAGGGTTCTACCTCGCCTATTTCTAAAATTTCTTATCTAAATAACCTAGAACTTGCACTAACATACCAATAATTCCTAGTTACAACTGTTCATGCATTGAAAAAGAGCCTTAGAAGAATTTTACTAAGTTCTAAATCGATGTTCGTAATTTTCGAGGGAAAGGGGGCTGAAAAGGGTTCTGCCTCGCCTATTTTTCGAATTTCTTATCGAAATAACCTATAACTCACACTAAGATACCAATATAGCCTAGATACAAGTGTTCATGCATTGAAAACGAGCCTTAGAAGCATTTCACTATGTTCTAAAACGATGTTCGTGATTTTCAAGGGAAAGGGCTTTGGAAAGGGTTCTACCTCGCCTATTTTTCAAATTTCTTATCAAAATAACCTAGAACATGCCCTAACATACCAATATAGCCTGGTTACAAGTGTTCATGCATTGAAAACGAGCCTTAAAAGCATTTCACTATGTTCTAAATCGATATTCTTGATTTTCATGGGAAAAGGAGCAGGAAAGGGTTCTACCTCGCCCATTTTTCAAATTTCATACCAAAATAACCTAGAACTTGCACTAACATTCCAATATAGCCTAGGCACAAGTGTTCATGCATTGAAAACGAGCCTTAGAAGAATTTCACTATGTTCTAATTCGATGTTCGTGATTTTCTAGCGAAAGGGGGCCGAAAAGGGTTCTACCTCGCCTATTTTTCAAATGTTTATTCAAAATTACCTATAACTTGCAATAACATACCAATATAGCCTAGTTACAAGTGTTTATGCATTGAAAATGAGCCTTTGAAGCATTTCACTAAGTTCTAAATCGATATTCGTGATTTTCGAGGGAAAGGGGGCCAGAAAGGGTTGTACCTCGCCTATTTTTCAAATTTCTTATCAAAATAACCTAGAACTTGAACTAACATACCAATACATCCTAGTTACAAGGTTTATGCATTGAGAATGAGCCTTAAAAGCATTCCTCTAAGTTTTAGGATGATCTTCTTGATTTTCGAGGGAAAGGGGGTCAGAAAGGGTTCTACCTCGCACATTTATCAGATTTTTTATCAAAATAACCTAGAACTTGCAATAACATACCAATATATCCTAGTTACAAGTGTTTATGCATTGAAAATTAATCTTATAAACATTTCACTCTGTTCTAAATCGATGTTTGTGATTTTAAAGGGAAAGGGCGGCGAAAAGGGTTCTACCTCGCCTATTTCTAAAATTTCTTATCTAAATAACCTAGAACTTGCACTAACATACCAATAATTCCTAGTTACAACTGTTCATGCATTGAAAAAGAGCCTTAGAAGAATTTTACTAAGTTCTAAATCGATGTTCGTAATTTTCGAGGGAAAGGGGGCTGAAAAGGGTTCTGCCTCGCCTATTTTTCGAATTTCTTATCGAAATAACCTATAACTCACACTAAGATACCAATATAGCCTAGATACAAGTGTTCATGCATTGAAAACGAGCCTTAGAAGCATTTCACTATGTTCTAAAACGATGTTCGTGATTTTCAAGGGAAAGGGCTTTGGAAAGGGTTCTACCTCGCCTATTTTTCAAATTTCTTATCAAAATAACCTAGAACATGCCCTAACATACCAATATAGCCTGGTTACAAGTGTTCATGCATTGAAAACGAGCCTTAAAAGCATTTCACTATGTTCTAAATCGATATTCTTGATTTTCATGGGAAAAGGAGAAGGAAAGGGTTGTACCTCGCCCATTTTTCAAATTTCATACCAAAATAACCTAGAACTTGCACTAACATTCCAATATAGCCTAGGCACAAGTGTTCATGCATTGAAAACGAGCCTTAGAAGAATTTCACTATGTTCTAATTCGATGTTCGTGATTTTCTAGCGAAAGGGGGCCGAAAAGGGTTCTACCTCGCCTATTTTTCAAATGTTTAATCAAAATTACCTATAACTTGCAATAACATACCAATATAGCCTAGTTACAAGTGTTTATGCATTGAAAATGAGCCTTTGAAGCATTTCACTAAGTTCTAAATCGATATTCGTGATTTTCGAGGGAAAGGGGGCCAGAAAGGGTTGTATGTCGCCTATTTTTCAAATTTCTTATCAAAATAACCTAGAACTTGAACTAACATACCAATACATCCTAGTTACAAGTGTTTATGCATTGAGAATGAGCCTTAAAAGCATTCCTCTAAGTTTTAGGATGATCTTCTTGATTTTCGAGGGAAAGGGGGTCAGAAAGGGTTCTACCTCGCACATTTATCAGATTTTTTATCAAAATAACCTAGAACTTGCAATAACATACCAATATATCCTAGTTACAAGTGTTTATGCATTGAAAATTAATCTTATAAACATTTCACTCTGTTCTAAATCGATGTTTGTGATTTTAAAGGGAAAGGGCGGCGAAAAGGGTTCTACCTCGCCTATTTCTAAAATTTCTTATCTAAATAACCTAGAACTTGCACTAACATACCAATAATTCCTAGTTACAACTGTTCATGCATTGAAAAAGAGCCTTAGAAGAATTTTACTAAGTTCTAAATCGATGTTCGTAATTTTCGAGGGAAAGGGGGCTGAAAAGGGTTCTGCCTCGCCTATTTTTCGAATTTCTTATCGAAATAACCTATAACTCACACTAAGATACCAATATAGCCTAGATACAAGTGTTCATGCATTGAAAACGAGCCTTAGAAGCATTTCACTATGTTCTAAAACGATGTTCGTGATTTTCAAGGGAAAGGGCTTTGGAAAGGGTTCTACCTCGCCTATTTTTCAAATTTCTTATCAAAATAACCTAGAACATGCCCTAACATACCAATATAGCCTGGTTACAAGTGTTCATGCATTGAAAACGAGCCTTAAAAGCATTTCACTATGTTCTAAATCGATATTCTTGATTTTCATGGGAAAAGGAGCAGGAAAGGGTTCTACCTCGCCCATTTTTCAAATTTCATACCAAAATAACCTAGAACTTGCACTAACATTCCAATATAGCCTAGGCACAAGTGTTCATGCATTGAAAACGAGCCTTAGAAGAATTTCACTATGTTCTAATTCGATGTTCGTGATTTTCTAGCGAAAGGGGGCCGAAAAGGGTTCTACCTCGCCTATTTTTCAAATGTTTATTCAAAATTACCTATAACTTGCAATAACATACCAATATAGCCTAGTTACAAGTGTTTATGCATTGAAAATGAGCCTTTGAATCATTTCACTAAGTTCTAAATCGATATTCGTGATTTTCGAGCGAAAGGGGGCCAGAAAGGGTTGTACCTCGCCTATTTTTCAAATTTCTTATCAAAATAACCTAGAACTTGAACTAACATACCAATACATCCTAGTTACAAGGTTTATGCATTGAGAATGAGCCTTAAAAGCATTCCTCTAAGTTTTAGGATGATCTTCTTGATTTTCGAGGGAAAGGGGGTCAGAAAGGGTTCTACCTCGCACATTTATCAGATTTTTTATCAAAATAACCTAGAACTTGCAATAACATACCAATATATCCTAGTTACAAGTGTTTATGCATTGAAAATTAATCTTATAAACATTTCACTCTGTTCTAAATCGATGTTTGTGATTTTAAAGGGAAAGGGCGGCGAAAAGGGTTCTACCTCGCCTATTTCTAAAATTTCTTATCTAAATAACCTAGAACTTGCACTAACATACCAATAATTCCTAGTTACAACTGTTCATGCATTGAAAAAGAGCCTTAGAAGAATTTTACTAAGTTCTAAATCGATGTTCGTAATTTTCGAGGGAAAGGGGGCTGAAAAGGGTTCTGCCTCGCCTATTTTTCGAATTTCTTATCGAAATAACCTATAACTCACACTAAGATACCAATATAGCCTAGATACAAGTGTTCATGCATTGAAAACGAGCCTTAGAAGCATTTCACTATGTTCTAAAACGATGTTCGTGATTTTCAAGGGAAAGGGCTTTGGAAAGGGTTCTACCTCGCCTATTTTTCAAATTTCTTATCAAAATAACCTAGAACATGCCCTAACATACCAATATAGCCTGGTTACAAGTGTTCATGCATTGAAAACGAGCCTTAAAAGCATTTCACTATGTTCTAAATCGATATTCTTGATTTTCATGGGAAAAGGAGCAGGAAAGGGTTCTACCTCGCCCATTTTTCAAATTTCATACCAAAATAACCTAGAACTTGCACTAACATTCCAATATAGCCTAGGCACAAGTGTTCATGCATTGAAAACGAGCCTTAGAAGAATTTCACTATGTTCTAATTCGATGTTCGTGATTTTCTAGCGAAAGGGGGCCGAAAAGGGTTCTACCTCGCCTATTTTTCAAATGTTTATTCAAAATTACCTATAACTTGCAATAACATACCAATATAGCCTAGTTACAAGTGTTTATGCATTGAAAATGAGCCTTTGAAGCATTTCACTAAGTTCTAAATCGATATTCGTGATTTTCGAGGGAAAGGGGGCCAGAAAGGGTTGTACCTCGCCTATTTTTCAAATTTCTTATCAAAATAACCTAGAACTTGAACTAACATACCAATACATCCTAGTTACAAGGTTTATGCATTGAGAATGAGCCTTAAAAGCATTCCTCTAAGTTTTAGGATGATCTTCTTGATTTTCGAGGGAAAGGGGGTCAGAAAGGGTTCTACCTCGCACATTTATCAGATTTTTTATCAAAATAACCTAGAACTTGCAATAACATACCAATATATCCTAGTTACAAGTGTTTATGCATTGAAAATTAATCTTATAAACATTTCACTCTGTTCTAAATCGATGTTTGTGATTTTAAAGGGAAAGGGCGGCGAAAAGGGTTCTACCTCGCCTATTTCTAAAATTTCTTATCTAAATAACCTAGAACTTGCACTAACATACCAATAATTCCTAGTTACAACTGTTCATGCATTGAAAAAGAGCCTTAGAAGAATTTTACTAAGTTCTAAATCGATGTTCGTAATTTTCGAGGGAAAGGGGGCTGAAAAGGGTTCTGCCTCGCCTATTTTTCGAATTTCTTATCGAAATAACCTATAACTCACACTAAGATACCAATATAGCCTAGATACAAGTGTTCATGCATTGAAAACGAGCCTTAGAAGCATTTCACTATGTTCTAAAACGATGTTCGTGATTTTCAAGGGAAAGGGCTTTGGAAAGGGTTCTACCTCGCCTATTTTTCAAATTTCTTATCAAAATAACCTAGAACATGCCCTAACATACCAATATAGCCTGGTTACAAGTGTTCATGCATTGAAAACGAGCCTTAAAAGCATTTCACTATGTTCTAAATCGATATTCTTGATTTTCATGGGAAAAGGAGCAGGAAAGGGTTCTACCTCGCCCATTTTTCAAATTTCATACCAAAATAACCTAGAACTTGCACTAACATTCCAATATAGCCTAGGCACAAGTGTTCATGCATTGAAAACGAGCCTTAGAAGAATTTCACTATGTTCTAATTCGATGTTCGTGATTTTCTAGCGAAAGGGGGCCGAAAAGGGTTCTACCTCGCCTATTTTTCAAATGTTTATTCAAAATTACCTATAACTTGCAATAACATACCAATATAGCCTAGTTACAAGTGTTTATGCATTGAAAATGAGCCTTTGAAGCATTTCACTAAGTTCTAAATCGATATTCGTGATTTTCGAGGGAAAGGGGGCCAGAAAGGGTTGTACCTCGCCTATTTTTCAAATTTCTTATCAAAATAACCTAGAACTTGAACTAACATACCAATACATCCTAGTTACAAGGTTTATGCATTGAGAATGAGCCTTAAAAGCATTCCTCTAAGTTTTAGGATGATCTTCTTGATTTTCGAGGGAAAGGGGGTCAGAAAGGGTTCTACCTCGCACATTTATCAGATTTTTTATCAAAATAACCTAGAACTTGCAATAACATACCAATATATCCTAGTTACAAGTGTTTATGCATTGAAAATTAATCTTATAAACATTTCACTCTGTTCTAAATCGATGTTTGTGATTTTAAAGGGAAAGGGCGGCGAAAAGGGTTCTACCTCGCCTATTTCTAAAATTTCTTATCTAAATAACCTAGAACTTGCACTAACATACCAATAATTCCTAGTTACAACTGTTCATGCATTGAAAAAGAGCCTTAGAAGAATTTTACTAAGTTCTAAATCGATGTTCGTAATTTTCGAGGGAAAGGGGGCTGAAAAGGGTTCTGCCTCGCCTATTTTTCGAATTTCTTATCGAAATAACCTATAACTCACACTAAGATACCAATATAGCCTAGATACAAGTGTTCATGCATTGAAAACGAGCCTTAGAAGCATTTCACTATGTTCTAAAACGATGTTCGTGATTTTCAAGGGAAAGGGCTTTGGAAAGGGTTCTACCTCGCCTATTTTTCAAATTTCTTATCAAAATAACCTAGAACATGCCCTAACATACCAATATAGCCTGGTTACAAGTGTTCATGCATTGAAAACGAGCCTTAAAAGCATTTCACTATGTTCTAAATCGATATTCTTGATTTTCATGGGAAAAGGAGAAGGAAAGGGTTGTACCTCGCCCATTTTTCAAATTTCATACCAAAATAACCTAGAACTTGCACTAACATTCCAATATAGCCTAGGCACAAGTGTTCATGCATTGAAAACGAGCCTTAGAAGAATTTCACTATGTTCTAATTCGATGTTCGTGATTTTCTAGCGAAAGGGGGCCGAAAAGGGTTCTACCTCGCCTATTTTTCAAATGTTTAATCAAAATTACCTATAACTTGCAATAACATACCAATATAGCCTAGTTACAAGTGTTTATGCATTGAAAATGAGCCTTTGAAGCATTTCACTAAGTTCTAAATCGATATTCGTGATTTTCGAGGGAAAGGGGGCCAGAAAGGGTTGTATGTCGCCTATTTTTCAAATTTCTTATCAAAATAACCTAGAACTTGAACTAACATACCAATACATCCTAGTTACAAGTGTTTATGCATTGAGAATGAGCCTTAAAAGCATTCCTCTAAGTTTTAGGATGATCTTCTTGATTTTCGAGGGAAAGGGGGTCAGAAAGGGTTCTACCTCGCACATTTATCAGATTTTTTATCAAAATAACCTAGAACTTGCAATAACATACCAATATATCCTAGTTACAAGTGTTTATGCATTGAAAATTAATCTTATAAACATTTCACTCTGTTCTAAATCGATGTTTGTGATTTTAAAGGGAAAGGGCGGCGAAAAGGGTTCTACCTCGCCTATTTCTAAAATTTCTTATCTAAATAACCTAGAACTTGCACTAACATACCAATAATTCCTAGTTACAACTGTTCATGCATTGAAAAAGAGCCTTAGAAGAATTTTACTAAGTTCTAAATCGATGTTCGTAATTTTCGAGGGAAAGGGGGCTGAAAAGGGTTCTGCCTCGCCTATTTTTCGAATTTCTTATCGAAATAACCTATAACTCACACTAAGATACCAATATAGCCTAGATACAAGTGTTCATGCATTGAAAACGAGCCTTAGAAGCATTTCACTATGTTCTAAAACGATGTTCGTGATTTTCAAGGGAAAGGGCTTTGGAAAGGGTTCTACCTCGCCTATTTTTCAAATTTCTTATCAAAATAACCTAGAACATGCCCTAACATACCAATATAGCCTGGTTACAAGTGTTCATGCATTGAAAACGAGCCTTAAAAGCATTTCACTATGTTCTAAATCGATATTCTTGATTTTCATGGGAAAAGGAGCAGGAAAGGGTTCTACCTCGCCCATTTTTCAAATTTCATACCAAAATAACCTAGAACTTGCACTAACATTCCAATATAGCCTAGGCACAAGTGTTCATGCATTGAAAACGAGCCTTAGAAGAATTTCACTATGTTCTAATTCGATGTTCGTGATTTTCTAGCGAAAGGGGGCCGAAAAGGGTTCTACCTCGCCTATTTTTCAAATGTTTATTCAAAATTACCAATAACTTGCAATAACATACCAATATAGCCTAGTTACAAGTGTTTATGCATTGAAAATGAGCCTTTGAAGCATTTCACTAAGTTCTAAATCGATATTCGTGATTTTCGAGGGAAAGGGGGCCAGAAAGGGTTGTACCTCGCCTATTTTTCAAATTTCTTATCAAAATAACCTAGAACTTGAACTAACATACCAATACATCCTAGTTACAAGGTTTATGCATTGAGAATGAGCCTTAAAAGCATTCCTCTAAGTTTTAGGATGATCTTCTTGATTTTCGAGGGAAAGGGGGTCAGAAAGGGTTCTACCTCGCACATTTATCAGATTTTTTATCAAAATAACCTAGAACTTGCAATAACATACCAATATATCCTAGTTACAAGTGTTTATGCATTGAAAATTAATCTTATAAACATTTCACTCTGTTCTAAATCGATGTTTGTGATTTTAAAGGGAAAGGGCGGCGAAAAGGGTTCTACCTCGCCTATTTCTAAAATTTCTTATCTAAATAACCTAGAACTTGCACTAACATACCAATAATTCCTAGTTACAACTGTTCATGCATTGAAAAAGAGCCTTAGAAGAATTTTACTAAGTTCTAAATCGATGTTCGTAATTTTCGAGGGAAAGGGGGCTGAAAAGGGTTCTGCCTCGCCTATTTTTCGAATTTCTTATCGAAATAACCTATAACTCACACTAAGATACCAATATAGCCTAGAT
Source organism: Dysphania ambrosioides (assembly GCA_026401315.1). Lineage (NCBI taxonomy): Eukaryota > Viridiplantae > Streptophyta > Magnoliopsida > Caryophyllales > Amaranthaceae > Dysphania > Dysphania ambrosioides. The sequence goes on along the minus strand of CM048666.1, from coordinate 17,221,722 downwards.
ACAAGTGTTCATGCATTGAAAACGAGCCTTAGAAGCATTTCACTATGTTCTAAAACGATGTTCGTGATTTTCAAGGGAAAGGGCTTTGGAAAGGGTTCTACCTCGCCTATTTTTCAAATTTCTTATCAAAATAACCTAGAACATGCCCTAACATACCAATATAGCCTGGTTACAAGTGTTCATGCATTGAAAACGAGCCTTAAAAGCATTTCACTATGTTCTAAATCGATATTCTTGATTTTCATGGGAAAAGGAGAAGGAAAGGGTTGTACCTCGCCCATTTTTCAAATTTCATACCAAAATAACCTAGAACTTGCACTAACATTCCAATATAGCCTAGGCACAAGTGTTCATGCATTGAAAACGAGCCTTAGAAGAATTTCACTATGTTCTAATTCGATGTTCGTGATTTTCTAGCGAAAGGGGGCCGAAAAGGGTTCTACCTCGCCTATTTTTCAAATGTTTAATCAAAATTACCTATAACTTGCAATAACATACCAATATAGCCTAGTTACAAGTGTTTATGCATTGAAAATGAGCCTTTGAAGCATTTCACTAAGTTCTAAATCGATATTCGTGATTTTCGAGGGAAAGGGGGCCAGAAAGGGTTGTATGTCGCCTATTTTTCAAATTTCTTATCAAAATAACCTAGAACTTGAACTAACATACCAATACATCCTAGTTACAAGTGTTTATGCATTGAGAATGAGCCTTAAAAGCATTCCTCTAAGTTTTAGGATGATCTTCTTGATTTTCGAGGGAAAGGGGGTCAGAAAGGGTTCTACCTCGCACATTTATCAGATTTTTTATCAAAATAACCTAGAACTTGCAATAACATACCAATATATCCTAGTTACAAGTGTTTATGCATTGAAAATTAATCTTATAAACATTTCACTCTGTTCTAAATCGATGTTTGTGATTTTAAAGGGAAAGGGCGGCGAAAAGGGTTCTACCTCGCCTATTTCTAAAATTTCTTATCTAAATAACCTAGAACTTGCACTAACATACCAATAATTCCTAGTTACAACTGTTCATGCATTGAAAAAGAGCCTTAGAAGAATTTTACTAAGTTCTAAATCGATGTTCGTAATTTTCGAGGGAAAGGGGGCTGAAAAGGGTTCTGCCTCGCCTATTTTTCGAATTTCTTATCGAAATAACCTATAACTCACACTAAGATACCAATATAGCCTAGATACAAGTGTTCATGCATTGAAAACGAGCCTTAGAAGCATTTCACTATGTTCTAAAACGATGTTCGTGATTTTCAAGGGAAAGGGCTTTGGAAAGGGTTCTACCTCGCCTATTTTTCAAATTTCTTATCAAAATAACCTAGAACATGCCCTAACATACCAATATAGCCTGGTTACAAGTGTTCATGCATTGAAAACGAGCCTTAAAAGCATTTCACTATGTTCTAAATCGATATTCTTGATTTTCATGGGAAAAGGAGAAGGAAAGGGTTCTACCTCGCCCATTTTTCAAATTTCATACCAAAATAACCTAGAACTTGCACTAACATTCCAATATAGCCTAGGCACAAGTGTTCATGCATTGAAAACGAGCCTTAGAAGAATTTCACTATGTTCTAATTCGATGTTCGTGATTTTCTAGCGAAAGGGGGCCGAAAAGGGTTCTACCTCGCCTATTTTTCAAATGTTTAACCAAAATTACCTATAACTTGCAATAACATACCAATATAGCCTAGTTACAAGTGTTTATGCATTGAAAATGAGCCTTTGAAGCATTTCACTAAGTTCTAAATCGATATTCGTGATTTTCGAGGGAAAGGGGGCCAGAAAGGGTTGTATTTCGCCTATTTTTCAAATTTCTTATCAAAATAACCTAGAACTTGAACTAACATACCAATACATCCTAGTTACAAGTGTTTATGCATTGAGAATGAGCCTTAAAAGCATTCCTCTAAGTTTTAGGATGATCTTCTTGATTTTCGAGGGAAAGGGGGTCAGAAAGGGTTCTACCTCGCACATTTATCAGATTTTTTATCAAAATAACCTAGAACTTGCAATAACATACCAATATATCCTAGTTACAAGTGTTTATGCATTGAAAATTAGTCTTATAAACATTTCACTCTGTTCTAAATCGATGTTTGTGATTTTAAAGGGAAAGGGTGGAGAAAAGGGTTCTACCTCACTTATTTCTAAAATTTCTTATCTAAATAACCTAGAACTTGCACTAACATACCAATAATTCCTAGTTACAACTGTTCATGCATTGAAAAAGAGCCTTAGAAGAATTTTACTAAGTTCTAAATCGATGTTCGTGATTTTCGAGGGAAAGGGGGCTGAAAAGTGTTCTGCCTCGCCTATTTTTCGAATTTCTTATCGAAATAACCTATAACTCACACTAAGATACCAATATAGCCTAGATACAAGTGTTCATGCATTGAAAACGAGCCTTAGAAGCATTTCACTATGTTCTAAAACGATGTTCGTGATTTTCAAGGGAAAGGGCTTTGGAAAGGGTTCTACCTCGCCTATTTTTCAAATTTCTTATCAAAATAACCTAGAACATGCCCTAACATACCAATATAGCCTGGTTACAAGTGTTCATGCATTGAAAACGAGCCTTAAAAGCATTTCACTATGTTCTAAATCGATATTCTTAATTTTCATGAGAAAGGGAGCAGGAAAGGGTTCTACCTCGCCCATTTTTCAAATTTCATACCAAAATAACCTAGAACTTGCACTAACATTCCAATATAGCCTAGGCACAAGTGTTCATGCATTGAAAACGAGCCTTAGAAGAATTTCACTATGTTCTAATTCGATGTTCGTGATTTTCTAGCGAAAGGGGGCCGAAAAGGGTTCTACCTCGCCTATTTTTCAAATGTTTATTCAAAATTACCTATAACTTGCAATAACATACCAATATAGCCTAGTTACAAGTGTTTATGCATTGAAAATGAGCCTTTGAAGCATTTCTCTAGGTTCTAAATCGATAGTCGTGATTTTCGAGGGAAAGGGGGCCAAAAAGGGTTGTACCTCGCCTATTTTTCAAATTTCTTATCAAAATAACCTAGAACTTGAACTAACATACCAATACATCCTAGTTACAAGTGTTTATGCATTGAGAATGAGCCTTAAAAGCATTCCTCTAAGTTTTAGGATGATCTTCTTGATTTTCGAGGGAAAGGGGGTCAGAAAGGGTTCTACCTCGCACATTTATCAGATTTTTTATCAAAATAACCTAGAACTTGCAATAACATACCAATATATCCTAGTTACAAGTGTTTATGCATTGAAAATTAGTCTTATAAACATTTCACTCTGTTCTAAATCGATGTTTGTGATTTTAAAGGGAAAGGGCGGCGAAAAGGGTTCTACCTCGCTTATTTCTAAAATTTCTTATCTAAATAACCTAGAACTTGCACTAACATACCAATAATTCCTAGTTACAACTGTTCATGCATTGAAAAAGAGCCTTAGAAGAATTTTACTAAGTTCTAAATCGATGTTCGTGATTTTCGAGGGAAAGGGGGCTGAAAAGGGTTCTGCCTCGCCTATTTTTCGAATTTCTTATCGAAATAACCTATAACTCACACTAAGATACCAATATAGCCTAGATACAAGTGTTCATGCATTGAAAACGAGCCTTAGAAGCATTTCACTATGTTCTAAAACGATGTTCGTGATTTTCAAGGGAAAGGGCTTTGGAAAGGGTTCTACCTCGCCTATTTTTCAAATTTCTTATCAAAATAACCTAGAACATGCCCTAACATACCAATATAGCCTGGTTACAAGTGTTCATGCATTGAAAACGAGCCTTAAAAGCATTTCACTATGTTCTAAATCGATATTCTTTATTTTCATGGGAAAAGGAGCAGGAAAGGGTTCTACCTCGCCCATTTTTCAAATTTCATACCAAAATAACCTAGAACTTGCACTAACATTCCAATATAGCCTAGGCACAAGTGTTCATGCATTGAAAACGAGCCTTAGAAGAATTTCACTATGTTCTAATTCGATGTTCGTGATTTTCTAGCGAAAGGGGGCCGAAAAGGGTTCTACCTCGCCTATTTTTCAAATGTTTAATCAAAATTACCTATAACTTGCAATAACATACCAATATAGCCTAGTTACAAGTGTTTATGCATTGAAAATGAGCCTTTGAAGCATTTCACTAAGTTCTAAATCGATATTCGTGATTTTCGAGGGAAAGGGGGCCAAAAAGGGTTGTACCTCGCCTATTTTTCAAATTTCTTATCAAAATAACCTAGAACTTGAACTAACATACCAATACATCCTAGTTACAAGTGTTTATGCATTGAGAATGAGCCTTAAAAGCATTCCTCTAAGTTTTAGGATGATCTTCTTGATTTTCGAGGGAAAGGGGGTCAGAAAGGGTTCTACCTCGCACATTTATCAGATTTTTTATCAAAATAACCTAGAACTTGCAATAACATACCAATATATCCTAGTTACAAGTGTTTATGCATTGAAAATTAGTCTTATAAACATTTCACTCTGTTCTAAATCGATGTTTGTGATTTTAAAGGGAAAGGGCGGAGAAAAGGGTTCTACCTCGCTTATTTCTAAAATTTCTTATCTAAATAACCTAGAACTTGCACTAACATACCAATAATTCCTAGTTACAACTGTTCATGCATTGAAAAAGAGCCTTAGAAGAATTTTACTAAGTTCTAAATCGATGTTCGTGATTTTCGAGGGAAAGGGGGCTGAAAAGTGTTCTGCCTCGCCTATTTTTCGAATTTCTTATCGAAATAACCTATAACTCACACTAAGATACCAATATAGCCTAGATACAAGTGTTCATGCATTGAAAACGAGCCTTAGAAGCATTTCACTATGTTCTAAAACGATGTTCGTGATTTTCAAGGGAAAGGGCTTTGGAAAGGGTTCTACCTCGCCTATTTTTCAAATTTCTTATCAAAATAACCTAGAACATGCCCTAACATACCAATATAGCCTGGTTACAAGTGTTCATGCATTGAAAACGAGCCTTAAAAGCATTTCACTATGTTTTAAATCGATATTCTTAATTTTCATGGGAAAAGGAGCAGGAAAGGGTTCTACCTCGCCCATTTTTCAAATTTCATACCAAAATAACCTAGAACTTGCACTAACATTCCAATATAGCCTAGGCACAAGTGTTCATGCATTGAAAACGAGCCTTAGAAGAATTTCACTATGTTCTAATTCGATGTTTGTGATTTTCTAGCGAAAGGGGGCCGAAAAGGGTTCTACCTTGGCTATTTTTCAAATGTTTAATCAAAATTACCTATAACTTGCAATAACATACCAATATAGCCTAGTTACAAGTGTTTATGCATTGAAAATGAGCTTTTGAAGCATTTCTCTAGGTTCTAAATCGATATTCGTGATTTTCGAGGGAAAGGGGGCCAAAAAGGGTTGTACCTCGCCTATTTTTCAAATTTCTTATCAAAATAACCTAGAACTTGAACTAACATACCAATACATCCTACTTACAAGTGTTTATGCATTGAGAATGAGCCTTAAAAGCATTCCTCTAAGTTTTAGGATGATCTTCTTGATTTTCGAGGGAAAGGGGGTCAGAAAGGGTTCTACCTCGCACATTTATCAGATTTTTTATCAAAATAACCTAGAACTTGCAATAACATACCAATATATCCTAGTTACAAGTGTTTATGCATTGAAAATTAGTCTTATAAACATTTCACTCTGTTCTAAATCGATGTTTGTGATTTTAAAGGGAAAGGGCGGAGAAAAGGGTTCTACCTCGCTTATTTCTAAAATTTCTTATCTAAATAACCTAGAACTTGCACTAACATACCAATAATTCCTAGTTACAACTGTTCATACATTGAAAAAGAGCCTTAGAAGAATTTTACTAAGTTCTAAATCGATGTTCGTGATTTTCGAGGGAAAGGGGGCTGAAAAGTGTTCTGCCTCGTCTATTTTTCGAATTTCTTATCGAAATAACCTATAACTCACACTAACATACCAATGTAGCCTAGATACAAGTGTTCATGCATTGAAAACGAGCCTTAGAAGCATTTCACTATGTTCTAAAACGATGTTTGTGATTTTCAAGGGAAAGGGCTTTGGAAAGGGTTCTACCTCGCCTATTTTTCAAATTTCTTATCAAAATAACCTAGAACATGCCCTAACATACCAATATAGCCTGGTTACAGGTGTTTATGCATTGAAAACGAGCCTTAAAAGCATTTCACTATGTTCTAAATCGATATTCTTAATTTTCATGGGAAAAGGAGCAGGAAAGGGTTCTACCTCGCCCATTTTTCAAATTTCATACCAAAATAACCTAGAACTTGCACTAACATTCCAATATAGCCTAGGCACAAGTGTTCATGCATTGAAAACGAGCCTTAGAAGAATTTCACTATGTTCTAATTCGATGTTTGTGATTTTCTAGCGAAAGGGGGCCGAAAAGGGTTCTACCTTGGCTATTTTTCAAATGTTTAATCAAAATTACCTATAACTTGCAATAACATACCAATATAGCCTAGTTACAAGTGTTTATGCATTGAAAATGAGCCTTTGAAGCATTTCTCTAGGTTCTAAATCGATATTCGTGATTTTCGAGGGAAAGGGGGCCAAAAAGGGTTGTACCTCGCCTATTTTTCAAATTTCTTATCAAAATAACCTATAACTTGCACTAACATACCATTATATCCTAGTTACAAGTGTTCATGCATTGAAAATGAGCCTTAGAAGCATTTCACTAAGTTCTAAATCGATGTTCGTGATTTTCAATGGAAAGGGGGCCGGAAAGGGTTCTACATCGCCTATTTTTCAATTTTCTTATCAAAATAACCTAGAACTTGCACTAACATACTATTATAGCCTAGTTACAAGTGTTTATACATTGAAAACGAGCCTTAGAAGCATTTCACTAAGTTCTAAATCGATGTTCATGATTTTCAAGGGAAAGGGGGCGGGAAAGGGGTCTACCTAGCTTATTTTTCAAATTTCTTATCACACTAACTGATATGATTGAGGATGCCAAATTCGAAGGATTGATTGAAGCTTCAAAGAAGGATGCTACCATGGGAGAGTTGTTGGCTTATGGAGACACGAATCTTCTAAGTGCATCAAAGGGGAACATTTGCATGTGCATGATAACATGGAAATGTAAATGAGGATTGGTGGACATTGGGAATAAGTTGGTTTTGCCTATGAGTTTTCTCCCATTTCATTTGATAGGGTTTTTCTCATTTTAGGAATATGTGTGTTTTTGAACTTTCCATTTTCAGGTTTTATGATTCTATAATGTGTGGAAGCCATGGAGGTGATGATTGATGGAAGGCCTTGATCAAAAGCTAAAATCTTGGAGTAATTTTGGAAGATTGAAAATTTTGAGCAAGGAGGAAAATTTTAAGACATGGGGAGGTGCTTGTTACATTGAATTGTGCTTATTACATCTTGTCGGTGCTTTATTACGACTTAAGTGACATGGCAAGTGACATTGTATGGGTATGGACGTGGCTACACACATGGGATTGGATATTAAGTGTTTTACTTTAAATAAAATAGGATTAGAGTAGTTAATTTGTAATATTATCTTATTAGCTAGGATAAGATTCTAATGAAGATAAGATAGTGTTAGAGTTTTGGTAGGATTATGTAATAAATAGGTGGCATTATCCTATTGGTTATTAGGAGTCCTTTTAGAAGTAGGAGGCCTAGTCATAATATGATTGAAACTCTCAAGCTATGGGTATAAATAGATATGCACCCAAGCTTGGAAAAATCAGATTTGGAGATTCTTTTCTTTATATTCTTCAATAAACTTGGAGAGTTTGTTGTTTTTCTTTGTGTGTAACAAAGAGTTGTGAATTGGTGCTTAAAGCTTTAGATTCACGTGAGGAAGTGTAGGAATTGAGGGTGCTTTGCTTTAATCAATTCTTAAACTTTTGCCCTAGATTTTAAACCTTTGGTGCGTAGCTTTAGAGGGTTTTATATCTAGTTCTATCCCTTTTGTGTGGATTAAGGTTTCAATACCTAGATTCACATTAACTTTTGGTGCTTTCATTGAGAGAATTTGAAGCATACTCAAGCAATATGGATTCCAGTGGTGATGATGCACATGAGAGTCCACCAGGCTTCAAAAAAGGTTTGACCTTGGAAGAAGCCAAAGCCTTGTGCATGGAACGCGAGTTGAAGGATCTGAAGGAACGTATGAACGAGCTATTGCAAATAGTGGGGAAGAAGGAAAAGTCCTCAAGCAAAGGTAAACTCTCAACCCATGAATCTAACTCTAGCGAAAGTGATGGTGAATCCAGTGTTAGAAGCTCAAGGAGGCCTAGCAAGAGGGACCGATCCTCTTCAAGTGATGATGAGGAATCATATAAAGGGTGTAGGAGAAAGAGTTTAAGGGGGAAGGAGGATCAAAGCTTGAGACTTGAAATCCCTGAGTTCAATGGCAGTTTAGACCCAGACAAATTCCTAGATTAAAACCGCAGAGTTGAACGAATTTTTAGATATAAGGACTATGATGATCATAGATCCTTTAAGGTTGCTGAACTCAAACTCACTTCTTATGCAAGTTTGTGGCTTGAAGGTTTGCAAAAGAAGAGAAGAAAGGAGGGGCGTTCCAAGATCTCATCTTGGACAAAACTAAAGAAGTACATGCAAAAAAGGTTTGTTCCTCAAGACTTTGAACAAAACAATTTTATAAAAATTCATACTTTAAAGCAAGAAAGGAGGTCTGTAGAGGAATACTTGATGGAATTCGAAAATCTAGCCATGGTGTGTGGGCTAGAGGAGAAAGAAGATCACAAGGTGGCTCGTTTTGTGGCTGGGTTAAATAAACCAATCAAGGAAAAGGTGGAATTACAACCCTATTAGAGCTTTGATGAGGTGTGTACAATAGCAACTAGGGTTGAAAGGCAAACACATAAACCTAGAGTGATCTTTCAATCATTTGAAGCCAAAGGGGTGCATGAGATGTCTAATGTGAAGCCTAATCTCGAGAAATCCATAAAGCCACAAACTTTTGGGAGAGATAAGGGAGGAAGTTCGAGGCCCCCTATGGGAGATCAACGAACTTGCTTCAAATGTAAGGGACAAGGCCATATCCAAAGGGATTGTCCCCATGCTAGGATTGCTACAACTCGGACTTGGGAGGAAGATGGAATCTTTGAAGAAGAGGAGCATGAGCTTGAAGAGGAAGAAGGTAACACATCTTTTGAAGTCCTAGAGGAGGATGTGGAGGAGGTGATGGAAGATACTAGGGGATCTAGCCTAGTGTTGCGAAGGGCATTGCAATCCAAGTCCTTACCATTAGAGGAAAGCCAAAGGGAGAAAATCTTTCTCACAAGATGCAATGTCCAAGGAAGACTATATGATGTGATTATAGATTCAGGGAGTTGCACTAACGTGGTTTCTACACTCTTGGTAGACAAGTTGGAGGTGCCCACTCAAATCCATCCTCAACCATATAAGCTCCATTGGCTTAGCAATTCAAGTGACGTAAAAGTTAGTAAACAAGCATTGATTTCGTTCAAAATTGGCAATTATGAAGATCAAGTGCTTTGTGATGTTTGTACCATGGATGCGTGTCATATTCTCTTGGGAAGACCTTGGCAATATGACAAATTTGTGAAGTTTGATGGGAGGACAAACATATATGTTGTGAGGAAGAATGCACAAGCCAAAGCATTTGCTTTGAAGCCTTTTATGACTCCAAAAACTCGCTCCAACAAAGATAATGGCAAGGGAGTGTTATTGGTGGATGGAAGGGAATTAGAGAAGGATGTGAAGGCCAAGGTTGACTATATGCAGAAGCTTTACGCCCAAGTGAGAGCAAGGATTGAGAAGGTCAATGATATCTATAAGGCTAGAGCTAACAAACACAAGACTCAACATACTTACAAGGAGGGAGACTTGGTTTGGTTACACTTGAGGAAGGGAAGATTTCCTAATCGACATAAGAACAAGCTTATGCCTAGGTGTGATGGTCCATTAAAAATCATCAGTAAGGTGGGTGATAATGCATATAAGCTTCAGTTGCCTGGAGACTATGGAGTTCATGCCACATTCAATATAGGCGACTTAGCACCTTATGTGCCTGATGATCAACTTTGAAGTTTGAGGACAAACTCTTTTGAAGAAGAGGAGGATGATATGATAGAGGATGCCAAATTCGAAGGATTGATTGAAGCTTCAAAGAAGGATGCTACCATAGGAGAGTTGTTGGCTTATGGAGACACGAATCTTCTAGGTGCATCAAAGGGGAACATTTGCATGTGCATGATAACATGCAAATGTAAATGAGGATTGGTGGACATAGGGAATAAGTTGGTTTTGCCTATGAGTTTTCTCCCATTTCATTTGATAGGGTTTTTCTCATTTTAGGCATAGGTGTTTTTGAACTTTCCATTTTCAGGTTTTATGATTCTATAATGTGTGGAAGCCATGGAGGTGATGATTGATGGAAGGCCTTGATCAAAAGCTAAAATCTTGGAGTAATTTTTGAAGATTGAAAATTTTGACCAAGGAGGAAAATTTTAAGACAAGGGGAGGTGCTTGTTACATTGAAATGTGCTTATTACATCTTGTCGGTGCTTTATTACAACTTAAGTGACATGTCAAGTGACATAGCATGGGTATGGACGTGGCTACACACATGGGATTGGATATTTAGTGTTTTACTTTCAATAAAATAGGATTAGAGTAGTTAATTTGTAATATTATCTTATTAGCTAGGATAAGATTCTAATGAAGATAAGATAGTGTTAGAGTTTTGGTAGGATTATGTAATAAATAGGTGGCATTATCTTATTGGTTATTAGGAGTCCTTTTAGAAGTAGGAGGCCTAGTCATAATATGATTGAAAATCTCAAGCTATGGGTATAAATAGATGTGCACCCAAGCTTGGAAAAATCAGATTTGGAGATTCTTTTCTTTATATTCTTTAAAAACTTAGAGAGTTTGTTGTTTTTCTTTGTGTGTAACAAAGAGTTGTGAATTGGTGCTTAAAGCTTTAGATTCACGCGAGGAAGTGTAGGAATTGAGGGTGCTTTGCTTTAATCAATTCTTAAACTTTTGCCCTAGATTTTAAACCTTTGGTGCGTAGCTTTAGAGGGTTTTAAATCTAGTTCTATCCCTTTTGTGTGGATTAAGGTTTCAATACCTAGATTCACATCACTAACCTATAACTTGCACTATCATACCAATATAGCCTAGTTACAAGTGTTCATGCATTGAAAACGAGCCTTAGAAGCATTTCACCAAGTTTTAAATCGATGTTCGTGATTTTCAAGGGAAAGGGGGCCGGAAAGGGTTCTAACTCGCCTATTTTTTAAATTTCTTATCAAACTAACCTAGAACTTGCACTAAAATACCAATATATCCTAGTTAGAAGTGTTCATGCATTGAAAACGAGTCTTAGAAGCATTTCACTAAGTTCTAAATCGATGTTCGTGATTTTCAAAGGAAAGGGGGCGGAAACGGTTCTACCTCGCCTATTTTTCAAATTTCTTATCAAAATAACCTAGAACTTACACTAACATACCAATATAGCCTAGTTACAAGTTTTCATGCATTGAAAATGAGCCTTAGAAGCATTTCACCAAGTTCTAAATCAATGTTCGTGATTTTCAAGGGAAAGGTAGCCAAAAAGGGTTCTACATCGCCTATTTTTGCACTAACATACCAATATATCCTAGTTACAAGTGTTAATGACCAAAATGGTCAAGGTGCGAATATTCCAGTCCAAGGGTCGAACGTTAGGGAGTTGATTTTGTCCAAGTCTCTCCTCAATACTACTCTTAGGGATTTTGGCATGCACGGCCCATATAAGTCCTCAAATGGTTGCACCGTATTGAGCGTAACTAATTACCTCAATAATGGGGGAATATAGGCAGACTTTAAGGGGCGTTCCTAGCTAGTTTAAATTCGAAATAAAAGAGCTTAAATGAAGGCTTAAAAAGCGCATTTCAAGGCTACTTTGGAGGACGAATTTGAACAGCAATTTGAAGTCAATTTGCTGAACGATTTGGCGCATTTCAAGGCGACTTTGAAGGAGGAATTTGAACAGCAGTTTGGAGTCAATTTGCTGAACGTTTCTTCCCTTATTTTAAGCTATTCTTCCCTTGTTTTAAGCTTTATTAGTTAGAGAAATAATGAGTTGTTATGGGGATTATGTTGGACGGTTGTGAGCCACTTAATCTACCCTTATTTTCAGCTTTCTGTTTATTGTTTGTTTTAGCTTAGTATGATGTACGAAAAAGCTATAAATAGCGTGCTAATAATCAATGAAAGGCATTCCAGAATTTTGCCAAAAACACACGAGTGTATGATACGAATTTGGCTTGTGCTAGTCAAGTTTATTTTCCAAATTTGAGAGTTACCTCAATTTGAAGAGTTTGTGTTTTAGTGAGAGTTCCTAAAACTTAAACTTGTAGTTGTCGAATAGGTGAGAGTTCCCTAATCACTACTACGCCCAAACACGTGAGTGAGTGTTCCTCACTGTTATATCCTCAAGTTAAGGGTGAGAGTTCCCCTAAACTTTCTTAACACACCTTCCCAATCATTTGTAAACAAGTTTCTCACCTTGTTTACACATCAGTTAATTCATTGAAAACGAGCCTTAGAAGTATTTCAATAAGTTTTAAATCGATGTTCGTGACTTTCAAGGGAAAGGCGGCCAGAAAAGGTTCTACCTCATCTATTTTTCAAATTTCTTATCAAAATAACCTATAACTTGCACTAACATACCAATATCCTAGTTACACGTGTTCATGCATTGAAAACGAGCCTTAGAAGCATTTCACTAAGTTCTAAATCGATGATTGTGATTTTGACGGGAAAGGGGGCCCGAAAGGGTTCTACCTAGCCCATTTTTAAAACTTCTTATCTCACTAATCTATAACTTGCACTAACATACCAATATATACTAGTTACAAGTGTTCATGCATTGAAAATAAGCCTTAGAAGCATTCTACCAAGTTTAAATCGATGTTCGTGATTTTCAAGAGAAAGGGGGCCAAAAAGGGTTCTACCTCGCCAATTTTTCAAATTTCTTATCAAAATAAACTAAAACTTGTACTAAGAAACCAATATAGCCTAGTTACAAGTGTTGATGCATTGAATATGAGCCTTAGAAGCATTTCACTAAGTTCCAAATCGATGTTCGTGATTTTCAAGGGAAAAGGGGCCGAAAAGGGTTCTAACTCGCCTATTTTTCAAATTTCTTATCAAAATAACCTAAAACTTGCACTAACATACCGATATAGCCTAGTTACAAGTGTTCATGCATTGAAAACGAGCCTAAGAAGCATTTCACTAAGTTTTAAATCGATGTTCGTGACTTTCAAGTGAAAGGGGGCGGAAAGGGTTCTACCTCGCCTATTTTTCAAATTTCTTAGCAAAATAACCTAGAACTTGCACTAACATACCAATATAGCCTAGTTACAAGTGTTTATGCATTGAAAACGAGCCTCAAAAGCATTTCACCAACTTTATAATCGATGTTCGTGATTTTTAAGGGAAAGGGGGCCGGAAAGGGTTCTACCTTGCCTATTTTTCAAATTTCTTATCAAAATAACCTATAACTTGCACTAACATACCAATATGTCGTACAAGTGTTTATGCATTGAAAACGAGCTTTAGAAGCATTTCACTAAGTTCTAAATCGACGATCGTGAATTTTAAGCGAAAGCGGGTTGGAAAGGGTTATACCTAGCCTATTTTTCAACTTCTTATCTCACTAACCAATAACTTGCACTAAGATACCAATATATCCTAGTTACAAGTGTTCATGCATTAAAAACGAGCCTTAGAAGCATTTCACCAAGTATAAATCGATGTTCGTGATTTTCAAGAGAAAGGGGGCCAAAAAGGGTTCTACCTCGCCTATTTTTCAAATTTCTTATCAAAATAACCTATAACTTGCACTAACATACCAATATATCCTATTTACAAGTGTCCACGCATTAAAAACGAGCCTTAGAAGCATTTCACTACGTTATAAATCGATGTTCGTAATTTTCAAAGGAAAGGGGGCGGAAAGGGTTCTACCTCGCCTATTATTCAAATTTCTTATCAAAATAACCTAGAACTTGCACTAACATACCAATATAGACTAGTTACAAGTGTTCATGCATTGAAAATGAGCCTTAGAAGCATTTCACTAAGTTCTAAATTAATGTTCGTGATATTCAAGGGAAAGGGGGCCGAAAAGGGTTCTACATCGCCTATTTTTCAAATTTCTTATCAAAATAACATAGAACTTGCACTAACATACCAATATAGCCTAGTTACAAGTGTTCATACATTGAAAACGAGCCTTAGAAGCATTTCACTATGTTCTAAATCGATGTTCATGATTTTCAAGGGAAAGGGGGCGGGAAAGGGGACTACCTAGATTATTTTTTAAATTTCTTATCACACTAACTGATATTATTGAGGATGCCAAATTCAAAGGATTGATTGAAGATTCAAAGAAGGATACTACCATGGGAGAGTTGTTGGTTTATGGAGACACGAATCTTCTAAGTGCAGCAAAGGGGAACATTTGCATGTGCATGATAACATGCAAATGTAAATGAGGATTGGTGGAAATAGGGAATAAGTTGGTTTTGCCTATGAGTTTTCTCCCATTTCATTTGATAGGGTTTTTCTCATTTTAGGCATAGGTGTGTTTTTGAACTTTCCATTTTCAGGTTTTATGATTCTATAATGTGTGGAAGCCATGGAGGTGATGATTAATGGAAGGCCTTGATCAAAAGCTAAAATCTTGGAGTAATTTTTGAAGATTGAAAATTTTGACCAAGGAGGAAAATTTTAAGACAAGGGGAGGTGCTTGTTACATTGAAATGTGCTTATTACATCTTGTCGGTGCTTTATTACGACTTAAGTGACATATCAAGTGACATAGCATGGGTATGGACATGGCTACACACATGGGATTGGATATTTAGTGTTTTAATTTAAATAAAATAGGATTAGAGTAGTTAATTTGTAATATTATCTTTTTAGGTAGGATAAGATTCTAATTAAGATAAGATAGTGTTAGAGTTTTGGTAGGATTATGTAATAAATTGGTGGCATTATCCTATTGGTTATTAGGAGTCCTTTTAGAGGTAGGACGCCTAGTCATAATATGATTGAAACTCTCAAGCTATGAATATAAATAGATGTGCACCCGAGCTTGGAAAAATCAGATTTGGAGATTCTTTTCTTTATATTCTTCAAAAAACATGGAGAGTTTATTGTTTTTCTTTCTGTGTAACAAAGAGTTGTGAATTGGTGGTTAAAGCTTTAGATTCACACGAGGAAGTGTAGTAATTGAGGGTGCTTTACTTTAATCAATTCTTAAACTTTCGCCCTAGATTTTAAACCTTTGGTGTGTAACTTTAAAGGGTTTTAAATCTAGTTCTATCCCTTTTGTATGGATTAAGGTTTCAATACCTAGATTCACATCCCTAACCTATAACTTGCACTAACATACCAATATAGCCTAGTTACAAATGTTCATGCATTGAAAACGAGCCTTAGAAGCATTTCACCAAGTTTTAAATCGATGTTCGTGATTTTCAAGGGAAAGGGGGCCGGAAAGGGTTCTACCTCGCCTATTTTTCAAATTTCTTATCAAAATAACCTAGAACTTGCACTAAAATACCAATATATCTTAGTTACAAGTGTTCATGCATTGAAAACGATTCTTAGAAGTATTTCACTAAGTTCTAAATCGATGTTCGTGATTTTCAAAGGAAAGGGGGCGGAAAGAGTTCTACCTCGCCTATTTTTCAAATTTCTTATCAAAATAACGAGAACTTGCACTAACATACCAATATAGCCTAGTTACAAGTTTTCATGCATTGAAAATGAGCCTTAGACGCATTTCACTACGTTCTAAATCGATGTTCGTGATTTTTAAGGGAACAGGGGCCGAAAAGGTTTCTACCTCGCCTATTTTTCAAAATTCTTATCAAAATAACCTATAACTTGCACTAACATACCAATATATCCTAGGTACAAGTTTTTATACATTGAAAACGAGCCTTAGAAGCATTTCACTATGTTATAAATCAATGATCGTGATTTTCAAGGGAAAGGGGGCCGGAAAGGGTTCTACCTAACCTATTTTTCAAACTTCTTATCTCACTAACCTATAACTAGCACTAACATAAAAATATATCCTATTTACAAGTGTTTATGCATTGAAAACGAGCCTTAGAAGCATTTCACTATGTTTAATTCGATGTTCGTGATTTTCAAGAAAAAGGGGGCCGGAAAGGGTTCTACCTCGCCTATTTTTCAAATTTCTTGTCAAAATAACCTAGAAATTGCACTAACATACCAATATAGCCTAGTTACAAGTCTTCATGCATTGAAAACGAGCCTTAGGAGCATTTTACCAAGTTTAAATCGATGATCGTGATTTTCAAGGGAAAGGGGGCCGAAAAGGGTTCTACCTCGCCTATTATTCAAATTTCTTATCAAAATAACCTAGAACTTGCACTAACATACTAATATTTCTTAGTTACAAGTGTTCATCCATTGAAAAAGAGCCTCAAAAGCGTTTCACTATGTTTTAAATCGATGTTCAAAATTAACAAGGGAAAGGGAAAGGGGGCCGAAAAGGGTTCTACCTCGCCAATTTTTCAAATTTCTTATCAAAATAACCTATACCATGCACTAACATACCAATATAGCCTAGTTACAAGTGTTCATGCATTGAAAACGAGCCTTAGAAGCATTTCACCAAGTTTTAAATCGATGTTCGTGATTTTTTCTAGGGAAAGGGGGCCGGAAAGGGTTCTACCTCGTCTATTTTTCAAATTTCATATCAAAATAACCAAGAACTTGCACTAAAATACCAATATAGGCTAGTTACAAGTGTTCATACATTGAAAACGAGCCTTAGAAGCATTTCACTAAGTTTTCTATCGATGTTCGTGACTTTCAAGTGAAAGGGGGCCAGAAAGGGTTGTACCTCGCCTATTTTTCAAATTTCTTATCAAAATAACCTATAACTTGCACTAACATACCAATATATCCTAGTTACACGTGTTCATGCATTGAAAACGAGCCTTAGAAGCATTTCACTAAGTTCTAAATCGATGATTGTGATTTTGAAGGGAAAGGGGGCCCGAAAGGGTTCTACCTAGCCCATTTTTAAAACTTCTTATCTCACTAATCTATAACTTGCACTAACATACCAATATATACTAGTTACAAGTGTTCATGCATTGAAAATGAGCCTTAGAAGCATTCTACCAAGTTTAAATCGATGTTCGTGATTTTCAAGAGAAAGGGGGCCAAAAAGGGTTCTACCTCGCCAATTTTTCAAATTTCTTATCAAAATAAACTAAAACTTGTACTAAGAAACCAATATAGCCTAGTTACAAGTGTTGATGCATTGAATATGAGCCTTAGAAGCATTTCACTAAGTTCTAAATCGATGTTCGTGATTCTCAAGGGAAAGGGGGCCGGAAAGGGTTCTACCTCTCCTATTTTTCAAATTTCTTATCAAATTAACCTATAACTTGCACTAATATACCAATATATCCTAGTTACAAGTTTTTATGCATTGAAAACGAGCCTTAGAAGCATTCCACTATGTTCTAAATCGATGTTCGTGATTTTGAAGGGAAGGAGGGCCGGAAAGGGTTCTACCTCGCCTATTTTTCAAATTTCTTATCAAAATAACCTAGAAATTGCACTAACATACCAATATAGCCTACTTACAAGTGTTCATGCATTGAAAACGAGCCTTAGAAGCATTTCACCAAGTTTAAATCGATGATCGTGATTTTCAAGGGAAAGGGGGCCGGAAAGGGTTCTACCTAGCCTATTTTTCAAATTTCTTATCAAAATAACCTATAACTTGCACTAACATTCCAATATATCCTAGTTACAAGTGTTTATGCATTCAAAACGAGCCTTAGAAGTATTTCACTAAGTTTTAAATCGATGATCGTGATTTTCAAGGGAAGGGGGGGTTGAAAAGGGTTCTACCTAGCCTATTTTTCAAACTTCTTATCTCCCTAACCTATACCTTGCACTAACATACCAATATATCCTAGTTACAAGTGTTTATGCATTTAAAACGAGCCTTAGAAGCATTTCACTAAGTTCTAAATGGATGTTCGTAATTTTTAAGGGAAAGGGGGCCGGAAAGGGTTCTACTTCGCTTATTTTTCAAATTTCTTATCAAAATAACCTATAATTTGAACTAACATACCAATATATCCTAGTTACAAGTGATTATGCATTGAAAACAAGCCTTAGAAGCATTTCACTAAGTTTTAAATTGATTATCGTGATTTTCAAGGGAAAGGGGGTTTGAAAGGGTTCTACCTAGCCTAATTTTCAAACTTCTTATCTCACTAACCTATAACTTGCACTAAGATACCAATCTATCTTAGTTATAGGTGTTCATGCATCGAAAACGAGCCTTAGAAGCATTTCACTAAGTTTGAAATCGATGTTCGTGATTTTCAAGGGAAAGGGGGCCGGAAAGGGTTCTACCTCGTCTATTTTTCAAATTTCTTATCAAAATAACCAAGAACTGGCACTAACATACCAATCTAGCCTAGTTACAAGTGTTCATACATTGAAAACGAGCCTTAGAAGAAATTCTCCAAGTTCTAAATCGATGTTCGTGATTTTCAAGGGTAAGGGGGCGGGAAAGGGGTCTACTTAGCTTATTTTTCAAATTTCCTATCGCACTAATCTATAACTTGCACTAACATACCAATATAGCCTAGTTACAAGTTTTCATGCATTGAAAACGAGCCTTAGAAGCATTTCACCAAGTTTTAATTCGATGTTCGTGATTTTCAAGGGAAAGGGGGCCGGAAAGGGTTCTACCTCGTCTATTTTTCAAATTTCATATCAAAATAACCAAGAACTTGCTCTAACATACTAATATAGGCTAGTTACAAGTGTACATGCATTGAAAACGAGCCTTAGAAGTATTTCACTAAGTTTTAAATCGTTGTTCGTGACTTTCAAGGGAAAGGGGGCCGGAAAGCGTTCTAGCTCGCCTATTTTTCAAATTTCTTATCAAATAACCTTTGACATGAACTATCATACCAATTTTGCCTAGTTACAAGTGTTCATGCATTGAAAACGAGCCTTAGAAGCATTTCACTAAGTTCTAAATCGATGTTCGTGACTTTCAAGTGAAAGGGGGCTGGAAAGGGTTCTACCTCGTCTATTTTTCAAATTTCATATCAAAATAACCAAGAACTTGCTCTAACATACTAATATAGGCTAGTTACAAGTGTTCATACATTGAAAACGAGCCTTAGAAGCATTTCACTAAGTTCTCAATCGATGTTCGTGTTTTTCAAGGGAAGGGGGGCCGGAAAGGGTTCTACTTCGCCTATTTTTCAAATTTCTTATCAAAATAACCTATAACTTGCACTAACATACCAATATATCCTAGTTACAAGTGTTCATGCATTGAAAACGAGCATTAGTAGCACAACACTATGTTCGAAATCGATAATCACGATTTTTAAGGGAACGGGGGCCGGAAAGGGTTCTACCTCTCCTATGTTTCAAATTTCTTATCAAAATAACCTATAACGTGCACTAACATTCCAATATATCCTAGTTACAAGTGTTTATGCATTGAAAACAAGCCTTAGAAGAATTTCACTAAGTTCTAAATCGATGATCGTGATTTTAAAGGGAAAGGGGGTTGGAAAGGGTTCTACCTAGCCTAATTTTCAAACTTCTTATCTCACTAACCTGTAACTTGCACTAAGATACAAATATATCCTAGTTACAAGTGTTCTTACATTCAAAATGAGCCTTAGAAGCATTTCACTAAGTTTAAAATCGATGTTCATGTTTTTCAAGGGAAAGGGGGCCGGAAAGGGTTCTACCTCATCTATTTTTCAAATTTCTTATCAAAATAACCAAGAATGTGCACTAACATAACAATGTAGCCTAGTTACAAGTGTTCATACGTTGAAACCGAGCCTTAGAAGCATTTCACTAAGTTCTAAATCAATGTTTGTGATTTTCAAGGGAAAGGGGGCGGGAAAGGGTGCTACCTAGCCTATTTTTCAAACTTCTTATCAAAATAACCTATAACTTGCACTAACATACCAATATATCCTAGTTACAAGTGTTCATGCATTGAAAATGATCCTTAGAAGCATTTCACTAAGTTCTAAATTGATGTTCGAGATTTTCAAGGGAAAGGGGGCTGAAAGGGTTCTAACTCGCCTATTTTTCAAATTTCTTATCAAAATAACCTAGAACTTGCACTAACATACCAATATTGCCTAGTTACAAGTGTTCATGCATTGAAAACGAGCCTTAGAAGCATTTCACTAAGTATTCAATCGATGTTCGTGATTTTCAAGGGAAAGGGGGCCGGAAAGGGTTCTAACTCGCCTACTTTTCAAATTTCTTATAAAAAAAACCTAGAACTTGCACTAACATACCAATATAGCCTAGTTACAAGTGTTTATGTATTGAAAACGAGCCTTAGAAGCATTTCACTAAGTATTCAATCGATGTTCATGATTTTCAAGGGAAAGGGGGCCGGAAAGGGTTCTACCTCCCTTATTTTATCAAATTTCTTATCAAAATAACCTATAACTTGCACTAACATACCAATATAGTCTAGTTTCAAGTGTTCATGCATTGAAAACGAACCTTGGAAGCATTTCACTAAGTTCTAAATCGATGTTCGTGATTTTCAAGGGAAAGGGGGCCAGAAAGGGTTCTAACTCGCCTATTTTTCAAATTTCTTATCAAAATAACCTAGAACTTGCACTAACATACCAATATTGCCTAGTTACAAGTGGTCATGCATTGAAAACGAGCCTTAAAAGTATTTCACTAAGTTTTAAATCGATGTTCGTGACTTTCAAGGGAAAGGGGGCCGGAAAGCGTTCTATCTCGCCTATTTTTTAAATTTCTTATCAAAATAACCTTTAACTAGCACTATCATACCAATATTGCCTAGGTACAAGTGTTCAAGCATTGAAAACGAGCCTTAGAAGAATTTCACCAAGTATTAAATCGTTGTTCCTGATTTTCAAGGGAAAGGGGGCTGGAAAGGGTTCTATCTCGTCTATTTTTCAAATTTCATATCAAAATAACCAAGAACTTGCTCTAACATACTAATATAGGCTAGTTACAAGTGTTCATACATCGAAAACGAGCCTTAGAAGCATTTCACTAAGTTCTCAATCGATGTTCGTGATTTTCAAGGGAAAGGGGGCCGGAAAGGGTTCTACTTCGCCTATTTTTCAAATTTCTTATCAAAATAACCTATAACTTGCACTAACATACCAATATATCCTAGTTACAAGTGTTCATGCATTGAAAACGAGCATTAGTAGCACAACACTATGTTCGAAATCGATAATCACGATTTTTAAGGGAACGGGGGCCGGAAAGGGTTCTACCTCTCCTATTTTTCAAATTTCTTATCAAAATAACCTATAACGTGCACTAACATTCCAATATATCCTAGTTACAAGTGTTTATGCATTGAAAACGAGCCTTAGAAGAATTTCACTAAGTTCTAAATCGATGATCGTGATTTTTAAGGGAAAGGGGGTTGGAAAGGGTTCTACCTAGCCTAATTTTCAAACTTCTTATCTCACTAACCTATAACTTGCACTAAGATACAAATATATCCTAGTTACAAGTGTTCTTACATTCAAAATGAGCCTTAGAAGCATTTCACTAAGTTTAAAATCGATGTTCGTGATTTTCAAGGGAAAGGGGGCCGGAAAGGGTTCTACCTCGTCTATTTTTCAAATTTCTTATCAAAATAACCAAGAACGTGCACTAACATAACAATGTAGCCTAGTTACAAGTGTTCATACGTTGAAACCGAGCCTTAGAAGCATTTCACTAAGTTCTAAATCAATGTTTGTGATTTTCAAGGGAAAGGGGGCGGGAAAGCGTTCTACCTCGCCTATTTTTCAAATTTCTTATCAAAATAACCTTTAACTTGCACTATAATACCAATATTGCCTAGTTACAAGTGTTCATGCATTGAAAACGAGCCTTAGAAGAATTTCACCAAGTATTAAATCGTTGTTCGTGATTTTCAAGGGAAAGGGGGCTGGAAAGGGTTCTACCTCGCCTATTTTTCAACTTTCTTATCAAAATAACCTAGAACTTTCACTAACATATAAATATAGCCTAGTTACAAGTGTTCATGCATTGAAAAGGAGCCTTAGAAGCATTTCACTAAGTTTTAAATCGATGTTCCTGATTTTCAAGGGAAAGGGGGCCAGAAAGGTTTCTAACTCGCCTATTTTTCAAATTTCTTTTCAAAATAACCTAGACCTTTCACTAACATACCAATATAGCCTAGTTACAAGTGTTCATGCATTGAAAACGAGCCTTAGAATCATTTCACTAAATTTTGAATCGATGATCGCCAAATGATGTAAAATCTAGTGAGTGAACACTAGAATTCACTAGGACAAATAGATCTCAAATTGGACAGAAATTGTGTTTTGATTTATATGATGAAATGCGTAGGCTTTAAGTGTGAATTATGCTTGAAAATAGGCTAGGAAAGGTATGTAATTTCGTGGATAATATGGACTAAATGATTAATGTGTTTAGGTTTTTAAAAGGAAAAGAAATGATGTGGTTTTAACAAGAAAATGGACAGATTTTGATAGAAAGTAGAAGAGAAAAGAAAGTTTGGAAATAACACTCACCTATACTCCTAGGATATGTAAAGAAGGAATACTCACTTCTTTACTAGATGTAAATATCTCAACAAGGAACACTCAACTTGTGGATTGATTTACTGAAATTTGGATGGAAGGAACACTCAACTTCACACTCAAATTCGTCAAGGTAAAACTTGGAAAACAGAAGCAACTCAATACATGATATTACAAGTAAAGATATCAAGATTTAAACTTCATTTATTTATTCATTCATTCATTCATTCATTCATTCATTCATTCATTCATTCATTCGAAACACAAACATACATCTCCTATTTATAGTGGACAAAACCCTAGTAACTCCCCTTTTAAATTTGTCCAAATGGTCAAAATAAACTATCCAAAAATGTGTGTGAGTTTTAAGGAATTAATCCTTAATTCATGCTAACAACTTAAGGAGAACTTCCATGCACCAAGGTCTTCTTTCCCTTCATTAAACATGCCATTTAGACTAGGAAAATCAGCAAATATCCCTCCTTTAATGCCTTGGACGCACCTAATCAAGAACCCATCAAAACCTCCCATAATTCCATGTTATTCCCTTATTTATGTCCAAAAGAATTAGCTCAATCAACCCCCTTGCCATAAAAACGCCCAACATTAAGGAACAAATCAATTAACTAAATTAAATCCCTTAATTTAAGGGATTCAAATCTCTTAATTGATTTTGAAAAGAAAATCAGAAAACCTGATTTATTTCCATCCCATTTTCGACAATATTCAAAAGAATATCTTAAGATATGCAAATCTGATCATACCTTCCTTAAATCAAGCTAAAATCAAATCAGATCAAATCTTTCCCAAATCCCCTAATTTATGGCTTTAATCTACCTATAATTCTCACCAAAAATGCCATCTATTTAAAGGGGATAAAATAAGTCCAAATCTTTCCTTAACTCATGCAAGAATCAAATCAGTCAAGATCTTTCCTTAATTCATGCAAGAATCAAATCTGATTTTTCCAACCCATATCTTTCCCTTATCTCCATGCCTATTTTAGCAACTAAATCTCCCCAATTAAAACTTAATTGGACGAAATTTAATCTCCCTAAATCCCCCTAATGGTCCCACACCCAAATCTGGTAAGCATACTTCCATTTCCACGCAAATTCCAACTTAGCATATCACCTCCAAGGAAAAAACTTCCCTAATTATTCCTAATTGTCCCTTGATCATGCCATGCACAAAATAGCAACAAATCTTCCCATTTGAATGCCATTCCACCTCAACAAACCCATCAAATCCACACGCCAATCTGATTTTGTTTAAACAACTATTACCCAACTCATTTAACTAACTAACTAACTACCTTTAATTAATTAACTAGTTTAAGACCAGATTAATTAATTAAAATAAGAAAATATTTTATTTATTTATTTTACACAAAATTCCTTCAACGCCTTATTCTAGTTTCTCAAGGTGAAAAGACTAGAATACCCTTGCATAGTAATCAATGATTCATGCAACCAAAAATGGACCAACCCATTTTTCCTCAAAGGATTTAGCTAAAAAGATCTCCTTTATGGAGCCATTAGCATTAGATGAAAAATTGGAATTCCCATCACTTATTACCAATGAAATCCAAAATCGTTCTGATGAAAAATCGACTATTTTGGATTTTACATCAGTTCTAAATCGATGTTCGTGATTTTCAAGGGAAAGGGGGCCGGAAAGGGTTCAACCTCGCCTGTTTTTCGAATTTCTTATCGAAATAACCTATAACTTGCACTAACATACCAATATAGCCTAGTTACACGTGTTCATGCATTGAAAACGAGCCTTAGAAGCACTTCACTAAGTTCTAAATCTATGTTCGTGATTTTCAAGGGAAAGGGGGCCGAAAAGGGTTCTACCTCGCCTGTTTTTCGAATTTCTTATCAAAATAACCTATAACTTGCACTAACATACCAATATAGCCTAGTTACAAGTTTTCATGCATTGAAAATGAGCCTTAGAAGCATTTCACTAAGTTCTAAATCGATGTTCGTGATTTTCAAGGGAAAGGGGGCCGGAAAGGGTTCTACCTAGCCTGTTTTTCGAATTTCTTATCGAAATAACCTATAACTCAAACTAACATACCAATATTGCCTAGTTAAAAGTGTTCATGCATTCAAAATGAGGCTTAGAAGCATTTCACTAAGTTCTAAATCGATGTTCGTGATTTTCAAGGGAAAGGGGGCCGGAAAGGGTTCTACCTCGCTTGTTTTTCAAATTTCTTATCAAAATAACCTAGAACTTGCATTAACATACTATTAGCCTAGTTTCAAGTGTTCATGCGTTGAAAACGAGCCTTAGAAGCATTTCACTAAGTTCTTGATATGATAGAGGATGCCAAATTCGAAGGATTGGTTGAAGCTTTAAAGAAGAATGCTACCATGGGAGAGTTGTTGGCTTATGGAGACACGAATCTTCTAGCCATCAAAGGGGAACATTTGCATGTGCATGATAACATGCAAATGTAAATGAGGATTGGTGAACATAGGGAATAAGTTGGTTTTGCCTATGAGTTTTCTCCCATTTCATTTGATAGGGTTTTTCTCATTTTAGGCATAGGTGTGTTTTGAACTTTCCATTTTCAGATTTTATGATTTTATAATGTGTGGAAGCCATGGAGGTGATGATTGATGGAAGGCCTTGATCAAAAGCTAAAATCTTGGAGTAATTTTTGAAGATTGAAAATTTTGACCAAGGAGGAAAATTTTAAGACAAGGGGAGGTGCTTGTTACATTGATATGTGCTTATTACATCTTATCGGTGCTTTATTACGACTTAAGTGACATGGCAAGTGACATGGCATGGGTATGGACGTGGCTACACACATGGCATTGGATATTTAGTGTTTTACTTTAAATAAAATAGGATTAGAGTAGTTAATTTGTAATATTATCTTTTTAGGTAGGATAAGATTCTAATTAAGATAAGATAGTGTTAGAGTTTTAGTAGGATTATGTAATAAATAGGTGGCATTATCCTATTGGTTATTAGGAGTCCTTTTAGAAGTAGGAGGCCTAGTCATAATATGATTGAAACTCTCAAGCTATGGGTATAAATAGATGTGCACCCAAGCTTGGAAAAATCAGATTTGGAGATTCTTTTCTATATATTCTTCAATAAACTTAGAGAGTTTGTTGTTTTTCTTTGTGTGTAACAAAGAGTTGTGAATTGGTGCTTAAAGCTTTAGATTCACGTGAGGAAGTGTAGGAATTGAGGGTGCTTTGCTTTAATCAATTCTTAAACTTTCGCCCTAGATTTTAAACCTTTGGTGCGTAGCTTTAGAGGGTTTTCTATCTAGATCTATCCCTTTTGTGTGGATTAAGGTTTCAATACCTAGATTCACATCAACTTTTGGTGCTCTCGTTGAGAGGATTCGAAGAATACTCAAGCAATATGGATTCCAGTGGTGATAATGCACACGAGATGCCACCAGGCTTCAAAAAAGGTTTAACCTTACAAGAAGCCAAAGCCTTGTGCATGGAACGCGAGTTGAAGGAACTGAAGGACCGTATGAATGAGCTGTTGCAAATCGTGGGGAAGAAGGAAAAGTCCTCAAGCAAAGGTAAACTCTCTTCTCATGAATCTAACTCTAGCGAAAGTGATGGTGAATCCAGTGTTAGAAGCTCAAGGAGGCCTAGCAAGAGGGACCCATCCTCTTCAGGTGATGATGAGGAATCATATAAAGGGCGTAGGAGAAAGAGTTTAAGAGGGAAAGAGGATCAAAGCTTGAGACTTGAAATCCCTGAGTTCAATGGCAGTTTGGACCCAGACAAATTCCTAGATTGGATCCGTAGAGTTGAACGAATTTTCAGATATAAGGACTATGATGAGCATAGATCCTTTAAGGTTGCTGAACTCAAACTCACTTCTTATGCAAGTTTGTGGCTTGAAGGTTTGCAAAAGAAGAGGAGAAAGGAGGGGCGTTCCAAGATCTCATCTTGGACAAAACTAAAGAAGTACATGCAAAAAAGGTTTGTTCCTCAAGACTTTGAACAAAACAATTTTATAAAAATGCATACTTTGAAGCAAGAAAGGAGGTCTGTGGAGGAATACTTGATGGAATTCGAAAATCTAGCCATGGTGTGTGGGCTAGAGGAGAAAGAAGACCACAAGGTGGCTCGTTTTGTGGCTGGGTTAAATGACCCAATCAAGGAAAAGGTGGAATTACAACCCTATTGGAGCTTTGATGAGGTGTGTACAATAGCAACTAGGGTTGAAAGGCAAACACGTAAACCTAGAGGGATCTTTCGATCATTTGAAGCTAAAGGGGTGCGTGAGATGTCTAATATGAAGCCTAATCTCGAGAATTCCATAAAGCCACAATCTTTTGGGAGAGATAAGGGAGGAAGTTCGAGGCCCCCTATGGGAGATCAACGAACTTGCTTCAAATGTAAGGGACAAGGCCATATCCAACGGGATTGTCCCCATGCTAGGATTGCTACTACTCGGACTTGGGAGGAAGATGAAACCTTTGAAGAAGAGGAGCACGAGCTTGAAGAGGAAGAAGGTAACACATCTTTTGAAGTCCTAGAGGAGGATGTGGAGGAGGTGATGCCAGAAACTAGGGGATCTAGCCTAGTATTGCGAAGGGCATTGCAATCCAAGTCCTTACCATTAGAGGAGAGCCAAAGGGAGAAAATCTTCCTCACAAGATGCAATGTCCATGGAAGACTATGTGATGTGATTATAGATTCAGGGAGCTGCACTAACGTGGTTTCTACACTCTTGGTGGACAAGTTGGAGGTGCCTACTCAAATCCATCCTCAACCATATAAGCTCCATTGGCTTAGCAAGTCAAGTGACGTAAAGGTTAGTAAACAAGCATTGATTTCGTTCAAAATTGGCAATTATGAAGATCAAGTGCTTTGTGATGTTTGTCCCATGGATGCGTGTCATATTCTCTTGGGAAGACCTTGGCAATATGACAGATTTGTGAAGTTTGATGGAAGGACAAACATATATGTTGTGAGGAAGAATGCACAAGCCAAAGCATTTGTTTTGAAGCCTTTTATGGCTCTAAAAACTCGTTCTAACAAAGATAATGGCAAGGGAGTGTTATTGGTGGATAGAAGGGAATTAGAGAAGGATGCGAACGCCAAGGTTGACTATATGCAAAAGCTTCACACCCAAGTGAGAGCAAGAATTGAGAAGGTCAATGATATCTATAAGGCTAGAGCTAACAAACACAAGACTCAACATACTTACAAGGAGGGAGACTTGGTTTGGTTACACTTGAGGAAGGAAAGATTTCCTAATCGACGTAAGAACAAGCTTATGCCTAGGTGTGATGGTCCATTCAAAATCATCAGTAAGGTGGGTGATTATGCGTATAAGCTTCAGTTGCCTGGAGACTATGGAGTTCATGCCACATTCAATATAGGCGACTTAGCACCTTATGTGCCTGATGATCAACTTCGAAGTTTGAGGACAAACTCTTTTTAAGAAGAGGAGGATGATATGATAGAGGATGCCAAATTCGAAGGATTGGTTGAAGCTTTAAAGAAGAATGCTACCATGGGAGAGTTGTTGGCTTATGGAGACACGAATCTTCTAGCCATCAAAGGGGAACATTTGCATGTGCATGATAACATGCAAATGTAAATGAGGATTGGTGGACATAGGGAATAAGTTGGTTTTGCCTATGAGTTTTCTCCCATTTCATTTGATAGGGTTTTTCTCATTTTAGGCATAGGTGTGTTTTGAACTTTCCATTTTCAGATTTTATGATTTTATAATGTGTGGAAGCCATGGAGGTGATGATTGATGGAAGGCCTTGATCAAAAGCTAAAATCTTGGAGTAATTTTTGAAGATTGAAAATTTTGACCAAGGAGGAAAATTTTAAGACAAGGGGAGGTGCTTGTTACATTGATATGTGCTTATTACATCTTATCGGTGCTTTATTACGACTTAAGTGACATTGTAAGTGACATGGCATGGGTATGGACGTGGCTACACACATGGCATTGGATATTTAGTGTTTTACTTTAAATAAAATAGGATTAGAGTAGTTAATTTGTAATATTATCTTTTTAGGTAGGATAAGATTCTAATTAAGATAAGATAGTGTTAGAGTTTTAGTAGGATTATGTAATAAATAGGTGGCATTATCCTATTGGTTATTAGGAGTCCTTTTAGAAGTAGGAGGCCTAGTCATAATATGATTGAAACTCTCAAGCTATGGGTATAAATAGATGTGCACCCAAGCTTGGAAAAATCAGATTTGGAGATTCTTTTCTATATATTCTTCAATAAACTTAGAGAGTTTGTTGTTTTTCTTTGTGTGTAACAAAGAGTTGTGAATTGGTGCTTAAAGCTTTAGATTCACGTGAGGAAGTGTAGGAATTGAGGGTGCTTTGCTTTAATCAATTCTTAAACTTTCGCCCTAGATTTTAAACCTTTGGTGCGTAGCTTTAGAGGGTTTTCTATCTAGATCTATCCCTTTTGTGTGGATTAAGGTTTCAATACCTAGATTCACATCAGTTCTTAATCGATGTTCGTGATTTTCAAGGGAAAGGGGGTCGAAAAGGGTTCTACCTCTCCTATTTTTTAAATTTCTTATCAAAATAACCTATAACTTGCACTAACATACCAATATTGCCTAGTTACAAGTGTTCTTGCATTGAACACAAGCCTTAGAATCATTTAACTAAGTTGTAAATCGATGTTAGTGATTTTCAAGGGAAAAGGGCCCATAAAGGGTTCGGTCTCGCCTATTTTTAAAATTTCTCATCAAAATAACCTAGAACTAACATACCATTATTTCCTAGTTACAAGTGTTCATGCATTGAAAATGATCCTTAGAAGAATTTCCCTAAGTTCTAAATCGATGTTCGTTATTTTAGAGGGAAAGGGGACCGGAAAAGGTTCTACCTCGCCTCTTTTTAAAATTTCTTAAAAAAATAACCTAGAACTTGCACTAACATACCAATATTACCTAGTTACAAGTGTTCATGCATTGAAAATGAGCCTTAGAAGAATTTCTCCAAGTTCTAAATCGATGTTCGTGATTTTCAAGGAAAGGGGGCCGGAAAGGGTTCTACCTCGCCTGTTTTTCGAATTTCTTGTCGAAATAACCTATAACTTGCACTAACATACCAATATAGCCTAGTTACAAGTTTTCATGCATTTAAAATGAGCCTTAGAAGCATTTCACTAAGTTCTAAATTGATGTTTGTGATTTTCAAGGGAAAAGGGGCCAGAAAGGGTTCTACCTCGCCTGTTTTTCGAATTTCTTATCGAAATAACCTTTAACTTGAACTAACATACAAATATAACCTTGTTACAAGTGTTCATGCATTGAAAAGGAGCCTTAGAAGCATTTCACTAAGTTCTAAATCGATGTTCGTGATTTTCAAGGGAAAGAGGGCCAGAAAGGGTTCTACCTCGCTTGTTTTTGAAATTTCTTATCGAAATAGCTTGTAACTCTCCCTAACATACCAATATAGCCTTGTTACAAGTGTTCATGCATTGAAAATGAACCTTAGACGCATTTCACTAAGTTCTTAATCGATGTTCGTGATTCTCGAGGGAAAGGGGGAAGGAAAGGGTTCTACCTCGCCTATATTTCAAATTTCTTATCAAAATGACCTATAACTTATACAAAAATACTAATATAACCTAGTTACAAGTGTTCATGCATTAAAAAAAGCCTTAGAAGCATTTCACTAAGTTCTAAATTGATGTTCGTGATTTTCAAGGGAAAAGGGGCCGCAAAGGGTTCGACCTCGCCTATTCTTAAAATTTCTCATCAAAATA
Source organism: Dysphania ambrosioides (assembly GCA_026401315.1). Lineage (NCBI taxonomy): Eukaryota > Viridiplantae > Streptophyta > Magnoliopsida > Caryophyllales > Amaranthaceae > Dysphania > Dysphania ambrosioides. The sequence goes on along the minus strand of CM048666.1, from coordinate 17,191,303 downwards.
ATCTAAAACTTGCACTAACATACCAATATTTCGTAGGTACAAGTGTTTATGCATTGAAAACGAGCCTTAAAAGAAATTAACTAAGTTCTAAATCGATGTTCGTTATTTTCAAGGGAAAGGGGGCTGTAAAAGGTTTTACCTCGCCTCTTTTTCAAATTTCTTATCAAAATAACCTAGAACTTGCACTAACATACCAATAATTCCTAGTTACAATTGTTCATGCATTGAAAAAGAGCCTTAGAAGAATTTTACTAAGTTCTAAATCGATGTTCGTGATTTTCGAGGGAAAAGGGGCCGAAAAGGGTTCTTCCTCGCCTATTTTTCGAATTTCTTATCGAAATAACCTATAACTCACACTAACATACCAATATAGCCTAGTTACACGTGTTCATGCATTGAAAATGAACCTTAGAAGCATTTCGCTAAGTTGTTAATCGATGTTCGTGATTTTCAAGGGAAAGAGGGCGGAAAAGGGTTCTAACTCGCCTATTTTTCAAATTTCTTATCAAAACAACCTAGAACTTGCACTAACATACCAATATAGCCTTGTTACATGTGTTTATGCATTAAAAATGAGCCTTAGAAGAATTTCACTAAGTTCTAAATCGATGTTCATGATTTTCAAGGGAAAGGGGTCTAGAAAGGGTTCTACCTCGCCTGTTTTTCGAATTTCTTATCGAAATAACCTATAACTTGCACTAACATACCAATATAGCCTAGTTACAAGTGTTCATGCATTGAAAAGGAGCCTTAGAAGCATTTCACTAAGTTCTAAATCGATGATCGTGATTTTCATGGGAAAGAGGGCCGGAAAGGGTTCTACCTAGCTTGTTTTTGAAATTTCTTATCGAAATAACCTGTAACTCTCCCTAACATACCAATATAGCCTAGTTACAAATGTTCATGCATTGTAAACGAGCCTTAGAAGCATTTCAATAAGTTCTTAATCGATGTTCGTAATTCTCGAGGGAAAGGGGGTGGAAAAGGGTTCTACCTTGCCTATATTTCAAATTTCTTATCGAAATAACCTATAACTTGCACTAACATACCAATATAGCCTAGTTACAAGTTTTCATGCATTAAAAATGAGCCTTAGAAGCATTTCACTAAGTTCTAAATCGATGTTTGTGATTTTCAAGGGAAAGGGGGCCAGAAAGTGTTCTACCTCGCCTGTTTTTCGAATTTCTTATCGAAATAACCTATAACTTGAACTAACATACCAATATAGCCTTGTTACAAGTGTTCATGCATTGAAAAGGAGCCTTAGAAGCATTTCACTAAGTTATAAATCGATGTTCATGATTTTCAAGGGAAACAGCGCCGGAAAGGGTTCTACCTCGCTTGTTTTTGGAATTTCTTATCGAAATAGCCTGTAACTCTCCCTAACATACCAATATAGCCTAGTTACAAGTGTTAATTCATTGAAAACGAGCCTTAGAACATTTCACTAAGTTCTAAATTGATGTTCGTGATTTTCAAGGGAAAAGGGGCCGCAAAGGGTTCGACCTCGCCTATTTTTAAAATTCCTCATCAAAATAATCTAGAACTTGCACTACCATACCAATAATTCCTTGCTACAACTGTTCATGCATTGAGAAAGAGCCTTTGAAGAATTTTACTAAGTTCTAAATCGATGTTCGTGATTTTCAAGGGAAAGGGGGCCGAAAAGGGTTCTGCCTCCCCTATTTTTCGAATTTCTTATCGAAATAACCTATAACTCACACTAACATACCAATATAGCCTAGTTACACGTGTTCATGCAATTAAAATGAACCTTAGAAGCATTTCACTAAGTTCTAAATCGATGTTCATGATTTTCAAAGGAAAGAGGGCCGAAAAGGGTTCTAACTTGCCTATTTTTCAAATTTCTTATCAAAATAACCTAGAACTTGCACTAACATACCAATATAGCCTGGTTACAAGTCTTCATGCATTGAAAACGAACCTTAGAAGCATTTCACTAATTTCTAAATCGATGTTCGTGATTTTCAAGGGAAAAGGGGCCGAAAAGGGTTCTACCTCGCTTGTTTTTCAAATTTCTTATCAACATAACCTAGAACTTGCATTAACATACTAATATAGCCTAGTTTTGAAGTTTTCATGCATTGAAAACGAGCCTTAGAAGCATTTCACTAAGTTCTAAATCGATGATCGTGATTTTCAAGGGAAAGGGGGTCGAAAAGGGTTCAACCTCGCCTATTTTTTAAATTTCTTATCAAAATAACCTATAACTTGCACTAACATACCAATATTGCCTAGTTACAAGTGTTCATGCATTGAAAACGAGCCTTAGAAGTATTTCACTAAGTTGTAAATCGATGTTCGTGATTTTCAAGGGAAAAGGGGCCACAAAGGGTTCGGTCTCGCCTATTTTTAAAATTTCTCATCAAAATAACCTAGACCTTGCACCAAAATACCATTATTTCCTAGTTACAAGTGTGCATGCATTGAAAACGATCCTTAGAAGAATTTCCCTAAGTTCTAAATCGATGTTCGTTATTTTCAAGGGAAAGGGGGCCGGAAAAGGTTCTACCTCGCCTCTTTTTCAAATTTCTTATCAAAATAACCTAGAACTTGCACTAACATACCAATATTACCTATTTACAAGTGTTTATGCATTGAAAATGAGCCTTAGAAGAATTTCACTAAGTTCTAAATCGATGTTCGTGAATTTCAAGGGAAAGGGGGCCGGAAAGGGTTCTACCTTGCCTGTTTTTCGAATTTCCAACCTATAACTTGCACTAACATACCAATATAGCCTAGTTACAAGTTTTCATGCATTTAAAATGAGCCTTAGAAGCATTTCACTAAGTTCTAAATTGATGTTTGTGATTTTCAAGGGAAAAGGGGCTAGAAAGGGTTCTACCTCGCCTGTTTTTCGAATTTCTTATCGAAATAACCTATAACTTGAACTAACATACCAATATAGCCTTGTTACAAGTGTTCATGCATTGAAAAGGAGCCTTAGAAGCATTTCACTAAGTTATAAATTGATGTTCGTGATTTTCAAGGGAAAGAGGGCCGGAAAGAGTTCTACCTCGCTTGTTTTCGAAATTTCTAATTAAAATAACCTAGAACTTGCATTAACATACCAACTGATGTAAAAACTAGTAGGAAAGAACTAGTAATTACGAGAAAAATGGATCACAAATTAGGCTAAGAAAATGGACAGATTATGTAGGCTTCTTGAGAAAGGTTTAGAGTTTGTGTTTAGGCTAGAAAAGGATATATTTTTGTGGGGAAAATGGACATAAAATGGCGTGGCTTTTGTGGAGAAAAAGGCTTTGAATTTTTATGGAAATAGAAGAGAAAATAGAGATTAGATTGTAAGGAATACTCACTTGAACAATCTGAGATATGTAGGTAAGGATTTCTCACATAACCTATTAGGTGTAGATCCAAGGGAAGGAGTACTCACTTAACCCTAGAGAGACTACGAAAATTTGTGTGGAGGATTTCTCACGTGCCACTCAAATTTGTCAAGATAATATCTTGGAAAATCACAAGCAATTCACATGAAATTGACAAGTAAAAGATTCAAAAGTTCAAACATCAACAACTATTTTTCATCAAAAACATGCGATACTTATAGGCAACAAACCCTAGCATGCATACTACGAAAATTAATGCTAAGAAGAACGAAAATCAAACCAAATAAAAACAAACCAACCAAGAGTCCAATGTCCATTTACACATTAAAGCCAAAATAATAAAATCAGTAAAACAATATTCTCCTTGGACACACGAACGGATGGATCTCTTCATCTTCAATACTTGATTTGTTTCCTCTTCGTCTCTTGATGTATCCACCGTAAATATTCGTCCTTAATACCGTGGTAATAAACCTAGGCAACTCCAAGAGACCCTCAACCTTTCATATGGACGTGAACATCAAAAGACTTTTGAGAAATGAATTGTTGATCTTTTAAACCACAAAACCCATGCATTGAATCACCCATCAATATCCTTCTTCAATGTCTTGTAACTTTGGTCTTCAATTCTCATCAAACCGTCAATAAACCATAAGTTATAAAGGTTTTAAAGAGAGGAATAATACCCACAGTTAATAGCCACGAAACTCCCACAAAACCCTTCAAATTTTTCTCCCAATAATTCATAGTTTAATGTGTTTGTTTTGCAAAGTAACTTCAGCCATTAACCCTCTTCAAAAACCCTAATAATACCCTTAAAACCGTCCAAAACAATCAAGGAATCAGAAAATGTGTGAAAGGTTAAGGAAACAACCCTTAAATCAAGTCATTAATCCCATAATAACCCCATGTAGCTTGGTCTTCCTTCCTTAAATCACGTCAATTAAGGCTTAAGGAATCAGCAAATTAGTGCCCTTTAATTGCATGGGACGAACTTAACCACCATCCCAACTAAATCCATGCAATAGTCCACACTTTCCCCTTAAATCATGCTAATCAGTCCAAATTAGCCCATCCTTTCCTTAAGCACGCCCAAAACAAATTAAGCAATCAATTTTTCAATATTTAATCCCTTAAATTAAGGAATAAAATATCCTAATTGATTCACTAAAAAAAATCAGAAATTATGCCTTATTCTCCCCATAATTTCGTCCAAAATGAAAGAAGATATGGAAATCTTCCCAAATCTTACAATATTCCAAGATTTCCAAATCTTCCCAAAACTCTAAATGCAACCCCCCTTTTCCATGCCCCTTATTCAGCAAATCCAACCCCTTTTCACCCCAAACCTCACGTGATTAACCCCCAAAAATCTCTTTGGACCCATGCACAAATCAGCAAGAAAATACCCAAGCCACTTCATACGCTAACTCACACGCCAACTCACCTTGGGTCCCACGGACATTCATGCACAAGCCTATCTCCTTTTATTACCTAAACATTAGTAACTACTTTAACTAAATTACCTAACTTTAATTAATTAATTAGATTAACTAATTAAAATAAAACTCCTTTATTTTTAAAGAAAAATTCCTCCATCACCTTATTCTAGTTTTCCAAATAGGAAAGACTAGAATACCCTTGCAAAGAAATAAATGGGCCATGTAACCAAAAATGGTCCAACCCATTTTTTTCAAAAGACTTTGCCAACAAAATTTCCTTATTAGCAGAAAATGGAATTTCAGAATTTCCATCATCCTCCTCTTCTTCAAAAAGAGTTGCCCTCAACTCATCGTCTTCTAAGTAAGGGGATAAATCGCCCACATTAAAGGTAGAGGAAACTCCATAATTCCCACCAAGATCCACTTTGTAGGCATTATCATTGATTATCTCAATGATTTGAAATGGACCTTCAGCTCGTGGCATCAGCTTGTGTTTCCTCTATTTCGGAAACCTTTCTTTTCTCAAGAACACCCATACCAGGTCACCAACTTCAAAAGATTTCACATTCCTCAGATTCTTGTTGGCTTGCCTTTTATAGCTATCATTGGCCTTCTCAATGTTCTTGCGCACCTCCTTACGAACATCCATCATGAATTCCATACTTTCTCTAGCCGTGCCATGAATGAACTTGTCTTTGGGAAGAGTGACATAATCAATCGGCACATAAGGATTCACTCCATAGACAACCTTAAAAGGGGAATATTTAGTGGATCGACTTGGTGTTCGATTGTAGGCGAATTCTGCATGGGCCAACTTCAAATCCCAATTCTTGCCTCCTTTACTCACTAAAGAACGAAGCAAAGCACCAAGAATTATGTTCACTACCTTTGTTTGCCCATCCGTTTGTGGGTGATGACTAGTTGAAAACAACAACTTTGTCCCCACAAGTCTCCACAGAGATTTCCAAAAATGACTCAAGAACTTAGTGTCTCGGTCTGAAACAATAGTTCTAGGTAAGCCATGCAATCGCGTAATCTCAGTGAAAAACATTTGAGCCACATTAAATGCATCATCTACTTTTCTACATGCCACAAAATATGCCATCTTAGAAAAACGATCCACCACCACCATAATAGAATCTTTTCCACGTGGAGTTCTTGGAAGTGCCATTATAAAATCCATGCTCAAATCTTCCCATGGCCTTTTAGGAATAGGCAATGGTTTATACTCGCCTCGATGAAATGACATTTTTGCCCTCTGACAAGTAGAACATCGCACAACAACATGGTATACATGAGCAAGCATCTTAGGCCAATAGAAATAGCCTTGAAGGATCTCCAAAGTCTTGGAAATACCCATATGGCCAACCAAGCCACCACTATGAGCTTCCTTGATCAACAATTCTCGAACAGGACACTTAGGGACACAAAGTTTGTTCCCCTTGAAAAGAAAACCGTCCACTACAAAAAAATAACCCATGAACTCCGTCCTTGCAAGAATTCATTATTCCATGCATCTCCTCATCATCTTTATAAAGCTCTTTTAGAAATTCAAAACCAAGAACCTTAGCCTCCATGATTCCCAAAAGAAAATGCCTACGAGATAAGGCATCGGCCACAACATTAGCCTTTCCATTCTTGTATTTTGCAGCAAAGTTGAAAGATTGTAGAAATTCCACCCACTTTGCATGCCTCGTATTAAGTTTCTTTTGCCCATGAATGAATCTTAAGGACTCATGATCAGAATGGAGAATGAAAGGACTAGGCCTTAGGTAATGAGACCAAAAGTCAAGAGCTCGAACCATAGCATAGAACTCTTTATCATAGGTTGAGTAGTTTAGTTTGCCATGACTCAACTTCTCACTAAAATATGCTATTGGCTTTCCTTCTTGAATCAACACTGCACCAATGCCCTTTCCACTTGCATCGCACTCAACTTCGAAAGGTTTAGTGAAATCAGGTAAAGCAAGCACAGGGGCCTCACACATCTTCTTCTTCACGAGCTCAAACGCCTTTTGAGCTTGAGGAGTCCATTGGAAAGTGCCTTTCTTTGTACACTCAGTAATAGGAGCCATAAGTGTACTAAAATTGGCTATAAACCTTCTATAAAAAGAAGTTAGCCCATGAAAAGATCGCACTTCGATAACGGACTTAGGCTCGGGCCATGAAGAAATGGCTTCCACCTTGCTAGGGTCTACCTTGATTCCATCTCCTGAAATAATATAGCCAAGAAAGACTAATTCGGTAAGCATAAAGTCGCATTTCTCCAACTTCCCATACAACTTCTTCTCCCTTAAGGCCTTGAAAACCTCCTCAAGATGCCTTAGGTGATCCTCCTCATTCTTACTATATATAAGAATATCATCCAAATAAACCACTACAAACTTTCCCAAAAAGGGTCTTAGTACTTCATTCATCAAACGCATGAACGTGCTTGGAGCATTAGTAAGGCCGAATGGCATGACAAGCCATTTATAGAGTCCATGTTTTGTTTTAAAAGTTGTTTTCCACTCATCACCTTCCCTCATTCTAATTTGGTGGTATCCACTCCTAAGATCAATTTTTGAGAAAATTTTGGATCCACTCAACTCATCAAGCATATCATCAAGCCTAGGTATAGGAAACCTATACTTGATTGTGATGTTGTTCACAGCTCTACTGTCAATACACATCCTCCAAGTTCCATCTTTCTTTGGAACCAACAAAGCAGGCACAGCACAAGGACTCATGGACTCTCTAACATAACCCATCTCCATCAACTCTAGTATTTGCCTTTGCAACTCCTTGGTCTCCATGGGATTGCAACGGTAAGGGGGTTTGTTAGGAAGGGGTGCTCCAGGAATGAGGTCAATTTGATGTTCAATACCACGAATAGGTGGCAAACCTTGTGGTAGTTCATCTAGAAAAACATCCTCATACTCCATAATCAGCTCAGCCAACCTTGGGTTTTGAGTCATGATATGATAGAGGATGCCAAATTCGAAGGATTGGTTGAAGCTTTAAAGAAGAATGCTACCATGGGAGAGTTGTTGGCTTATGGAGACACGAATCTTCTAGCCATCAAAGGGGAACATTTGCATGTGCATGATAACATGCAAATGTAAATGAGGATTGGTGGACATAGGGAATAAGTTGGTTTTGCCTATGAGTTTTCTCCCATTTCATTTGATAGGGTTTTTCTCATTTTAGGCATAGGTGTGTTTTGAACTTTCCATTTTCAGATTTTATGATTCTATAATGTGTGGAAGCCATGGAGGTGATGATTGATGGAAGGCCTTGATCAAAAGCTAAAATCTTGGAGTAATTTTCGAAGATTGAAAATTTTGACCAAGGAGGAAAATTTTAAGACAAGGGGAGGTGCTTGTTACATTGAGATGTGCTTATTACATCTTATCGGTGCTTTATTACGACTTAAGTGACATGGCAAGTGACATGGCATGGGTATGGACGTGGCTACACACATGGCATTGGATATTTAGTGTTTTACTTTAAATAAAATAGGATTAGAGTAGTTAAATTGTAATATTATCTTTTTAGGTAGGATAAGATTCTAATTAAGATAAGATAGTGTTAGAGTTTTAGTAGGATTATGTAATAAATAGGTGGCATTATCCTATTGGTTATTAGGAGTCCTTTTAGAAGTAGGAGGCCTAGTCATAATATGATTGAAACTCTCAAGCTATGGGTATAAATAGATGTGCACCCAAGCTTGAAAAAATCAGATTTGGAGATTCTTTTCTATATATTCTTCAATAAACTTAGAGAGTTTGTTGTTTTTCTTTGTGTGTAACAAAGAGTTGTGAATTGGTGCTTAAAGCTTTAGATTCACGTGAGGAAGTGTAGGAATTGAGGGTGCTTTGCTTTAATCAATTCTTAAACTTTCGCCCTAGATTTTAAACCTTTGGTGCGTAGCTTTAGAGGGTTTTCTATCTAGTTTTATCCCTTTTGTGTGGATTAAGGTTTCAATACCTAGATTCACATCAAGTCATAAACCCATCATATTCTTCTTTTGACACTAACAAAAAGATTTCATCATCTTCTTCTATCTCTCCCTCAAACTCCTTATGGGATAAAAGAAGGACATTTTTGGAAGGGGTAATTTGTGGTGGAGAGGCTTTTTGTGGTGGTAAAGGGTGAAGTATCTTTTTGCATCCTTGATGCGTTATGGTATAAGTGTTTGCTAATCCATCATGAATAGATTTTCTATCACTTTGTCAAGGCCTACCTAATAGTATGTGACACGCATCCATGGGGATGACATCACATAACACCTCATCAATATAAGAACCGATGGTAAAGTTCACAAGACATTGTTTTCTTACCCTAGTGTTCTTACTCTTCTCCAACCAACTCAATCTGTATGGACTTGGGTGCCTAGTGGTTTTTAATCCAAGCTTTGTCGCCAATTCGCTAGATACCATATTAGCTTCACTCCCACTATCCACAATGAGGTCACACACCTCCTCTTTCACCTTGCACTTTGTTAAAAATAAATTCTCTCTCTGAATGGGAACTTCTTCCTTTTCAGATTGGACTTGTAAGGCCCTTCTCAACACCATACTATTTTTCTCAGGAAAACAGTTATCCACTGGTTCATCTTCTTGATCTTGTTCTTCATCCTCTTCATGAGGATCATGAAGAAACTCGTCCTCCTCCTCTTCTTCTTCAATGGGAAAAGGTTGAGTTGTCATGGCTTTGATCTCCCTTATAGTCAAAGCACGAGAATTTGGGAAATTGCGCTTATAGTGTCCTCTTCCATGACACTTGAAACAGACTATTTCACTTAGATCAGAGCAATGTTTTTGCCTCTATCCTTGTTTGAGGAATCAAAAGTGTTTGGGATTCTTTTGGGGGGGTTAGGAAAAGATGGATTGGGTCTAGGGACAAAAGGCTAATTTTGGGCTTGTGGTGGAAAATTGGGTTTCTTGAATTTAGGGTCAAAAGGAGACATGGGCTTCTTCTTCCTCCTTTGGTTGTCAAACTTGACAGCCAATTTACAAACTTCATCAAAAGTTAAGTTCGGATGAACATCAACTTTTTCATAAACTTCTCGATCTAACCCAGCCATGAACCTTCCTAGTCTCAACTCTTCGTTTTCCTCAAGTTCACAAACAATGGAGAGTCTCTCAAACTCCTTGATATATTCCTCCACTGAACCACCTCCTTGTTGTAAAGTACTCCACTTTACATATAGTGATTGCTTATAATTAGAGGGCACAAATTGACCTCTAAGTTTCTTCTTCAATTTGACCCAAGTAAAAATTCGGGCTTTGCCATTGTTTTCTCTCTTTCTTTGGACACCTTTTAACCAAGTTTCAGCATACCTGGTTATTTTCACTTTAGCAACCCTAAATTTTTGCTCATCATCTTGGATGTCTTTGAAGTCAAAGAATCGCTCCAAGGATTGTTCCCATTCTAGGTACCTTTCGGGATCAAGAGTACCATCAAACTCATCCAGATCAACCCTTAGATTTCGATCATCAAACCTAGGGGGATTATTGGTCTCCCTATTTTCATGTGTGAAAATTTGAGCCATCAATGCCGTGACATTGTTTAAAAGTTGCTCATTTGTTTCAATGAGTCTTTGCTGATTTTCCTCCAAGATTCGAAGGTGTCTCTCTTGAGGAGTTTCATTGGGATCCATTTTTTTTTAAAAAAAAGAGAATCTGTTTCCCCCTACCTGACGCGCCAAATGATGTAAAAACTAGTAGGAAAGAACTAGTAATTACGAGAAAAATGGATCACAAATTAGGCTAAGAAAATGGACAGATTATTTAGGCTTTTTTAAGTTTAGAGTATGTGTTTAGGCTAGAAAAGGATATATTTTTGTGGGGAAAATGGACATAAAATGGCGTGGCTTTTGTGGAGAAAAAGGCTTTGAATTTTTATGGAAATAGAAGAGAAAACAGAGAGTAGATTGTAAGGAATACTCACTTGAACAATCTGAGATATGTAGGTAAGGATTTCTCATACAACCTATTAGGTGTAGATCCAAGGGAAGGAGTACTCACTTAACCCTACCTAGAGAGACTACGAAAATTTGTGTGGAGGATTTCTCACTTGCCACTCAAATTCGTCAAGATAATATCTTGGAAAATCACAAGCAATTCACACGAAATTGACAAGTAAAAGATTCAAAAGTTCAAACATCAACAACTATTTTTCATTAAAAACATGCGATACTTATAGGCAACAAACCCTAGCATGCATACTACGAAAATTAATGCTAAGAAGAACGAAAATCAAACCAAATAAAAACAAACCAACCAAGAGTCCAATGTCCGTTTACATATTAAAGCCAAAATAATAAAATCAGTAAAACAATATTCTCCTTGGACACACGAACGGATGGATCTCTTCATCTTCAATACTTGATTTGTTTCCTCTTCGTCTCTTGATGTATCCACCGTAAATATTCGTCCTTAATACCGTGGTAATAAACCTAGGCAACTCCAAGAGACCCTCATCCTTTCATATGGATGTAAACATCAAAAGACTTTTGAGAAATGAATTGTTGATCTTTTAAACCACAAAACCCATGCATTGAATCACCCATCAATATCCTTCTTCAATGTCTTGTAACTTTGGTCTTCAATTCTCATCAAACCGTCAATAAACCATAAGTTATAAAGGTTTTAAAGAGAGGAATAATACCCACAGTTAATAGCCACGAAACTCCCACAAAACCCTTCAACTTTTTCTCCCAAAAATTCATGGTTTAATGTGTTTGTTTTGCAAAGTAACTTCAGCCATTAACCCTCTTCAAAAACCCTAATAATACCCTTAAAATCGTCCAAAACAATCAAGGAATCAGAAAACGTGTGAAAGGTTAAGGAAACAACCCTTAAATCAAGTCATTAATCCCATAACAACCCCATGTAGCTTGGTCTTCCTTCCTTCCTTAAATTAGTGCCCTTTAATTGCATGGGACGAACATAACCACCATCCAACCTAAATCCATGCAATAGTCCACACTTTGCCCTTAAATCATGCTAATCAGTCCAAATTAGCCCATCCTTTCCTTAAGCACACCCAAATCAGTCCAAAATGAAAGAAGATATGGAAATCTTCCCAAATCTTACAATATTCCAAGATTTCCAAATCTTCCCAAAACTCTATATGCAACCCCCTTTTTCCATGCCCCTTATTCAGCAAATCCAACCCCTTTTCACCCCAAACCTCACGTGATTAATCCCAAAAAATCTCTTTAGACCCATGCACAAATCAGCAAGAAAATACCCAAGCCACTTCATACGCCAACTCACCTTGGGTCCCACGGACATTCATGCACAAGCCTATCTCCTTTTATTGCCTAAACATTAGTAACTACTTTAACTAAATTACCTAACTTTAATTAATTAATTAATCAGATTAACTAATTAAAATAAAACTCCTTTATTTTTAAAGAAAAATTCCTCCATCACCTTATTCTAGTTTTCCAAAGAGGAAAGACTAGAATACCCTTGCAAAGAAATAAATGGGCCATGTAACCTAAAATGGTCCAACCCATTTTCTTCAAAAGACTTTGCCAACAAAATTTCCTTATTAGTAAAAAATGGAATTTCAGAATTTCCATCACCAACATAGCCTAGTTTCAAGTGTTCATGCATTGAAAACGAGCCTTAGAAGCATTTCACTAAGTTCTAAATCGATGTTCGTGATTTTCAAGAGAATGGGGGCCGGAAATTGTTCTAACTCGCCAATTTTTCAAATTTCTTATCAAAATAACATATAACTCGAACTAACATACCAATATAACCTAGTGACAAGTGTTCATGCATTGAAAACAAGCCTTAGAAGCATTTCACTAAGTTCTAAATCGATGTTCGTGATTTTCAAGGGAAAGGGGGCCGGAAAGGGTTCTACCTCGCTTGTTTTTGAAATTTCTTATCAAAATATCCTAGAACTTGCATTAACATACCAAATAGCCTAGTTTCAAGTGTTCATGCATTTAAAATGAGCCTTAGAAGCATTTCACTAAGTTCTATATCGATATTCGTGATTATTAAGGGAAAGGGGGTGGGAAAGGGTTCTACCTCGCCTATTTTTCAAATTTCTTATCAAAATAACCTATAACTTGCACGAACATACCAATATAGCCTAGTTACAAGTGTTCATGCATTGAAATCGAGCTTTAGAGGCATTTCACTAAGTTGTAAATCGATGTTCGTGATTTTCAAGGGAAAAGGGGGCCCAAAGGGTTCGGTCTCGCCTATTTTTAAAATTTCTCATCAAAATAACCTAGAGATTGCACTAACATACCATTATTTTTACTAGTTACAAGTGTTCATGCATTGAAAACGATCCTTAGAAGAATTTCCCTATGTTCTAAATCGATGTTCTTTATTTTCAAGGGAAAGGGGGGTGGAAAAGGTTCTACCTCGCCTCCTTTTCAAATTTCTTATCAAAATAACCTAGAACTTGCACTAACATACCATGATTGCCTAGTTATAAGTGTTCTTGCATTGAAAACAAGCCTTAGAAGAATTTCACCAAGTTCTAAATCGATGTTCATGATTTTCAAGGGAAAGGGGGCCGGAAAGGGTTCTACCTCGCCTGTTTTTCGAATTTCTTATCGAAATAACTATAACTTGCACTAACATACCAATATAGCCTAGTTACAAGTGTTCATGCATGTTAAATGAGCCTTAGAAGCATTTCACTATGTTCTAAACTGATGTTCGTGATTTTCAAGGGATAGAGGGCCGGAAAGGGTTATACCTCGCTTGTTTTTGAAATTTCTTATCGAAATAACCTATAACTCGCACTAACATACCAATATAGCCTAGTTACAAGTGTTCATGCATTGAAAACGAGCCTTAGAAGCATTTCACTAAGTTCTAAATCGTTGTTCGTGATTTTCAACGGAAAGGGGGCCGGAAAGGATTCTACCTCGCCTGTTTTTAAAATTTCTTATCAAAATAACCTAAAAATGACACTAAGATACCAATATAGCCTAGTCACAAGTGTTCATGCAATCAAAATGAGCCTTAGAAGCATTTCACTAAGTTCTAAATCGATGTTCGTGATTTTCAAGGGAAAGGGGGCCATAAAGGGTTCTACCTCGCTTATTTTTTAAATTTCTTATCGAAGTAACCGAGAACTTGCACTAACATACCAATATAGCCTATTTTCAAGTTTTCATGATTGAAACCGAGCCTTAGAAGCGTTTCACTAAGTTCTAAATCGATGATCGTGATTTTCAAGAGAATGGGGGCCGGAAATGGTTCTAAATCGCCTATTTTTCAAATTTTTTTATCAAAATAACCTAGAACTTGTGCTAACAACATACCAATATAGCCTAGTTACAAGTGCTCATACATTGAAAACGAGCCTTAGAAGCATTTCACTAATTTCTAAATCGATGTTCGTGATTTTCAAGGGAAAGGGGGCCGGAAAGGGTTCTACCTCGCCTGTTTTTCGAATTTCTTATCGAAATAACCTATAACTCGCACTAACATACCAATATAGCCTAGTTACAAGTGTTCATTCATTCAAGACGAGCCTTAGAAGCATTTCACTAAGTACTAAATCGGTGTTCGTGATTTTCAAGGGAAAGGGGGCCAGAAAGGGTTCTACCTCGCTTATTTTTAAAATTTCTTATCGAAATAACCTAGAACTTGCACTAACATACAAATATAGCCTATTTTCAAGTGTTAATGCATTGAAACCGAGCCATAGAAATGTTTCACTAAGTTCTAAATCGATGTTCGTGGTTTTCAAGGGAAAGGGGTTTAGAAGGGGTTCTACCTCACCTGTTTTTCAAATTTCTTATCAAAATAACCTATAACTTGCACTAACATACCAATATAGCCTAGTTACAAGTGTTCATGCATTGAAAATGAGCCTTAGAAGCATCTCACTAAGTTCTAAATTGATATTCGTGATTTTCAAGAGAATGGGGGCCGGAAAGGGTTCTAATTCGCCTATTTTTCAAATTTCTCATCAAAATAACATAGAACTTGCGCTAATATACCAATATAGCCTAGTTACAAGTGTTCATACATTGAAAACGAGCCTTAGAAGCATTTCACTAACTTCTAAATCGATGTTCGTGATTTTCAAGGGAAAGCGGGCCGGAAAGGGTTCTACCTCACCTGTTTTTCGAATTTCTTTCCGAAATAAACTATAACTCGGACTAATGTACCAATATAGCCTAGTTACAAGTGTTCATGCATTTAAAATGAGCCTTAGAAGCATTTCACTAATTTTAAATTGATGTTCGTGATTTTCAAGGGAAAGGGGGTTAGAAAGGGTTCTACCTCGCTTGTTTTTGAAATTTCTTATCAAAATAACCTAGAACTTGCATTAACATACCAATATAGCCTAGTTACAAGTATTCATGCATTGAAAATGAGCCTTAGAAGCATTTCACTAAGTTCTAAATCGAGTTTTGTGATTTTCAAGGGAAAAGGGGTCGAAAAGGGTTTTACCTCGCCTTTTTTTCAAATTTCTTATCAAAATAACCTATAACTTGCACTAACATACCAATTTAGCCTAGTTACAAGTGTTTATGCATTGAAAACGAGCCTTAGAAGAATTTCACAAAGTTCTAAATCGATGTTCGTTATTTTCAAGGGAAAGGGGGCCGAAAGGGTTCTACCTCGCCTGTTTTTTGAATATCTTATTGAAATAACCTATAACTCTCACTAACATACCAATATAGCCTAGTTACAAGTGTTTATGGATTGAAAACGAGCCTTAGAAGCATTTCACTACGTTCTAAATCGATGTTCGTGATTTTCAAGGGAAAGGGGGCCGGAAAGGGTTCTACCTCGCTTGTTTTTGAAATTTCTTATCAAAATAACCTAGAACTTGCATTAACATACCAATTTAGCCTATTTTCAAGTGTTTATGCATTGAAATCGAGCCTGAGAAGCATTTCACTAAGTTCTAAATCGATGTTCCTGATTTTCATGGGAAAGAGGGCCGGAAAGGGTTATACCTCGCTTGTTTTTGAAATTTCTTATCGAAATAACCTATAACTCGCACTAACATACTAATATAGCCTAGTTACAAGTGTTTCATACATTGAAAACGAGCCTTAGAAGCATTTCACTAAGTTCTAAATCGTTGTTCGTGACTTTCAACGAAAAGGGGGCGGGAAAGTATTCTACCTCGCCTGTTTTTAATATTTCTTATCAAAATAATCTATAACTGACACTAAGATACCAATATAGCCTAGTTACAAGTGTTCATGCATTCAAAACAAGCCTTAGAAGCATTTCACCAAGTTCTAAATCGATGTTCGTGATTTTCAAGGGAAAGGGGGCCAGAAAGGGTTCTACCTCGCTTATTTTTTAAATTTCTTATCGATATAACCTAGAACTTGCACTAACATACCAATATAGCCTATTTTCAAGTGTTCTTGATTGAAACCGTGCCTTAGAAGCATTTCACTAAGTTCTAAATCGACGATCGTGATTTTCAAGAGAATGGGGGCCAGAAAGGGTTCTAACTCGCCTATTTTTCAAATTTTTTATCAAAATAACCTAGAACTTGTGCTAACATACCAATGTAGCCTAGTTACAAGTGCTCATACATTGAAAACGAGCCTTAGAAGCATTTCACTAATTTTTAAATTGATGTTTGTGATTTTTAAGGGAAAGGGGGCCAGAAAGGGTTCTACCTTGCCTGTTTTTCGAATTTCTTATCGAAATTACATATAACTCGCACTAATATACCAATATAGCCTAGTTACAAGTGTTCATTCATTCAAAACGAGCCTTAGAAACATTTCACTAAGTTCTAAATCGATGTTCACGATTTTGAAGGGAAAGGAGGCCAAAAAGGGTTCTACATCGCTTATTTTTAAAATTTCTTATCGAAATAACCTAGAACTTGCACTAACATACCAATATAGCCTATTTTCAAGTGTAAATGCATTGAAACTGAGCCTTAGAAACGTTTCACTAAGTTCTAAATCGATGTTCGTGGTTTTCAAAGGAAAGGGGGTTAGAAAGGGTTCTACCTCGCCTGTTTTTGAAATTTCTAATCAAAATAACCTATAACTTGCACTAACATACCAATATAGCTTAGTTACAAGTGTTCATGCATTGAAATTGAGCCTTAGAAGCATTTCACTAAGTTCTAAATCTATGTTCGTGATTTTCAAGGGAAAGCGGGCCGGAAAGGGTTCTACCTCACCTGTTTTTCGAATTTCATTCCGAAATAACCTATAACTCGGACTAACATACCAATATAGCCTAGTTACAAGTGTTTATGCATTAAAAACAAGCCTTAGAAGCATTTCACTAATTCTTAATTGATGTTCATGATTTTCAAGGGAAAGGGGGTCAGAAAGGGTTCTACCTAGGGATGGTAACGGACCGTATCTGGACCGGGTCCTGATAGATCCAGATCCGGATCCGTTTTTCAAGGATGGATCCAGATCCAGATCCAGATCCGCTGGGTATGAAAAGTAAGGATCCAGATCCAGATCCAACGGATCCGGGTCCAAAACGGGTCCAAAACGGATCTTGCATATTTAGGTGTATTTACCACCATAAGGGATAATTTGGGTGGGAAGACCTTTTTTGTGCTATTATATTATTGTTTATAATACTCCGTAACTAGAAAAATGAATTTGTAATTGAAATTATGGACTTTATTATACACATTAGAACATTTGCCTAGACATTAATGAGAAAAGAACATTATTTTTCAGATCGAATTATAAAGAAAATTACAGTATTTTAAATTAGACAAATTAAAAAAATGTTATCAAAATCAATTTTTCATTCTTTTTCAATAGATATCCAAATCAACCTTATTTGAATACTTCTTACTAACGGTCGAACTTTATCTTACTATCATTCTCTCCTTTCTTTGTTGGTTACTGGTTTGTAAATATATTAGTATCACGAAAAATATTTCAAGACGGGTCCAAAACGGGTCCTAAACGGGTATTATGGTTGGACCCGTACCCGGATCCGTTTTTCAGTCATAGGACCGGATCCGACCCGGATCCGTCGGGTCTAAATTTTGAAGACCCATATCCGTAAAAACGGATATGGATCCACGAATCCGGGTCGGGTCCAATACCCATTGCCATCCCTAGTTCTACCTCGCTTGTTTTTGAAATTTTTTATCAAAATAACCTAGAACTTGCATTAACATACCAATATAGCCTAGTTACAAGTGTTCATGCATTAAAAACAAGCTTTAGAAGCATTTCACTAATTCTAAATTGATGTTCGTGATTTTCAAGGGAAAGGGGGTCAGAAAGGGTTCTACCTCGCTTGTTTTTGAAATTTCTTATCAAAAAAACCTAGAACTTGCATTAACATACCAATATAGCCTAGTTACAAGTGTTCATGCTTTGAAAACGAGCCTTAGAAACGTTTCACTAAGTTCTAGATCGATGTTCGTGGTTTTCAAGGGAAAGGGGGGTAGAAAGGGTTCTACCTCGCCTGTTTTTCCAAATTTCTTATCAAAATAACCTAGAACTTGCACTAACATACCAATATAGCCTAGTTACAAGTGCATGCATTGAAAACGAGCCTTAGAAGAATATCACTAAGTTCTAAATCGATGTTCGTGATTTTCAAGGGAAAGGGGGCCGGAAAGGGTTCTACCTTGCTTGTTTTTGAAATTTCTTATCAAAATAACCTAGAACTTGCATTAACATACCAATTTAGCCTAGTTTCAAGTGTTCATGCATTGAAAATGAGCCTTAGAAGCATTTCACTAAGTTCTAAATCGATGTTCGTGATTTTCAAGGGAAAGGGGGCCGAAAAGGGTTTTACCTCACTTGTTTTTGAAATTTCCTTATCAAAATAACCTAGAACTTGCATTAACATACCAATATAGCCTATTTTCAAGTGTTCATGCATTGAAAACGAGCCTTAGAAGCATTTCACTAAGTTCTAAATCGATGTTCGTGATTTTCAAGGGAAAGGGGGCCAGAAAGGATTCCAACTCGCCTATTTTTCAAATTTCTTATCAAAATAACCTAGAACTTGCACTTACATACTAATATTGCCTAGTGACAAGTGTTCATGCATTGAAAACAAGGCGTAGAAGCATTTCTTTAAGTTTTCAATCGATGTTCAGGACTTTCAAGGGAAAGGGGGCCGGAAAGTATTCTACCTCGCCTATTTTTCAAATTTCTTATCAAAATAACCTGGAAGTTGCACTAACATACCAATATAGCTTAGTTCCAAGTGTTCATGCATTGAAAACGAGCCTAAGAAGCATTTCACTAAGTTTTCAATCGATGTTAGTTACTTTCAAGTGAAAGGGGGCCGGAAAGGGTTCTACCTCGCGAATTTTTCAATTTTCTTATCAAAATAACCTTTAACTTGCAGTAACATACCAATATAGCCTAGTTACAAGTGTTCATGCATTGAAAACGAGCCTTAGAAGCATTTCACTAAGTTCTAAATTGATGTTCGTGATTTTCAAGGTAAAGGGGGCCGGATAGGGTTCTAGCTGTCCTATTTTTGAAATTTCTTATCAAAATAACCTATAACTATCATAACATACCAATATAGCCTAGTTACAAGTGGTCATGCATTGAAAACGAGCCTTAGAAGGATTTCACTAACTTCTAAATCGATGTTCGTGATTATCAAGGGAAAGAGGGCCGGAAAGGGTTCTACCTTTCCTAAAAATATTAGAATTCTAGCTTGAATAAAACTCCTTCTTTTTCTAAAAATATTAGAATTCTAGCTTGAATAAAACTCCTTCAATTCGCCTTGATCTCCAAGCAGCCGCCACCTATTAAAATTCAATCTTGAGTAGGAATCCATCTTGAAATAGGAAATGTAACCTTGGGTGCCAAGTATCATTACACGGTTTTCTAACTAACTTAACTAACTACTCTAACTAACTCACACGTACAAAATAATCAAGAAAATAAAGAAAATAAAGAAACCTAGGGTCTAAACCAAGAAAAACCCTTTCAAGTGAAAGGTAAAAACTTGTAGACAAAAATCTAAGAAAGCTTTTAAAGAAACCTTAAAGAACTATCAAGAAGCTTCAAGAAACTCCCAAGAACGCCACCTTACAAAGCGTTGCTTTGTCTTGATGCCCCAGATAGTAAGCTTGACCTATTGAAGAAGCTTCCAAGTATAGATTCATGCTTTCTTGACTTTCTTGGAATAATTCTTCAACATGCTCGTCATTCACATTGATGCACACATCATCCTCCCCTTCTTCAAAAGAATTTGCCCTCAAATCTTCAATAGCATCATCTGGCACATACTTCACCAAATCTCCAACATTGAATGTTGCGCTTACACCATATTCTCCCGGCAATTCAAGCTTATATGCATTCTCATTAATCTTCTCAATAATCTTGAACGGCCCCTCACTTCTTGGCATCAATTTATTCTTTCGTTTGCTAGGAAATCTTTCTTTTCTCAAGTGTAACCACACCAAGTCGCCAACTTCAAAACTTTGTGGCTTTTTGTTCTTGTTAGCTCGTGCTTTGTAGAGTTCATTGACACGTTCAATCCTAGCTCTAACTTGTGCGTGTAGCTTCATCATGTACTTGATTTTAGCCTCGGCATCCTTATGAATTAATTCCCCTTTTGGAATTTCAATCAAATCAATGGGCATTCTGGGATTGACACCATAAACAACTTCAAATGGCTTGTGTTTTGTGGCATAAGTAGGTGATCTATTATAAGCAAACTCGGCATGAGCAAGCTTAATATCCCAATCTTTTTGCGTTTTGCTCACTAGTCCACGTAAAAGCACACCAAGAGTTCGATTTGTTACCTCCGTTTGTCCGTCCGTTTGTGGGTGATATGATGTACTAAATAATAGCTTCGTTCCCACCAATTTCCATAGTGATTTCCAAAAGAAACTCATGAACTTTGTATCACGATCACTCACAATACTATTCGGCAACCCATGTAGTCTCACCACTTCCTTGAAATACAATTCTGCCACTTTCATAGCATCGTCCACTTTGTGACAAGGTATGAAATGAGCCATCTTGGAAAATCGATCCACTACAACCATGATTGAGTCCTTGGCAAACCAACTATAAAATCCATAGACACGTCCTCCCAAGGTGAATCTGGCACGGGCAAGGGCGTATATAAGCCTTGATGAAACATAGCCTTGGCTTTTTGACATGTTGCACACCTAGAAACTATTAATTGTACATCCGCTAGCATTCTAGGCCAATAAAAATGCTCTTGCAACATAGTTAAGGTTTTTGTTATGCCAAAATGTCCCGCTATCCCTCCACCATGCACTTCTCTTACTATTAATTCTCTAATAGAACACTTAGGCACGCACAAACGATTCCCCTTGAAAAGAAAACCGTCTTGTAAAACATAGGAACCTACGGCCCCCTTGGAACACTCCTCTAGGATTGTAGAGAAATCCACGTCCCCCTTATAGTACTCCTTGATTAACTCAAAACCAAGTAGTTTACAATTCAATACTCCAAGCAACGTGTGTCTTCTAGATAGTGCATCGGCCACTACATTTGCTTTCCCCTCTTTATACTTCGAAGAAAAATTGAAAGCTTGTAGAAACTCTACCCATTTAGCATGTCTAGGGTTCAATTTTTGTTGACCATGAATGTACTTCAAAGCTTCATGATCACTATGCAACACAAAGTGATTTGGGTGCAAATAGTGACTCCAATGGTCCAATGCTCGCACAATAGCATAGAACTCCTTGTCCTAGGTAGAATAGTTCAATCTAGCACCGTTTAATTTCTCACTAAAATAGGCAATAGGGCGCTTCTTTTGAACCAAAACGGCACCAATCCCCTCACCACTAGCGACGGTTTCTACCTCAAATGGTTGTGAAAAATCCGGCAATGCAAGTACAGGTGCTTCACATAGCTTCCTTTTGATCAAATCAAATGCACGTTGGGCTTCCTTGGTCCACTCGAATTTTCCCTTATCTTTCTTCAAGCATTCGGTCATCCAACTATTGTGGAAAAATTCTTCACAAATCTTCTATAAAATGACGCTAGACCATGAAACGATCTAACTTCACTCACATTGGTAGGTACGGGCCAAGTCTTGATAGCTTCAACCTTGGATTGATCCACGGACACACCATCTTTGGATACTACATACCCTAGAAACGTCATGCTAGGAACAAGAAAATAGCATTTTTCCAATTTTGCATACAAATTCTTCTTCCTAAGAACCTCAAAAACGCTTCTCAAATGCATTAGATGATCATTGAAATTTTCAGAATAAATCAATATGTCATCCAAATAAACAACTACGAACTTTCCAAGAAATGGTTTTAACACCTCGTTCATCAATCTCATAAATGTACTAGGCGCATTGGTTAGACCAAAAGGCATGATTAACCACTCGTACAACCCCACTTTAGTCTTGAAAGCCGTCTTCCATTCGTCTCCTTCTCTCATGCGTATTTGATGATAGCCACTCATAAGATCAATCTTGGAAAATAGCTTTGAACCATGCAATTCGTCTAACAAATCATCAAGTCTAGGTATAGGAAATCTATACTTGATGGTTATGTTGTTCACACTCCTCAATCAATGTACATATGCCAACTCCCATCTTTTTTTGGAACTAGCAATGTAGGCACGGCACATGGGCTCATACTCTTTCTATACTCTTTCTCACGTAGCCTCTTTGCATCAATTCCTCTATTTGACGTTGCATTTCCTTTGTTTCTTCCGGATTACTTCTATATGCTGCCTTGTTAGGTAGTGGAGCTCCCGGAATAAGATCAATTTGGTGTTCAATACCACGAATTGGTGGTAATCCCGGTGGTAATTCACTAGGAAAAACGTCACAATACTCTTGCAATACCACTTCTAATTCCACGGGCCTCTTTTCTTATTTACTCTCATTCACTTGCACATTGTTAGCCACCATAATATATACTATATTGTTATTGTTGATCTCTTTCTCTAACTCCTTTTCCCCAATTAAATATGCACCTTTCGAACTAGGGTTAAATTTAGTTATTCTATGATCAACTCGTGGTTTCAATGCATATGATTTTTCCCCCTTCCCTTTTCGAATTATATACACATTTGTCCTACCATTAAACTTGACAAATCTATCATATTGCCATGGTCTACCCAATAAGATATGACAAGCATCCATGGGGCATACATCACATAAAACTTTATCATGATATTTGCCAATTGATAAGGTGATTAGGGCTTGTTTCGTTACCTTTACGTCACTAGCATCATTGAGCAATGTAGCTTGTAGGGTTTTGGGTGATCGGATGTAGGCCACTCTAATTTGTTGATCAAATTTGTAGACACCACATTTGTGCAACTTCCCGAGTCTATTATTACGTCACACAATCGATCTTCCACCTTGCACCTTGTTCAAAAGATTTTCTCTCTTTGATTCTCTTCAATGGGCATAGGTTTAGAGTGAAGAGCTCTCCTTAGAACCAAGCTCTTTCCTTGCGTTTCACCATCAACCTCTTCGGCACTGCCCTCCTCTTCTTCAAAATCACGTTCTTGCTCGACCGCAATCTCCATGTCACTACTTCCCTCGCACCTAGCTTTCTCTTCTTTCCATTCTTGAGCCGTCATAGTGTGTTTTGAGTAGCAATGGCTTGCTATATGGCCAACACTCCCACATTTAAAACATTTTCTATCTTCGGTCACCTTCTTGCTAGCTTCGTTTTTGGGCTTATTATCTTTAGCATACGAACTAGAAGAAGCCTTATCAAAGGTAGGCTTATCACTAGCCTTTGTGAACGTGTGTGTGAACGGCTTCACACTTGAGGTCTTCTTGGCCTTGAATTGTTTTTCATTCTTAATGGCCGCCTTGCATACTTCTTCAAATGAATAGTATTCGTGCAATTCAATCTTCTCTTGAATATTTTCGTTCAAACCTGCAATAAAACGTGCTATTTTGTGCTCTAGAATTTCTTCTAAATCACACAATAAACATAGTTTCTCAAATTCACACAAATAAGCCTCCACGGATTGATTTCCTTGCTTAAAAGTTTACATCTTGAGATACACTTCTTGCACGTACTCATGGGGCACAAATTGACGCTTCATATATTTCTTTAATTGTGTCCAAGTATTGATCTTGGATCGTCCCTCCTTGCGTCTCTTTTTCTTGAGATTATCATACCATAAACTCGTATAACCCGTGAGTTTTAATTCAGCAATTTTGCACCTCTTTCGTTCATCATACTCCTTGTAATCAAAGAGTGTTTCAGCTCTTCTAACCCACTCAAAATATTTTTCGGGGTCTAGCATACTCCCATTGAATTCCGGAAAATCTAGCCTTATATTTAGGTCATCATCTTTGGCCTTGTTCTTCCGTCTATGCCTTCTAGGTTCATCACTTGAAGATGAATCTTTATGGCGTGATCTACTTGCTTTTCTCCTTTCATATTCGTCTTCACTTGAACTAGAACTTGCAACTGATTTGTTCTTCCTTGAAGATGAAGTTTTGTCACGTTCGTCAAGCCTATCCAATACTTCTTGTAATTGTTGTGACAATCACTCTATTTGACGATCCCTTCGCAAGTTATGCGCTTGATCAAGGTTCAAACCCCTTGGAATCCCTGGGATTTCTTTGTCACTCATTGTTCCTACACAAACCAGGTTAGTTTATGCAAAAATCTTGATTAAAAGATTGAGTCTTGATTGATTCTTAAAGCAAATAAAAACCGTTCTCCAAATCGCAACTCCGTGTAATAATCTCAAAAGTTTGAGGTTGCACAGACTTCGTTACTCGTCCAATTGACATGAAATTTTGAAACCATGTTGATCTTCGTTTTCTGAAACTTTCCACAAAATTTCAGCCAAAAATTCCAAGGCAAATGTCACCAAAAACACTGATACCACGATGATGTGATTCTTGATCCGAAAACCAAGTTTTCACAAGGATATGTTCTAAGCTTCGTCCTATACAGATAAATCACCAAGAACTAAGCTAGAACCGAGTTTAATTAATTAAGAGTCCACCTAATTAATCAAACCAATGAATGTTTTAACTAAAACACCCAAAACAGCAACTAACTCGCAAGTTAGCCAAAGAAATATTTAGGTAATCCAACAAAAATATCACTCGTAAATAAATGTGTTTTTTATTAATCAAATTCATGAAAAGTCTCTCTGAAAACCGTGAATTACAAAGAACATTTATATAGCAATCTTTTCCTAAAAATATTAGAATTCTAGCTTGAATAAAACTCCTTCTTTTTCTAAAAATATTAGAATTCTAGCTTGAATAAAACTCCTTCAATTCGCCTTGATCTCCAAGCAGCCGCCACCTATTAAAATTCAATCTTGAGTAGGAATCCATCTTGAAATAGGAAACGTAACCTTGGGCGTCAAGTATCATTACACGGTTTTCTAACTAACTTAACTAACTACTCTAACTAACTCACACGTATAAAATAATCAAGAAAATAAAGAAAATAAAGAAACCTAGGGTCTAAACCAAGAAAAACCCTTTCAAGTGAAAGGTAAAAACTTGTAGACAAAAATCTAAGAAAGCTTTTAAAGAAACCTTAAAGAACTATCAAGAAGCTTCAAGAAACTCTCAAGAACGCCACCATACAAAGCGTGGCTTTGTCTTGATGCCCCAGATAGTAAGCTTGACCTATTGAAGAAGCTTCCAAGTATAGATTCATGCTTTCTTGACTTTTTTGGAATAATTCTTCAACATGCTCGTCATTCACATTGATGCACGCATCATATAGCCTAGTTACAAGTGGTCATACATTTTAAATGACCCTTAGAAGCATTTCACTAAGATCTAAATCGATGTTCATGATTTTCAAGGGAAAGGGGGCCGGAAAGGATTTCTACCACGCCTATTTTTCAAATTTCTTATCAAAATAATCTAGAACTTGCACTAACATACCAATATAGCCTAGTTACAAGTGTTCATGCATTGAAAACTAGCCTTAGAAGCATTTCACTAAGTTCTAAATCGATGTTCGTGATTTTCAAGGGAAAGGGGGCCGAAAAAGGGTTCTACCTCGCCTATTTTTCAAATTTCTTATCAAAATATCCTAGAACTTGCACTAACATACCAATATAGCCTAGTTACAAGTGTGCATGCATTGAAAACAAGCCTTAGAAGCATTTCACTAAGTTCTAAATCGATGTTCGTGATTTACAAGGGAAAGGGGGCCGGAAAGGGTTCTACCTCACCTAATTTTCAAATTTATTATCAAAATAACCTAGAACTTGCACTAACATAGAAATACAGCCTAGTTACAAGTGTTCATGCATTGAAAACGAGCCTTAGAAGTATTTCACTAAGTTCTAAATGGATGTTCGTGATTTTCAAGGGAAAGTGGGCCGGAAAGGGTTCTACCTCGCCTATTTTTCAAATTTCTTATCGAAATAACCTAGAACTTACACAAACATACCAATATTGCCTAGTTACAAGTTTCATGCATTGAAAACAAGCCTTAGAAGAATTTCACTCAGTTTTAAATCGATGTTCGTGATTTTCAAGGGAAAGGGGGGCCGGAAAGGGTTCTTACTCACCTATTTATGAAATTTCTTATCAAAATAACCTAGAACTTGCACTAACATACAAATATCGCCTAGTTACAAGTATTCATGCATTGAAAACGAGCCTTACAAGCATTTCACTATGTTCTAAATCGATGTTCATGATTTTCAAGGGAAAGAGGGCCGGAAAGGCTTCTACCTTGCCTATTTTTGAAATTTCTTATCTAAATAACCTATAACTTGCACTTAAATACCAATATAGCCTAGTTATAAGTGTTCATGCATTAAAAACGAGCCTTAGAAGATTTCACTAAGTTCTAAATCGATATTCGTGATTTTCAAGGAAAAGGGGACCGGAAAGGGTTCTAACTCGCTTATTTTTCAAATTTCTTATCAAAATAACCTAGAACTTAGACTAACATACCAATATATCCTAGTTACAAGTGTTCTTGCATTGAAAACGAGCCTTAAAGCATTTCACTAAGTTTTCAATCGATGTTTGTGACATTCAAGTGAAAGGGGGCTGGAAAGGGTTCTACCTCGCCTATTTTTCAAATATCTTATCAAAATAACCTAGAACTTGCACTAACATACCAATATAGTCTATTTACAAGTGTTCATGCATTGAAAACGAGCCTTAGAAGCATTTCACTAAGTATTCAATCGATGTTTGTCATTTTCAAGGGAAAGGGGCCGGAAAGGGTTCTACCTCGCTTATTTTTCGAATTTCTTATCAAAATAACATATAACTTGCACTAACATACCAATATAGCCTAATTACAAGTGTTCATACATTTAAAATGACCCTTAGAAGCATTTCACTAAGTTCAAAATCGATGTTCAGGATTTTCATGGGAAAAGGGGCCGGAAAGGGTTCTACCTCGCCTTTTTTCAAATTTCTTTTCAAAATAACGTATAACTTGCACTTACATACCATTATAACTTACTTACAAGTTTCATGCATTGAAAACGAGATTTAGAAGCATTTCACTAAGTTTTAAATCGATGTTCGTGATTTTCAAGGGAAAGGGGGTCGGAAAGAGTTCTACCTCACCTATTTTTTAAATTTCTTATCAAAAAAACCTAAAACTTGCACTAACATACCAATATTGCCTAGTTAAAAGTGTTCATGCATTGAAAACGAGCCTTAGAAGCATTTCTTTAAGTTTTCAATCGATGTTCGTGACTTTCATTGAAAAGGGGGCCGGAAAGGGTTCTACCTCGCCAACTTTTCAATTTTCTTATCAAAATAACCTTTAACTTGCACTAACATACCAATATTGCCTAGTTACAAGTGTTCATGCATTGAAAAAAAGCCTTAGAAGAATTTCACTAAGTTTTAAATTGATGTTCGTGATTTTCAAGGGAAAGGGGGCCGGAAAGGGTTCTACCTCACCTATTTTTCAAATTTCTTATCAAAATAACCTACAACTTGCACTAATATACCAATATTTCCTAGTTTCAAGTGTTCATTCGTTGAAAATGAACCTTAGAAGAATTTTACTAAGTTCTAAATCGATGTTCGTTATTTTCAAGCTGGAAAGGGGTATACCTCGCCTATTTTTCAAAATTCTTATTGAAATAACGTAAAACTTGCACTAACATACCAATATTCCCTAGTTACAAGTGTTCATGCATTGATAACGATCCTTAGAAGCATTTCCCTAAGTTTTCAAATGATGTTCGTGACTTTCAAGGGAAAGGGGGTCGGAAAGGGTTCTACCTCGCCTCATTTTCAAATTTTTTATCACACTAACCTATTAGTTGCACTAACATACCAAAATATCCTAGTTTCAAGTGTTCATGCATTGGAAACAAGCCTTAGAAGCATTTCACTAAGTTCTAAATCAATGTTCGTGATATTAACAGGAAAAGGGGCCAGAAAGAGTTCTACCTAACCTATTTTTCAAATTTCTTATAAAAATAACCTATAACTTGCATAACATACCAATATAGCCTAGTTACAAGTGTTCATGCATTGAAAATGAGAATTAGAAGCATTTCACTAAGTTCTAAATTGATGTTCGTGATTTTTAAGGGAAAGGGGGCCGGAAAGGGTTCTACCTCACCTATTTTTCAAATTTCTTATCAAAATAACCTAGAACTTGCACTAACATACTAATATCGCCTAGTTACAGGTGTTCATGCATTGAAAACAAGCATTAGAAGTATTACACAAAGTTCTAAATCGATGTTCGTGATTTTCAAGGGAAAGGGGGCCGGATAGGGTTCTAGCTTTCCTATTTTTGAAATTTATTATCAAAATAACCTAGAACTTGCACTAACATACCAATATAGCCTAGTTACAAGTGTTTATGCATTGAAAATGAGCCTTAAAAGCATTTCACTAAGTTTTCAATCGATGTTTGTTACTTTCAAATGAAAGGGGGCGGGAAAGGGTTCTACCTCGCCTATTTTTCAAATTTCTTAACAAAATAACTTAGAACTTGCACTAAAATACCAATATAGCCTAGTTACAAGTGTTCATGCATTGAAAACGAGCCTTAGAAGCATTTCACTAAGTTCTAAATTGATGTTCGTGATTTTCAAGGGAAAGGGGGCCGGAAAGGGTTCTACCTCGCCTATTTTTGAAATTTCTTATCAAAATAACCTATAACTTGCTCTAGCATACTAATATCGCCTAGTTACAAGTGTTCATACATTTAAAATTACCCTTAGAAGCATTTCACAAAGTTCTAAATCGATGTTCGTTATTTTCAAGGGAAAGGGGGCCAGATAGTGTTCTAGCTTTCCTATTTTTGAAATTTCTTATCAAAATAACCTAAAACTTGCATTAACATACCAATATAGCCTAGTTACAAGTGTTCATGAATTAAAAACAAGCCTTAGATGCATTTCACTAAGTTCTAAATCGATGTTCGTGATTTTTAAGGAAAAGGGGGCCGAAAAGGGTTCTAACTCGCCTATTTTTCAAACTTCTGATCAAAATAACCTAGAACTTGCACTAACATACCATTATAGCCTAGTTACAAGTGTTCATGCTTTGAAAACAAGCCTTAGAAGCATTTCACTAAGTTTTCAATCGATGTTCGTGACTTTCAAATGAAAGGGGGCCAGAAAGGGTTCTACCTCGCCTATTTTTCAAATTTCTTATCAAAATAACTTAGAACATGCACTAAAATACCAATATAGCCTAGTTACAAGTGTTCATGCATTGAAAACGAGCCTTAGAAGTATTTCAGTAAGTATTCAATTGATTTTTATGATTTTCAAGGGAAAGGGGGCCAGAAAGGGTTCTACCTCGCTTATTTTTAAAATTACTTATCAAAATAACCTATAACTTGCACTAACATACAAATATATCCTAGTTACAAGTGTTCATATAATTAAAATTACCCTTAGAAGTATTTCACTAAGTTCTAAATTGATGTTCGTTATTTTCGAGGGAAAGGGTGCCGGAAAGGGTTTCTACCACGCCTATTTTTCAAACTTATTATCAAAATAACTTAGAACTTGCACTAACATACCAATATAGCCTAGTTACAAGTGTTCATACATTTAAAATTACCCTTAGAATAATTTCACTAAGTTCTAAATCGATGTTCGTTATTTTCAAGGGAAAGGGGGCCGGAAAGGGTTTCTACCACGCCTACTTTTCAAACTTATTATCAAAATAACCTAGAACTTGCACTAACATACCAATATAGCCTAGTTAAAAGTGTTCATCCATTGAAAAGGAGCCTTAGAAGCATTTCACTAAGCTCTAAATTGATGTTCGTGATTTTCATGGGAAAAGGGGCCGGAAAAGGTTCTACCTCGCCTTTTTTTCAAATATCTTATCAAAATAACCTAGAACTTGCACAAACAAACCAATATAGCCTAGTTCCAAGTTTTCATGCATTGAAAACAAGCCTTGGAATCATTTCATTAAGTTTTAAATCGATCTTCGTGACTTTCAAGTGAAAGGGGCCGGAAAGGGTTCTACCACGCTTATTTTTTAAATTTCTTATCAAAATAACCTAGAACTTGCACTAACATACCAATATAGCCTAGTTACAAGTGTTCATGCATTGAAAATGAGCCTTAGAAGCATTTCACGATGTTCGAGATTTTCAAGAGAAAGGGGGCCGGAAAGGGTTCTAACTCTCCTATTTTTCAAATTTCTAATCAAAATAACCTATAACTTGCACTAACATACCAATATAGCCAAGTCCCAAGTGTTCATGCATTGAAAACGAGCCTTAGAAGCATTTCACTTAGTTTTAAATCGATGTTCGTGATTTTCAAGGGAAAGGGGGCCAGAAAGGGTTCTACCTCGCCTATTTTTGAAATTTCTTATCAAAATAACCTAGAACTTGCACTAACATACCAATATAGCCTAGTTACAAGTGTTCATGCATTGAAAAAGAGCCTTAAAAGCATTTCACTAAGTTTTCAATCGATGCTTGTGACTTTCAAGTTAAACGGTGCAGGAAACGGTTTTAACTCGCCTATTTTTCAAATTTCTTATAAAAATAACCTAGAAATTGCACTAAAATACCAATATAGCCTAGTTACAAGTGTTCATGCATTAAAAACGAGCCTTTGAAGCATTTCACTAAGTTTTCAATCGATGTTCGTTACTTTCAAGTTAAAGGGGGCCGGAAAGGGTTCTAACTCGCTTATTTTTAAAAAAATTTTATCAAAATAACCTCGAACTTGCACTAATATACCAATATAGCCTAGTTACAAGTGTTCATGCATTGAAAAAGATCCTTAGAAGCATTTCACTAAAAATTAAATCGATTTTCATGATTTTCAAGGGAAAGGGGGCCGGAAAGGGTTCTACCACGATTATTTTTCAAATTTCTTATCAAAATAACCTATAACTTGCACTAACATACCAATATAGCCTAAATACAAGTGTTCATACATTTAAAATTACCCTTAGAAGCATTTCACTAAGTTCTAAATCGATGTTCGTTATTTTCAAGGGAAAGGGGGCCAGAAAGGGTTTCTACCACGCCTATTTTTCAAACTTAATATCAAAATAACCTAGAACTTGCACTAACATACCAATATAGCCTAGTTACAAGTGTTCATGCATTGAAAACGAGCCTTAGAAGCATTTCACTAAGTTCTAAATTAATGTTCATGATTTTCAAGGGAAAGGGGGCCGAAAAGGGTTCTACCTCGCCTATTTTTCAAATTTCTTATAAAAATATCCTAAAACTTGCACTAACATACCAATATAGCCTAGTTACAAGTGTGCATGCATTGAAAACAAGCCTTAGAAGCATTTCACTAAGTTCTAAATCGATGTTCGTGATTTTCAAAGGAAAGGGGGCCTGAAAGGGTTCTAAGTCGCCTATTTTTCAAATTTCTTATCAAAATAACCTAGAACTAGCACTAACATACCAATATAGCGTAGTTACAAGTGTTCATGCATTGAAAACGAGCCTTAGATGCATTTAACTAAGTTCTAAATTGATGTTCGAGATTTTCAAGGAAAAGGGGGCCAGAAAGTTTTCTTACTCGCCTATTTTTCTAATTTCTTATCCAAATAACCTAGAACTTGCACTAACATACCAATATAGCCTAGTTACAAGTGTTCATGCAATGAAAACAAGCCTTAGAAGCATTTCACTAAGTTCTAAATCGATGTTCGGGGTTTTCAAGGGAAAGGGGGCTGGAAAGGGTTCTAACTCACCTATTTTTCTAATTTCTTATCAAAATAACCTAGAACTTGCACTAACGTACAAATATATAGCCTAGTTACAAGTGTTCATGTATTGAAAACGAGCCTTAGAAGCATTTCACTAAGTTCTAAATCGATGTTCGAGATTTTCAAGGGAAAGGGGGCCGGAAAGGGTTCTAACTTGCCTATTTTTCAAATTTCTTATCAAAATAACCTAGAACTGGCACTAACATACCAATATAGCCAAGTCCCAAGTGTTCATGCATTGAAAACGAGCCTTAGAAGCATTTCACTTAGTTTTAAATCGATGTTCGTGATTTTCATGGGAAAGGGGGCCGGAAAGGGTTCTACCTCGCCTATTTTTGATATTTCTTATCAAAATAACCTAGAACTTGCACTAACTGATATGATAGAGGATATCAACTTCGAAGGGTTGATTGAAGCTTCAAAGAAGGATGTTACCATGGGAGAGTTGTTGGCTTATGGAGACACGAATCTTCTAGGTGCATCAAAGGGGAACATTTGCATGTGCATGATAACATGGAAATGTGAATGAGGATTGGTGGACATGGGGAATAAGTTGGTTTTGCCTATGAGTTTTCTCCCATTTCATTTGATAGGGTTTTTCTCATTTTAGGCATAGGTGTGTTTTCAAACTTTCCTTTTTCAGGTTTTATGATTCTATAATGTGTGGAAGCCATGGAGGTGATGATTGATGGAAGGCCTTGATCAAAAGCTAAAATCTTGGAGTAATTTTTGAAGATTGAAAATTTTGACCAAGGAGGAAAATTTTAAGACAAGGGGAGGTGCTTGTTACATTGAGATGTGCTTATTACATCTTATCGGTGCTTTATTACGACTTAAGTGACATGGCAAGTGACATGGCATGGGTATGGACGTGGCTACACACATGGGATTGGATATTTAGTGTTTTACTTTAAATAAAATAGGATTAGAGTAGTTAATTTGTAATATTATCTTTTTAGATAGGATAAGATTCTAATTAAGATAAGATAGTGTTAGAGTTTTGGTAGGATTATGTAATAAATAGGTGGCATTATCCTATTGGTTATTAGGAGTCCTTTTAGAAGTAGGAGGCCTAGTCATAATATGATTGAAACTCTCAAGCTATGGGTATAAATAGATGTGCACCCAAGCTTGGAAAAATCAGATTTGGAGATTCTTTTCTATATATTCTTCAATAAACTTAGAGAGTTTGTTGTTTTTCTTTGTGTGTAACAAAGAGTTGTGAATTGGTGCTTAAAGCTTTAGATTCACGTGAGGAAGTGTAGGAATTGAGGGTGCTTTGCTTTAATCAATTCTTAAACTTTCGCCCTAGATTTTAAACCTTTGGTGCGTAGCTTTAGAGGGTTTTCTATCTAGTTCTATCCCTTTTGTGTGGATTAAGGTTTCAATACCTAGATTCACATCAACTTTTGGTGCTCTCGTTGAGAGGATTCATTAAGAGGATTCGAAGAATACTCAAGCAATATGGATTCCAGTGGTGATGATGCACACGAGATGCCACCAGGCTTCAAAAAAGGTTTAACCTTACAAGAAGCCAAAGCCTTGTGCATGGAACGCGAGTTGAAGGAACTGAAGGAACGTATGAATGAGCTGTTGCAAATCGTGGGGAAGAAGGAAAAGTCCTCAAGCAAAGGTAAACTCTCTTCTCATGAATCTAACTCTAGCGAAAGTGATGGTGAATCCAGTGTTAGAAGCTCAAGGAGGCCTAGCAAGAGGGACCCATCCTCCTCAGGTGATGATGAGGAATCATATAAAGGGCGTAGGAGAAAGAGTTTAAGGGGGAAAGAGGATCAAAGCTTGAGACTTGAAATCCCTGAGTTCAATGGCAGTTTGGACCCAGACAAATTCCTAGATTGGATCCGTAGAGTTGAACGAATTTTCAGATATAAGGACTATGATGATCATAGATCCTTTAAGGTTGCTGAACTCAAACTCACTTCTTATGCAAGTTTGTGGCTTGAAGGTTTGCAAAAGAAGAGGAGAAAGGAGGGGCGTTCCAAGATCTCATCTTGGACAAAACTAAAGAAGTACATGCAAAAAAGGTTTGTTCCTCAAGACTTTGAACAAAACAATTTTATAAAAATGCATACTTTGAAGCAAGAAAGGAGGTCTGTGGAGGAATACTTGATGGAATTCGAAAATCTAGCCATGGTGTGTGGGCTAGAGGAGAAAGAAGACCACAAGGTGGCTCGTTTTGTGGCTGGGTTAAATGACCCAATCAAGGAAAAGGTGGAATTACAACCCTATTGGAGCTTTGATGAGGTGTGTACAATAGCAACTAGGGTTGAAAGGCAAACACGTAAACCTAGAGGGATCTTTCGATCATTTGAAGCTAAAGGGGTGCGTGAGATGTCTAATGTGAAGCCTAATCTCGAGAAATCCATAAAGCCACAACCTTTTGGGAGAGATAAGGGAGGAAGTTTGAGGCCCCCTATGGGAGATCAACGAACTTGCTTCAAATGTAAGGGACAAGGCCATATCCAAAGGGATTGTCCCCATGCTAGGATTGCTACTACTCGGACTTGGGAGGAAGATGAAACCTTTGAAGAAGAGGAGCATGAGCTTGAAGAGGAAGAAGGTAACACATCTTTTGAAGTCCTAGAGGAGGATGTGGAGGAGGTGATGGCAGAAACTAGGGGATCTAGCCTAGTGTTGCGAAGGGCATTGCAATCCAAGTCCTTACCATTAGAGGAGAGCCAAAGGGAGAAAATCTTCCTCACAAGATGCAATGTCCATGGAAGACTATGTGATGTGATTATAGATTCAGGGAGCTGCACTAACGTGGTTTCTACACTCTTGGTGGACAAGTTGGAGGTGCCCACTCAAATCCATCCTCAACCATATAAGCTCCATTGGCTTAGCAAGTCAAGTGACGTAAAGGTTAGTAAACAAGCATTGATTTCGTTCAAAATTGGCAATTATGAAGATCAAGTGCTTTGTGATGTTTGTCCCATGGATGCGTGTCATATTCTCTTGGGAAGACCTTGGCAATATGACAGATTTGTGAAGTTTGATGGGAGGACAAACATATATGTTGTGAGGAAGAATGCGCAAGCCAAAGCATTTGCTTTGAAGCCTTCAATGACTCCAAAAACTTGTTCCAACAAAGATGATGGCAAGGGAGTGTTATTGGTGGATGGAAAGGAATTGGAGAAGGAGGCAAAGGCAAGTAGCATGGTTTATGTGCTGGTGGCTAAGGAGGTAGAGAACGGAGCCCACGTGGTTCCAAGATCTTTGACACCATTACTCATCGAGTTTGAAGATGTTTTTCCTGATGATTTGCCTCCGGGCTTACCACCAATTTGAGGGATTGAACATCAAATTAATCTCATTCCGGGAGCACAAATACCTAACAAGCCAGCTTATAGGTGCAATCCGGAAGAAACAAAGGAAATTCAAAGGCAAATCGAAGAACTCATGGCACGTGGGTATGTAAGGGAGAGTATGAGTCCTTGTGCAGTGCCTACTTTGATTGTGCCAAAGAAAGATGGAACTTGGAGGATGTGCATTGATTCGAGGGCTGTAAACAACATCACCATCAAATATAGGTTTCCTATTCCAAGACTTGATGATTTATTAGATGAGTTGTATGGTGCGCAGGTCTTCTCCAAGATCGATCTTCGAAGTGGATATCATCAAATACGAATGAAGGAAGGTGATGAATGGAAGACAGGTTTCAAAACAAAACTTGGGCTTTATGAATGGTTGGTTATGCCTTTTGGCTTAACTAATGCACCTAGTACCTTCATGCGTTTGATGAATGAAGTCTTAAAACCATTCCTAGGTAAATTTGTTGTTGTTTACTTAGATGATATTCTAATTTATAGCACTTCTATTGATGATCATCTAAGCCACCTAAGGAGTGTGTTTGAGGTTTTGAGAAAACAGAAATTGTATGCTAAGCTCGAAAAGTGCTACTTCATGGTGCCTAGTGTCACGTTTTTGGGCTATATTGTGTCCAAGGATGGGGTTTCGGTGGATCCATCCAAAGTGGAAGCAATCAAGTCATGGCCTATTCCTAAAAATATGACAGAGGTGCGTGCTTTTCATGGGCTAGCCTCATTCTATCGAAGGTTCGTGAAGAATTTCTCGTCCAATGTTGCTCCTATGACTGAATGTATCAAGAAGGACAAGAAGTTTGAATGGACCAGAGATGCAAACAAGGCCTTTGAAGCTATTAAGGAGATGCTATGTCATACACCTATTCTAGCCTTGCCAGATTTGTCTAGACCTTTCGAGGTGGAGACTGATGCTAGTGGAGTTGGAATTGGCGCTGTGCTCATTCAAGGGAAGAGGCCCATTGCATATTTTAGTGAGAAGCTTAATGGGGCCAAATTGAACTACTCAACTTATGACAAGGAATTTTATGCAATTATAAGGGCTTTGGACCATTGGAGTCACTATCTAAGGCCAAATCACTTTATATTGCATTCTGATCATGAAGCTTTGAAGCACATCAATGGCCAACACAAGCTTAATCCACGACATGCCAAGTGGGTTGAATTCTTGCAATCCTTTCACTTTTCTTCGAAGTATAAGGACGGTAAGTCTAATGTGGTGGCAGATGCACTTTCAAGGAGGTATTCGTTGCTAGGTGTCCTAAACTCCAAATTACTTGGTTTGGATCTCATTACACAATATTATGACCAAGATGAGAATTTTGGGCCAATCATGCAACAAATCAACAAAGGGGCCATGGGTTCCTATGTTCTTCATGATGGTTTCTTGTTTAAGGGAAATCAATTGTGCATTCCTAGGTGCTCAATTCGTGAATTGCTCGTGAGA
This sequence comes from Dysphania ambrosioides, assembly GCA_026401315.1. Classification (NCBI taxonomy): domain Eukaryota; kingdom Viridiplantae; phylum Streptophyta; class Magnoliopsida; order Caryophyllales; family Amaranthaceae; genus Dysphania; species Dysphania ambrosioides. The sequence goes on along the minus strand of CM048666.1, from coordinate 17,154,628 downwards.
GAAGCGCATGGTGGAGGAATAGCAGGACACTTTGGGATCACAAAGACTTTGGCTATGCTCCAAGAACACTTCTATTGGCCAAAGATGATTGTAGATGTTGGAGCCATCCTATCCCAATGTGCGACGTGTCAAAAGGCAAAGGCTACTTTTCACCAAGGTCTTTATACTCCATTGCCTGTTCCGGAGTTTCCTTGGGAGGACGTGTCTATAGACTTTATTGTGGGGTTGCCAAGAACTGCTAGGGGGAAGGATTCAATCATGGTGGTGGTTGATAGGCTCTCCAAGATGGCACACTTCACACCATGCCATAAAACAGATGATGCAATGAATGTTGCAGATTTGTACTTTAGAGACATCATTCGCTTGCATGGAGTTCCAAAGACGATTGTGAGTGACAGAGACACGAAGTTCATGAGCTATTTCTGGAAATCATTATGGAGATTGATAGGGACTAAGCTTTTATTTAGCACTTCTTATCATCCCCAGACAGATGGACAGACAGAAGTCACGAATCGAACTTTAGGTGTTCTCTTACGTGGTTTGGTGAGTAAAACACAAAAGGATTGGGATTTGAAGCTAGCACATGCAGAGTTTGCTTACAACAGATCTCCAACCTATGCAACAAAACATTCACCATTCGAGGTTGTCTATGGAGTGAACCCAAGACTACCTATTGATTTCATGGGGATTCCCAAAGGGGAATTAGTTCACAAGGATGCGAAGGCCAAGGTTGACTATATGCAGAAGCTTCACGCCCAAGTGAGAGCAAGGATTGAGAAGGTCAATGATATCTATAAGGCTAGAGCTAACAAACACAAGACTCAACATACTTACAAGGAGGGAGACTTGGTTTGGTTGCACTTGAGGAAGGAAAGATTTCCTAATCAACGTAAGAACAAGCTTATGCCTAGGTGTGATGGTCCATTCAAAATCATTAGTAAGGTGGGTGATAATGCATATAAGCTTGAGTTGCCTGGAGACTATGGAGTTCACGCCACATTCAATATAGGCGACTTAGCACCTTATGTGCCTGATGATCAACTTCGAGGTTTGAGGACAAACTCTTTTGAAGAAGAGGAGGATGATATGATAGAGGATATCAACTTCGAAGGGTTGATTGAAGCTTCAAAGAAGGATGTTACCATGGGAGAGTTGTTGGCTTATGGAGACACGAATCTTCTAGGTGCATCAAAGGGGAACATTTGCATGTGCATGATAACATGCAAATGTGAATGAGGATTGGTGGACATGGGGAATAAGTTGGTTTTGCCTATGAGTTTTCTCCCATTTCATTTGATAGGGTTTTTCTCATTTTAGGCATAGGTGTGTTTTCAAACTTTCCTTTTTCAGGTTTTATGATTCTATAATGTGTGGAAGCCATGGAGGTGATGATTGATGGAAGGCCTTGATCAAAAGCTAAAATCTTGGAGTAATTTTTGAAGATTGAAAATTTTGACCAAGGAGGAAAATTTTAAGACAAGGGGAGGTGCTTGTTACATTGAGATGTGCTTATTACATCTTATCGGTGCTTTATTACGACTTAAGTGACATGGCAAGTGACATGGCATGGGTATGGACGTGGCTACACACATGGGATTGGATATTTAGTGTTTTACTTTAAATAAAATAGGATTAGAGTAGTTAATTTGTAATATTATCTTTTTAGATAGGATAAGATTCTAATTAAGATAAGATAGTGTTAGAGTTTTGGTAGGATTATGTAATAAATAGGTGGCATTATCCTATTGGTTATTAGGAGTCCTTTTAGAAGTAGGAGGCCTAGTCATAATATGATTGAAACTCTCAAGCTATGGGTATAAATAGATGTGCACCCAAGCTTGGAAAAATCAGATTTGGAGATTCTTTTCTATATATTCTTCAATAAACTTAGAGAGTTTGTTGTTTTTCTTTGTGTGTAACAAAGAGTTGTGAATTGGTGCTTAAAGCTTTAGATTCACGTGAGGAAGTGTAGGAATTGAGGGTGCTTTGCTTTAATCAATTCTTAAACTTTCGCCCTAGATTTTAAACCTTTGGTGCGTAGCTTTAGAGGGTTTTCTATCTAGTTCTATCCCTTTTGTGTGGATTAAGGTTTCAATACCTAGATTCACATCACTAACATACCAATATAGCCTAGTTACAAGTGTTCATGCATTGAAAACGAGCCTTAGAAGCATTTCACCAAGTTCTAAATCAATGTTCGTGATTTTCAAGGGAAAGGGGGCCGGAAAGGGTTCTATCACGCCTATTTTTCAAATTTCTTATCAAAATAACCTAGAACATGCACTAACATACCAATATAGCCTAGTTACAAGTGTTCATGCATTGAAAAAGAGCCTTAGAAGCATTTCACTAAGTTTTCAATTGATGCTCGTGACTTTCAAGTTAAACGGGGCAGGAAACGGTTTTAACTCGCCTATTTTTCAAATTTCTTATAAAAATAACCTAGAAATTGCACTAAAATACCAATATAGCCTAGTTACAAGTGTTCATGCATTAAAAACGAGCCTTTGAAGCATTTCACTAAGTTTTCAATCGATGTTCGTTACTTTCAAGTTAAAGGGGGCCGGAAAGGGTTCTAACTCGCTTATTTTTAAAAAAAATTTATCAAAATAACCTCGAACTTGCACTAATATACCAATATAGCCTAGTTACAAGTGTTCATGCATTGAAAAAGATCCTTAGAAGCATTTCACTAAGTATTCAATCGATTTTCATGATTTTCAAGGGAAAGGGGGCCGGAAAGGGTTCTACCACGATTATTTTTCAAATTTCTTATCAAAATAACCTATAACTTGCACTAACATACCAATATAGCCTAAATATAAGTGTTCATACATTTAAAATTACCCTTAGAAGCATTTCACTAAGTTCTAAATCGATGTTCGTTATTTTCAAGAGAAAGGGGGGCGGAAAGGGTTTCTACCACGCCTATTTTTCAAACTTAATATCAAAATAACCTAGAACTTGCACTAACATACCAATATAGCCTAGTTACAAGTGTTCATGCATTGAAAACGAGCCGTAGAAGCATTTCACTAAGTTCTAAATTGATGTTCATGATTTTCAAGGGAAAGGGGGCCGAAAAGGGTTCTACCTCGCCTATTTTTCAAATTTCTTATAAAAATATCCTAGAACTTGCACTAACATACCAATATAGCCTAGTTACAAGTGTGCATGCATTGAAAACAAGCCTTAGAAGCATTTCACTAAGTTCTAAATCGATGTTCGTGATTTTCAAAGGAAAGGGGGCCTGAAAGGGTTCTAAGTCGCCTATTTTTCAAATTTCTTATCAAAATAACCTAGAACTAGCACTAACATACCAATATAGCCTAGTTACAAGTGTTCATGCATTGAAAACGAGCCTTAGATGCATTTATATAAGTTCTAAATCGATGTTCGAGATTTTCAAGGAAAAGGGGGCCGGAAAGTGTTCTTACTCGCCTATTTTTCTAATTTCTTATCCAAATAACCTAGAACTTGCACTAACATACCAATATAGCCTAGTTACAAGTGTTCATGCAATGAAAACGAGCCTTAGAAGCATTTCACTAAGTTCTAAATCGATGTTCGTGGTTTTCAAGGGAAAGGGGGCCGGAAAGGGTTCTAACTCACCTATTATTCTAATTTCTTATCAAAATAACCTAGAACTTGCACTAACATACCAATATAGCCTAGTTTCAAGTGTTCATGCATTGAAAACGAGCCTTAAAAGCATTTCACTAAGTTTTCAATTGATATTCGTGATTTTCAAGGGAAAGGGGGCCGGAAAGGGTTCTAACTCGCCTATTTTTCAAATTTTTTATCAAAATAACCTAGAACTTGCACTAACATACCAATATAGCCTAGTTACAAGTTTTCATGCATTGAAAACGAGCCTTAGAAGCATTTCACTAAGTTCTAAATCTATGTTCGTGATTTTCAAGGGAAAGGGGGTCAGAAAGGGTTCTAGCTCCCCTATTTTTCAAATTTCTTATCAAATTAACCTAGAACTTGCACTAACATACCAATATAGCCAAGTCCCAAGTGTTCATGCATTGAAAATGAGCCTTAGAAGCATTTCACTTAGTTTTAAATCGATGTTCGTGATTTTCAAGGGAAAGGGGGCCGAAAAGGGTTCTACCTCGCCTATTTTTGAAATTTCTTATCAAAATAACCTAGAACTTGCACTAACATACCAATATAGCCTAGTTACAAGTGTTCATGCATTGAAAACGAGCCTTAGAAGCATTTCACCAAGTTCTAAATCAATGTTCGTGATTTTGAGGGGAAAAGGGGCCGGAAAGGGTTCTATCACGCCTATTTTTCAAATTTCTTATCAAAATAACCTAGAACTTGCACTAACATACCAATATAGCCTAGTTTCAAGTGTTCATGCATTGAAAACGAGCCTTAAAAGCATTTCACTAAGTTTTCAATTGATATTCGTGATTTTCAAGGGAAAGGAGGCCGGAAAGGGTTCTAACTCGCCTATTTTTCAAATTTCTTATCAAAATAACCTAGAACTTGCACTAACATACCAATATAGCCTAGTTACAAGTGTTCATGCATTGAAAAAGAGCCTTAGAAGCATTTCCCTAAGTTTTCAATCGATGTTCGTGACTTTCAAGTGAAAGGGGGCCGGAAAGGGTTCTAACTCGATTATTTTTCAAATTTCTTATCAAAATTACCTATAACTTGCAGTAACATACCAATATAGCCTAAATACAAGTGTTCATACATTTAAAATTACCCCTAGAAGCATTTCACTAAGTTCTAAATAGTTGTTCGTGATTTTCAAGGGAAAGGGGGCCGGAAAGGGTTCTAACTCACCTATTTTTCAAATTTCTTATCAAAATAACCTAGAACTTGCACTAACATACCAATATAGCCTAGTTTCAAGTGTTCATGCATTGAAAACGAGCCTTAAAAGCATTTCACTAAGTTTTCAATTGATATTCGTGATTTTCAAGGGAAAGGGGGCCGGAAAGGGTTCTAACTCGCCTATTTTTCAAATTTCTTATCAAAATAACCTAGAACTTGCACTAACATAAAAATATAGCCTAGTTACAAGTGTGCATGCATTGAAAACGAGCCTTAGAAGCATTTCACTAAGTTCTAAATCGATGTTCGTGATTTTCAAGCGAAAGGGGGCCGGAAAGGGTTCTACCTTGCCTATTTTTCAAATTTCTTATCAAAATAACCTAGAACTTGCACTAACATACCAATATAGCCTAGTTACAAGTGTTCATGCATTGAAAACGAGACTTAGAAGCATTTCACTAAGTTCTAAATCGATGTTCGTGCCTTTCAAGTGAAAGGAGGCCAGAAAGGGTTCTAACTCGCCTATTTTTCAAATTTCGTATCAAAATAACCTAGAACATGCACTAACATACCAATATAGCCTAGTTACAAGTGTTTATGCATTGAAAGCGAGCCTTGGAATCATTTCACTAAGTTCTAAATCGATGTTCGTGATTATCAAGGGAAAAGGGGCGGGAAAGGGTTCTAACACGCCTATTTTTTAAATTTCTTATCAAAATAACCTAGAACTTGCACTAACATAAAAATATAGCCTAGTTACAAGTGTGCATGCATTGAAAACGAGCCTTAGAAGCATTTCACTAAGTTCTAAATCGTTGTTCGTGACTTTCAAGTGAAAGGGGGCCGGAAAGGGTTCTAACTCGCCTATTTTTCAAATTTCGTATCAAAATAACCTAGAACTTGCACTAACATACCAATATAGCCTAGTTACAAGTGTGTATGCATTGAAAACGAGACTTAGAAGCATTTCACTAAGTTCTAAATCGATGTTCGTGATTTTCAAGGGAAAGGGGGCCGGAAAGGGTTCAATCACGCCTTTTTTTCAAATTTCTTATCAAAATAACCTAAAACATGCACTACCATACCAATATAGCCTACTTACAAGTGTTCATGCATTGAAAAGGAGCCTTAGAAGCATTTCACTAAGTTTTCAATCGATGTTCGTGACTTTCAAATGAAAGGGGGCCGGAAACGGTTCTAACTCGCCTATTTTTCCAATTTCTTATAAAAATAACCTAGAAATTGCACTGAAATACCCGTATAGCCTAGTTACAAGTGTTCATGCATTGAAAACGAGCCTTAGAAGCATTTCACTAAGTTTTCAATCGATGTTCGTGACTTTCAAGTTAAAGGGGGCCGGAAAGGGTTCTAACTCCTATTTTTCAAATTTTTTGTCAAAATAACCTCAAACTTGCACTAATATACCAATATAGCCTAGTTACAAGTGTTCATGCATTGAAAACGAGCCTTAGAAGCATTTCACCAAGTATTCAATCGATTTTCATGATTTTCAAGGGAAAGGGGGCCGGAAAGGGTTCTACCTCGATTATTTTTCAAATTTCTTATCAAAATTACCTAGAACTTGCACTAACATACCAATATAGCCTAGTTACAAGTGTGTATGCATTGAAAACGAGCCTTAGAAGCATTTCACTAAGTTCTAAATCAATGTTCGTGATTTTCAAGCGAAAGGGGGCCGGAAAGGGTTCTAACTCGCCTATTTTTCGAATTTCGTATCAAAATAACCTAGAACTTGCACTAACATACCAATATTGCCTAGTTACAAGTGTTTATGCATTGAACACGAGCCTTAGAAGCATTTCAGTTAGTTCTAAATTGATGTTCGTAATTTTCAAAGGAACGGGGGCCGGAAAGGGTTCTACCTCGATTATTTTTCAAATTTCTTATCAAAATTACCTAGAACTTGCACTAACATACCAATATAGCCTAGTTACAAGTGTGTATGCATTGAAAACGAGCCTTAGTAGCATTTCACTAAATTCTAAATCGATGTTCGTGATTTTCAATGGAAAGGGGGCCAGAAAGGGTTCTATCACGCCTTTTTTTAAAATTTCTTATCAAAATAACCTAAAACATGCACTAACATACCAATATAGCCTAGTTACAATTGTTCATGCATTGAAAAAGAGCCTTAGAAGCATTTCCCTAAGTTTTCAATCGATGTTCGTGACTTTCAAGTGAAAGGGGGCCGGAAAGGGTTCTAACTCGCCTATTTTTCAAATTTCTTATCAAAATAACCTAGAACTTGCACTAACATACCAATATAGCCTAGTTACAAGTGTTCATGCATTGAAAAAGAGCCTTAGAAGCATTTCCCTAAGTTTTCAATCGATGTTCGTGACTTTCAAGTGAAAGGGGGCCGGAAAGGGTTCTAACTCGATTATTTTTCAAATTTCTTATCAAAATTACCTATAACTTGCAGTAACATACCAATATAGCCTAAATACAAGTGTTCATACATTTAAAATTACCCCTAGAAGCATTTCACTAAGTTCTAAATAGTTGTTCGTGATTTTCAAGGGAAAGGGGGCCGGAAAGGGTTCTATCACGCCTTTTTTTAAAATTTCTTATCAAAATAACCTAAAACATGCACTAACATACCAATATAGCCTAGTTACAATTGTTCATGCATTGAAAAAGAGCCTTAGAAGCATTTCCCTAAGTTTTCAATCGATGTTCGTGACTTTCAAGTGAAAGGGGGCCGGAAAGGGTTCTAACTCGCCTATTTTTCAAATTTCTTAATAAAATAACCTAGAACATGCACAAACATACCAATATAGCCTAGTTCCAAGTGTGCATGCATTGAAAACAAGCCTTAGAAGCATTTCACTAAGTTCTAAATCGATGTTCGTGATTTTCAAGGGAAAAGGGGCCGGAACGGGTTCTACCTCGCCTATTTTTAAATTTCTTATCAAAATAACCTAGAACTTGCACTAACATACCAATATAGCCAAGTTACAAGTGTGTATGCATTGAAAACGAGCCTTAGAAGCATTTCACTAAGTTCTAAATCGGTGTTCGTGATTTTCAAGGGAAAGGGGGCCGGAAACGGTTCTAACTCGCCTATTTTCCCAATTTCTTATCAAAATAACCTAAAACATGCACTAACATACCAATATAGCCTAGTTACAAGTGTTCATGCATTGAAAAAGAGCCTTAGAAGCATTTCACTAAGTTTTCAATCGATGTTCATGACTTTCAAGTGAAAGGGGGCCGGAAACGGTTCTAACTCGCCTATTTTCCCAATTTCTTGTAAAAATAACCTAGAAATTGCACAAAAATACCAATATAGCCTAGTTACAAGTGTTCATGCATTGAAAACGAGCCTTAGAAGCATTTCACTAAGTTTTCAATCGATGTTCGTGACTTTCAAGTTAAAGGGGGCCGGAAAGGGTTCTAACTCGCCTATTTTTCAAATTTTTTATCAAAATAACCTCGAACTTGCACTAATATACCAATATAGCCTAGTTACAAGTGTTCATGCATTGAAAACGAGCCTTAGAAGCATTTCACTAAGTATTCAATCGATTTTCATGATTTTCAAGGGAAAGGGGGCCGGAAAGGGTTCTACCTCGATTATTTTTCAAATTTCTTATCAAAATTACCTATAACTTGCACTAACATACCAATATAGCCTAAATACATGTGTTCATACATTTAAAATTACCCTTAGAAGCATTTCACTAAGTTTTAAATCGTTGTTCGTGATTTTCAAGGGAAAGGGGGCCGGAAAGGGTTCTAACTCACCTATTTTTCAAATTTCTTATCAAAATAACTTAGAACTTGCACTAACATACCAATATAGCCTAGTTTCAAGTGTTCATGCATTGAAAACGAGCCTTAAAAGCATTTCACTAAGTTTTCAATCGATGTTCGTGATTTTCAAGGGAAAGGGGGGCGGAAAGGATTCTAACTCGCCTATTTTTCAAATTCCTTATCGAAATAACCTAGAACTTGCACTAACATAAAAATATAGCCTAGTTATAAGTGTGCATGAATTAAAAACGAGCCTTAGAAGCATTTCACTAAGTTCTAAATCGATGTTCGTGATTTTCAAGCGAAAGGGGGCCGGAAAGGGTTCTACCTCGCCTATTTTTCAAATTTCTTATCAAAATAACCTAGAACTTGCACTAACATACCAATATAGCCCAGTTTCAAGTGTTCAGGCATTGAAAACGAGCCTTAGAAGCATTTCACTAAGTTCTAAATCGATGTTCGTGACTTTCAAGTGAAAGGGGGCCGGAAAGGGTTCTAACTCGCCTATTTTTAAAATTTCTTATCAAAATAACCTAGAACTTGCACTAACATACCAATATAGCCTAGTTACAAGTGTTTATGCATTGAAAACGATCCTTGGAAGCATTTCACTAAGTTCTAAATCGATGTTCGTGATTATCAAGGGAAAAGGGGCGGGAAAGGGTTCTACCACGCCTATTTTTTAAATTTCTTATCAAAATAACCTAGAACTTGCACTAACATACCAATATAGCCTAGTTACAAGTGTGTATGCATTGAAAACGAGCCTTAGAAGCATTTCACTAAGTTCTAAATCGATGTTCGTGATTTTCAAGGGAAAGGGGGCCGGAAAAGGTTCTATCACGCCTTTTTTTCAAATTTCTTATCAAAATAACCTAAAACATGCACTAACATACCAATATAGCCTAGTTACAAGTGTTCATGCATTGAAAAACAGCCTTAGAAGGATTTCACTAAGTTTTCAATCGATGTTCGTGACTTTCAAGTGAAAGGGGGCCGGAAACGATTCTTACTCGCCTATTTTTCAGATTTCTTATAAATAACCTAGAAATTGCACTAAAATACCAGTATAGCCTAGTTACAAGTGTTCATGCATTGAAAATGAGCCTAAGAAGCATTTCACTAAGTTTTCAATCGATGTTCGTGACTTTCAAGTAAAAGGGGGCCGGAAAGGGTTCTAACTCGCCTATTTTTCAAATTTTTTATCAAAATAACCTCGAACTTCCACTAATATACCAATATAGCCTAGTTACAAGTGTTCATGCATTGAAAACGAGCCTTAGAAGCATTTCACTAAGTATTCAATCGATTTTCATGATTTTCAAGGGAAAGGGTGCCGGAAAGGGTTCTACCTCGATTATTTTTCAAATTTCTTATCAAAATTACCTAGAACTTGCACTAACATACCAATATAGCCTAGTTACAAGTGTGTATGCATTGAAAACGAGCCTTAGTAGCATTTCACTAAGTTCTAAATCGATGTTCGTGATTTTCAATGGAAAGGGGGCCAGAAAGGGTTCTATCACGCCTTTTTTTAAAATTTCTTATCAAAATAACCTAAAACATGCACTAACATACCAATATAGCCTAGTTACAAGTGTTCATGCATTGAAAAAGAGCCTTAGAAGCATTTCCCTAAGTTTTCAATCGATGTTCGTGACTTTCAAGTGAAAGGGGGCCGGAAAGGGTTCTAACTCGCCTATTTTTCCAATTTCTTATAAAAATAACCTAGAAATTGCACTGAAATACCAGTATAGACTAGTTATGATGTAAAATCTAATGAAGAACACTAGAAATTACTAGACAAAATGGATCACAAATAGGTTAACAAAAAGGACAGATTCGTAGGCTTTAGAAAAAGACTTAGAAATGTGTTTAGGCTAGAAATTAAGGAAGAAATGGATATGTGTTTTAGGTGGAAAAGGAAAGAAATAGATGTGGATCTTTGGATAGGTTTAATTATGGTTTTGATAAGAAGTAGAAGAGAAATAAGGGGTTTTGATAAGAAGTAGAAGAGAAACAAAGGGTTTTGATAGTAGGGAACACTCACCTAACAATCAAGATATGTAAAAGAGGAACACTCACTCTTTTACTAGTATGAATCTTACACACAAGAAACACTCACTTGGATGATTAGATTCAAGAAAATTTGCAAAGAAGGAACTCTCACTTCTCTCACAAATTCTTCAAGCAAAACTTGGGAAAACACAAGCAACTCAATACATGATATTGCAAGTAAAGATATCAAGATTCAAACTTTATTCATTCATTGATTGCTTTGAAATACAAACATACATCTCCTATTTATAGTGGACAAAACCCTAGTAACTCCCCTTAAATTTGTCCAAAATAAACTATCCAAAAATGTGTGAGAGTTTTAAGGAATTAATCCTTAATTCATGCTAATAACTTAAGGAGAACTTCCATGCACCAAGGTCTTCTTTCCCTCCATTAAACATGCCATTTAGACTAGGAAAATCAGAAAATATCCCTCCTTTAATGCCTTGGACGCACCTAGTCAAGAACCCATCCAAAACCTCCCATAATTCCATGCTATTCCCTTATTTATGCCCAAAAGAATCATCTCAATCAACCCCCTTGCCATAAAAACGCCCAACATTAAGGAACACATCAATTAATTAAATTAAATCCCTTAATTTAAGGGATTCAAATCTCTTAATTGATTTTGAGAAGAAAATCAGAAAATCTGATTTATTTCCATCCCATTTTCGACCATATTCAAAAGAATATCTTAAGATATGCAAATCTGATCATACCTTCCTTAAATCAAGCTAAAATCAAATCAGATCATATCTTTCCCAAATCCCCTAATATTCCCTCTTTCCCATGCCATTATTTCAGCAAAATAATCCTCTTTTTACCCAAAATCACGTTCATAATGTCCCCCAAAAAATCACCTTGGACCCCCACATAAATCAGCACACAAAAATCACTCCAACTCTCTCCACACGTCAACAAGGACCCACGCCAACTCACCCTACTCTAATTAACTTAATTACTTAATTAATCATTATTTATTTACATGAAACACCACTAATTTTATTATTCTAATTTCCCAAAGTGGAAATACTAGAATAACCATGACCCGAAATGAACGGTCCATGGGCCCAATAATTATCCACCGGCCCATCCTCAAAATAACGGGTCAACAAAACCTCCTTTGACTCATGAATTATTTTGGGATTTCCATCATCCTCCCCTTCTTCAAAAAGAGTTGACCTCAACTCGTCATCTTCATAATAAGGGGAAAGGTCACCCACATTGAAAGTGGAAGAGACTCCATATTTTCCACCTAGATCCACCTTATAAGCATTATCATTGACTTTGTCAATGATTTGAAAAGGTCCTTCGGCCCTAGGCATTAACTTATGCTTCCTTTGCTTCGGAAATCTCTCTTTCCTCAGAAAAACCCAAACAAGATCACCAACCTCAAAGGTTCTAGCATTCTTCAAACTTTTGTTGGACTGTTTCTTGTATTCCTCATTTGCCTTCTCGATATTCTTCCTCACCTCCTTATGGACGTTCATCATGAACTCCATACATTCCTTGGCCGTACCATGCACAAATTTATCTTTGTGAAGAGTGATGTAATCAATCGGCACATATGGGTTCACCCCATAGACAACTTCAAATGGAGAGTACTTAGTGGATCGGCTCGGTGTTCGATTATAAGCAAACTCAGCATGAGCAAGCTTCAAATCCCAATTCTTACCTCCTTTACTTACTAATGATCGAAGTAAAGAACCAAGAATCCTATTTACCACCTCAGTTTGCCCATCAGTTTGGGGATGATGACTTGTTGAAAACAGTAACTTGGTCCCCACAAGCCTCCAAAGAGACTTCCAAAAATGACTCAAGAACTTAGTGTCTCGATCAGAAACAATAGTCCTTGGCAAACCATGCAATCGAGCAATTTCGGTGAAAAACAATTGAGCCACATTGAAAGCATCATCTACTTTTCGGCAGGCCACAAAATGAGCCATCTTCGAAAATCGATCCACTACCACCATTATGGAATCCTTCCCACGTTGAGTTCGAGGAAGTGCCATAATAAAATCCATACTCAAGTCTTCCCAAGGCCTTTCAGGTACAGGCAATGGTTTGTATTCTCCTCTATGGAATGACAACTTTGCCCTTTGACATGTAGCACATCGAATGATTATATGATAAACATGGGCAAGCATTTTAGGCCAATAAAAATAGCCTTGAAGGATTTCCAAAGTTTTGGAAATTCCCATGTGTCCGGCCAAACCTCCACTATGAGCTTCTTTGATCAACAGTTCTCTAATGGAACTCTTTGGAACACAAAGTTTGTTTCCTTTGAAAAGGAAATCATCAACCACTGAAAAGAGTCCATTAACTCCATCTTTGCATGTCTTCATTATCCCAAACATTTCTTCATCTTCCTTATAAAGTTCTTTTAACATCTCAAAACCAAGAACTTTAGCATCCATCATGCCAAGAAGAAAATGCCTTCGAGATAAAGCATCGGCTACCACATTAGCCTTCCCATTCTTATACTTAGCAGCAAAATTAAAAGATTGTAGAAATTCCACCCATTTTGCATGCCTTGCATTGAGCTTCTTTTGTCCATGAATAAACCTCAAGGACTCATGATCAGAATGGAGAATGAAAGGACTTGGTCTTAGATAATGCGACCAAAAATCAAGAGCTCGAACCATAGCATAAAATTCCTTGTCATATGTTGAGTAGTTAAGCTTACCATGACTTAACTTCTCACTAAAGTATGCAATCGGTTTTCCTTCTTGGATCAAGACAGCACCAACACCTTTTCCACTTGCATCACACTCAACCTCAAAAGGTTTAGTGAAATCAGGTAAAGCAAGTACAGGGGCTTCACACATCTTCTTCTTTATGTACTCAAACGCCTTTTGAGCTTGAGGAGTCCATTGAAAAGTGCCCTTCTTTGTACACTTCGTAATTGGGGCCATGAGCGTACTAAAGTTGGCTATAAACCTTCTATAAAAAGAAGTTAGCCCATGGAAAGATCGCACTTCGGTGATGGACTTAGGGACAGGCCATGAAGAAATAGCTTCCACCTTGCTAGGATCCACCTTGACACCATCACTAGAAACAATGAACCCAAGAAACACTAACTCGGTGAGCATAAAATGACATTTCTCCAACTTCCCATAAAGCTTCTTCTCCCTTAAAGCTTTAAAAACTTCCTCAAGATGTATCAAATGATCTTCCTCATTCTTACTATATATAAGAATGTCATCCAAATATACAACAACAAACTTTCCCAAAAAAGGTCTTAGTACCTCATTCATCAACCGCATGAAGGTACTTGGAGCATTGGTAAGCCCAAATGGCATGACAAGCCATTCATAGAGACCATGCTTTGTCTTGAAAGCTGTCTTCCATTCATCTCCTTCTCGCATCCTTATTTGGTGGTATCCACTTCTAAGATCAATCTTAGAAAAAACTTGGGACCCACTTAGCTCATCAAGCATATCATCCAATCTGGGTATAGGAAACCTATACTTGATAGTGATGTTGTTTACGGCCCTACTATCAATACACATTCTCCATGTGCCATCCTTCTTTGGAACCAACAACGCTGGCACTGCATAAGGACTCATCGATTCTTTAACATAGCCCATTTCCATCAATTCCTGGATCTGTCTTTGCAACTCCTTTGTCTCCATCGGATTGCATCGATAAGGGGGTTTGTTAGGAAGGGGTGCTCCAGGAACAAGATCGATTTGATGTTCTATACCACGAGTAGGTGGTAAACCTTGTGGTAACTCATCTGGGAATACATCCTCATAAGCCTTGATTAACTTGGCTAATTTTGGATTTTGAGCCATGTATCCATCATATTCTTCCCTCGAAAGTAATAGGAAGATCTCGTCCTCTTCTTCTATCTCACCTTCAAACTCCTTGTGAGACAAAAGGAACACACTTTTAGAAGGGGCTTTTTGTGGTGGTGGGTTTTTTTGTGGTGGTAAAGGATGGAGCATTTTCTTGTTGCCAAGATGGGTAATGGTGTAAGTATTGGCTAATCCATCATGTATGGACTTCTTATCACTTTGCCATGGTCTACCCAACAAGATATGGCATGCATCCATAGGAATGACATCACATAATACCTGATCAACATAGGAGCCAATTGCAAAGTTCACCATACATTGTCTCCTAACACCAGTATTCTTACTCCTTTCTAACCAACTTAACTTATATGGGTGGGGATGTTTAGTGGTTTTCATTTCAAGTCTCTTTACCAAATCACTAGAGACTACATTTGCTTCACTACCACTATCCACAATAAGATCACATACCTCTCCCTTCACTTTGCACTTAGTCAAGAACAAGTTCTCTCTTTGAATAGGAACTTCTTCCCTTTCAGTTTGAATTTGTAAGGCTCTTCTCAAGACTAAACTGTTTTTTTCAGGAAAACAGTCATCAACATTATCACACTCTTGCTCGTCAACAAACTCTTGAGACTCTTCAGGGACTTCTTCTTCCTCCTCCTCTTCTTCCTCCATAGGAAAAGGTTGAGTAGTCATGATACGAATCTCTCTCACAGTCAATGCACGAGAATTTGGACAATCTCGTTTATAGTGTCCTCTTCCATGACATTTGAAACATACAATCTCACTCAAATCAGATTCCTTGGTAATGACTTTGCCTTTATCTTTGTTTGAGGGTTCAAAAGTGTTTCGGGTTCTTTTTGTGGGGTTAGAAAAAGATGGGTTTGGTTTAGGAACAAAAGGTTTATTTTGTGGTTGGGATGGAAAAATAGGTTTCTTGAACCTTGAATCAAAAGAAGAAAAAGGTTTCTTCTTCTTTCTTTGGTTGTCAAATTTGACAGCCAATTTGCACACTTCATCAAAGGATAGGTTTGGTTGTACTTCCACCTTCTCATAGATCTCACGATCTAGACCAGCCATAAACCTCCCTAATTTGAGTTCCTCATTCTCCTCAATCTCACAAACAATAGAGAGTCTCTCAAACTCCTTGATATATTCCTCCACTGAACCACCTCCTTGTTGTAAAGTACTCCACTTTACATATAGTGACTGCTTGTAATTAGAGGGCACAAATCGACCTCTAAGTTTCTTCTTCAATTTGACCCAAGTAAAAATTCGGGCTTTGCCATTGTTTTCTCTCTTTCTTTGGACACCTTTTAACCAAGTTTCAGCGTACCTGGTTATTTTCACTTTAGCAACCCTAAATTGTTGCACATCATCTTGGATGTCTTTAAAGTCAAAGAATCGCTCCAAGGATTATTCCCATTCAAGGTACCTTTCGGGATCAAGAGTACCATCAAACTCATCCACATCAACCCTTAGATTTCGATCATCAAACCTAGGGGGATTATTGGTCTCCCTATTTTCATGTGTGAAAATTCGAGCCATCAATGCCGTGACATTGTTTAAAAGTTGCTCATTTGTTTCAATGAGTCTTTGTTGATTTTCCTCCAAGAATCGAAGGTGTCTCTCTTGAGGGGTTTCATTAGGATCCATTTTTTTTAAAGAGAATCTGCTTCCCCCTACCTGACGCGCCAAATGATGTAAAATCTAATGAAGAACACTAGAAATTACTAGACAAAATGGATCACAAATAGGTTAACAAAAAGGACAGATTCGTAGGCTTTAGAAAAAGACTTAGAAATGTGTTTAGGCTAGAAATTAAGGAAGAAATGGATATGTGTTTTAGGTGGAAAAGGAAAGAAATAGATGTGGATCTTTGGATAGGTTTAATTATGGTTTTGATAAGAAGTAGAAGAGAAATAAGGGGTTTTGATAAGAAGTAGAAGAGAAACAAAGGGTTTTGATAGTAGGGAACACTCACCTAACAATCAAGATATGTAAAAGAGGAACACTCACTCTTTTACTAGTATGAATCTTACACACAAGGAACACTCACTTGGATGATTAGATTCAAGAAAATTTGCAAAGAAGGAACTCTCACTTCTCTCACAAATTCTTCAAGCAAAACTTGGGAAAACACAAGCAACTCAATACATGATATTGCAAGTAAAGATATCAAGATTCAAACTTTATTCATTCATTGATTGCTTTGAAATACAAACATACATCTCCTATTTATAGTGGACAAAACCCTAGTAACTCCCCTTAAATTTGTCCAAAATAAACTATCCAAAAATGTGTGAGAGTTTTAAGGAATTAATCCTTAATTCATGCTAATAACTTAAGGAGAACTTCCATGCACCAAGGTCTTCTTTCCCTCCATTAAACATGCCATTTAGACTAGGAAAATCAGAAAATATCCCTCCTTTAATGCCTTGGACGCACCTAGTCAAGAACCCATCCAAAACCTCCCATAATTCCATGCTATTCCCTTATTTATGCCCAAAAGAATCATCTCAATCAACCCCCTTGCCATAAAAACGCCCAACATTAAGGAACAAATCAATTAATTAAATTAAATCCCTTAATTTAAGGGATTCAAATCTCTTAATTGATTTTGAGAAGAAAATCAGAAAATCTGATTTATTTCCATCCCATTTTCGACCATATTCAAAAGAATATCTTAAGATATGCAAATCTGATCATACCTTCCTTAAATCAAGCTAAAATCAAATCAGATCATATCTTTCCCAAATCCCCTAATATTCCCTCTTTCCCATGCCATTATTTCAGCAAAATAATCCTCTTTTTACCCAAAATCACGTTCATAATGTCCCCCAAAAAATCACCTTGGACCCCCACATAAATCAGCACACAAAAATCACTCCAACTCTCTCCACACGTCAACAAGGACCCACGCCAACTCACCCTACTCTAATTAACTTAATTACTTAATTAATCATTATTTATTTACATGAAACACCACTAATTTTATTATTCTAATTTCCCAAAGTGGAAATACTAGAATAACCATGACCCGAAATGAACGGTCCATGGGCCCAATAATTATCCACCGGCCCATCCTCAAAATAACGGGTCAACAAAACCTCCTTTGACTCATGAATTATTTTGGGATTTCCATCAAGTTACAAGTGTTCATGCATTGAAAACGAGCCTTAGAAGCATTTCACTAAGTTTTCAATCGATGTTCGTGACTTTCAAGTTAAAGGGGGCCGGAAAGGGTTCTAACTCGCCTATTTTTCAAATTTTTTATCAAAATAACCTCGAACTTGCACTAATATACCAATATAGCCTAGTTACAAGTGTTCATGCATTGAAAACGAGCCTTAGAAGCATTTCACTAAGTATTCAATCGATTTTCATGATTTTCAAGGGAAAGGGGGCCAGAAAGGGTTCTAACTCGATTATTTTTCAAATTTCTTATCAAAATTACCTATAACTTGCACTAACTTACCAATATAGCCTAAATACAAGTGTTCATACATTTAAAATTACCCTTAGAAGCATTTCACTAAGTTCTAAATCGATGTTCGTGATTTTCAAGGGAAAGGGGGCCAGAAAGGGTTCAATCACGCCTTTTTTTCAAATTTCTTATCAAAATAACCTAAAACATGCACTAACATACCAATATAGCCTAGTTACAAGTGTTCATGCTTTGAAAAGGAGCCTTAGAAGCATTTCACTAAGTTTTCAATCGATGTTCGTGACTTTCTGATATGGCAGCAAGCAATCAAGTCCAAGCTAAAGTTCCAGAAATTCAAGCTACGGTCCATGCCTTGTTCATCCACGAAAAGTCCAAGTCCTTGGGTGATAATTTCGTGGGATTCTCTTCAATTAATCCTTTTGTTTCTTGCCTTAAATGGGAAGAGAGCAAAGAGGACGTATTGACCAATTAAGGATACGTTCAAGAAGATTTTCAAACAGCACAATTAACGTCAGCTTGATTCAAGGCGATTTTTGTGAGAAATGATTATGATTTATTTGCTGTTTGTTTTAGTCATTTAAAGCTTTAATTAGGGGGTTAATTTTCTGTCAAAGTATGCACGTAATAGCTGACTTTAAGGCCCCAAATAATCAGTCATTTTCATGACTTAGTTAAAGCGTGATTCAAGGCTTGAATCATGCTCAGTTTTAATTCAGTTTTTAATTCTGTTTTGAATTTCGTAAAAGGAGTTACAAAAGCTTTATGGAGGCTTGTTTCTTCTGTTTTAGTCGTGTAAGATAGGAAGCTAAAGGATTTGTAAAGCTTCCTATAAATAGGACACTTGCCAATTCGTTTGGGGCAAGAGTGAAAGAAATAGAACAGAATCTGATTTTCTTTGTGAATTTCGTGTGTTACTTTGTGTTTCACAAACTTATACTTTCTTTGCTTAGTGCTAGTTAGTATAAGCTCAATAATCTAGCCTTACTTCGTGTTTGGTCCAGATTATTTCCCTTACACGCAATTTAGACCCGATTCTACATTGAGTGTTTATCTTGTTTCCTTTTTAGACGAACTTGTTTCTAATTCGCCTAATCCACTCCAAAACGATCCTAAACCACAAACACATCAAACCCATCAGTAAACACATCAGTTGGTATCAGAGCAAAGGCCTTGGAGTATGGCTTCGAGTTCATCCAACTCCACATCTCACGAGGTGATGAAAGACATTCTTGGAAAACTCCAAGAAATGCATGACGAAATGAAAAAACATGAAACAAGGATGGATGTCATTGCTGACCTATGCCTTAGACAAGGTAGAAGGTTAGAGGAATTAGAACATTCCAATTCCACACCCACCCAAGGGGAATCACAATTTCGTGGTTACCAAGAAGATAGAAGTCTCAAGCTTGATCTTCCCGAATTCGATGGTTCTAATGATCCAGAAGTTTTTTTTGATTGGGTACGTAGATTGGAGAGTATTTTTGAGTATAAGGAGTATGATGATACTAGGAGTTGTAAAATGGCGATTCTTAAATTAACCAAACTTGCTGGACTTTGGTATGATAATCTGAAGGCCAAAAGGAGAAGAGAAGGAAAGGGTAAGATTGAGTCATGGGTGAAACTCAGAAAGAAGATGGAGCAACGTTGGATTCCACGTGAGTATGAGCAAGATCAATATGTAAAATTGACTCGCCTAACTCAAGGGGAACGAAGTGTTGATGATTATGTGCGAGAATTTGAGAAACTCAATTTGGTGTGTGATATGCAAGAGAGAGAACCACTCAAAATTGCGCGTTTTACCAAAGGGTTGTCAAAACCAATTTCTAATAAGGTGGATCTCCTACCTTATTCCACCTATGAAGAAGTTGTTAAGGCTGCCAGAAAGGTTGAGGCACAACACAAAGAAGATAGGCCAAGGCCTACATCAAGGCCTCCTTACAAAGCTTTTCCTTCCGTAGGAAAAGGTGAGATTGCTGCCAAATCCACTTTTACTCCTAACTCATTCAAAGGAGGAAAAACGGATTTCAAGCAAGAAGCTTCCAAGAGAACGTGTTACAAGTGCCATGAAAAGGGACATATTGCTAGTGAATGTCCAAAACGGAACACACTCACCATTCATGAAGGAGGGTATGATTCCGAGGAAAATGAGGAAGAGGAGGAGGAATATGAGGAATATGGAGCTGAAGAAGACGCCACTCCATTGTGTGGTGTTATGAGAAGGATCCTACATTCTGAACCTCTCAAGGATGTACAACAAAGGGAGAATCTTTTCCATACCAGATGCAAGGTACGAGACAAGATTTGTGATGTGATTGTAGATGGTGGTTCTTGTACAGATGTGGCCTCTAAGGAACTAGTAAGTAAACTGAAATTACCTACTCATGAGCATGCTAAGCCTTATAAGTTAAATTGGCTAGATAATGATACCGGTTTGAAGGTTAAGAAACAAGCTCTAGTTTCTTTTACCATTGGAAATTTTCATGATGAACGTTGGTGTGATATTCTGCCTATGAGTGCGTGTCATATCTTGCTTGGTAGACCATGGCAGTTTGATAGAAATGCGTTGCATGATGGCGTTTCTAATGTTTATACGGTCACTGCTCATGGGGGAAAGAAAATCAGGTTACTTCCTTTGCCTCCAAAGGTTGAACCTATGATGGAGAAGAAACCTAATTTCTTGATTTCAAGACGTGAGTTTGAGCGTGAGTATGCTATGGAAGGGGAAGGGTTTTTTCTTGTTGTTAAACCTGTTGATGATACCTTTTCCAATGTTACTAACTCATTGCCTTTGAAGAAATTGCTAGAGGAATTTTCTGATGTATTTCCTAGTGATTTGCCACAAGGCCTGCCTCCATTTCGAGGTATTGAACATGCTATTGACTTGATTCCGGGAGCTCAATTGCCTAATAAGCCAGCCTACAGGTGTAGTCCCAATCAGGCCAAAGAGTTGCAAAGACAAGTAGAAGAACTCATAGAGAGGGGTTATGTGCGTGAAAGTCTTAGCCCATGTGCTGTTCCTGCTCTTTTAGTACCTAAGAAAGAGGGAACTTGGAGAATGTGTATTGATAGTCGTTCAATCAATAATATTACTATCAAATACAGATTTCCTATGCCGAGGCTTCAAGACATGTTTGATGAGTTGAGTGGAGCCAAGATTTTCAGTAAAATTGATTTAAGAAGTGGCTATCATCAAATGAGAATTCGTGAAGGTGATGAATGGAAGACAGCTTTTAAGACTAAGCAAGGCTTGTACGAATGGCTTGTCATGCCATTTGGTCTTTGCAATGCTCCTAGTTCGTTCATGAGACTCATGAATGAGGTATTGCGTCCTTTTCTCAACAAATTCATTGTTGTATATTTAGATGATATTCTAGTATATAGCAAGTCCATAGATGATCATTTGTTACATTTAAAATCTTTATTTGAGGTTTTAAGGACTAACAGATTGTATGGGAAGTTAGAAAAGTGTGCTTTCATGTGTAAGCATATTACTTTCCTAGGCTATGTTGTATCTAGTGAAGGAGTACAGGTTGATCTAGAAAAAGTGAAGGCTATTTCAACTTGGAAAGTGCCGAAAGATGTGCATGAAGTGAGGAGTTTTCATGGTCTTGCCTCATTTAACAGAATCTTTATCAAGAATTTCTCAACAATCACAGCTCCTTTGACCGAATTATTGAAGAAAGGTGCATTCCATTGGAGTGAATCTGCTCAAAAAGCCTTTGAAGAAATCAAAGAAAAATTGTGCAATACAACGGTTCTTGCATTGCCAGATTTTGATAAACTATTTGAGGTTGAATGTGATGCAAGTGGCGTGGGTATTGGTGCTGTTCTTATTCAAGGAAAGAGACCCATTTGTTATTTCAGTGAAAAATTAAGTGGTGCTAAGCTTAATTATTCAAATTATGATCGTGAGTTCTACGCTATTGTTCGGGCTCTAGATCATTGGTCTCATTACCTAAGGCCAAAACCGTTTGTTTTACATTCGGATCATGAAGCCTTGAAATTCATTCATGGACAGCAGAAGCTTAATCACCGACATGCTAAATGGGTTGAATTTCTTCAATCTTTTACATTCAGTTCAAGGTACAAAGAAGGGAAGAAGAATGTTGTAGCTGATGCATTATCAAGGAGAAGTTATCTATTAGCTATGGTTCATACGAAGATTCTTGGGTTTGAACACTTGAAAAATCACTATAAAGAAGATGAGGATTTTTCTGGAAAATTCAAAAAACCTACTCAAGACTACACGGTTCAAGATGGGTTCTTATTCAAAGGCAACAAACTTTGTGTGCCTAAGAATGGTGTGCGTGAACTCTTGGTTCGTGAAATCCATGGGGGAGGAATTGCTGGTCATTTTGGGATACACAAGACATTAGAAATGCTTCAAGAACATTTCTATTGGCCTCATATGATCAAGGACGTAACTCACATTGTGGAAAGGTGTTCTACTTGTCAAAAATCCAAGAGTACTTTTCACAAGGGTCTTTACACTCCATTACCCGTTCCTAATGTTCCATGGGAAGGAGTGAGCATGGATTTTATTGTGGGTCTCCCTAGGACTCAAAGGGGGAAAGATAGTATCATGGTGGTGGTGGACCGTTTTTCTAAAATGGCTCATTTTATTCCATGCCATAAAACAGATGATGCTTCTAAAGTTGCTGATTTATACTTTAGAGAAATCATTCGTTTACATGGGGTTCCAAGATCCATTGTTTCGGATAGGGATACTAAGTTCCTTAGTCATTTTTGGAGAATCTTGTGGAAATTGGTAGGGACTAAGCTCCTATTTAGTACTTCTCATCATCCACAAACGGATGGTCAAACAGAAGTAACTAATAGAACACTTGGTGCTTTGTTACGAGGTCTAGTGAGTAGAACTCAAAAGGATTGGGATGTTAAGTTAGCCCATGCTGAATTTGCGTACAATAGATCTCCTTCTTCTACCACTGCTCGTAGTCCTTTTGAAGTGGTGTATGAGGTTAATCCTTTGCTGCCCATTGAGTTAATTCCTTTGCCTAAAGGAGATTTGATACATGATGAGCCTAAGAAAAGGTGGGAAGCATTTCAGAAAACATGCACCAAAGTCAAAGAGAAGATTGAAGCTATGAACAAAGTCTACAAAGACCGTGCAAATAAGAACCGAAAGCAACCTACATTTGCTAAGGGTGACTTGGTTTGGCTACATTTAAGGAAGGAACGTTTTCCTAACCTTAGGAAAAATAAGCTCATGCCTAGATCAGATGGTCCCTTTCAAGTCTTGGAGAAAATTGGGGAAAGTGCTTACAAGATTGATCTACCTGGTGAGTTTGGTGGCGTAAGTGCAACGTTCAATGTGGGAGACTTGAGCCCATATCTAGATGATGAAAGTTTGAGGGCAAACTTTTCCGAAGAGGGGGAGAATGATATGGCAGCAAGCAATCAAGTCCAAGCTAAAGTTCCAGAAATTCAAGCTACGGTCCATGCCTTGTTCATCCACGAAAAGTCCAAGTCCTTGGGTGATAATTTCGTGGGATTCTCTTCAATTAATCCTTTTGTTTCTTGCCTTAAATGGGAAGAGAGCAAAGAGGACGTATTGACCAATTAAGGATACGTTCAAGAAGATTTTCAAACAGCACAAGAAGTTTCAAACAGCACAATTAACGTCAGCTTGATTCAAGGCGATTTTTGTGAGAAATGATTATGATTTATTTGCTGTTTGTTTTAGTCATTTAAAGCTTTAATTAGGGGGTTAATTTTCTGTCAAAGTATGCACGTAATAGCTGACTTTAAGGCCCCAAATAATCAGTCATTTTCATGACTTAGTTAAAGCGTGATTCAAGGCTTGAATCATGCTCAGTTTTAATTCAGTTTTTAATTCTGTTTTGAATTTCGTAAAAGGAGTTACAAAAGCTTTATGGAGGCTTGTTTCTTCTGTTTTAGTCGTGTAAGATAGGAAGCTAAAGGATTTGTAAAGCTTCCTATAAATAGGACACTTGCCAATTCGTTTGGGGCAAGAGTGAAAGAAATAGAACAGAATCTGATTTTCTTTGTGAATTTCGTGTGTTACTTTGTGTTTCACAAACTTATACTTTCTTTGCTTAGTGCTAGTTAGTATAAGCTCAATAATCTAGCCTTACTTCGTGTTTGGTCCAGATTATTTCCCTTACAGGCAATTTAGACCCGATTCTACATTGAGTGTTTATCTTGTTTCCTTTTTAGACGAACTTGTTTCTAATTCGCCTAATCCACTCCAAAACGATCCTAAACCACAAACACATCAAACCCATCAGTAAACACATCACTTTCAAATGAAAGGGGGCCGGAAACGGTTCTAACTCGCCTATTTTTCCAATTTCTTATAAAAATAACCTAGAAATTGCACTGAAATACCAGTATAGCCTAGTTACAAGTGTTCATGCATTGAAAACGAGCCTTAGAAGCATTTCACTAAGTTTTCAATCGATGTTCGTGACTTTCAAGTTAAAGGGGGCCGGAAAGGGTTCTAACTCGCCTATTTTTCAAATTTTTTATCAAAATAACCTCAAACTTGCACTAATATACCAATATAGCCTAGTTACAAGTGTTCATGCATTGAAAAACGAGCCTTAGAAGCATTTCACTAAGTATTCAATCGATTTTCATGATTTTCAAGGAAAAGGGGGCCGGAAAGGGTTCTACCTCGATTATTTTTCAAATTTCTTATCAAAATTACCTAGAACTTGCACTAACATACCAATATAGCCTAGTTACAAGTGTGTATGCATTGAAAACGAGCCTTAGAAGCATTTCACTAAGTTCTAAATCAATGTTCGTGATTTTCAAGCGAAAGGGGGTCGGAAAGGGTTCTACCTCGCCTATTTTTCAAATTTCTGATCAAAATAACCTAGAACTTGCACTAACCTACCAATATAGCCTAGTTATAAGTGTTCATGCATTGAAAACGAGCCTTAGAAGCATTTCAATAAGTTCTAAATCGATGTTCGTGACTTTCAAGTGAAAGGGGGCCGGAAAGGGTTCTAACTCGCCTATTTTTCAAATTTCGTATCAAAATAACCTAGGACTTGCACTAACATACCAATATAGCCTAGTTACAAGTGTTTATGCATTGAAAGCGAGCCTTGGAAGCATTTCACTAAGTTCTAAATCGATGTTCGTGATTATCAAGGGAAAAGGGGCGGGAAAGGGTTCTACCACGCCTATTCTTTAAATTTCTTATCAAAATAACCTAAAACTTGCACTAACATACCAATATAGCCTACTTACAAGTGTTCATGCATTGAAAACGAGCCTTAGAAGAATTTCACTAAGTTCTAAATCGATGTTCGTTATTTTCAAGGGAAAGGGGGCCGGAAAGGGTTCTAACTCCCCTATTTTTCAAATTTCTTATCAAAATAACCTAGAACTTGCACTAACATACCAATATAGCCTAGTTTCAAGTGTTCATGCATTGAAAACGACCCTTAGAAGCATTTCACTAAGTTTTCAATCGATATTTGTGATTTTCAAGGGAAAGGGGGCCGGAAAGGGTTCTAACTCGCCTATTTTTCAAATTTCTTAATAAAATAACCGAGAACTTGCACAAACATACCAATATAGCCTAGTTCCAAGTGTGCATGCATTGAAAACAAGCCTTAGAAGCATTTCACTAAGTTCTAAATCGATGTTCGTGATTTTCAAGGTAAAAGGGGCTGGAACGGGTTCTACCTCGCCTATTTTTGAAATTTCTTATCAAAATAACCTAGAACTTGCACTAACATACCAATATAGCCAAGTTACAAGTGTGTAGGCATTGAAAACAAGCCTTAGAAGCATTTCACTAAGTTTTAAATCGGTGTTCGTGATTTTCAAGGGAAAGGGGGCCGGAAAGGGTTCTATCACGCCTTTTTTTCAAATTTCTTTTCAAAATAACCTAAAGCATGCACTAACATACCAATATAGCCTAGTTACAAGTGTTCATGCATTGAAAAAGAGCCTTAGAAGCATTTCACTAAGTTTTCAATCGATGTTCGTGACTTTCAAGTGAAAGGGGGCCGGAAACGGTTCTAACTCGCCTATTTTCCCAATTTCTTGTAAAAATAACCTAGAAATTGCACTAAAATACCAATATAGCCTAGTTACAAGTGTTCATGCATTGAAAACGAGCCTTAGAAGCATTTCACTAAGTTTTCAATCGATGTTCGTGACTTTCAAGTTAAAGGGGGCCGAAAAGGGTTCTAACTCGCCTATTTTTCAAATTTTTTATCAAAATAACCTCGAACTTGCACTAATATACCAATATAGCCTAGTTACAAGTGTTCATGCATTGAAAACGAGCCTTAGAAGCATTTCACTTAGTATTCAATCGATTTTCATGATTTTCAAGGGAAAGGGGGCCGGAAAGGGTTCTACCTCGATTATTTTTCAAATTTCTTATCAAAATTACCTATAACTTGCACTAACATACCAATATAGCCTAAATACAAGTGTTCATACATTTAAAATTAGCCTTAGAAGCATTTCACTAAGTTTTAAATCGTTGTTCGTGATTTTCAAGGGAAAGGGGGCCGGAAAGGGTTCTAACTCACCTATTTTTCAAATTTCTTATCAAAATAACCTAGAACTTGCACTAACATACCAATATAGCCTAGTTTCAAGTGTTCATGCATTGAAAACGAGCCTTAAAAGCATTTCACTAAGTTTTCAATCGATGTTCGTGATTTTCAAGGGAAAGAGGGCCGGAAAGGATTCTAACTCGCCTATTTTTCAAATTTCTTATCAAAATAACCTAGAACTTGCACAAACATAAAAATATAGCCTAGTTATAAGTGTGCATGCATTGAAAACGAGCCTTAGAAGCATTTCACTAAGTTCTAAATCGATGTTCGTGATTTTCAAGCGAAAGGGGGCCGGAAAGGATTCTACCTCGCCTATTTATCAAATTTCTTATCAAAATAACCTAGAACTTGCACTAACATACCAATATAGCCTAGTTACAAGTGTTCATGCATTGAAAACGAGCCTTAGAAGCATTTCACTAAGTTCTAAATCGATGTTCGTGACTTTCAAGTGAAAGGGGCCCGGAAAGGGTTCTAACTCGCCTATTTTTAAAATTTGTTATCAAAATAACCTAGAACTTGCACTAACATACCAATATAGCCTAGTTACAAGTGTTTATGCATTGAAAACGATCCTTGGAAGCATTTCACTAAGTTCTAAATCGATGTTCGTGATTATCAAGGGAAAAGGGGCGGGAAAGGGTTCTACCACGCCTATTTTTTAAATTTCTTATCAAAATAACCTAGAACTTGCACTAACATACCAATATAGCCTAGTTACAAGTGTGTATGCATTGAAAACGAGCCTTAGAAGCATTTCACTAAGTTCTAAATCGATGTTCGTGATTTTCAAGGGAAAGGGGGCCGGAAAGGGTTCTATCACGCCTTTTTTTCAAATTTCTTATCAAAATAATCTAAAACATGCACTAACATACCAATATAGCCTAGTTACAAGTGTTCATGCATTGAAAAAGACCCTTAGAAGGATTTCACTAAGTTTTCAATCGATGTTCGTGACTTTCAAGTGAAAGGGGGCCGGAAACGATTCTTAGTCGCCTATTTTTCAGATTTCTTATAAATAACCTAGAAATTGCACTAAAATACCAGTATAGCCTAGTTACAAGTGTTCATGCATTGAAAATGAGCCTAAGAAGCATTTCACTAAGTTTTCAATCTATGTTCGTGACTTTCAAGTAAAAGGGGGCCGGAAAGGGTTCTAACTCGCCTATTTTTCAAATTTTTTATCAAAATAACCTCGAACTTACACTAATATACCAATATAGCCTAGTTACAAGTGTTCACGCATTGAAAACGAGCCTTAGAACCATTTCACTAAGTATTCAATCGATTTTCATGATTTTCAAGGGAAAGGGGTCCGGAAAGGGTTCTACCTCGATTATTTTTCAAATTTCTTATCAAAATTACCTAGAACTTGCACTAACATACCAATATAGCCTAGTTACAAGTGTGCATGCATTGAAAAAGAGCCTTAGAAGCATTTCACTAAGTTCTAAATCGATGTTCGTGATTTTCAAGCGAAAGGGGGCCGGAAAGGGTTCTACCTCGCCTATTTTTCAAATTTCTCAACAAAATAACCTAGAACTTGCACTAACATACCAATATAGCCTAGTTACAAGTGTTCATGCATTGAAAAAGAGCCTTAGAAGCATTTCACTAAGTTTTCAATCGATGTTCGTGACTTTCAAGTGAAAGGGGGCCGGAAAGGGTTCTAACTCGCCTATTTTTCCAATTTCTTATAAAAATAACCTAGAAATTGCACTGAAGTACCAGTATAGCCTAGTTACAAGTGTTCATGCATTGAAAACGAGCCTTAGAAGCATTTCACTAAGATTTCAATCGATGTTCGTGACTTTCAAGTTAAAGGGGGCCGGAAAGGGTTCTAACTCGCCTATTTTTCAAACTTTTTATCAAAACAACCTCGAACTTCACTAATATACCAATATAGCCTAGTTACAAGTGTTCATGCATTGAAAACGAGCCTTAGAACCATTTCACCAAGTATTCAATCGATTTTCATGATTTTCAAGGGAAAGGGGGCCGGAAACGATTCTTACTCGCCTATTTTTCAGATTTCTTATAAATAACCTAGAAATTGCACTAAAATACCAGTATAGCCTAGTTACAAGTGTTCATGCATTGAAAATGAGCCTAAGAAGCATTTCACTAAGTTATAAATCGATGTTCGTGATTTTAATTGGAAATTGGGCCGGAAAGGGTTCTAACTCGCCTATTTTTCAAATTTCTTATCAAAATAACCTAGAACATGCACTAACATACCAATATAGCCTAGTCCTAAGTGTTCATGCATTGAAAACGAGCCTTAGAAGCATTTCACTAGGTTTTCAATCGATGTTCGTGACTTTCAAGTGAAAGGGGGCCGGAAACGGTTCTAACTCGCTTATTTTTCAAATTTCTTATAAAAATAACCTAGAAATACCACTAAAATACCAATATAGCTAGTTAAAAGTGTTGATGCATTGAAAACGAGCCTTAGAAACATTTCACTAAGTTTTCAATCGATGTTCGGGACTTTCAAGTTAAAGGGGGCCAGAAAGGGTTCTAACTCGCCTATTTTTCAAATTTTTTATCAAAATAACCTCGAACTTGCACTAATATACCAATATAGCCTAGTTACAAGTGTTCATGCATTGAAAACGAGACTTAGAAGCATTTCACCAAGTATTCAATCGATTTTCATGATTTTCAAGGGAAAGGGGGCCGGAAAGGGTTCTAACTCGATTATTTTTCAAATTTCTTATCAAAATTACCTATAAATTGCACTAACATACCAATATAGCCTAAATACAAGTGTTCATACATTTAAAATTACCCTTAGAAGCATTTCACTAAGTTCTAAATCGTTGTTCGTGATTTTCAAGGGAAAGGGGGCGAGAAAGGGTTCTAACTCACCTATTTTTCAAATTTCTAATCAAAATAACCTAGAACTTGCACTAACATACCAATATAGCCTAGTTTCAAGTGTTCATGCATTGCAAACGAGCCTTAAAAGCATTTCACTAAGTTTTCAATTGATATTCGTGATTTTCAAGGGAAAGGGGGCCGGAAAGGGTTCTAACTCGCCTATTTTTGAAATTTCATATCAAAATAACCTAGAGCTTGCACTAACATAAAAATATAGCCTAGTTACAAGTGTGCATGCATTGAAAACGAGCCTTAGAAGCATTTCACTAAGTTTTAAATCGATGTTCGTGATTTTCAAGGGAAAGGGGGCCGGAAAGGGTTCTACCTCGCCTATTTTTGAAATTTCATATCAAAATAACCTACAACTTGCACTAACATACCAATATAGCCTAGTTACAAGTGTTCATGCATTGAAAACGAGCCTTAGAAGCATTTCACTAAGTTTTAAATCGATGTTCGTGATTTTCAAGGGAAAGGGGGCCGGAAAGGGTTCTATCACGCCTTTTTTTCAAATTTCTTATCAAAATAACCTAAAACATGCACTAACATACCAATATAGCCTAGTTACAAGTGTTCATGCATTGAAAAATAGCCTTAGAAGCATTTCACAAAGTTTTCAATCGATGTTCGTGACTTTCAAGTGAAAGGGGGCAGGAAAGAGTTCTAACTCGCCTATTTTTCCAATTTCTTATAAAAATGACCTAGAAATTGCACTAAAATACCAATATAGCCTAGTTACAAGTGTTCATTCATTGAAAACGATCCTTAGAAGCATTTCACTAAGTTTTCAATCGATGTTCGTGACTTTCAAGTTAAAGGGGGCCGGAAAGGGTTCTAACTCGCCTATTTTCCAAATTTTTTATCAAAATAACCTCGAACTTCACTAATATACCAATATAGCCTAGTTACAAGTGCTCATGCATTGAAAACGAGCCTTAGAAGCATTTCACCAAGTATTCAATCGATTTTCATGATTTTCAAGGGAAAGGGGGCCGAAAAGGGTTCTACCTCGATTATTTTTCAAATTTCTTTTCAAAATTACCTATAACTTGCACTAACATACCAATATAGGCTAAATACAAGTGTTCATACATTTAAAATTACCCTTAGAAGTATTTCACTAAGGTCTAAATCGATGTTCGTGATTTTAAATGGAAATTGGGCCGGAAAGGGTTCTAACTCGCCTATTTTTCAAATTTCTTATCAAAATAACCTAGAACATGCACTAACATACCAATATAGCCTAGTCCTAAGTGTTCATGCATTGAAAACGAGCCTTAGAAGCATTTCACTAGGTTTTCAATCGATGTTCGTGACTTTCAAGTGAAAGGGGGCCGGAAACGGTTCTAACTCGCCTATTTTTCCAATTTCTTATAAAAATAACCTAGAAATTGCACTAAAATACTAATATAGCCTAGTTACAAGTGTTCATGCATTGAAAACGAGCCTTAGAAGCATTTCACTAAGTTTTCAATCGATGTTCGTGACTTTCAAGTTAAACGGGGCCAAAAAGGGTTCTAACTCGCCTATTTTTTAAATTTTTTATCAAAATAACCTCGAACTTGCACTAATATACCAATATAGCCTAGTTACAAGTGTTTATGCATTGAAAACGAGCCTTAGAAGCATTTCACCAAGTATTCAATCGATTTTCATGATTTTCAAGGGAAAGGGGGCCGGAAAGGGTTCTAACTCGATTATTTTTCAAATTTCTTATCAAAATTACCTATAAATTGCACTAACATACCAATATAGCCTAAATACAAGTGTTCATACATTTAAAATTACCCTTAGAAGCATTTCACTAAGTTCTAAATCGTTGTTCGTAATTTTCAAGGGAAAGGGGGCCGGAAAGGGTTCTAACTCACCTATTTTTCAAATTTCTTATCAAAATAACCTAGAGCTTCCACTAACATACCAATATAGCCTAGTTTCAAGTGTTCATGCATTGCAAACGAGCCTTAAAAGCATTTCACTAAGTTTTCAATTGATATTCGTGATTTTCATGGGAAAGGGGGCCGAAAAGAGTTCTAACTCGCCTATTTTTCAAATTTCTTATCAAAATAACCTAGAACTTGCATTAACATAAAAATGTAGCCTAGTTACAAGTGTGCATGCATTGAAAACGAGCCTTAGAAGCATTTCACTAAGTTCTAAATCGATGTTCGTGATTTTCAAGCGAAAGGGGGCCGGAAAGGGTTCTACCTCGCCTATTTTTGAAATTTCATATCAAAATAACCTACAACTTGCACTAACATACCAATATAGCCTAGTTACAAGTGTTCATGCATTGAAAACGAGCCTTAGAAGCATTTCACCAAGTTCTAAATCGATGTTCGTGACTTTCAAGTGAAAGGGGGCCGGAAAGGGTTCTAACTCGCCTATTTTTCAAATTTCTTATCAAAATAACCTAGAACATGCACTAACATACCAATATAGCCTAGTCCTAAGTGTTTATGCATTGAAAACGAGCCTTAGAAGCATTTCACTAGGTTTTCAATCGATGTTCGTGACTTTCAAGTGAAAGGGGGCCGGAAACGGTTCTAACTCGCCTATTTTTCCAATTTCTAATAAAAATAACCTAGAAATTGCACTAAAATACCAATATAGCCTAGTTACAAGTGTTCATGCATTGAAAACGAGCCTTAGAAGCATTTCACTAAGTTTTCAATCGATGTTCGTGACTTTCAAGTTAAAGGGGGCCAGAAAGGGTTCTAACTCGCCTATTTTTCAAATTTTTTATCAAAATAACCTCAAACTTGCACTAATATACCAATATAGCCTAGTTACAAGTGTTCATGCATTGAAAACGAGCCTTAGAAGCATTTCACCAAGTATTCAATCGATTTTCATGATTTTCAAGGGAAAGGGTTCTAACTTGATTATTTTTCAAATTTCTTATCAAAATTACCTATAAAATGCACTAACATACCAATATAGCCTAAATACAAGTGTTCATACATTTAAAATTACCCTTAGAAGCATTTCACTAAGTTCTAAATCATTGTTCGTGATTTTCAAGGGAAAGGGGGCCGGAAAGGGTTCTAACTCACCTATTTTTCAAATTTCTTATCAAAATAACCTAGAGCTTGCACTAACATACCAATATAGCCTAGTTTTAAGTGTTCATGCATTGCAAACGAGCCTTAAAAGCATTTCACTAAGTTTTCAATTGATATTCGTGATTTTCATGGGAAAGGGGGCCGAAAAGGGTTCTAACTCGCCTATTTTTCAAATTTCTTATCAAAATAACCTAGAACTTGCACTAACATAAAAATGTAGCCTAGTTACAAGTGTGCATGCATTGAAAACGAGCCTTAGAAGCATTTCACTAAGTTCTAAATCGATGTTCGTGATTTTCAAGCGAAAGGGGGCCGGAAAGGGTTCTACCTCGCCTATTTTTGAAATTTCATATCAAAATAACCTACAACTTGCACTAACATACCAATATAGCCTAGTTACAAGTGTTCATGCATTGAAAACGAGCCTTAGAAGCATTTCACCAAGTTCTAAATCGATGTTCGTGACTTTCAAGTGAAAGGGGGCCGGAAAGGGTTCTAACTCGCCTATTTTTCAAATTTCTTATCAAAAAAACCTAGAACTTGCACTAACATACCAATATAGCCTAGTTACAAGTGTTTATGCATTGAAAACGAGCCTTGGAAGCATTTCACTAAGTTCTAAATCGATGTTCGTGATTATCAAGGGAAAAGGGGCGGGAAAGGGTTCTACCACGCCTATTTTTTAAATTTCTTATTAAAATAACCTAGAACTTGCACTAACATACCAATATAGCCTAGTTACAAGTGTTCATGCATTGAAAACGAGCCTTAGAAGCATTTCAATAAGTTCTAAATCGATGTTCGTGATTTTCAAGGGAAAGGGGGCCGGAAAGGGTTCTAACTCCCCTATTTTTCAAATTTCTAACCTAGAACTTGCACTAACATACCAATGTAGCCTAGTTTAAAGTGTTCATGCATTGAAAACGAGCCTTAGAGGCATTTCACTAAGTTTTCAATCGATATTCGTGATTTTCAAGGGAAAGGGGGCGGGAAAGGGTTCTGACTCGCCTATTTTTCAAATTTCTTAACAAAATAACCTAGAACTTGCACAAACTTACCAATATAGCCTAGTTCCAAGTGTGCATGCATTGAAAACGAGCCTTAGAAGCATTTCACTAAGTTCTAAATCGATGTTCGTGATTTTCAAGGGAAAGGGGGCCGGAAAGGGTTCTACCTCGCCTATTTTTCAAATTTCTTATCAAAATAACCTAGAACTTGCACTAACATACCAATATTGCCTAGTTATAAGTGTTCATGCATTGAAAACGAGCCTTAGAAGCATTTCACCAAGTTCTAAATCGATGTTCGTGACTTTCAAGTGAAAGGGGGCCGGAAAGGGTTCTAACTCGCCTATTTTTCAAATTTCTTATCAAAAAAACCTAGAACTTGCACTAACATACCAATATAGCCTAGTTACAAGTGTTCATGCATTGAAAACTAGCCTTACAAGCATTTCACTAAGTTTTCAATCGATGTTCGTGACTTTCAAGTTAAAGGGGGCCGGAAAGGGTTCTAACTCGCCTATTTTTCAAATTTTTTATCAAAATAACCTCGAACTTCACTAATATACCAATATAGCCTAGTTACAAGTGTTCATGCATTGAAAACAAGCCTTAGAAGCATTTCACCAAGTATTCAATCAATTTTCATGATTTTTAAGGGAAAGGGGGCCGAAAAGGGTTCTACCTCGATTATTTTTCAAATTTCTTATCAATATTACCTATAACATGAACTAACATACCAATATAGCCTAAATACAAGTGGTCATACATTTAAAATTACCCTTAGAAGCATTTCACTGAGTTCTAAATCGTTGTTCGTGATTTTCAAGGGAAAGGGGGCCGGAAAGGGTTCTAACTCGCCTATTTTTCAAATTTCTTATCAAAATAACCTAGAACTTGCACTAACATAAAAATATAGCCTAGTTACAAGTGTGCATGCATTGAAAACGAGCCTTAGAAGCATTTCACTAAGTTCTAAATCGATGTTCGTGATTTTCAAGGGAAAGGGGGCCTGAAAGGGTTCTACCTCGCCTATTTTTCAAATTTCTTATCAAAATAACCTAGAACTTACACTAACATACCAATATAGCCTAGTTACAAGTGTTCATGCATTGAAAACGAGCCTTAGAAGCATTTCACCAAGTTCTAAATCGATGTTCGTGACTTTCAAGTGAAAGGGGGCCGGAAAGGGTTCTAACTCGCCTATTTTTCAAATTTCTTATCAAAAAAACCTAGAACTTGCACTAACATACCAATATAGCCTAGTTACAAGTGTTTATGCATTGAAAACGAGCCTTGGAAGCATTTCACTAAGTTCTAAATCGATGTTCGTGATTATCAAGGGAAAAGGGGCGGGAAAGGGTTCTACCACGCCTATTTTTTAAATTTCTTATCAAAATAACCTAGAACTTGCACTAACATACCAATATAGCCTAGTTAAAAGTGTTCATGCATTGAAAACGAGCGTTAGAAGCATTTCAATAAGTTCTAAATCGATGTTCGTGATTTTGAAGGGAAAGGGGGCCGGAAAGGGTTCTAACCCCCCTATTTTTCAAATTTCTAACCTAGAACTTGCACTAACATACCAATGTAGCCTAGTTTAAAGTGTTCATGCATTGAAAACGAGCCTTAGGGGCATTTCACTAAGTTTTCAATCGATATTCGTGATTTTCAAGGGAAAGGGGGCCGGAAAGGGTTCTGACTCGCCTATTTTTCAAATTTCTTAACAAAATAACCTAGAACTTGCACAAACTTACCAATATAGCCTAGTTCCAAGTGTGCATGCATTGAAAATGAGCCTTAGAAGCATTTCACTAAGTTCTAAATCGATGTTCGTGATTTTCAAGGGAAAGGGGGCCGGAAAGGGTTCTACCTCGCCTATTTTTGAAATTTCTTATCAAAATAACCTAGAACTTGCACTAACCTACCAATATAGCCTAGTTACAAGTGTTCATGCATTGAAAACGAGCCTTAGAAGCATTTCACTAAGTTCTAAATCGATGTTCGTGATTTTCAAGGGAAAGGGGGCCGGAAAGGGTTCTATCACGCCTTTTTTTCAAATTTCTTATCAAAATAACCTAAAACATGCAATAACATTGATATGGCAGCAAGCAACCAAGTTCAAGCTACGGTCCATGCCTTGTTCATCCACGAAAAGTCCAAGTCCTTGGGTGATAATTTCGTGGGATTCTCTTCAATTAATCATTTTGTTTCTTGCCTTAAATGGGAAGAGGGAAAAGGGGACGTAATTTAAAGAAGAGTTCAAGAAGACTTTCAAACAGCCACAAAGAATTTCAAACAGCCAAAATTAACGCCACATTTAAAATGGGGGTTAAGAGCTTGATTTTTGGCGATTTCTGTGGGAGAATAATTATGATTTATTTGCTATTTATTTTAGTCGTTTAAAGATTTAATTAGGGAGGTTATTTTCTGTCAAACATGCACGTAATAGCTGCTCAAATAATCAGTCATTTAGTGACTTAGTTAAAGCGTGATTCAAGGCTTGAATCATGCTCAGTTTTTAATTCTGGTTTTTAATTACGTAAAAGGAGTTACAAAGCTTTATTGAAGCTTGTTTCTTCTGTTTTAGACGTGTAAGATAGGAAGTTGAAGGGTTCCCTTTCAGATTTGTAAAGCTTCCTATAAATAGGACACTTGCCATTCGTTTGAGGCAAGAGTGAAAGAAAAGAACAGAATCTGATTTTCTTTGTGAATTTCGTGTGTTACTTTGTGTTTCACAAACTTATGCTTTCTTTGCTTAGTGCTAGTTAGTATAAACTTGATAATCTAGCCTTACTTTGTGTTTGGTCCAGTTTATTCCCTAAACACGCAATTTAGACCCGATTCTACTTTGAGTGTTTACCTTGTTTACTTTTGTGACGAACTTGTTTCTACTTCGCCTAATCCACTCCAAAACGGTCCTAATCCACTTACACATCAGTTGGTATCAGAGCAAGGCCTTGGAGTATGGCTTCGAGTTCATCCAACTCAACATCTCACGAGGTGATGAAAGACATTCTTGGAAAACTCCAAGAAATGCATGACGAAATGAAAAAGCACGAAACCAGGATGGATGCCATTGCTGACCTATGCCTTAGACAAGGTAGAAGGTTAGAGGAATTAGAAAATTATTCCACACCCACCCAAGGGGAATCACAATTTCGTGGTTACCAAGATGATAGAAGTCTCAAACTAGATCTTCCTGAATTCGATGGTTCTAATGATCCGTAAGTTTTTTTTGATTGGGTACGTAGGTTGGAGAGTATCTTTGAGTATAAGGAGTATGATGATACTAGGAGTTGTAAAATGGCGATTCTTAAGTTAACCAAACTTGCTGGACTTTGGTATGATAATCTAAAGGCCAAAAGGAGAAGAGAAGGAAAGGGTAAGATTGAGTCATGGGTGAAACTCAGAAAAAAAATGGAACAGCGTTGGGTTCCACGTGAGTATGAGCAAGATCAATATGTGAAATTGACTCGCCTAGCTCAAGGGGAACGAAGTGTTGATGACTACGTGCGAGAATTTGAGAAACTCAGTTTGGTGTGTGATATGCAAGAAAGAGAGCCACTCAAAATTGCTCGTTTCACTAAAGGGTTGTCAAAACCAATATCTAATAAGGTGGATCTCCTACCTTATTCCACCTATGAAGAAGTTGTGAAGGCTGCCAGAAAAGTTGAGGCACAACACAAAGAAGATAGGCCAAGGCCTACGTCAAGGCCTCCTTACAAAGCTTTTCCTCCCGTAGGAAAAGGTGAGGTTGCTGCTAAATCCACTTTTACTCCTAACTCAGTCAAAGGAGGAAAAACGGATTTCAAACAAGAAGTTTCCAAGAGGACGTGTTACAAGTGCCATGAAAAGGGACATATTTCTAGTGAATGTCCAAAACGGAACACACTCACCATTCATGAAGGAGGGTATGATTCCGAGGAAAATGAGGAAGAGGAGGAGGAATATGAGGAGTATGGAGCTGAAGAAAACGCCACTCCATTGTGTGGTGTTATGAGAAGGATCCTACATTCTGAACCTCTCAAAGATGTGCAACAAAGAGAGAATCTTTTCCATACAAGATGCAAGGTACGAGACAAGATTTGTGATGTGATTGTAGATGGTGGTTCTTGTACAGATGTGGCCTCTACGGAACTTGTAAGTAAGCTTAAATTACCCACTCGTGAGCATGCTAAACCTTACAAGTTAAATTGGCTAGATAATGATACCGGTTTGAAGGTTAAGAAACAAGCTCTAGTTTCTTTTACAATTGGAAATTTTCATGATGAACGTTGGTGTGATATTCTGCCTATGAGTGCGTGTCATATCTTGCTTGGTAGACCATGGCAATTTGATAGAAATGCGTTGCATGATGGTGTTTCTAATGTTTATACGGTCACTGCTCATGGGGGAAAGAAAATCAGGTTACTTCCTTTGCCTCCAAAGGTTGAACCTATGATGGAGAAGAAGCCTAATTTTTTGGTTTCAAGATGTGAGTTTGAGCGTGAGTGTGCTATGGAAGGGGGAGGGTTTTTTCTTATTATTAAACCTATTGATGATAACCTTTCCAATGTTACTAACTCATTGCCTTTAAAGAAATTGCTAGAGGAATTTTCTGATGTATTTCCTAGTGATTTGCCACAAGGCCTACCTCCATTTCGAGGTATTGAACATGCTATTGAC
Source organism: Dysphania ambrosioides (assembly GCA_026401315.1). NCBI lineage: Eukaryota > Viridiplantae > Streptophyta > Magnoliopsida > Caryophyllales > Amaranthaceae > Dysphania > Dysphania ambrosioides. Next base: position 17,116,558 of record CM048666.1, on the reverse strand, counting down.
TTGATTCCGAGAGCTCAATTGCCTAATAAGCCAGCCTACATGTGTAGTCCCGATCAGGCCAAAGAATTGCAAAGACAAGTAGAAGAACTCATAGAGAGGGGTTATGTGCGTGAGAGCCTTAGCCCATGTGCTGTTCCTGCCCTTTTAGTACCTAAGAAAGAGGGAACTTGGCGAATGTGTATTGATAGTCGTTCCATCAATAACATTACTATCAAATACAGATTTCCTATGCCAAGGCTTCAAGACATGTTTGATGAGTTGAGTGGAGCCAAGATTTTCAGTAAAATTGATTTAAGAAGTGGCTATCATCAAATGAGAATTCGTGAAGGTGATGAATGGAAGACAGCTTTTAAGACTAAGCAAGGCTTGTACGAATGGCTTGTCATGCCATTTGGTCTTTGCAATGCTCCTAGTTCTTTCATGAGACTCATAAATGAGGTATTGCATCCTTTTCTAAACAAATATTGTTGTATATTTAGATGATATTCTAGTATATAGCAAATCCATAGATGATCATTTGTTACATTTAAAATCTTTATTTGAGGTTTTAAGGACTAACAGATTGTATGGGAAGTTAGAAAAGTGTGCTTTCATGTGTAAGCATATTACTTTCCTAGGCTATGTTGTATCTAGTGAAGGAGTACAGGTTGATCTAGAGAAAGTGAAGGCTATTTCAACATGGAAAGTGCCGAAAGATGTGCATGAAGTGAGGAGTTTTCATGGTCTTGCCTCATTTTACAGAATTTTTATCAAGAATTTCTCAACAATCACAGCTCCTTTAACCGAATTATTAAAGAAAGGTGCGTTCCATTGGAGTGAAGCTGCTCAAAGAGCCTTTGAAGAAATCAAGGAAAAATTGTGCAATACAACGGTTCTTGCATTGCCAGATTTTGATAAACTGTTTGAGGTTGAATGTGATGCAAGTGGCGTGGGTATTGGTGCTGTTCTTATTCAAGGAAAGAGACCCATTTGTTATTTCAGCGAAAAATTAAGTGGTGCTAAGCTTAATTATTCAAATTATGATCGTGAGTTCTACGCTATTGTTCGGGCTCTAGATCATTGGTCTCATTACCTAAGGCCAAAACCGTTTGTTTTACATTCGGATCATGAAGCCTTGAAATTCATTCATGGACAGCAGAAACTTAATCACCGACATGCTAAATGGGTTGAATTTCTTCAATCTTTTACATTTAGTTCGAGGTACAAAGAAGGGAAAAAGAATGTTGTGGCAGATGCATTATCAAGGAGAAGCTATCTATTAGCTATGGTTCATACGAAGATTCTTGGGTTTGAACACTTGAAAAATCACTATGAAGAAGATGAGGATTTTTCTGGAAAATTCAAGAAACCTACTCAAGACTACACGGTTCAAGATGGGTTTTTGTTCAAAGGCAACAAACTTTGTGTGCCTAAGAATGGTGTGCGTGAACTCTTGGTTCGTGAAATCCATGGGGGAGGAATCGCTGGTCATTTTGGGATACATAAGACATTAGAAATGCTTCAAGAACATTTCTATTGGCCTCATATGATCAAGGATGTAACTCACATTGTAGAAAGGTGTTCTACTTGTCAAAAATCCAAGAGTACTTTTCACAAAGGTCTTTACACTCCATTACCCGTTCCTGATGTTCCATGGGAAGGAGTGAGCATGGATTTTATTGTGGGTCTCCCTAGGACTCAAAGGGGGAAAGATAGTATCATGGTGGTGGTAGACCGTTTTTCTAAAATGGCTCATTTTGTTCCATGCCACAAAACAGATGATGCTTCTAAAGTTGCTGATTTATACTTTAGAGAAATCATTCGTTTACATGGGGTTCCAAGGTCCATTGTTTCGGATAGGGACACTAAGTTCCGTAGTCATTTTTGGAGAATTTTGTGGAAATTGGTGGGAACTAATCTCCTATTTAGTACTTCTCATCATCCACAAACGGACGGTCAAACAGAAGTGACTAATAGAACCCTTGGTGCTTTGTTACGAGGTCTAGTGAGTAGAACTCAAAAGGATTGGGATGTTAAGTTATCCCATGCTGAATTTGCGTACAATAGGTCTCCTTCTTCTACAACTGCTCGAAGTCCTTTTGAGGTGGTGTATGGGGTTAATCCTTTGCTGCCCGTTGAGTTAATTCCTTTGCCTAAAGGAGATTTGATACATGGTGAACCTAAGAAGAGGTGGGAAGCATTTCAGAAAACATGCACCAAAGTCAAAGAGAAGATTGAAGCTATGAATAAAGTCTACAAAGACCGTGCAAATAAGAACAGAAAGCAACCTACATTTGCTAAGGGTGACTTGGTTTGGCTACATTTAAGGAAGGAACGTTTTCCTAACCTTAGGAAAAATAAGCTCATGCCTAGATCAGATGGTCCCTTTCAAGTCTTGGAGAAAATTGGGGAAAGTGCTTACAAGATTGATCTACCTGGTGAGTTTGGTGGAGTAAGTGCAACTTTCAATGTGGGAGACTTGAGTCCATATCTAGATGATGAAAGTTTGAGGGCAAACTTTTCCAAAGAGGGGGAGAATGATATGGCAGCAAGCAACCAAGTTCAAGCTACGGTCCATGCCTTGTTCATCCACGAAAAGTCCAAGTCCTTGGGTGATAATTTCGTGGGATTCTCTTCAATTAATCCTTTTGTTTCTTGCCTTAAATGGGAAGAGGGAAAAGGGGACGTAATTTAAAGAAGAGTTCAAGAAGACTTTCAAACAGCCACAAAGAATTTCAAACAGCCAAAATTAACGCCACATTTAAAATGGGGGTTAAGAGCTTGATTTTTGGCGATTTCTGTGGGAGAATAATTATGATTTATTTGCTGTTTATTTTAGTCGTTTAAAGATTTAATTAGGGAGGTTATTTTCTGTCAAACATGCACGTAATAGCTGCTCAAATAATCAGTCATTTTGTGACTTAGTTAAAGCGTGATTCAAGGTTTGAATCATGCTCAGTTTTTAATTCTGGTTTTTAATTACGTAAAAGGAGTTACAAAGCTTTATTGAAGCTTGTTTCTTCTGTTTTAGACGTGTAAGATAGGAAGTTGAAGGGTTCCCTTTCAGATTTGTAAAGCTTCCTATAAATAGGACACTTGCCATTCGTTTGAGGCAAGAGTGAAAGAAAAGAACAGAATCTGATTTTCTTTGTGAATTTCGTGTGTTACTTTGTGTTTCACAAACTTATGCTTTCTTTGCTTAGTGCTAGTTAGTATAAACTTGATAATCTAGCCTTACTTTGTGTTTGGTCCAGTTTATTCCCTAAACACGCAATTTAGACCCGATTCTACTTTGAGTGTTTACCTTGTTTACTTTTGTGACGAACTTGTTTCTACTTCGCCTAATCCACTCCAAAACGGTCCTAATCCACTTACACATCAAACATACCAATATAGCCTAGTTACAAGTGTTCATGCATTGAAAAAGAGCCTTAGAAGCATTTCACTAAGTTTTCAATCGATGTTCGTGACTTTCAAGTGAAAGGGGGCCGGAAACGGTTCTAACTCGCCTATTTTTCCAATTTCTTATAAAAATAACCTAGAAATTGCACTAAAATAAAATATAGCCTAGTTACAAGTGTTCATTCATTGAAAACTAGCCTTAGAAGCATTTCACTAAGTTTTCAATCGATGTTCGTGACTTTCAAGTTAAAGGGGGCCGGAAAGGGTTCTAACTCGCCTATTTTTCAAATTTGTTATCAAAATAACCTCGAACTTCACTAATATACCAATATAGCCTAGTTACAAGTGTTCATGCATTGAAAATGAGCCTTAGAAGCATTTCACCAAGTATTCAATCGATTTTCATGATTTTCAAGGGAAAGGGGGCCGGAAAGGGTTCTACCTCGATTATTTTTCAAATTTCATATCAAAATTACCTATAACTTGCACTAACATACCAATATAACCTAAATACAAGTGTTCATACTGATATGGCAGCAAGCAATCAAGTCTTAACTAAAGTTCATAAAGTTCCAGAAGTTCAAACGACGGTCCATGCCTTGTTCATCCACAAAAAGTCCAAGTCCTTGGGTGATAATTTCGTGGGGTTCTCTTCAATTAATCCTTTTGTTTCTTGCCTTAAATGGGAAGAGAGCAAAGGGGAAGTTATGGCCAGTTAAAGGGGACGGTCAAGAAGAAGTTTTCAAACAGCCAAATTAACGCCACAGCTAAAAAGGGGGGTTAATGCTTGATTCATGGCGATTTCTGTGGGAGAATAATTATGATTTATTTGCTGTTTATTTTAGTCTTTTAAAGCTTTAATTAGGGAGGTTATTTTCTGTCAAATATGCACGTAATAGCTGCTCAAATAATCAGTCATTTAGTGACTTAGTCAAAGCGTGATTCAAGGCTTGAATCATGCTCAGTTTGAATTCAGTTTTAAATTCTGTTTTGAATTTCGTAAAAGGAGTTACAAAGCTTTATTGAGGCTTGTTTCTTCTATTTTAAACGTATAAGATAGGAAGCTAAAGGATTTGTAAAGCTTCCTATAATAGGGCACTTGCCAATTCATTTGAGGGGGGTGAAAAGAAGTAGAACAGAATCTGATTTTCTTTGTGAATTTCATGTGTTACTTTGTGTTTCACAAACTTATACCTTCTTTGCTTAGTGCTAGTTAGTATAAGCTCTATAATCTAGCCTTACTTCGTGTTTGGTCCAGATTATTTCCCCTACACGCAATTTAGACCCGATTCTACCTTGAGTGTTTATCTTGTTTCCTTTTGAGACGAATTTGTTTCTAATTCATCTAATCCACTCCAAAACGATCCTAAACCACAAACACATCAGTAAACACATCAGTTGGTATCAGAGCAAAGGCTTTGGAGTATGGCTTCGAGTTCATCCAACTCAACATCTCACGAAGTGATGAAAGACATTCTTGGAAAACTCCAGGAAATGCATGACGAAATGAAAAAGCATGAAACACGTATGGATGCCATTGCTGACCTATGCCTTAGACAAGGTAGAAAGTTAGAGGAATTAGAACATTCCAATTCCACACCCACCCAAGGGGAATCACAATTTCGTGGTTACCAAGAAGATAGAAGTCTCAAATTAGATCTTCCTGAATTTGATGGATCTAACGATCCAGAAGTTTTTTTTGATTGGGTACGTAGATTGGAGAGTATTTTTGAGTATAAGGAGTATGATGATACTAGGAGTTGTAAAATGGCGATTCTTAAGTTAACAAAACTTGCTAGACTTTGGTATGATAATCTGAAGGCCAAAAGGAGAAGAGAAGGAAAGGGTAAGATTGAGTCATGGGTGAAACTCAGAAAAAAAATGGAGCAACGTTGGATTCCACGTGAGTATGAGCAAGATCAATATGTAAAATTGACTCGCCTAGCTCAAGGGGAACGAAGTGTTGATGATTATGTGCGAGAATTTGAAAAACTCAGTTTGGTATGTGATATGCAAGAGAGAGAGCCACTCAAAATTGCGCGTTTTACCAAAGGGTTGTCAAAACCAATTGCTAATAAGGTGGATCTCCTACCTTATTCCACCTATGAAGAAGTTGTTAAGGCTGCCAGAAAGGTTGAGGCACAACACAAAGAAGATAGGCCAAGACCTACTTCGAGGCCTCCTTACAAAGCTTTTCCTTCCATAGGAAAAGGTGAGGTTGCTGCCAAATCCACTTTTACTCCTAACTCATTTAAAGGAGGAAAAACGGATTTCAAGCAAGAGGCTTCCAAGAGAACGTGTTACAAGTGCCATGAAAAGGGACATATTGCTAGTGAATGTCCAAAACGGAACACACTCACCATTCATGAAGGAGGGTATGATTCCGAGGAAAATGAGGAAGAAGAAGAGGAATATGAGGAATATGGAGCTGAAGAAGACGCCACTCCATTGTGTGGTGTTATGAGGAGGATCCTACATTCTGAACCTCTCAAAGATGTGCAACAAAGAGAGAATCTTTTCCATACCAGATGCAAGGTACGAGACAAGATTTGTGATGTGATTGTAGATGGTGGTTCTTGTACAGATGTGGCCTCTAAGGAACTTGTAAGTAAACTGAAATTACCTACTCGTGAACATGCTAAGCCTTATAAGTTAAATTGGCTAGATAATGACACCGGTTTAAAGGTTAAGAAACAAGCTCTAGTTTCTTTTACAATTGGGAATTTTCATGATGAACGTTGGTGTGATATTCTGCCTATGAGTGCGTGTCATATTTTGCTTGGTAGACCATGGCAGTTTGATAGAAATGCGTTGCATGATGGCGTTTCTAATGTTTATACGGTCACTGCTCATGGGGGAAAGAAAATCAGGTTACTTCCTTTGCCTCCAAAGGTTGAACCTATGGTGGAGAAGAGACCTAATTTTCTGGTTTCGAGACGTGAGTTTGAGCGTGAGTATGCTATGGAAGGGGAAGGGATTTTTCTTGTTGTTAAACCTGTTGATGATAACCTTTCCAATGTTACTAACTCATTACCTTAGAAGAAATTGCTAGAGGAATTTTCTGATGTATTTCCTAGTGATTTGCCACAAGGCCTGCCTCCATTTCGAGGTATTGAACATGCTATTGACTTGATTCCGGGAGCTCAATTTCCTAATAAGCCAGCCTACAGGTGTAGTCCCAATCAGGCCAAGGAATTGCAAAGACAAGTAGAAGAACTCATAGAGAGGGGTTATGTGCGTGAAAGCCTTAGCCCATGTGCTGTTCCTACTCTTTTAGTACCTAAGAAAGAAGAAACTTGGAGAATGTGTATTGATAGTCGTTCTATCAATAATATTACTATCAAATACAGATTTCCTATGCCAAGGCTTCAAGACATGTTTGATGAGTTGAGTGGAGCCAAGATTTTCAGTAAAATTGATTTATGAAGTGGCTATCATCAAATGAGAATTCGTAAAGGTGATGAATGGAAGACAGCTTTTAAGACTAAGCAAGGCTTATACGAATGGCTTGTCATGCCATTTGGTCTTTGCAATGCTCCTAGCTCTTTCATGAGACTCATGAATGAGGTACTGCGTCCTTTTCTCAACAAATTCATTGTTGTATATTTAGATGATATTCTAGTATATAGCAAATCCATAGATGAACATTTGTTACATTTAAAATCTTTATTTGAGGTTTTAAGGACTAACAGATTGTATGGGAAGTTAGAAAAATGTGCTTTCATGTGTAAGCATATTACTTTCCTAGGATATGTTGTATCTAGTGAAGGAGTACAGGTTGATCCAGAAAAGGTGAAGGCTATTTCAACTTGGAAAGTGCCGAAAGATGTGCATGAAGTGAGGAGCTTTCATGGTCTTGCTTCATTTTACAGAATCTTTATCAAGAATTTCTCAACAATCACAGCTCCTTTGACCGAATTATTGAAGAAAGGTGCGTTCATTTGGAGTGAATCTGCTCAAAAAGCCTTTGAAGAGAGCAAGGAGAAATTGTGCAATACAACGGTTCTTGCATTGCCAGATTTTGATAAACTGTTTGAGGTTGAATGTGATGCAAGTGGCGTGGGTATTGGTGCTGTTCTTATTCAAGGAAAGAGACCCATTTGTTATTTCAGCGAAAAATTAAGTGGTGCTAAGCTTAATTATTCGAATTATGATCGTGAGTTCTATGCTATTGTTCGGGCTCTAGATCATTGGTCTCATTACCTAAGGCCAAAACCGTTTGTTTTACATTCGGATTATGAAGCCTTGAAATTCATTCATGGACAGCAAAAGCTTAATCACTGACATGCTAAATGGGTTGAATTTCTTCAATCTTTTACATTCAGTTCGAGGTACAAAGATGATGTGATTCTTGATCCGAAAACCAAGTTATCACAAGGATATGTTCTAAGCTTCGTCCTATACAGATAAATCACCAAGAACAAGGCAAGAACTGAGTTTAATTAATTAAGAATCCACTTAATTAATCAAACCAATGAATGTTTTAACTAAAACACCCAAAACAGCAACCAACTCGCAAGTTAGCCAAAGAAATATTTAGGCAATCCAACCAAAATATCACTCGAAAATAAATGTGTTTTTTATTGCTCAAATCGTGAATGAATGAATGAATTCGTGAATTACATGGAGTATTTATAGCAATCCTTTCCTAAGACTATTAGAACTCTAACTAGAATAAAACTCCTTCTCTTCCTAAGCATATTAGAGTTCTAACTTGAGTAAAACTCCTACTTTTTCTAAACACATTAGAGTTCTAGCTTGAGTAAAAGTCTTCCACTTTGCCTTGATCTCCAAGCAGCCGCCACTTTCAATTTTGAGTAGGAATCCCTCTTGAAATAGGAAACCTAACTTAACCTTGTGCGCCAAGTAACGTTACACGGTTCTCCAACTTAATTAACTACGCACACGTACAAAAATAATTAAGAACATAAAGAAACCTAAGGTCTAAACCAAGAAAAACCCTTTCAAGTGAAAGGTAAAAACTTGTAGACCAAAATCTAAGAAAGCTTTTAAAGAAACCTTAAAGAACTATCAAGAAGCTTCAAGAACTCCCAAGAACGCCACCATACAAAGCGTGGCTTTGTCTTGATGCCCCCGATAGTAAGTTTGACCTATTGAAGAAGCTTCCAAGTATAGATTCATGCTTTCTTGACTTTCTTGGAATAATTCTTCAACATGCTCGTCATTCACATTGATGCACACATCATCCTCCCCTTCTTCAAAAGAATTTGCCCTCAAATCTTCAATAGCATCATCTGGCAAATACTTCACCAAATCTCCAACATTAAATGTTGCGCTTACACCATATTCTCCCGGCAATTCAAGCTTATATGCATTCTCATTGATCTTCTCAATAATCTTGAACGGCCCCTCACTTCTTGGCATCAATTTATTCTTTCGTTTGCTAGGAAATCTTTCTTTTCTCAAGTGTAGCCACACCAAGTCGCCAACGTCAAAACTTTGTGGCTTTTTGTGTTTGTTAACTCGTGCTTTGTAGAGTTCATTGACACGTTCAATCCTAGCTCTAACTTGTGCGTGTAGCTTCATCATGTAATTGATTTTAGCCTCGGCATCTTTATGAATTAATTCCCCTTTTGGAATTTCAATCAAATCAATGGGCATTCTTGGATTGACACCATAAACAACTTCAAATGGCGTGTGTTTTGTGGCATAAGTAGGTGATCTATTATAAGCAAACTCGGCATGAGCAAGCTTAATATCCCAATCTTTTTGTGTTTTGCTCACTAGTCCACGTAAAAGCACACCAAGAGTTCGATTTGTTACCTCCGTTTGTCCGTCCGTTTGCGGGTGATATGATGTACTAAATAACAGCTTCGTTCCCACCAACTTCCATAGTGATTTCCAAAAGAAACTCATGAACTTTGTATCACGATCACTCACAATACTGTTCGGCAACCCATGTAGTCTCACCACTTCCTTGAAATACAATTCCGCCACTTTCATAGCATCGTCCACTTTGTGACAAGGTATGAAATGAGCCATCTTGGAAAATCGATCCACTACAACCATGATTGAGTCCTTTCCTCTTTGAGTCCTTGGCAAACCAACTACAAAATCCATAGACACGTCTTCCCAAGGTGAATCTGGCACGGGCAAGGGCGTATATAAGCCTTGATGAAACGTAGCCTTGGCTTTTTGACATGTTGCACACCTAGAAACTATTGATTATACATCCGCTAGCATTCTAGGCCAATAAAAATGCTCTTGCAGCATAGTTAATGTTTTCGTTATGCCAAAATGTCCCGCTATCCCTCCTCCATGCACTTCTCTTACTATTAATTCTCTAATAGAACACTTAGGCACGCACAAACGATTCCCCTTGAAAAGAAAACCGTCTTGTAAAACATAGGAACCTACGGCCCCCTTGGAACACTCCTCTAGGATTGTAGAGAAATCCACGTCCCCCTTATAGTACTCCTTGATTAACTCGAAACCAAGTAGTTTACAATTCAATACTCCAAGCAACGTGTGTCTTCTAGATAGTGCATCGGCCACTACATTTGCTTTCCCCTCTTTATACTTTGAAGAAAAATTGAAAACTTGTAGAAACTCTACCCATTTAGCATGTCTAGGGTTCAATTTTTGTTGACCATGAATGTACTTCAAAGCTTCGTGATCACTATGCAACACAAAGTGATTTGGGCGCAAATAGTGACTCCAATGGTCCAATGCTCGCACAATAGCATAGAACTCCTTGTCATAGGTAGAATAGTTCAATCTAGCACCGTTTAATTTCTCACTAAAATAGGCAATAGGGCGCTTCTTTTGAACCAAAATGGCACCAATCCCCACACCACTAGCGTCGGTCTCTACCTCAAATGGTTGTGAAAAATCCGGCAATGCAAGTACGGGTGCTTCACATAGCTTCCTTTTGACCAAATCAAATGCACGTTGGGCTTCCTCGGTCCACTCGAATTTTCCCTTGTCTTTCTTCAAGCATTCAGTCATAGGTGCAACTATCGTGGAAAAATTCTTCACAAATCTTCTATAAAATGACGCTAGACCATGAAACGATCTAACTTCACTCACATTGGTAGGTACGGGCCAAGTCTTGATAGCTTCAACCTTGGATTGATCCACGGACACACCATCTTTGGATACTACATACCCTAGAAACGTCACGCTAGGAACAAGAAAATAACATTTTTCCAATTTTGCGTACAACTTCTTCTCCCTAAGAACCTCAAAAACGCTTCTCAAATGCATTAGATGATCATTGAAATTTTCAGAATAAATTAATATGTCATCCAAGTAAACAACTACGAACCTTCCAAGAAATGGTTTCAACACCTCGTTCATCAATCTCATAAATGTACTAGGCGCATTGGTTAGACCAAAAGGCATGACTAACCACTCGTACAACCCCACTTTAGTCTTGAAAGCCGTCTTCCATTCATCTCCTTCCCTCATGCGTATTTGATGATAGCCACTCATAAGATCAATCTTGGAAAATAGCTTTGAACCATGCAATTCGTCTAACAAATCATCAAGTCTAGGTATAGGAAATCTATACTTGATGGTTATGTTGTTCACACTCCTACTATCAATGCACATACGCCAACTCCCATCTTTTTTTGGAACTAGCAATGCAGGCACGGCACATGGGCTCATACTCTCTTTCACGTAGCCTCTTTGCATCAATTCCTCTATTTGACGTTGCATTTCCTTTGTTTCTTCCGGATTACTTCTATATGCTGCCTTGTTAGGTAGTGGAGCTCCCGGAATAAGATCAATTTGATGTTCAATACCACGAATTGGTGGTAATCCCGGTGGTAATTCACTAGGAAAAACATCACAATACTCTTGCAATACCGCTTCTAATTCCACGGGCCTCTTTTCTTGTTTACTTTCATTCACGTGCACATTGTTAGCCACCATGATATATACTATATTGTTATTGTTGATCTCTTTCTCCAACTCCTTTTCCCCAATTAAATATGCACCTTTCGAACTAGGGTTAATTCTATGATCAACAAGTGGTTTCAATGCATATGATTTTTCCCCCTTTCCTTTTCGAATTATATACACATTTGTCCTACCATTAAACTTGACAAATCTATCATATTGCCATGGTCTACCCAATAAGATATGACAAGCATCCATGGGGCATACATCACATAAAACTTTATCATGATATTTGCCAATTGAAAAGGTGATTAGGGCTCGCTTCGTTACCTTTACGTCACTAGCATCATTGAGCCAATGTAGCTTGTAAGGTTTTGGGTGATCGGTTGTAGGCCACTCTAATTTGTTGATCAAAGTTGTAGACACCACATTTGTGCAACTTCCCGAGTCTATTATTACGTCACACAATCGATCTTCCACCTTGCACCTTGTTAAAAAGATTTTCTCTCTTTGATTTTCTTCAACGGGCATAGGTTTAGAGTGAAGAGCTCTCCTTAGAACCAAGCTCTTTCCTTGCGTTTCACCATCAACCTCTTCGGCACTACCCTCCTCTTCTTCAAAATCACGTTCTTGCTCGACCACCATCTCCATGTCACTACTTCCCTCGCACCTAGCTTTCTCTTCTTCCCATTCTTAAGCCGTCATAGTGCGTTTTGAGTAGCAATTGCTTGCTATATGGCCAACACTCCCACATTTGAAACATTTTCTATCTTCGGTCACCTTCTTGCTAGCTTCGTTTCTGGGTTTGTTATCTTTAGCATACGAATTAGAAGAAGTCCTATCAAAGGTAGGCTTGTCACTAGCCTTTGTGAACGTGCGTGTGAACGGCTTCACACTTGAGGTCTTCTTGGCCTTGAATTGTCTTTCAACCTTAATGGCCGCCTTGCATACTTCTTCAAATGAATAGTATTCGTGCAATTCAATCTTCTCTTGAACATTTTCGTTCAAACCTGCAATAAAACGTGCTATTTTGTGCTCTAGAATTTCTTCTAAATCACACAATAAACATAGTTTCTCAAATTCACACAAATAAGCCTCCACGGATTGATTTCCTTGCTTAAAAGTTTGCATCCTTAGATACACTTCTTGCACGTACTCATGGGGCACAAATTGACGCTTCATATATTTCTTTAATTGTGTCCAAGTAGTGATCTTGGATCGTCCCTCCTTGCGTCTCTTTTTCTTGAGATTATCATACCATAAACTCGCATAACCCGTGAGTTTTAATTCAGCAATTTTGCACCTCTTTCGTTCATCATACTCCTTGTAATCAAAGAGTGTTTCCGCTCTTCTAACCCACTCAAAATATTTTTCGGGGTCTAGCATACTCCCATTGAATTCCGGAAAATCTAACCTTATATTTCGGTCATCATCTTTGGCCTTGTTCTTCCGTCTATGCCTTCTAGGTTCATCACTTGAAGATGAATCTTTATGGCGTGATCTACTTGCTTTTCTCCTTTCATATTCGTCTTCACTTGAACTAGAACTTGCAACTGATTTGTTCTTCCTTGAAGATGAAGTTTTGTCACGTTCGTCAAGCCTAGCCAATACTTCTTGCAATTGTTGTGACAATCGCTCTATTTGACGATCCCTTCTCAAGTTATGCGCTTGATCAAGGTTCAAACCCCTTGGAATCCCTGGGATTTCTTCGTCACTCATTGCTCCTACACAAACCAGGTTAGTTTATGCAAAATCTTGATTAAAAGATTGAATCTTGATTGATTCTTGAAGCAAATAAAAACCGTTCTCCAAATTGCAACTCCGTGTAACAATCTCAAAAGTTTGAGGTTGCATAGACTTCATTACGCGTCAGATTGACACGAAATTTTGACACAATGTTGATCTACGTTTTCTAAATCTTCCCACAAAATTTCAGCCAAAAATTCCAAGCGAAACGTCACCAACAGCTCTGATACCACGATGATGTGATTCTTGATCCGAAAACCAAGTTATCACAAGGATATGTTCTAAGCTTCGTCCTATACAGATAAATCACCAAGAACAAGGCAAGAACTGAGTTTAATTAATTAAGAATCCACTTAATTAATCAAACCAATGAATGTTTTAACTAAAACACCCAAAACAGCAACCAACTCGCAAGTTAGCCAAAGAAATATTTAGGCAATCCAACCAAAATATCACTCGAAAATAAATGTGTTTTTTATTGCTCAAATCGTGAATGAATGAATGAATTCGTGAATTACATGGAGTATTTATAGCAATCCTTTCCTAAGACTATTAGAACTCTAACTAGAATAAAACTCCTTCTCTTCCTAAGCATATTAGAGTTCTAACTTGAGTAAAACTCCTACTTTTTCTAAACACATTAGAGTTCTAGCTTGAGTAAAAGTCTTCCACTTTGCCTTGATCTCCAAGCAGCCGCCACTTTCAATTTTGAGTAGGAATCCCTCTTGAAATAGGAAACCTAACTTAACCTTGTGCGCCAAGTAACGTTACACGGTTCTCCAACTTAATTAACTACGCACACGTACAAAAATAATTAAGAACATAAAGAAACCTAAGGTCTAAACCAAGAAAAACCCTTTCAAGTGAAAGGTAAAAACTTGTAGACCAAAATCTAAGAAAGCTTTTAAAGAAACCTTAAAGAACTATCAAGAAGCTTCAAGAACTCCCAAGAACGCCACCATACAAAGCGTAACTTTGTCTTGATGCCCCCGATAGTAAGTTTGACCTATTGAAGAAGCTTCCAAGTATAGATTCATGCTTTCTTGACTTTCTTGGAATAATTCTTCAACATGCTCGTCGTTCACATTGATGCACGCATCAAAAGAAGGGAAGAAGAATGTTGTAGCTGATGCATTATCAAGGAGAAGCTATCTATTAGCTATGGTTCATACGAAGGTTCTTGGGTTTGAACACTTGAAAAATCACTATGAAGAAGATGAGGATTTTTCTGGAAAATTCAAGAAACCTACTCAAGACTACACGGTTCAAGATGGGTTCTTATTCAAAGGCAACAAACTTTGTGTGCCTAAGAATGGTGTGCGTGAACTCTTGGTTCGTGAAATCCATGGGGGAGGAATTGCTGGTCATTTTGGAATACATAAGACATTAGAAATGCTTCAAGAACATTTCTATTGGCCTCATATGATCAAAGACGTAACTCACATTGTGGAAAGGTGTTCTACTTGTCAAAAATCCAAGAGTACTTTTCATAAGGGTCTTTACACTCCATTACCCGTTCCTGATGTTCCATGGGAAGGAGTAAGCATGGATTTTATTGTGGGTCTCCCTAGGACTCAAAGGGGGAAGGATAGTATCATGGTGGTGGTGGACCGTTTTTCTAAAATGGCACATTTTATTCCATGTCACAAAACAGATGATGCTTCTAAAGTTGCTGATTTATACTTTAGAGAAATCATTCGTTTACATGGGGTTCCAAGGACCATTGTTTCGGATAGGGATACTAAATTCCTTAGTCATTTTTGGAGAATCTTGTGGAAATTGGTGGGGACTAAGCTCCTATTTAGTACTTCTCATCATCCACAAACGGATGGTCAAACAGAAGTGACTAATAGAACCCTTGGTGCTTTGTTACGAGGTCTAGTGAGTAGAACTCAAAAGGATTGGGATGTTAAGTTAGCCCATGCTGAATTCGCTTACAATAGGTCTCCTTCTTCTACCACTGCTCGTAGTCCTTTTGAAGTGGTGTATGGGGTTAATCCTTTGCTGCCCATTGAGTTAATTCCCTTGCCTAAAGGAGATTTGATACATGGTGAACCTAAGAAGAGGTGGGAAGCATTTCAGAAAACATGCACCAAAGTCAAAAAGAAGATTGAAGCTATGAACAAAGTCTACAAAGACCGTGCAAATAAGAACCGTAAGCAACCTACATTTGCTAAAGGTGACTTGGTTTGGCTACATTTAAGGAAGGAACGTTTTCCTAACCTTAGGAAAAATAAGCTCATGCCTAGATCAGATGGTCCCTTTCAAGTCTTGGAGAAAATTGGGGAAAGTGCTTACAAGATTGATCTACCTGGTGAGTTTGGTGGCGTAAGTGCAACGTTCAATGTGGGAGACTTGAGCCCATATCTAGATGATGAAAGTTTGAGGGCAAACTTTTCCGAAGAGGGGGAGAATGATATGGCAGCAAGCAATCAAGTCTTAACTAAAGTTCATAAAGTTCCAGAAGTTCAAACGACGGTCCATGCCTTGTTCATCCACAAAAAGTCCAAGTCCTTGGGTGATAATTTCGTGGGGTTCTCTTCAATTAATCCTTTTGTTTCTTGCCTTAAATGGGAAGAGAGCAAAGGGGAAGTTATGGCCAGTTAAAGGGGACGGTCAAGAAGAAGTTTTCAAACAGCCAAATTAACGCCACAGCTAAAAAGGGGGGGTTAATGCTTGATTCATGGCGATTTCTGTGGGAGAATAATTATGATTTATTTGCTGTTTATTTTAGTCGTTTAAAGCTTTAATTAGGGAGGTTATTTTCTGTCAAATATGCACGTAATAGCTGCTCAAATAATCAGTCATTTAGTGACTTAGTCAAAGCGTGATTCAAGGCTTGAATCATGCTCAGTTTGAATTCAGTTTTAAATTCTGTTTTGAATTTCGTAAAAGGAGTTACAAAGCTTTATTGAGGCTTGTTTATTCTGTTTTAAACGTATAAGATAGGAAGCTAAAGGATTTGTAAAGCTTCCTATAAATAGGGCACTTACCAATTCATTTGAGGGGGGTGAAAAGAAGTAGAACAGAATCTGATTTTCTTTGTGAATTTCATGTGTTACTTTGTGTTTCACAAACTTATACCTTCTTTGCTTAGTGCTAGTTAGTATAAGCTCTATAATCTAGCCTTACTTCGTGTTTGGTCCAGATTATTTCCCCTACACGCAATTTAGACCCGATTCTACTTTGAGTGTTTATCTTGTTTCCTTTTGAGACGAATTTGTTTCTAATTCATCTAATCCACTCCAAAACGATCCTAAACCACAAACACATCAGTAAACACATCACATACATTTAAAATTACCCTTAGAAGCATTTCACTAAGTTCTAAATCGATGTTCGTGATTTTAAATGGAAATTGGGCCGGAAAGGGTTCTAACTCGCCTATTTTTCAAATTTCTTATCAAAATAACCTAGAACATGCACTAACATACCAATATAGCCTAGTCCTAAGTGTTCATGCATTGAAAACGAGCCTTAGAAGCATTTCACTAGGTTTTCAATCGATGTTCGTGACTTTCAAGTGAAAGGGGGCCGGAAACGGTTCTAACTCGCCTATTTTTGCAATTTCTTATAAAAATGACCTAGAAATTGCACTAAAATACCAATATAGCCTAGTTACAAGTGTTCGTGCATTGAAAACGAGCCTTAGAAGCATTTCACTAAGTTTTCAATCAATGTTCGTGACTTTCAAATGAAAGCGGCCGGAAAGGGTTCTACCTCGCCTATTTTTCAAATTTCTTATCAAAAAAAACCTAGAACTTGCACTAACATACCAATATAGCCTAGTTACAAGTGTTCATGCATTGAAAATAAGCCTAGGAAGCATTTCACTAAGTTCTAAATCGATGTTCGTGATTTTCAAGGGAAAGAGGGCTGGAAAGGGTTCTAACTCGCCTATTTTTTTAATTTTCTTATCAAAATAACCTAGAACTTACACTAACATACCAATATAGCCTAGTTCCAAGTGTTCATGTATTGAAAATGAGCCTTGGAAGCATTTCATTAAGTTTTAATTCGATCTTCGTGACTTTCAAGTGAAAGGGGGCGGAAAGGGTTCTTACCTTGCCTATTTTTCCAATTTCTTATCAAAAAAACCTAGAACTTGCACTAACATACCAATATAGCCTAGTTACAAGTGTTTATGCATTGAAAACGAGCCTTGGAAGCATTTCACTAAGTTCTAAATCGATGTTCGTGATTATCAAGGGAAAAGGGGCAGGAAAGGGTTCTAGCACGCCTATTTTTTAAATTTCTTATCAAAATAACCTAGAACTTGCACTAACATACCAATATAGCCTAGTTACAAGTGTTCATGCATTGAAAACGAGCCTTAGAAGCATTTCACCAAGTTCTAAATCGATGTTCGTGATTTTCAAGGGAAAGGGGGCCGGAAAGGGTTCTAACTCCCCTATTTTTCAAATTTCTAACCTAGAACTTGTACTAACATACCAATATAGCCTAGTTTTAAGTGTTCATGCATTGAAAACGAGCCTTAGAGGCATTTCACTAAGTTTTCAATCGATATTCGTGATTTTCAAGGGAAAGGGGGCCGGAAAGGGTTCTACCTCGCCTATTTTTGAAATTTCTTATCAAAATAACCTAGAACTTGCACTAACATACCAATATAGCCTAGTTACAAGTGTTCACGCATTGAAAACGAGCCTTAGAAGCAATTCACTAAGTTCTAAATCGATGTTCGTGATTTTCAAGGGAAAGGGGGCCGGAAAGGGTTCTATCCACCTTTTTTTCAAATTTCTTATCAAAATAACCTAAAAAATGTACTAACATACCAATATAGCCTAGTTACAAGTGTTCATGCATTGAAAAAGAGCCTTAGAAGCATTTCACCAAGTTTTCATTCGATGTTCGTGACTTTCAAGTGGAAGGGGGCCGGAAAGTGTTCTAACTCGCCTATTTTTCAAATTTCTTATCAAAATAACCTAGAACTTGCACTAACATACCAATATAGCCTAGTTACAAGTGTTCATGCATTGAAAAAGAGCCTTAGAAGCATTTCACTAAGTTTTCAATCGATGTTCGTGACTTTCAAGTGAAAGGGGCCGGAAAGGGTTCTAATCGCCTATTTTTCAATTTTCTTATCAAAATAACCTAAAACTTGCACTAACATACCAATATAGCCTAGTCCCAAGTGTTCATGCATTGAAAACGAGCCTTTGAAGCATTTCACTAAGTTTTCAATCGATGTTCGTGACTTTCATGTGAAAGGGGGCCGGAAAGGGCTCTAACTCGCCTATTTTTGAAATTTCTTATCAAAATAACCTAGAACTTGCACTAACATACCAATATAGCCTAGTTCCAAGTGTTCATGCATTGGAAAGGAGCCTTAGAAGAATTTCACTAAGTTTTCAATCGATGTTCGTGACTTTCAAGTGAAAGGGGGCCAGAAAGGGTTCTAACTCGTCTATTTTTCAATTTCCTTATCAAAATAACCTAAAACTTGCACTAACATACCAATATAGCCTAGTCCCAAGTGTTCATGCATTGAAAACGAGCCTTTGAAGCATTTCGCTAAGTTTTCAATCAATGTTCGTGACTTTCATGTGAAAGGGGGCCGGAAAGGGCTCTAACTCGCCTATTTTTCAAATTTCTTATCAAAATAACCTAGAACTTGCACTAACATACCAATATAGCCTAGTTACAAGTGTGCATGCATTGAAAACGAGCCTTAGAAACATTTCACTAAGTTCTATATCGATGTCCGTGACTTTCAAGTGAAAGGGGGCCGGAAAGGGTTCTAACTCGCCTATTTTTCAATTTTCTTATCAAAATAACCTAGAACTTGCACTAACATACCAATATAACCTAGTCCCAAGTGTTCATGCATTGAAAACGAGCCTTTGAAGCATTTCACTAAGTTTTTTAATCGATGTTCGTGACTTTCATGTGAAAGGGGGCCGGAAAGGGTTCTAACTCGCCTATTTTTAAAATTTCTTATCGAAATAACCTAGAACTTGCACTAACATATGAATATTGCCTAGTCCCAAGTGCTCATGCATTGAAAACGACCCTTAGAAGATTTCACTAAGTTTTTCAGTCGATATTCGTGACATTCAAGTGAAAGGGGGCAGGGAAGGGTTCTAACTCGCCTATTTTTCAAATTTCTTATCAAAATAACCTAGAACTTACACTAACATACCAATATAGCCTAGTTACAAGGGTTCATGCATTAAAAACGATCCTTAGAAGCATTTCACTAAGTTTTCAATCGATGTTCGTGACTTTCAAGTGAAAGGGGGCCAGAAAGGCTTCTACCTCGCCTATTTTTCTAATTTCTTATCAAAATAACCTAGAACCTGCACTAACATACCAATATAGACTAGTCCCAAGTGTTCATGCATTGAAAACGAGCCTTTGAAGCATTTCACTAAGTTTTCAATCAATGTTCGTGACTTTCATGTGAAAGGGGGCCGGAAAGGGCTCTAACTCGCCTATTTTTCAAATTTCTTATCAAAATAGCCTAGAACTTGCACTAACATACCATTATAGCCTAGTTACAAGTGTGCATGCATTGAAAACGAGCCTTAGAAGCATTTCACTAAGTTCTAAATCGATGTTCGTGACTTTCAAGTGAAAGGGGGCCGGAAAGGGTTCTAACTCGCCTATTTTTCAATTTTCTTATCAAAAAAACCTAGAACTTGTACTAACATACGAATATAGCCTAGTCCCAAGTGTTCATGCATTGAAAACGAGCCTTAGAAGCATTTCACTAAGTTTTCATTCGATGTTTGTGACTTTCAAGTGAAAGGGGGCCAGAAAGGTTTCTACCTCGCCTATTTTTCGAATTTCTTATCAAAATAACCAAGAACCTGCACTAACATACCAATATAGACTAGTCCCAAGTGTTCATGCATTGAAAATGAGACTTAGAAGCATTTCACTAAGTTCTAAATCGATGTTCGTGACTTTCAACTCAAAGGGGGCCAGAAAGGGTTCTACCTCGCCTATTTTTGAAATTTCTTATCAAAATAACCTAGAACTTGCACTAACATACCAATATAGCCTAGTTCCAAGTGTTCGTGCATTGGAAACGAGCCTTAGAAGCATTTCACTAAGTTTTCAATCGATGTTTGTGACTTTCAAGTGAAAGGGGGCCAGAAAGGGTTCTAACTCGCCTATTTTTCAATTTTCTTATCAAAATAACTGATGTGTAAGCAAGGTGAGAAACTTGATTACAAATGATCGGGAATGTGTGTTAAGAAAGTTTAGGGGAACTCTCACCCTTAACTTGAGGATATAACAGTGAGGAACACTCACTCACGTGTTTGGGCGTAGTAGTGATTAGGGAACTCTCACCTATTCGACAACTACAAGTTTAAGTTTTAGGAACTCTCACTAAAACACAAACTCTTCAAATTGAGGGAACTCTCAAATTTGGAAAATAAACTTGACTAGCACAAGCCAAATTCGGATTATACACTCGTGTGTTTTGGGCAAAATTTTGGAATGGCTTTTATTGAACATTAGCACGCTATTTATAGCTTTTCGTACATCATACTTAGCTAAAACAAACAATAAAACAGAAAGCTGAAAATAAGGGTAGATTAAGTGGCTCATAACCGTCCAACATAATCCCCATTACAACTAATTATTCCTCTAACTAATAGAGCTTAAAACAAGGGAAGAATAGCTTAAAATAAGGGAGGAAACGTTCAGCAAATTGACTCCAACTGCTGTTCAAATTCTTCCTTTAAAATAGCCTTGAAATGCGCCAAAACGTTCAGCAAATTGACTTCAAATTGCTGTTCAAATTCGTCCTCCAAAGTAGCCTTGAAATGCGCCTTTTAAGTCTTCATTCAAGCTCCTTTATTTCGAAATTAAACCAGCTTGAAATTCTCCTTAAAGTCTGCATTAAATCAACCTATATTCCCCTATTATTGAGGTAATTAGTTACGCTCAATACGGTGCAACCATTTGAGGACTTATATGGGCCGTGCACGCCAAAATCCGTATGAGTAGTATTGAGGAGAGACTTAGCCAAAATCAACTCCCTAACGTTCGACTCTTGGACTGGAATATTCGCACCTTGACCACTTTGGTCATCCTCCCCTTCTTCAAAGGGAATTGCCCTCAATTCTTCATCATTATAGTACGGTGCTAGATCCCCCACATTGAATGTGCTTGAGACGCCGTACTTTCTTCCCAAATCTACCTTGTAGGCATTGTCATTGATCTTTTTCACTATCTCAAATGGACCCTCGGCTTGTGGCATGAGCTTGTTCTTCCTTTGATTGGGAAATCTCTCCTTCCTCATGTAGATCCATACTAAGTCACCAACTTCAAAACGTTTCATATTTTTGACTCTCTTGTTGGCTTGCTTCTTATAGATTTCATTAGCCTTCTCGATGTTCTTCCTCACTTCTTTGTGGATTTTCACCATGAACTCGGCTTGTTCCTTGGCACCTCCATGCACGAACTTGTCTTTAGGCAAAGCTATGAGATCAATTGGAACATAGGGATTAGAACCATAGACTACTTCAAAAGGAGAATACTTTGTAGTAGCGCTAGGAGTTCTATTGTAAGCAAACTCGGCATGAGCGAGTTTGACATCCCAATCTTTGGTGCTCTTACTAACCAAGGTCCTAAGCAAAGAACCTAGTACCCTATTCACCACCTCGGTTTGGCCATCGGTTTGGGGGTGATGTGAGGTAGAAAACAGCAACTTGGTTCCCATAAGACGCCACAAAGACTTCCAAAAATGACTTTGGAACTTTGTATCTCGATCTGAAACAATGGTGCGTGGGACTCCATGGAAACGAACAATCCCATCAAAATATAATTTCGCCACCTTTATAGCATCCTCGGTTTTATGACAAGGGATAAAGTGAGCCATCTTTGAAAAACGATCAACTACCACCATGATTGAGTCCTTACCTCTTTGAGTTCTAGGTAAAGCCACAATGAAATCCATGCTTATGTCTTCCCAAGGTCTCTCCGGAATTGGCAATGGCTTGTAAAGACCTTTGTGAAACACCATTTTTGCCCTTTGACAAGTAGAGCAACGCGCTACAACATGGTGAACAGTAGATAGCATGTTAGGCCAATAAAAGTGAGCTTGAAGAAGCTCCATAGTCTTTTGAACTCCGAAATGGCCTGCTAGACCTCCTCCATGCGCTTCATGAATCAACAAGCTTCGAATTGGACATTTAGGAATGCATAACCTATTTCCCTTAAAAAGAAAATCATTTTGTAAGGAAAATAAATCATAACTTCCCTTCACGCATTTCTCCAAAATGACCTTGAAATCATCATCTTCCTTGTAGTATTCTTTGATTAATTCGAACCCAAGGACTTTCGCCTCGACGACTCCAAGTAAAGTATGCCTTCGAGATAAGGCATCCGCAACAACATTCGCCTTTCCACTTTTGTATTTTGATGAAAAGTTAAATGTTTGCAAGAATTCCACCCACTTTGCATGCCTCAAATTCAACTTCTTTTGGCCATGGATGAACCTCAAAGATTCATGGTCAGAATGAAGTATGAATGGTTGTGGTCTCAAGTAATGCGACCAATGATCCAAAGCTCGCACCATTGCATAGAACTCCTTGTCATAGGTGGAATAATTCAGCTTGCCTTGGCTCAATTTCTCACTAAAGTAGGCAATAGGACGCCCTTCTTGAATCAACACGGCACCAATCCCCTTTCCGCTTGCATCACACTCAACTTCAAATGGTTTTGAAAAATCTGGAAGTGCTAGGACAGGTGTATTGCACATCTTCTCTTTGATCACTTCAAACGCCCTTTGAGCTTGAGGAGTCCACTCAAATGAGCCCTTCTTTGTGCACTCGGTGATAGGGGCCATTAGAGTGCTAAAATTGCGAATGAACCTCCTATAAAAGGAAGCTAATCCATGGAAAGAACGGACCTCCGTGAGTGTCTTTGGGCTAGGCCATGATTAAATAGCCTCAATCTTGCTAGGATCAACTTTCACACCTTCTCCTGAAATAATGTAACCAAGAAAAGTGACCTCATATAGCATAAAATTACATTTTTCAAGTTTTCCATACAATTTTTGTTCTCTCAAAACCGTGAAAACTTTAAATAAATGTATCAAATGTTTGTCCCCACTTTTGCTATAAATAAGGATATCATCAAGGTACACCACCACGAACTTTCCAAGGAAAGGCCGCAACACCTCGTTCATCAACCTCATGAAAGTGCTAGGTGCGTTGGTGAGTCCAAATGGCATCACGAGCCACTCATACAAACCGTGCTTGGTTTTGAAAGCGGTCTTCCATTCATCTCCTTCTCTCATCCGAATTTGATGATAACCACTTCTCAAATCAACCTTTGAAAACCACTTCGAGCCGCTCAGTTCATCAAGCATATCATCTAGCCTTGGAATTGGAAACCTGTACTTGATAGTAATATTGTTAACAGCCCTACTATCAATACACATATGCCATGTACCATCCTTTTTAGGGACCAAAAGAGCAGGAACAGCACACGGACTCATAGACTCACGTACATACCCCATACTCATCAACTCCTCAATTTGTCGTTGCAATTCCTTAGTTTCCAAGGGATTACACCTATAGGCAGGTTTGTTAGGTAAAGGAGCACCGGGAATGAGGTCAATTTGATGTTCAATTCCCCTCAAAGGTGGTAACCCTTTAGGTAACTCATCGGGGAAAACATCCTCAAACTCCTTAATCAATTGAGCCAATTTGGGGTTTTGACTCACAAAAGTTTCGTGGACCTCTTTAGAGTACAACAAGTATAATTCATCCTTACCATCAATTTCCCTTTCAAATTCCTTAAAGGTAAGCAATGACACCTCCTTTGATTGTTTAGGATTTTATGAAAATCGTGGGGGTGGTAAAGGGTGCAGCTTTTTTTGTTTTCCTTGGTGAGTTATAGTGTAAGTGTTATGGTACCCATCATGTTGAGATTTTCGATCAGTTTGCCAAGGTCTACCAAGCAAAATGTGACAAGCATCCATAGACACAACATCACACAGTTGAGTATCATGATAAGACCCAATAGAAAAACTAACCATGCATTGTTTCCTAACCCCCGTGCTAGAACTAGAGTCCAACCAACTCAACTTATAAGGATGTGGGTGATTTGTAGTTGTAAGACCAAGCCTAGTTATCAAGGTTTTGGAAACTGTGTTTGCCTCACTACCACTATCAACGATTAAATCACATACCTCGTCTTTAATCTTGCACTTGGTAATGAAAATATGTTGCCTTTGCGGTGCTAAGGGTTCCTCAATGTGAGCTTGCAACGCCCTTCTCACAACCAGATTTGTTTTGGTCTCTTCTTCGGGGAAACATTGCTCTTCCTCCTCGTCCCCTTCAGTAGAATTCACGTCCTCCACTTCTTCAACCTCGAAATCCTCCCAATTGATAGTTTGATTAGCAATAAGCTTTACCTCTTGCATGGTCAAAGCTCTTGAATTTGGACAATCCTTCTTAAAATGACCCCTTCCTCCGCACTTGTAACAAACAATGTCACTTATTTTGAAATCTTTCTTGTCCTTCTTAGGTGGATCGTTGGCTTTGACAAAAGAAGAACCATCCTTGACAGGGAAGGTTGGTCTTCGTGTCACTTAAGGGGTGACGAACGGCTTCTTCTTCTTCCTTTTTGAATTAAACTTGATCACAAGTTTGCAAGCTTTAGCAAAGGTTAAATTGGTGTAACCTTCAAGTTTGTCTTGCAACTCTTGATCCAACCCAGCCATGAAACGTCCCATCTTGAGTTCTTCATTCTCCGTGATTTCACACACGATAGAAAGTCTATCAAACTCTTTGATGTAGTCCTCAACCGATTCTCCATTTTGGTGCAAAGTGCTCCACTTCACATATTGACTTTGCTTGTAATTATGAGGAATAAAACGATCCCTCATCCTCTTCTTCAACTTGCTCCAAGTAGCAATGGTTGCCTTACCCTTAAGAGTACGCCCCCTTTGCTCTCCTTGTAGCCAATTATCTCCATAGCCTTTCAACTTCACCTTGGCTATCTTGTATTTTTGGAACTCCTCTTGAATATCCTTGTAGTCGAAGTACCTCTCCAAGGATTTCTCCCATTCCAAGTACTTTTCTGGATCAAGTGTCCCATCAAAGGCAGGGACGTCCACTTTGAGACTCCTATCTTCCCTCCTAGGTGGAGGGTCTTCGCCTTGATCTCTCCTATCATGCTCGTTCATGAGCCTTGCCATCAAGGCAGCAAGGTTCCCTTGTAGATTGGCGTTGGTTTCGGCCAACCTCTCTTGACTAGCAATGGATCGATTAAGAGCTTCCAAAGTTGTCCTCAAGTCTTGATTCTCTCCCATGGTATGTAGGTATTCGACCCCATTTTGGAAGAATTTAAGAAAACTCTCCCCCTACCTGACGCGCCAAATGATGTGTAAGCAAGGTGAGAAACTTGATTACAAATGATCGGGAATGTGTATTAAGAAAGTTTAGGGGAACTCTCACCCTTAACTTGAGGATATAACAGTGAGGAACACTCACTCACGTGTTTGGGCGTAGTAGTGATTAGGGAACTCTCACCTATTCGACAACTACAAGTTTAAGTTTTAGGAACTCTCACTAAAACACAAACTCTTCAAATTGAGGGAACTCTCAAATTTGGAAAATAAACTTGACTAGCACAAGCCAAATTCGGATTATACACTCGTGTGTTTTGGGCAAAATTCTGGAATGGCTTTTATTGAACATTAGCACGCTATTTATAGCTTTTCGTACATAATACTTAGCTAAAACAAACAATAAAACAGAAAGCTGAAAATAAGGGTAGATTAAGTGGCTCATAACCGTCCAACATAATCCCCATTACAACTAATTATTCCTCTAACTAATAGAGCTTAAAACAAGGGAAGAATAGCTTAAAATAAGGGAGGAAACGTTCAGCAAATTGACTCCAACTGCTGTTCAAATTCTTCCTTTAAAATAGCCTTGAAATGCGCCAAAACGTTCAGCAAATTGACTTCAAATTGCTGTTCAAATTCGTCCTCCAAAGTAGCCTTGAAATGCGCCTTTTAAGTCTTCATTCAAGCTCCTTTATTTCGAAATTAAACCAGTTTGAAATTCTCCTTAAAGTCTGCATTAAATCAACCTATATTCCCCTATTATTGAGGTAATTAGTTACGCTCAATACGGTGCAACCATTTGAGGACTTATATGGGCCGTGCACGCCAAAATCCGTATGAGTAATATTGAGGAGAGACTTAGCCAAAATCAACTACCTTACGTGTTTATCTTGTTTCCTTTGAGACGAATTTGTTTCTAAGTCATCTAATCCACTCCAAAACGATCCTAAAACACAAACACATCAAACACATCAGTAAACACATCAGAATATAGCCTAGTCCCAAGTGTTCATGCATTGAAAACGAGCCTTAGAAGCATTTCACTAAGTTTTCAATCGATGTTCGTGACTTTCAAGTGAAAGGGGGCCAAAAAGGCTTCTACCTCGCCTATTTTTCTAATTTCTTATCAAAATAACCAAGAACCTGCACTAACATACCAATATAGACTAGTCCCAAGTGTTCATGCATTGAAAACGAGACTTAGAAGCATTTCACTAAGTTCTAAATCGATGTTCGTGACTTTCAACTCAAAGGGGGCAAGAAAGGGTTCTACCTCACCTATTTTTGAAATTTCTTATCAAAATAACCTAGAACTTGCACTAACATACCAATATAGCCTAGTTCCAAGTGTTCATGCATTGGAAACGAGCCTTAGAAGCATTTCACTAAGTTTTCAATCGATGTTCGTGACTTTCAAGTGAAAGGGGGCCAGAAAGGGTTCTAACTCGCTATTTTTCAATTTTCTTATCAAAATAACCTAAAACTTGCACTAACATACCAATATAGCCTAGTCCCAAGTGTTCATGCATTGAAAACGAGCCTTTGAAGCATTTCACTAAGTTTTCAATCAATGTTCGTGACTTTCATGTGAAAGGGGGCCGGAAAGGGCTCTAACTCGCCTATTTTTCAAATTTCTTATCAAAATAGCCTAGAACTTGCACTAACATACCAATATAGCCTAGTTACAAGTGTTCATACATTGAAAACGAGCCTTAGAAGCATTTCACTAAGTTCTAAATCGATGTTCGTGACTTTCAAGTGAAAGGGGGCCGGAAAGGGTTCTAACTCGCCTATTTTTCAATTTTCTTATCAAAATAACCTAGAACTTGTACTAACATACGAATATGATATGGTAGCAAGCAATCAAGTCCTAACTAAAGTCCATAAAGTTCCAGAAGTTCAAACGACTGTCCATGCCTTGTTCATCCACGAATAGTCCAAGTCCTTGGGTGATAATTTCGTGGGGTTCTCTTCAATTAATCCTTTTGTTTCTTGCCTTAAATGGGAAGAGAGCAAAGGGGAAGTTATGGCCAGTTAAAGGGGACGGTCAAGAAGAAGTTTTCAAACAGCCAAATTAACGCCACAGCTAAAAAGGGGGGTCAATGCTTGATTCATGGCGATTTCTGTGGGAGAATAATTATGATTTATTTGCTGTTTATTTTAGTCGTTTAAAGCTTTAATTAGGGAGGTTATTTTCTGTCAAATATGCACGAAATAGCTGCTCAAATAATCAGTCATCTAGTGACTTAGTCAAAGCGTGATTCAAGGCTTGAATCATGCTCAATTTGAATTCAGTTTTTAAATTCTGTTTTGAATTTCAAAAAGGAGTTACAAAGCTTTATTGAGGCTTGTTTCTTCTGTTTTAAACATATAAGATAGGAAGCTAAAGGATTTGTAATGCTTCCTATAAATAGGGCACTTGCCAATTCATTTGAAACAAGAGTGAAAGAAATAGAACAGAATCTGATTTTCTTTGTGAATTTCGTGTGTTACTTTGTGTTTCACAAACTTATACTTTTTTTGCTTAGTGCTAATTAGTATAAGCTCAATAATCTAGCCTTACTTCGTGTTTGGTCCAGATTATTTCCCCTACACGCAAATTAGACCCGGTTCTACCTTGCGTGTTTATCTTGTTTCCTTTTGAGACGAATTTGTTTCTAATTCACCTAATCCACTCCAAAAACGATCCTACACCACAAACACATCAAACACATCAGTAAACACATCAGTTGGTATTAGAGCAAAGGCGTTGGAGTATGGCTTCGAGTTCATCCAACTCAACATCTCACGAAGCGATGAAAGACATTCTTGGAAAACTCCAGGAAATGCATGACGAAATGAAAAAGCATGAAACACGTATGGATGCCATTGCTGACCTATGCCTTAGACAAGGTAGAAAGTTAGAGGAATTAGAACATTCCAATTCCACACCCACCCATGGGGAATCACAATTTCGTGGTTACCAAGAAGATAGAAGTCTCAAACTTGATCTTCCCGAATTCGATGGTTCTAATGATCCAGAAGTTTTTTTTGATTGGGTACGTAGATTGGACAGTATCTTTGAGTATAAGGAGTATGATGATACTAGGAGTTGTAAAATGGCGATTCTGAACTTAACCAAACTTGCTGGGCTTTGGTATGATAATCTGAAGGCCAAAAGGAGAAGAGAAGGAAAGGGTAAGATTGAGTCATGGGTAAAACTCAGAAAAAAGATGGAGCAACGTTGGATTCCATGTGAGTATGAGCAAGATCAATATGTAAAATTGACTCGCCTAGCTCAAGGGGAACGAAGTGTTGATGAATATGTGCGAGAATTTGAGACACTCAGTTTGGTGTGTGATATGCAAGAGAGAGAGCCACTCAAAATTGCGCGTTTTACCAAAGGGTTGTCAAAACCAATTTCTAATAAGGTGGATCTCCTACCTTATTCCACCTATGAAGAAGTTGTTAAGGCTGCCAGAAAGGTTGAGGCACAACACAAAGAAGATAGGCCAAGGCCTACTTCGAGGCCTCCTTACAAAGCTTTTCCTTCCGTAGGAAAAGGTGAGGTTGCTGCCAAATCCACTTTTACTCCTAACTCATTCAAAGGAGGAAAAACGGATTTCAAGCAAGAAGCTGCCAAGAGAACGTGTTACAAGTGCCATGAAAAGGGGAATATTGCTAGTGAATGTCCAAAACGGAATACACTCACCATTCATGAAGGAGGGTATGATTCCGAGGAAAATGAGGAAGAAGAAGAGGAATGTGAGGAATATGGAGCTGAAGAAGACGCCACTCCATTGTGTGGTGTTATGAGGAGGATCCTACATTCTGAACCTCTCAAAGATGTCCAACAAAGAGAGAATCTTTTCCATACCAGATGCAAGGTACGAGACAAGCTTTGTGATGTGATTGTAGATGGTGGTTCTTGTACAGATGTGGCTTCTAAGGAACTTGTAAGTAAACTGAAATTACCTACTCGTGAACATGCTAAGCCTTATAAGTTAAATTGGCTAGATAATGACACCGGTTTAAAGGTTAAGAAACAAGCTCTAGTTTCTTTTACAATTGGAAATTTTCATGATGAACGTTGGTGTGATATTCTGCCTATGAGTGCGTGTCATATTTTGCTTGGTAGACCATGGCAATTTGATAGAAATGCGTTGCATGATGGCATTTCTAATGTTTATACGGTCACTGCTCATGGAGGAAAGAAAATCAGGTTACTTCCTTTGCCTCCAAAGATTGAACGTATGATGGAGAAGAAACCTAATTTTCTGGTTTCAAAACGTGAGTTTGAGCGTGAGTATGCTATGGAAGGGGAAGGGTTTTTTCTTGTTATTAAACCTGTTGATGATAACCTTTCCAATGTTACTAACTCATTGCCTTTGAAGAAATTGCTAGAGTAATTTTCTGATGTATTTCCTAGTGATTTGCCACAAGGCCTGCCTCCATTTCGAGGTATTGAGCATGCTATTGACTTGATTCCGGGAGCTCAATTGCCTAATAAGCCAGCCTACAGATGTAGTCCCGATCAGGCCAAAGAGTTGCAAAGACAAGTTGAAGAACTTATAGAAAGGGGATATGTGCGCGAAAGCCTTAGTCCATGTACTGTTCCTGCTCTTTTAGTACCTAAGAAAGAGGGAACTTGGAGAATGTGTATTGATAGTCGTTCTATCAATAATATCACTATCAAATACAGATTTCCTATGCCGAGGCTTCAAGACATGTTTGATGAGTTGAGTGGAGCCAAGATTTTCAGTAAAATTGATTTGAGAAGTGGCTATCACCAAATGAGAATTCGTGAAGGTGATGAATGGAAAACAGCTTTTAAGACCAAGCAAGGCTTATACGAATGGCTTGTCATGCCATTTGGTCTTTGCAATGCCCCTAGCTCTTTCATGAGACTCATGAATGAGGTACTGCGTCCTTTTCTCAACAAATTCATTGTTGTATATTTAGATGATATTCTAGTATATAGCAAATCCACAGATGAACATTTGTTACATTTAAAATCTTTATTTGAGGTTTTAAGGACTAACAGATTGTATGGGAAGTTAGAAAAGTGTGCTTTCATGTGTAAGCATATTACTTTCCTAGGATATGTTGTATCTAGTGAAGGAGTACAGGTTGATCCAGAAAAGGTGAAGGCTATTTCAACTTGGAAAGTGCCGAAAGATGTACATGAAGTGAGGAGTTTTCATGGTCATGCCTCATTTTACAGAATCTTTATCAAGAATTTCTCAACAATCACAGCTCCTTTGACCGAATTATTGAAGAAAAGTGCGTTCATTTGGAGTGAATCTGCTCAAAAAGCCTTTGAAGAAATCAAGGAGAAATTATGCAATACAACGGTTCTTGCATTGCCAGATTTTGATAAACTGTTTGAGGTTGAATGTGATGCAAGTGGCGTGGGTATTGGTGCTGTTCTTATTCAAGGAAAGAGACGCATTTGTTATTTCAGCGAAAAATTAAGTGGTGCTAAGCTTAATTATTCGAATTATGATCGTGAGTTCTATGCTATTGTTCGGGCTCTAGATCATTGGTCTCATTACCTAAGGCCAAAACCGTTTGTTTTACATTCGGATCATGAAGCCTTGAAATTCATTCATGGACAGCAGAAGCTTAATCACCGACATGCTAAATGGGTTGAATTTCTTCAATCTTTTACATTCAGTTCGAGGTACAAAGAAGGGAAGAAGAATGTTGTAGCTGATGCATTATCAAGGAGAAGCTATCTATTAGCTATGGTTCATACGAAGATTCTTGGGTTTGAACATTTGAAAAATCACTATGAAGAAGATGAGGATTTTTCTGGAAAATTCAAGAAACCTACTCAAGACTACACGGTTCAAGATGGGTTCTTATTCAAAGGCAACAAACTTTGTGTGCCTAAGAATGGTGTGCGTGAACTCTTGGTTCGTGAAATCCATGGGGGAGGAATTGCTGGTCATTTTGGAATACATAAGACATTAGAAATGCTTCAAGAACATTTCTATTGGCCTCATATGATCAAAGACGTAACTCACATTGTGGAAAGGTGTTCTACTTGTCAAAAATCCAAGAGTACTTTTCACAAGGGTCTTTACACTCCATTACCAGTTCCTGATGTTCCATGGGAAGGAGTAAGCATGGATTTTATTGTGGGTCTCCCTAGGACTCAAAGGGGGAAGGATAGTATCATGGTGGTGGTGGACCGTTTTTCTAAAATGGCTCATTTTATTCCATGTCACAAAACAGATGATGCTTCTATAGTTGCTGATTTATACTTTAGAGAAATCATTCGTTTACATGGGGTTCCAAGGTCCATTGTTTCGGATAGGGATACTAAGTTCCTTAGTCATTTTTGGAGGATTTTGTGGAAATTGGTGGGAACTAAGCTCCTATTTAGTACTTCTCATCATCCACAAACGGATGGTCAAACAGAAGTGACTAATAGAACCCTTGGTGCTTTGTTACGAGGTCTAGTGAGTAGAACTCAAAAGGATTGGGATGTTAAGTTAGCCCATGCTGAATTCGCTTACAATAGGTCTCCTTCTTCTACCACTGCTCGTAGTCCTTTTGAAGTGGTGTATGGGGTTAATCCTTTGCTGCCCATTGAGTTAATTCCCTTGCCTAAAGGAGATTTAATACATGGAGAACCTAAGAAGAGGTGGGAAGCATTTCAGAAAACATGCACCAAAGTCAAAAAGAAGATTGAAGCTATGAACAAAGTCTACAAAGACTGTGCAAATAAGAACCGAAAACAACCTACATTTGCTAAAGGTGACTTGGTTTGGCTACATTTAAGGAAGGAACGTTTTCCTAACCTTAGGAAAAATAAGCTCATGCCTAGATCAGATGGTCCCTTTCAAGTCTTGGAGAAAATTGGGGAAAGCGCTTACAAGATTGATCTACCTAGTGAGTTTGGTGGCGTAAGTGCAACGTTCAATGTGGGAGACTTGAGCCCATATCTAGATGATGAAAGTTTGAGGGCAAACTTTTCCGAAGAGGGGGAGAATGATATGGTAGCAAGCAATCAAGTCCTAACTAAAGTCCATAAAGTTCCAGAAGTTCAAACGACGGTCCATGCCTTGTTCATCCACGAAAAGTCCAAGTCCTTGGGTGATAATTTCGTGGGGTTCTCTTCAATTAATCCTTTTGTTTCTTGCCTTAAATGGGAAGAGAGCAAAGGGGAAGTTATGGCCAGTTAAAGGGGACGGTCAAGAAGAAGTTTTCAAACAGCCAAATTAACGCCACAGCTAAAAAGGGGGGGTCAATGCTTGATTCATGGCGATTTCTGTGGGAGAATAATTATGATTTATTTGCTGTTTATTTTAGTCGTTTAAAGCTTTAATTAGGGAGGTTATTTTCAATCAAATATGCACGAAATAGCTGCTCAAATAATCAGTCATTTAGTGACTTAGTCAAAGCGTGATTCAAGGCTTGAATCATGCTCAATTTGAATTCAGTTTTAAATTCTGTTTTGAATTTCGTAAAAGGAGTTACAAAGCTTTATTAAGGCTTTTTTCTTCTGTTTTAGACGTGTAAAATAGGAAGCTAAGGATTTTGTAAAGCTTCCTATAAATAGGGCACTTGCCAATTCATTTGACAAGAGTAAAAGAAATAGAACAGAATCTGATTTTCTTTGTGAATTTCGTGTGTTACTTTGTGTTTCACAAACTTATACTTTCTTTGCTTAGTGCTAGTTAGTATAAGCTCTATAATCTAGCCTTACTTCGTGTTTGGTCCAGATTATTTCCCCTACACGCAATTTAGACCCGATTCTACCTTACGTGTTTATCTTGTTTCCTTTGAGACGAATTTGTTTCTAAGTCATCTAATCCACTCCAAAACGATCATAAAACACAAACACATCAAACACATCAGTAAACACATCAGAATATAGCCTAGTCCCAAGTGTTCATGTATTGAAAACGAGCCTTAGAAGCATTTCACTAAGTTTTCAATCGATGTTCGTGACTTTCAACTGAAAGGGGGCCAAAAAGGCTTCTACCTCGCCTATTTTTCTAATTTCTTATCAAAATAACCAAGAACCTGCACTAACATACCAATATAGACTAGTCCCAAGTGTTCATGCATTGAAAACGAGACTTAGAAGCATTTCACTAAGTTCTAAATCGATGTTCGTGACTTTCAACTCAAAGGGGGCCAGAAAGGGTTCTACCTCACCTATTTTTGAAATTTCTTATCAAAATAACCTAGAACTTGCACTAACATACTAATATAGCCTAGTTCCGAGTGTTCATGCATTGGAAACGAGCCTTAGAAGCATTTCACTAAGTTTTCAATCGATGTTCGTGACTTTCAAGTGAAAGGGGGCCAGAAAGGGTTCTAACTCGCTATTTTTCAATTTTCTTATCAAAATAACCTAAAACTTGCACTAACATACCAATATAGCCTAGTCCCAAGTGTTCATGCATTGAAAACGAGCCTTTGAAGCATTTCACTAAGTTTTCAATCAATGTTCGTGACTTTCATGTGAAAGGGGGCCGGAAAGGGCTCTAACTCGCCTATTTTTCAAATTTCTTATCAAAATAGCCTAGAACTTGCACTAACATACCAATATAGCCTAGTTACAAGTGTGCATGCATTGAAAACGAGCCTTAGAAGCATTTCACTAAGTTCTAAATCGATGTTCGTGACTTTCAAGTGAAAGGGGGCCGGAAAGGGTTCTAACTCGCCTATTTTTCAATTTTCTTATCAAAATAACCTAGAACTTGTACTAACATACGAATATAGCCTAGTCCCAAGTGTTCATGCATTGAAAACGAGCCTTAGAAGCATTTCACTAAGTTTTCTATCGATGTTCGTGACTTTCAAGTGAAAGGGGGCCAAAAAGGGTTCTACCTCGCCTATTTTTCAAATTTCTTATCAAAATAACCAAAAACCTGCACTAACATACCAATATAGACTAGTCCCAAGTGTTCATGCATTGAAAATGAGACTTAGAAGCATTTCACTAAGTTCTAAATCGATGTTCGTGACTTTCAACTCAAAGGGGGCCAGAAAGGGTTCTACCTCGCCTATTTTTGAAATTTCTTATCAAAATAACCTAGAACTTGCACTAACATACCAATATAGCCTAGTTCCAAGTGTTCATGCATTGGAAACGAGCCTTAGAAGCATTTCACTAAGTTTTCAATCGATGTTCGTGACTTTCATGTGAAAGGGGGCCGGAAAGGGTTCTAACTCGCCTATTTTTCAATTTTCTTATCAAAATAACCTAAAACTTGCACTAACATACCAATATAGCTTAGTCCCAAGTGTTCATGCATTGAAAACGAGCCTTTGAAGCATTTCACTAAGTTTTCAATCGATGTTCGTGAGTTTCATGTGAAAGGGGGCCGGAAAGGGCTCTAACTCGCCTATTTTTCAAATTTCTTATCAAAATAACCTAGAACTTGCACTAACATACCAATATAGCCTAGTCCCAAGTGTTCATGCATTGAAAACGAGCCTTTGAAGCATTTCACTAAGTTTTTGAATCGATGTTCGTGACTTTCATGTGAAAGGGGGCCGGAAAGGGTTCTAACTCGCCTGTTTTTCAAAATTCTTATCAAAATAACCTAGAACTTGCACTAACATACGAATATTGCCTAGTCCCAAGTGCTCATGCATTGAAAACGACCCTTAGAAGATTTCACTAAGTTTTTCAGTCGATATTCGTGACATTCAAGTGAAAGGGGGCAGGAAAGGGTTCTAACTCGCCTATTTTTCAAATTTCTTATCAAAATAACCTAGAACTTACACTAATATACCAATATAGCCTAGTTACAAGGGTTCATGCATTAAAAACGATCCTTAGAAGCATTTCACTAAGTTTTCAATCGATGTTCGTGACTTTCAAGTGAAAGGGGGCCAGAAAGGCTTCTACCTCGCCTATTTTTCTAATTTCTTATCAAAATAACCTAGAACCTGCACTAACATACCAATATAGACTAGTCCCAAGTGTTCATGCATTGAAAACGAGACTTAGAAGCATTTCACTAAGTTTTCAATCGATGTTCGTGACTTTCAACTCAAAGGGGGCCAAAAAGGGTTCTACCTCGCCTATTTTTGAAATTTCTTATCAAAATAACCTAGAACTTGCACTAACATACCAATATAGCCTAGTTCCAAGTGTTCATGCATTGGAAACGAGCCTTAGAAGCATTTCACTAAGTTTTCAATCGATGTTCGTGACTTTCATGTGAAAGGGGGCCGGAAAGGGTTCTAACTCGCCTATTTTTCAATTTTCTTATCAAAATAACCTAAAACTTGCACTAACATACCAATATAGCCTAGTCCCAAGTGTTCATGCATTGAAAACGAGCCTTTGAAGCATTTCACTAAGTTTTTGAATCGATGTTCGTGACTTTCATGTGAAAGGGGGCCGGAAAGGGTTCTAACTCGCCTATTTTTCAAAATTCTTATCAAAATAACCTAGAACTTGCACTAACATACGAATATTGCCTAGTCCCAAGTGCTCATGCATTGAAAACGACCCTTAGAAGATTTCACTAAGTTTTTCAGTCGATATTCGTGACATTCAAGTGAAAGGGGGCAGGGAAGGGTTCTAACTCGCCTATTTTTCAAATTTCTTATCCAAATAACCTAGAACTTACACTAACATACCAATATAGCCTAGTTACAAGGGTTCATGCATTAAAAACGATCCTTAGAAGCATTTCACTAAGTTTTCAATCGATGTTCGTGACTTTCAAGTGAAAGGGGGCCAGAAAGGCTTCTACCTCGCCTATTTTTCTAATTTCTTATCAAAATAACCTAGAACCTGCACTAACATACCAATATAGACTAGTCCCAAGTGTTCATGCATTGAAAACGAGCCTTTGAAGCATTTCACTAAGTTTTCAATCAATGTTCGTGACTTTCAAGTGAAAGGGGGCCGGAAAGGGTTCTAACTCGCCTATTTTTCAATTTTCTTATCAAAATAACCTAAAACTTGCACTAACATACCAATATAGCCTAGTCCCAAATGTTCATGCATTGAAAACGAGCCTTTGAAGCATTTCACTAAGTTTTCAATCGATGTTCGTGAGTTTCATGTGAAAGGGGGCCGGAAAGGGCTCTAACTCGCCTATTTTTCAAATTTCTTATCAAAATAACCTAGAACTTGCACTAACATACCAATATAGCCTAGTTACAAGTGTCCATGCATTGAAAACGAGCCTTAGAAACATTTCACTAAGTTCTATATCGATGTCCGTGACTTTCAAGTGAAAGGGGGCCGGAAAGGGTTCTAACTCGCCTATTTTTCAATTTTCTTATCAAAATAACCTAGAACTTGCACTAACATACCAATATAGCCTAGTCCCAAGTGTTCATGCATTGAAAACTAGCCTTTGAAGCATTTCACTAAGTTTTTGAATCGATGTTCGTGACTTTCATGAGAAAGGGGGCCGGAAAGGGTTCTAACTCGCCTATTTTTCAAAATTCTTATCAAAATAACCTAGAACTTGCACTAACATACGAATATTGCCTAGTTCCAAGTGCTCATGCATTGAAAACGACCCTTAGAAGATTTCACTAAGTTTTTCAGTCGATATTCGTGACATTCAAGTGAAAGGGGGCAGGAAAGGGTTCTAACTCGCCTATTTTTCAAATTTCTTATCAGAATAACCTAGAACTTACACTAACATACCAATATAGCCTAGTTACAAGGGTTCATGCATTAAAAACGATCCTTAGAAGCATTTCACTAAGTTTTCAATCGATGTTCGTGACTTTCAAGTGAAAGGGGGCCACAAAGGCTTCTACCTCGCCTATTTTTCTAATTTCTTATCAAAATAACCTAGAACCTGCACTAACATACCAATATAGACTAGTCCCAAGTGTTCATGCATTGAAAACGAGACTTAGAAGCATTTCACTAAGTTCTAAATCGATGTTCGTGACTTTCAACTCAAAGGGGGCCAGAAAGGGTTCTACCTCGACTATTTTTGAAATTTCTTATCAAAATAACCTAGAACTTGCACTAACATACCAATATAGCCTAGTTCCAAGTGTTCATGCATTGGAAACGAGCCTTAGAAGCATTTCACTAAGTTTTCAATCGATGTTCGTGACTTTCATGTGAAAGGGGGCCGGAAAGGGTTCTAACTCGCCTATTTTTCAATTTTCTTATCAAAATAACCTAAAACTTGCACTAACATACCAATATAGCCTAGTCCCAAGTGTTCATGCATTGAAAACGAGCCTTTGAAGCATTTCACTAAGTTTTCAATCGATGTTCGTGACTTTCATGTGAAAGGGGGCCGGAAATGGCTCTAACTCGCCTATTTTTCAAATTTCTTATCAAAATAACCTAGAACTTGCACTAACATACCAATATAGCCTAGTTATAAGTGTCCATGCATTAAAAACGAGCCTTAGAAACATTTCACTAAGTTCTATATCGATGTCCGTGACTTTCAAGTGAAAGGGGGCCGGAAAGGGTTCTAATTCGCCTATTTTTCAATTTTCTTATCAAAATAACCTAGAACTTGCACTAACATACCAATATAGCCTAGTCCCAAGTGTTCATGCATTGAAAACGAGCCTTTGAAGCATTTCACTAAGTTTTTGAATCGATGTTCGTGACTTTCATGTGAAAGGGGGCCGGAAAGGGTTCTAACTCGCCTATTTTTCAAAATTCTTATCAAAATAACCTAGAACTTGCACTAACATACGAATATTGCCTAGTCCCAAGTGCTCATGCATTGAAAACGACCCTTAGAAGATTTCACTAAGTTTTTCAGTCGATATTCGTGACATTCAAGTGAAAGGGGGCAGGAAAGGGTTCTAACTCGCCTATTTTTCAAATTTCTTATCAAAATAACCTAGAACTTACACTAACATACCAATATAGCCTAGTTACAAGGGTTCATGCATTAAAAACGATCCTTAGAAGCATTTCACTAAGTTTTCAATCGATGTTCGTGACTTTCAAGTGAAAGGGGGCCACAAAGGCTTCTACCTCGCCTATTTTTCTAATTTCTTATCAAAATAACCTAGAACCTGCACTAACATACCAATATAGACTAGTCCCAAGTGTTCATGCATTGAAAACGAGACTTAGAAGCATTTCACTAAGTTCTAAATCGATGTTCGTGACTTTCAACTCAAAGGGGGCCAGAAAGGGTTCTACCTCGACTATTTTTGAAATTTCTTATCAAAATAACCTAGAACTTGCACTAACATACCAATATAGCCTAGTTCCAAGTGTTCATGCATTGGAAACGAGCCTTAGAAGCATTTCACTAAGTTTTCAATCGATGTTCGTGACTTTCATGTGAAAGGGGGCCGGAAAGGGTTCTAACTCGCCTATTTTTCAATTTTCTTATCAAAATAACCTAAAACTTGCACTAACATACCAATATAGCCTAGTCCCAAGTGTTCATGCATTGAAAACGAGCCTTTGAAGCATTTCACTAAGTTTTTGAATCGATGTTCGTGACTTTCATGTGAAAGGGGGCCAGAAAGGGTTCTAACTCGCCTATTTTTCAAAATTCTTATCAAAATAACCTAGAACTTGCACTAACATACGAATATTGCCTAGTCCCAAGTGCTCATGCATTGAAAACGACCCTTAGAAGATTTCACTAAGTTTTTCAGTCGATATTCGTGACATTCAAGTGAAAGGGGGCAGGAAAGGGTTCTAACTCGCCTATATTTCAAATTTCTTATCAAAATAACCTAGAACTTACACTAACTTACCAATATAGCCTAGTTACAAGGGTTCATGCATTAAAAACGATCCTTACAAGCATTTCACTAAGTTTTCAATCGATGTTCGTGACTTTCAAGTGAAAGGGGGCCAGAAAGGCTTCTACCTCGCCTATTTTTCTAATTTCTTATCAAAATAACCTAGAACCTGCCCTAACATACCAATATAGACTAGTCTCAAGTGTTCATGCATTGAAAACGAGACTTAGAAGCATTTCACTAAGTTCTAAATCGATGTTCGTGACTTTCAACTCAAAGGGGGCCAGAAAGGGTTCAACCTCGCCTATTTTTGAAATTTCTTATCAAAATAACCTAGAACTTGCACTTACATACCAATATAGCCTAGTTCCAAGTGTTGATGCATTGGAAACGAGCCTTAGAAGCATTTCACTAAGTTTTCAATCGATGTTCGTGACTTTCAAGTGAAAGGGGGCCAGAAAGGGTTCTAACTCGCCTATATTTCAATTTTCTTATCAAAATAACCTAAAACTTGCACTAACATACCAATATAGCCTAGTCCCAAGTGTTCATGCATTGAAAACGAGCCTTTAAAGCATTTCACTAAGTTTTCAATCAATGTTCGTGACTTTCATGTGAAAGGGGGCCGGAAAGGGCTCTAACTCGCCTATTTTTCAAATTTCTTATCAAAATAGCCTAGAACTTGCACTAACATACCAATATAGCCTAGTTACAAGTGTGCATGCATTGAAAACGAGCCTTAGAAGCATTTCACTAAGTTCTAAATCGATGTTAGTGACTTTCAAGTGAAAGGGGGCTGGAAAGGGTTCTAACTCACCTATTTTTCAAATTTCTTATCAAAACAACCTAGAACTTGTACTAACATACCAATATAGCCTAGTCCCAAGTGTTCATGCATTGAAAACGAGCCTTTGACGCATTTCACTAAGTTTTTCAGTCGATATTCGTGACATTCAAGTGAAAGGGGGCAGGAAAGGGTTCTAACTCGCCTATTTTTCAAATTTCTTATGAAAATAACCTAGAACTTACACTAACATACCAATATAGCCTAGTTACAAGGGTTCATGCATTAGAAACGATCCTTAGAAGCATTTCAGTAAGGTCAAAATCGATGTTCGTGACTTTCAAGTGAAAGGGGGCCGGAAAGGGTTCTAACTCGCCTATTTTTTAAATTTCTTAACAAAATACCCTAGAACTTGCACTACCATACTAATATAGTCTAGTTCCAAGTGTTCATGCATTGAAAACGAGCCTTAGAAGCATTTCACTAAGTTCTAAATCGATGTTCGTGACTTTCACGTGAAAGGGGGCCGGAAAGGGTTCTAACTCGCCAATTTTTCAATTTTCTTATCAAATAACCTAGAACTTGCACTAACATACCAATATAGCCTAGTCCCAAGTGTTCATGCATTCAAAACAAGACTTAGAAGCATTTCACTAAGTTCTCAATCGGTGTTTGTGACTTTCAAGTGAAAGGGGGCCGAAAAGGGTTCTAACTGGCCTATTTTTCTAATTTCTTATCGAAATAACCTAGAACTTGCATTAAAATACCAATATAGCCTAGTTACAAGTGTTCATGCATTGAAAACGAACCTTAGAAGTATTTCACTAAGTTGTAAATCGATGTTCGTGACTTTCAAGTGAAAGGGGGCCAGAAAGGGTTCTACCTCGCCTATTTTTCAAATTTCTTATCAAAATAACCTAGAACTTGCACTAACATACCAATATAGTCTATTTACAAGTGTGCATGCATTGAAAACGAGCCTTAGAAGCATTTCACTAAGTTCTAAATCGATGTTCGTGACTTTCAAGTGAAAGGGGGCCGGAATTTGTTCTACCTTGCCATTTTTCAAATTTCTTATCAAAATAACCTAGAACTTGCACTAACATACCAATATAGCTTAGTTCCAAGTGTTCATGCATTGAAAACGAGCCTTAGAAGCATTTCAATTAGTTTTCAATCGATGTTCGTGACTTTCAAGTGAAAGGGGGCCAGAAAGGCTTCTACCTCGCCTATTTTTCTAATTTCTTATCAAAATAACCTAGAACCTGCACTAACATACCAATATAGACTAGTCCCAAGTGTTCATGCATTGAAAACGAGACTTAGAATCATTTCACTAAGTTCTAAATCGATGTTCGTGACTTTCAACTCAAAGGGGGCCAAAAAGGGTTCTACCTCGCCTATTTTTCAAATTTCTTATCAAAATAAGCTAGAACTTGCACTAACATACCAATATAGCCTAGTTCCAAGTTTTCATGCATTGAAAACGAGCCTTAGAAGCATTTCACTAAGTTCTAAATCAATGTTCGTGACTTTCAAGTGAAAGGGGGTGGAAAAGGGTTCTAACTCGCCTATTTTTCTAATTTCTTCTAAAAATAACCTAGAACTTGCACTAACATACCAATATAGCCTAGTCCCAAGTGTTCAAGCATTGAAAACGAGACTTAGAAGCATTTCACTAAGTTCTAAATCGATGTTCGTGAATTTCAACTGAAAGGGGGCCGGAAAGGGTTCTACCTTGCCTATTTTTCAAATTTCTTATCAAATAACCTAGAACTTGCACTAGCATACCAATATAGCCTACTTCCAAGTGTTCATGCATTGAAAACGAGCCTTAGAAGCATGTTACCAAGTTTTCAATCGATGTTCGTGTCTTTCAAGTGAAAGGGGGCCAGAAAGGGTTCTAACTCGCCTATTTTTCAATTTTCTTTCCAAAATAACCTAGAACTAGCACTAACATACCAATATAGTCTAGTCCCAAGTGTTCATGCATTGAAAACGAGACATAGAAGCATTTCACTAAATTCTAAATCGATGTTCGTGACTTTCAAGTGAAAGGGGGCCAAAAAGGGTTCTAACTCGCCTTTTATTTTATTTCTTCTAAAAATAACATAGAACTTGCACTAACATACCAATATAGCCTAGTTACAAGTGTGCATGCATTGAAAACGAGCCTTAGAAGCATTTCACTAAGTTTTAAATTGATGTTCGTGATTTTCAAGGGAAAGGGGGCCGGAAAGGGTTCTAACTCGCCTATTTTTCAAATTTCTTATCAAAATAACCTAGAACTTAAACTAACATACCTATATAGCCTAGACAAGTGTTCATGCATTGAAAACGAGCCTTAGAAGCATTTAACTAAGTTCTAAATCGATGTTCGTGATTTTCAAGGGAAAGGGGGCCGGAACGGGTTCTAACTCGCCTATTTTTCAAATTTCTTATCAAAATAAGCTAGAACTTGCACTAACATACCAATATAGCCTAGTTACAAGTGTTCATGCATTAAAAACGAGCCTTAGAAGCATTTCACTAAGGTCTAAATCGATGTTCGTGACTTTCAAGTGAAAGAGGGCCGAAAAGGGTTCTAACTCGCCTATTTTTAAAATTTCTTATCAAAATAACCTAGAACTTGCACTAACATTCCAATATAGCCTAGTCTCAAGTGTTCATGCATTGAAAACGAGCCTTAGAAGCATTTCACTAAGTTTTCAATCGATGTTTGTGACATTCAAGTGAAAGGGGGTGGGAAAGGGTTCTAACTCGCCTATTTTTTAAAATTCTTATCAAAATAACCTAGAACTTACACTAAAATACCAATATAGCATAGTTAGAAGTGTTCATGCATTGAAAACGAGCCTTAGAAGCATTTCACTAAGTTTTCAATCGATGTTCGTGACTTTCTAGTGAAAGGGGGCCGGAAAGGGTTCTAACTCGCCTATTTTTCAAATTTCTTATCAAAATAAACTAGAACTTGCACTAACATACCATTATAGCCAATTTACAAGTGTGCATGCTATGAAAACGAGACTTAGAAGCATTTCACTAAGGTCTAAATCGATGTTCGTGATTTTCAAGGGTAAGGGGGCCGGAAAGGGTTCTAACTCTCCTATTTTTCAAATTTCTTATCAAAACAACCTAGAACTTACACTAACATACCAATATAGCCTAGTTCCAAGTGTTCATGCATTGAAAACGAGCCTTAGAAGCATTTCACTAAGTTTTCAATCGATGTTCGTGACTTTCAAGTGAAACAAGGCCTGAAAGGGTTCTAACTTGCCTATTTTTCAATTTTCTTTTCAAAATAACCTAGAACTTGCACTAACATACCAATATAGCCTAGTCCCAAGTGTTCATGCATTTAAAACGAGCCTTAGAAGCATTTCACTAAGTTTTCAATCGATGTTCGTGATATTCAAGTGAAAGGGGGCCGAAAAGGGTTCTAACTCGCCTACTTTTCAAATTTCTTATGAAAATAGGCTAGAACTTCCACAAACATACCAATATAGCCTAGTTACAAGTGTTCATGCATTAAAAACGAGCCTTAGAAGCATTTCACTAAGTTCTATATCGATGTTCGTGAATTTCAGGGGAAAGGGGGCCGGAAAGGGTTCTTCCTCGCCTATTTTTCAAATTTCTTATCAAAATAACCTAGAACTTGCACTAACATACCAATATAGCCTAGTTCCAAGAGTTCATGCATTGAAAACGAGCCTTAGAAGCATTTCACTAAGTTTTCAATCGATGTTCGTGACTCTCAAGTGAAAGGGGGCCGGAAAGGGTTCTACCTCGCCTATTTTTCAAGTTTCTTATCAAAATAACCTAGAACTTGCACTAACAAACCAATATAGCCTATTTACAAGTGTGCATGCATTGAAAACGAGCCTTAGAAGCACTTCACTAAGTTCTAAATCGATGTTCGTGACTTTCAAGTGAAAGGGGGCCGGAAAGGGTTCTACCTCGCCTATTTTTCAAATTTCTTATCAAAATAACCTAGAACTTGCACTAACATACCAATATAGCCTAGTTATAAGTGTCCATGCATTGAAAACGAGCCTTAGAAACATTTCACTAAGTTCTATATCGATGTCCGTGACTTTCAAGTGAAAGGGGGCCGGAAAGGGTTCTAACTCGCCTATTTTTCAATTTTCTTATCAAAATAACCTAGAACTTGCACTAACATACCAATATAGCCTAGTCCCAAGTGTTCATGCATTGAAAACGAGCCTTTGAAGCATTTCACTAAGTTTTTGAATCGATGTTCGTGACTTTCATGTGAAAGGGGGCCGGAAAGGGTTCTAACTCGCCTATTTTTCAAAATTCTTATCAAAATAACCTAGAACTTGCACTAACATACGAATATTGCCTAGTCCCAAGTGCTCATGCATTGAAAACGACCCTTAGAAGATTTCACTAAGTTTTTCAGTCGATATTCGTGACATTCAAGTGAAAGGGGGCAGGAAAGGGTTCTAACTCGCCTATTTTTCAAATTTCTTATCAAAATAACCTTGAACTTACACTAACATACCAATATAGCCTAGTTACAAGGGTTCATGCATTAAAAACGATCCTTAGAAGCATTTCACTAAGTTTTCAATCGATGTTCGTGACTTTCAAGTGAAAGGGGGCCAGAAAGGCTTCTACCTCGCCTATTTTTCTAATTTCTTATCAAAATAACCTAGAACCTGCACTAACATACCAATATAGACTAGTCCCAAGTGTTCATGCATTGAAAACGAGACTCAGAAGCATTTCACTAAGTTCTAAATCGATGTTCGTGACTTTCAACTCAAAGGGGGCCAGAAAGGGTTCTACCTCGCCTATTTTTGAAATTTCTTATCAAAATAACCTAGAACTTGCACTAACATACCAATATAGCCTAGTTCCAAGTGTTGATGCATTGGAAATGAGCCTTAGAAGCATTTCACTAAGTTTTCAATCGATGT
This sequence comes from Dysphania ambrosioides, assembly GCA_026401315.1. Taxonomy (NCBI): domain Eukaryota; kingdom Viridiplantae; phylum Streptophyta; class Magnoliopsida; order Caryophyllales; family Amaranthaceae; genus Dysphania; species Dysphania ambrosioides. The sequence goes on along the minus strand of CM048666.1, from coordinate 17,071,836 downwards.
TCGTGACTTTCAACTCAAAGGGGGCCAGAAAGGGTTCTACCTCGCCTATTTTTGAAATTTCTTATCAAAATAACCTAGAACTTGCACTAACATACCAATATAGCCTAGTTCCAAGTGTTCATGCATTGGAAACGAGCCTTAGAAGCATTTCACTAAGTTTTCAATCGATGTTCGTGACTTTCATGTGAAAGGGGGCCGGAAAGGGTTCTAACTCGCCTATTTTTCAATTTTCTTATCAAAATAACCTAAAACTTGCACTAACATACCAATATAGCCTTGTCCCAAGTGTTCATGCATTGAAAACGAGCCTTTGAAGCATTTCACTAAGTTTTTGAATCGATGTTCGTGACTTTCATGTGAAAGGGGGCCGGAAAGGGTTCTAACTCGCCTATTTTTCAAAATTCTTATCAAAATAACCTAGAACTTGCACTAACATACGAATATTGCCTAGTCCCAAGTGCTCATGCATTGAAAACGACCCTTAGAAGATTTCACTAAGTTTTTCAGTCGATATTCGTGACATTCAAGTGAAAGGGGGCAGGAAAGGGTTCTAACTCGCCTATTTTTCAAATTTCTTATCAAAATAACCTAGAACTTACACTAACTTACCAATATAGCCTAGTTACAAGGGTTCATGCATTAAAAACGATCCTTAGAAGCATTTCACTAAGTTTTCAATCGATGTTCGTGACTTTCAAGTGAAAGGGGGCCAGAAAGGCTTCTACCTCGCCTATTTTTCTAATTTCTTATCAAAATAACCTAGAACCTGCCCTAACATACCAATATAGACTAGTCTCAAGTGTTCATGCTTTGAAAACGAGACTTAGAAGCATTTCACTAAGTTCTAAATCGATGTTCGTGACTTTCAACTCAAAGGGGGCCAGAAAGGGTTCAACCTCGCCTATTTTTGAAATTTCTTATCAAAATAACCTAGAACTTGCACTAACATACCAATATAGCCTAGTTCCAAGTGTTGATGCATTGGAAACGAGCCTTAGAAGCATTTCACTAAGTTTTCAATCGATGTTCGTGACTTTCAAGTGAAAGGGGGCCAGAAAGGGTTCTAACTCGCCTATTTTTCAATTTTCTTATCAAAATAACCTAAAACTTGCACTAACATACCAATATAGCCTAGTCCCAAGTGTTCATGCATTGAAAACGAGACTTAGAAGCATTTCACTAAGTTCTATATCGATGTTCGTGAATTTCAGGGGAAAGGGGGCCGGAAAGGGTTCTTCCTCGCCTATTTTTCAAATTTCTTATCAAAATAACCTAGAACTTGCACTAACATTCCAATATAGCCTAGTCTCAAGTGTTCATGCATTGAAAACGAGCCTTAGAAGCATTTCACTAAGTTTTCAATCGATGTTCGTGACATTCAAGTGAAAGGGGGTGGGAAAGGGTTCTAACTCGCCTATTTTTTAAAATTCTTATCAAAATAACCTAGAACTTACACTAAAATACCAATATAGCATAGTTAGAAGTGTTCATGCATTGAAAACGAGCCTTAGAAGCATTTCACTAAGTTTTCAATCGATGTTCGTGACTTTCTAGTGAAAGGGGGCCGGAAAGGGTTCTAACTCGCCTATTTTTCAAATTTCTTATCAAAATAAACTAGAACTTGCACTAACATACCATTATAGCCAATTTACAAGTGTGCATGCTATGAAAACGAGACTTAGAAGCATTTCACTAAGGTCTAAATCGATGTTCGTGATTTTCAAGGGTAAGGGGGCCGGAAAGGGTTCTAACTCTCCTATTTTTCAAATTTCTTATCAAAACAACCTAGAACTTACACTAACATACCAATATAGCCTAGTTCCAAGTGTTCATGCATTTAAAACGAGCCTTAGAAGCATTTCTCTAAGTTTTCAATCGATGTTCGTGATATTCAAGTGAAAGGGGGCCGAAAAGGGTTCTAACTCGCCTACTTTTCAAATTTCTTATGAAAATAGGCTAGAACTTCCACAAACATACCAATATAGCCTAGTTACAAGTGTTCATGCATTAAAAACGAGCCTTAGAAGCATTTCACTAAGTTCTATATCGATGTTCGTGAATTTCAGGGGAAAGGGGGCCGGAAAGGGTTCTTCCTCGCCTATTTTTCAAATTTCTTATCAAAATAACCTAGAACTTGCACTAACATACCAATATAGCCTAGTTCCAAGAGTTCATGCATTGAAAACGAGCCTTAGAAGCATTTCACTAAGTTTTCAATCGATGTTCGTGACTTTCAAGTGAAAGGGGGCCGGAAAGGGTTCTACCTCGCCTATTTTTCAAATTTCTTATCAAAATAACCTAGAACTTGCACTAACATACCAATATAGCCTATTTACAAGTGTGCATGCATTGAAAACGAGCCTTAGAAGCATTTCACTAAGTTCTAAATCGATGTTCGTGACTTTCAAGTGAAAGGGGGCCGGAAAGGGTTCTACCTCGCCTATTTTTCAAATTTCTTATCAAAATAACCTAGAACTTGCACTAACATACCAATATGGCCTAGTTCCAAGAATTCATGCTTTGAAAACGAGCCTTAGAAGCATTTCACTAAGTTTTCAATCGATGTTCGTGACTTTCAAGTGAAAGGGCGCTAGAAAGGGTTCTAACTCGCCTATTTTTCTAATTTCTTATCAAAATAACCTAGAACTTGCACTAACATACCAATATAGCCTAGTCCCAAGTGTTCATGCATTGAAAACGAGACTTAGAAGCATTTCACTAAGTTCAAAATCGATGTTTGTGACTTTCAACTGAAAGGGGTCGGAAAGGGTTTTACCTCGCCTATTTTTTATAATTCTTATCAAATAACCTAGAACTTACACTAACATACCAATATAGTCTAGTTCCAAGTGTTCATGCATTGAAAACGGGCCTTAGAAGCATTTCACTAAATTCTAAATCGATGTTCGTGACTTTCAAGTGAAAGGGGGCCAGAAAGGGTTCTATCTCGCCTTTTATCTAATTTCTTCTAAAAATAACCTAGAACTTGCACTAACATACCAATATAGCCTAGTTACAAGTGTGCTTGCATTGAAAACGAGCCTTAGAAGCATTTCACTAAGTTCTAAATTGATGTTCGTGATTTTCAAGGGAAAGGGGGCCGGAAAGGGTTCTAACTCGCCTATTTTTCAAATTTTTTATCAAAATGATATGATAGAGGATATCAACTTCGAAGGGTTGATTGAAGCTTCAAAGAAGGATGTTACCATGGGAGAGTTGTTGGCTTATGGAGACACGAATTGATGTGTAAGCAAGATGAGAAACATGTTTACAAATGATCGGGAATGTGTGTTAAGAAAGTTTAGGGGAACTCTCACCCTTAACTTGAGGATATAACAGTGAGGAACACTCACTCACGTGTTTGGGCGTAGTAGTGATTAGGGAACTCTCACCTATTCGACAACTACAAGTTTAAGTTTTAGGAACTCTCACTAAAACACAAACTCTTCAATTTGAGGTAACTCTCAAATTTGGAAAATAAACTTGACTAGCACAAGCCAAATTCGTATCATACACTCGTGTGTTTTTGGCAAAATTCTCGAATGCCTTTCATTGATTATTAGCACGCTATTTATAGCTTTTTCGTACATCATACTAAGCTAAAACAAACAATAAACAGAAAGCTGAAAATAAGGGTAGATTAAGTGGCTCACAACCGTCCAACATAATCCCCGTAACAACTCATTATTTCACTAACTAATAAAGCTTAAAACAAGGGAAGAATAGCTTAAAATAAGGGAAGAAACGTTCAGCAAATTGACTCCAAACTGCTGTTCAAATTCCTCCTTCAAAGTCGCCTTGAAATGCGCCAAATCGTTCAGCAAATTGACTTCAAATTGCTGTTCAAATTCGTCCTCCAAAGTAGCCTTGAAATGCGCTTTTTAAGCCTTCATTTAAGCTCTTTTATTTTGAATTTAAACCAGCTATAATCGCCCCTTAAAGTCTGCCTATATTCCTCCATTATTGAGGTAATTAGTTACGCTCAATACGGTGCAACCATTTGAGGACTTATATGGGCCGTGCATGCCAAAATCCCTAAGAGTAGTATTGAGGAGAGACTTGGACAAAATCAACTCCCTAACGTTCGACTCTTGGACTGGAATATTTGCACCTTGACCATTTTGGTCATCCTCCCCTTCTTCAAAGGGAATTGCCCTCAATTCTTCATCATTATAGTACGGTGCTAGATCCCCCACATTGAATGTGCTTGAGACGCCGTACTTTCTTCCCAAATCTACCTTGTAGGCATTGTCATTGATCTTTTTCACTATCTCAAATGGACCCTCGGCTCGTGGCATGAGCTTGTTCTTCCTTTGATTGGGAAATCTCTCCTTCCTCATGTAGATCCATACTAAGTCACCAACTTCAAAACGTTTCACATTTTTGACTCTCTTGTTGGCTTGCTTCTTATAGATTTCATTAGCCTTCTCGATGTTCTTCCTCACTTCTTTGTGGATTTTCACCATGAACTCGGCTTGTTCCTTGGCACCTCCATGCACGAATTTGTCTTTAGGCAAAGCTACGAGATCAATTGGAACATAGGGATTAGAACCATAGACTACTTCAAAAGGAGAATACTTTGTAGTAGCGCTAGGAGTTCTATTGTAAGCAAACTCGGCATGAGCGAGTTTGACATCCCAATCTTTGGTGCTTTTACTAACCAAGGTTCTAAGCAAAGAACCTAGTACCCTATTCACCACCTCGGTTTGGCCATCGGTTTGGGGGTGATGTGAGGTAGAAAACAGCAACTTGGTTCCCATAAGACGCCACAAAGACTTCCAAAAATGACTTTGGAACTTTGTATCTCGATCTGAAACAATTGTGCGTGGGACTCCATGGAAACGAACAATCCCATCAAAATATAATTTTGCCACCTTCATAGCATCCTCGGTTTTATGACAAGGGATAAAGTGAGCCATCTTTGAAAAACGATCAACTACCACCATGATTGAGTCCTTACCTCTTTGAGTTCTAGGTAAAGCCACAATGAAATCCATGCTTAGGTCTTCCCAAGGTCTCTCCGGAATTGGCAATGGCTTGTAAAGACCTTTGTGAAACACATGGGATTGGATATTTAGTGTTTTACTTTAAATAAAATAGGATTAGAGTAGTTAATTTGTAATATTATCTTTTTAGATAGGATAAGATTCTAATTAAGATAAGATAGTGTTAGAGTTTTGGTAGGATTATGTAATAAATAGGTGGCATTATCCTATTGGTTATTAGGAGTCCTTTTAGAAGTAGGAGGCCTAGTCATAATATGATTGAAACTCTCAAGCTATGGGTATAAATAGATGTGCACCCAAGCTTGGAAAAATCAGATTTGGAGATTCTTTTCTATATATTCTTCAATAAACTTAGAGAGTTTGTTTTTTTTCTTTGTGTGTAACAAAGAGTTGTGAATTGGTGCTTAAAGCTTTAGATTCACGTGAGGAAGTGTAGGAATTGAGGGTGCTTTGCTTTAATCAATTCTTAAACTTTCGCCCTAGATTTTAAACCTTTGGTGCGTAGCTTTAGAGGGTTTTCTATCTAGTTCTATCCCTTTTGGGTGGATTAAGGTTTCAATACCTAGATTCACATCACAAAATAACCTAGAACTTGCACTAACATACCAATATAGCCTAGTTCCAAGTGTTCATGCATTGAAAAGGAGCCTTAGAAGCATTTTACTAAGTTTTCAATCGATGTTCGTGACCTTCAAATGAAACGGGGCCGGAAATGCTTCTAACTCGCCTATTTTTCAAATTTCTTACCAAAATAACCTTGAACTTGCACTAACATACCAATATAGCCTAGTTCCAAGTGTTCATGCATTGAAAACGAGCCTTAGAAGCATTTCACTAGGTTCTAAATCGATGTTCGTGACTTTCAAGTGAAAGGGGGCCGAAAAGGGTTCGAACTCGCCTATTTTTCAATTTTCTTATCAAAATAACCTAGAACTTGCACTAGTATACCATATTAGCCTAGTCCCAAGTGTTCATGCATTGAAAACTAGACTTAGAATCATTTCACTAAATTCTAAATCGATGTTCGTGACTTTCAACTGAAAGGGGGCCGGAAAGGGTTCTACCTCGCCTATTTTTCAAATTTCTTATCAAAATAACCTAGAACTTACACTAACATAATAATATAGCCTAGTTCCAAGTGTTCATGCTTTGAAAACGAGCCTTAGAAGCATTTCACTAAGTTTTCAATCGATGTTCGTGACTATCAAGTGAAAGGGGGCCAGAAAGGGTTCTAAATCGCCTATTTTTCAAATTTCTTATCAAAATAACCTAGAACTTGCACAAACATACCATTATAGCCAATTTACAAGTGTGCATGCATTAAAACGAGACTTAGAATCATTTCACTAAGGTCTAAATCGATGTTCGTGATTTGCAAGGGTAAGGGGGCCGGAAAGGGTTCTAACTCGCCTATTTTTTAAATTTCTTATCAAAATAACCTAGAACTTGCACTAACATACCAATATAGCCTAGTTCCAAGTGTTCATGCAATGAAAACAAGCCTTAGAAGCATTTCACTAAGTTTTTAATCGATGTTCGTGACCTTCAAGTGAAACGGGGCCGGAAAGGGTTCTAACTCGCCTATTTTTCAAATTTCTTACCAAAATAAACTTGAACTTGCACAAACATACCAATATAACCTAGTTCCAAGTGTTCATGCATTGAAAACGAGCCTTAGAAGCATTTCACTAGGTTCTAAATTGATGTTCGTGACTTTCAAGTGAAAGGGGGCCGGAAAGGGTTCTAACTCGCCTATTTTTCAATTTTCTTATCAAAATAACCTAGAACTTGCACTAACATACCAATATAGCCTAGTCCCAAGTGTTCATGCATTGAAAACGAGACTTAGAAGCATTTCACTAAATTTTAAATCGATGTTCGTGACTTTCAAGTGAAAGGGGGCCAAAAAGGGTTCTAACTCGCCTTTTATCTAATTTCTTCTAAAATTAACCTAGAACTTGCACTAACATACCAATATAGCCTAGTTACAAGTGTGCATGCATTGAAAACGACCCTTAGAAGCATTTCACTAAGTTCTAAATCAATGTTCGTTATTTTCAAGGGAAAGGGGGCCGGAAAGGGTTCTAACTCGCCTATTTTTCAAATTTCTTATCAAAGTAACCTAGAACTTGCACTAACATACGAATATAGCCTAGTCCCAAGTGTTCATGCATTGAAAACGTCCCTTAGAAGCATTTCACTTAGTTTTTAAGCGATATTTGTGACATTCAAGTGAAAGGGGGCAGGAAAGGGTTCTAACTCGCCTATTTTTCAAATTTCTTATCAAAATAACCTAGAACTTACACTAACATACCAATATAGCCTAGTTACAAGTGTTCATGCATTGAAAACGATCCTTAGAAGCATTTCACTAAGGTCTAAATCGATGTTCGTGACTTTCACGTGAAAGGGGGCCGGAAAGGGTTCTAACTCGCCTATTTTTCAAATTTCTTACCAAAATAACCTTGAACTTGCACAAACATACCAATGTAGCCTATTTCCAAGTGTTCATGCATTGAAAAAGAGCCTTAGAAGCATTTCACTAAGTTCTAAATCGATGTTCGTGACTTTCAAGTGAAAGGGGGCCGGAAAGAGTTCTAACTCGCCTATTTTTCAATTTTCTTATCAAAATAACCTAGAACTTGCACTAACATACCAATATAGCCTAGTCCCAAGTGTTAATGCATTCAAAACAAGACTTAGAAGCATTTCACTAAGTTCTCAATCGATGTTCGTGACTTTCAAGTGAAAGGGGGCCGAAAAGGGTTCTAACTCACCTATTTTTCAAATTTCTTATCGAAATAACCTAGAACTTGCACTAAAATACCAATATAGCCTAGTTACAAGTGTTCATGCATTGAAAACGAGCCTTAGAAGTATTTCACTAAGTTGTAAATAGATATTCGTGACTTTCAAGTGAAAGGGGGCTGGAAAGGGTTCTACCTCGCCTATTTTTCAAATTTCTTATCAAAATAACCTAGAACTTGCACTAACATACCAATATAGCCTATTTACAAGTGTGCATGCATTGAAAACGAGCCTTAGAAGCATTTCTCTAAGGTCTAAATCGATGTTCGTGATTTTTAAGGGTAAGGGGGCCGGAAAGGGTTCTAACTTGCCTATTTTTCAAATTTCTTATCAAAGTAACCTAAAACTTGCACTAACATACCAATATAGCCTAGTTCCAAGTGTTCATGCATTGAAAACGAGCCTTAGAAGCATTTTACTAAGTTTTCAATCGATGTTCGTGACCTTCAAGTGAAACGGGGCCGGAAAGGGTTCTAACTCGCCTTTTTTTCAAATTTCTTACCAAAATAACCTTGAACTTGCACAAACATACCAATATAGCCTAGTTCCAAGTGTTCATGCATTGAAAACGAGCCTTAGAAGCATTTCACTAGGTTCTAAATTGATGTTCGTGACTTTCAAGTGAACGGGGGCCGGAAAGGGTTCTAACTCGCCTATTTTTCAATTTTCTTATCAAAATAACCTAGAACTTGCACTAATATACCAATATTTGCTAGTCCCAAGTGTTCATGCATTGAAAACGAGACTTAGAAGCATTTCACTAAATTCTAAATCGATGTTCGTGACTTTCAAGTGAAAGGGGGCCAAAAAGGGTTCTAACTCGCCTTTTATCTAATTTCTTCTAAAATTAACCTAGAACTTGCACTAACATACCAATATAGCCTAGTTACAAGTGTGCATGCATTGAAAACGACCCTTAGAAGCATTTCACTAAGTTCTAAATCAATGTTCGTTATTTTCAAGGGAAAGGGGGCCGGAAAGGGTTCTAACTCGCCTATTTTTCAAATTTCTTATCAAAGTAACCTAAAAATTGCACGAACATACGAATATAGCCTAGTCCCAAGTGTTCATGCATTGAAAACGTCCCTTAGAAGCATTTCACTCAGTTTTTAAGCGATATTCGTGACATTCAAGTGAAAGGGGGCAGGAAAGGGTTCTAACTCGCCTATTTTTCAAATTTCTTATCAAAATAACCTAGAACTTACACTAACATACCAATATAGCCTAGTTACAAGTGTTCATGCATTGAAAACGATCCTTAGAAGCATTTCACTAAGGTCTAAATCGATGTTCGTGACTTTCACGTGAAAGGGGGCCGGAAAGGGTTCTAACTCGCCTATTTTTCAAATTTCTTACCAAAATAACCTTGAACTTGCACAAACATACCAATGTAGCCTATTTCCAAGTGTTCATGCATTGAAAAAGAGCCTTAGAAGCATTTCACTAAGTTCTAAATCGATGTTCGTGACTTTCAAGTGAAAGGGGGCCGGAAAGAGTTCTAACTCGCCTATTTTTCAATTTTCTTATCAAAATAACCTAGAACTTGCACTAACATACCAATATAGCCTAGTCCCAAGTGTTAATGCATTCAAAACAAGACTTAGAAGCATTTCACTAAGTTCTCAATCGATGTTCGTGACTTTCAAGTGAAAGGGGGCCGAAAAGGGTTCTAACTCACCTATTTTTCAAATTTCTTATCGAAATAACCTAGAACTTGCACTAAAATACCAATATAGCCTAGTTACAAGTGTTCATGCATTGAAAACGAGCCTTAGAAGTATTTCACTAAGTTGTAAATCGATATTCGTGACTTTCAAGTGAAAGGGGGCTGGAAAGGGTTCTACCTCGCCTATTTTTCAAATTTCTTATCAAAATAACCTAGAACTTGCACTAACATACCAATATAGCCTATTTACAAGTGTGCATGCATTGAAAACGAGCCTTAGAAGCATTTCACTAAGGTCTAAATCGATGTTCGTGATTTTTAAGGGTAAGGGGGCCGGAAAGGGTTCTAACTTGCCTATTTTTCAAATTTCTTATCAAAGTAACCTAGAACTTGCACCAACATACCAATATAGCCTAGTTCCAAGTGTTCATGCATTGAAAACGAGATTTAGAAGCATTTCACTAAATTCTAAATCGATGTTCGTGACTTTCAACTGAAAGGGGGCCGGAAAGGGTTCTACCTCGCCTATTTTTCAAATTTCTTATCAAAATAACCTAGAACTTACACTAACATAATAATATAGCCTAGTTCCAAGTGTTCATGCTTTGAAAACGAGCCTTAGAAGCATTTCACTAAGTTTTCAATCGATGTTCGTGACTTTCAAGTGAAAGGGGGCCGGAAAGGGTTCTAACTCGCCTATTTTTCAAATTTCTTATCAAAATAACCTAGAACTTGCACTAACATACCATTATAGCCTATTTACAAGGGTGCATGCATTAAAACGAGACTGAGAATCATTTCACTAAGGTCTAAATCGATGTTCGTGATTTTCAAGGGTAAGGGGGCCGGAAAGGGTTCTAACTCGCCTATTTTTCAAATTTCTTATCAAAATAACCTAGAACTTGCACTAACATACCAATATAGCCTAGTTCCAAGTGTTCATGCATTGAAAACGAGCCTTAGAAGCATTTCACTAAGTTTTCAATCGATGTTCGTGACTTTCAAGTGAAACGGGGCCGGAAAGGGTTCTAACTCGCCTATTTTTCAAATTTCTTACCAAAATAACCTTAAACTTGCACAAACATACAAATATAGCCTAGTTCCAAGTGTTCATGCATTAAAACGAGCCTTAGAAGCATTTCACTAGGTTCTAAATCGATGTTCGTGACTTTCAAGTGAAAGGGGAACGGAAAGGGTTCTAACTCGCCTATTTTTCAATTTTCTTATCAAAATAACCTAGAACTTGCACTTACATACCAATATAGCCTAGTTACAAGTTTGCATGGATTGAAAACGAGCCTTAGAAGCATTTCACTAAGTTATAAATCAATGTTCGTGATTTTCAAGGGAAAGGGGGCCGGAAAGGGTTCTAACTCGCCTATTTTACAAATTTCATATCAAAATAACCTATAACTAACACTAACATACCAATATAGCCTAGTTACAAGTGTTCATGCATTGAAAACGATCCTTAGAAGCCTTTCACTAAGTTCTCAATCGATGTTCGTGACTTTCACGTGAAAGGGGGCCGAAAAGGGTTCTAACTCGCCTATTTTTCAAATTTCTTATCGAAATAACCTAGAACTTACACTAACATAATAATATAGCCTAGTTCCAAGTGTTCATGCTTTGAAAACGAGCCTTAGAAGCATTTCACTAAGTTTTCAATCGATGTTCGTGACTTTCAAGTGAATGGGGGCCGGAAAGGGTTCTAACTCGGCTATTTTTCGAATTTCTTATCAAAATAACCTAGAACATGCACTAACATACCAATATAGCCTAGTCCCAAGTGTTCATGCATTGAAAACGAGACTTAGAAGCATTTCACTAAATTCTAAATCGATGTTCGTGACTTTCAAGTGAAAGGGGGCCAAAAAGGGTTCTAACTCGCCTTTTATCTAATTTCTTCTAAAATTAACCTAGAACTTGCACTAACATACCAATATAGCCTAGTTACAAGTGTGCATGCATTGAAAACGACCCTTAGAAGCATTTCACTAAGTTCTAAATCAATGTTCGTTATTTTCAAGGGAAAGGGGGCCGGAAAGGGTTCTAACTCGCCTATTTTTCAAATTTCTTATCAAAGTAACCTAGAACTTGCACTAACATACGAATATAGCCTAGTCCCAAGTGTTCATGCATTGAAAACGTCCCTTAGAAGCATTTCACTTAGTTGTTAAGCGATATTCGTGACATTCAAGTGAAAGGGGGCAGGAAAGGGTTCTAACTCGCCTATTTTTCAAATTTCTTATCAAAATAACCTAGAACTTACACTAACATACCAATATAGCCTAGTTCCAAGTGTTCATGCATTGAAAACGAGCCTTAGAAGCATTTCACTAAGTTTTCAATCGATGTTCGTGACTTTCAAGTGAAATGGGGCCGGAAAGGGTTCTAACTCGCCTATTTTTCAAATTTCTTACCAAAATAACCTTAAACTTGCACAAACATACAAATATAGCCTAGTTCCAAGTGTTCATGCATTAAAACGAGCCTTAGAAGCATTTCACTAGGTTCTAAATCGATGTTCGTGACTTTCAAGTGAAAGGGGAACGGAAAGGGTTCTAACTCGCCTATTTTTCAATTTTCTTATCAAAATAACCTAGAACTTGCACTTACATACCAATATAGCCTAGTTACAAGTGTGCATGGATTGAAAACGAGCCTTAGAAGCATTTCACTAAGTTATAAATCAATGTTCGTGATTTTCAAGGGAAAGGGGGCCGGAAAGGGTTCTAACTCGCCTATTTTTCAAATTTCTTATCAAAATAACCTATAACTAACACTAACATACCAATATAGCCTAGTTACAAGTGTTCATGCATTGAAAACGATCCTTAGAAGCCTTTCACTAAGTTCTCAATCGATGTTCGTGACTTTCACGTGAAAGGGGGCCGAAAAGGGTTCTAACTCGCCTATTTTTCAAATTTCTTATCGAAATAACCTAGAACTTACACTAACATAATAATATAGCCTAGTTCCAAGTGTTCATGCTTTGAAAACGAGCCTTAGAAGCATTTCACTAAGTTTTCAATCGATGTTCGTGACTTTCAAGTGAATGGGGGCCGGAAAGGGTTCTAACTCGGCTATTTTTCGAATTTCTTATCAAAATAACCTAGAACATGCACTAAAATTCCAATATAGCCTAGTCCCAAGTGTTCATACATTGAAAACAAGCCTTAGAAGCATTTCACTAAGTTTTCAATCGATGTTCGTGACATTCAAGTGAAAGGGGGCCGGAAAGGGTTCTAACTCGCCTATTTTTCAAATTTCTTATCTAAATAACCTAGAACTTACACTAACATACCAATATAGCCTAGTCCCAAGTGTTCATGCATTGAAAACGAGACTTAGAAGCATTTCACTAAATTCTAAATCGATGTTCGTGACTTTCAAGTGAAAGGGGGCCAAAAAGCTGAAACTAAGGGTAGATTAAGTGGCTCATAACCGTCCAACATAATCCCCATAACAACTCATTATTTCTCTAACTAATAAAGCTTAAAACAAGGGAAGAATAGCTTAAAATAAGGGAAGAAACGTTCAGCACATTGACCCCAATTGCTGTTCAAATTCTTCCTTCAAAGTCGCCTTGAAATGCGCCAAATCGTTCAGCAAATTGACTTCAAATTGCTGTTCAAATTCGTCCTCCAAAGTAGCCTTGAAATGCGCTTTTTAAGCCTTCATTTAAGCTCTTTTATTTCGAAATTAAACCAGCTAGAAACGCCCCTTAAAGTCTGCATTAAATCAACCTATATTCCCCCATTATTGAGGTAATTAGTTACGCTCAATACGGTGCAACCATTTGAGGACTTATATGGGCCGTGCACGCCAAAATCCCTAAGAGTAGTATTGAGGAGAGACTTGGACAAAATCAACTCCCTAACGTTCGACTCTTGGACTGGAATATTCGCACCTTGACCATTCTGGTCATCCTCCCCTTCTTCAAAGGGAATTGCCCTCAATTCTTCATCGTTATAGTACGGTGCTAGATCCCCCACATTGAATGTGCTTGAGACGCCGTACTTTCTTCCCAAATCTACCTTGTAGGCATTGTCATTGATCTTTTTCACTATCTCAAATGGACCCTCAGCTCGTGGCATGAGCTTGTTCTTCCTTTGATTGGGAAATCTCTCCTTCCTCATGTAGATCCATACTAAGTCACCAACTTCAAAACGTTTCACATTTTTGACTCTCTTGTTGGCTTGCTTTTTATAGATTTCATTAGCCTTCTCGATGTTCTTCCTCACTTCTTTGTGGATTTTCACCATGAACTCGGCTTGTTCCTTGGCACCTCCATGCACGAACTTATCTTGAGGCAAAGCTATGAGATCAATTGGAACATAGGGATTAGAACCATAGACTACTTCAAAAGGAGAATACTTTGTAGTAGCGCTAGGAGTTCTATTGTAAGCAAACTCGGCATGAGCGAGTTTAACATCCCAATCTTTGGTGCTCTTACTAACCAAGGTTCTAAGCAAAGAACCTAGTACCCTATTCACCACCTCGGTTTGGCCATCGGTTTGGGGGTGATGTGAGGTAGAAAACAGCAACTTGGTTCCCATAAGACGCCACAAAGACTTCCAAAAATGACTTTGGAACTTTGTATCCCGATCTGAAACAATGGTGCGTGGGACTCCATGGAAACGAACAATCCCATCAAAATATAGTTTTGCCACCTTCATAGCATCCTCGGTTTTATGACAAGGGATAAAGTGAGCCATCTTTGAAAAACGATCAACTACCACCATGATTGAGTCCTTACCTCTTTGAGTTCTAGGTAAAGCCACAATGAAATCCATGCTTATGTCTTCCCAAGGTCTCTCCGGAATTGGCAATGGCTTGTAAAGACCTTTGTGAAACACCATCTTTGCCCTTTGACAAGTAGAGCAACGCGCTACAACATGGTGAACAGTAGATAGCATGTTAGGCCAATAAAAGTGAGCTTGAAGAAGCTCCATAGTTTTTTGAACTCCGAAATGGCCTGCTAGTCCTCCTCCATGCGCTTCATGAATCAACAAGCTTCGAATTGGACATTTAGGAATGCATAACCTATTTCCCTTAAAAAGAAAATCATTTTATAAGGAAAATAATTCATAACTTCCCTTCATGCATTTCTCCAAAATGACCTTGAAATCATCATCTTCCTTGTAGTATTCTTTTATTAATTCGAACCCAAGGACTTTCGCCTCGACGACTCCAAGTAAAGTATGCCTTCGAGATAAGGCATCCGCAACAACATTCGCCTTTCCACTTTTGTACTTTGATGAGAAGTTAAATGTTTGCAAGAATTCCACCCACTTTGCATGTCTCGAATTCAACTTCTTTTGGCCATGGATGAATCTCAAAGATTCATGGTCAGAATGAAGTATGAATGGTTGTGGTCTCAAGTAATGCGACCAATGATCCAAAGCTCGCACCATTGCATAGAATTCCTTGTCATAGGTGGAATAATTCAGCTTGCCTTGGCTCAATTTCTCACTAAAGTAGGCAATAGGACGCCCCTCTTGAATCAACACGGCACCAATCCCCTTTCCGCTTGCATCACACTCAACTTCAAATGGTTTTGAAAAATCTGGAAGTGCTAGGATAGGTGTATTGCACATTCTCTCTTTGATTACTTCAAACGCCTTTTGAGCTTGAGGAGTCCACTCAAATGAGCCCTTCTTTGTGCACTCGGTGATAGGAGCCATTAGAGTGCTAAAATTGCGAATGAACCTCCTATAAAAGGAAGCTAATCCATGGAAAGAACGGACCTCCGTGAGTGTCTTTGGGCTAGGCCATGATTGAATAGCCTCAATCTTGCTAGGATCAACTTTCACACCTTCTCCTGAAATAATGTAACCAAGAAAAGTGACCTCATATAGCATAAAATTACATTTTTCAAGTTTTCCATACAATTTTTGTTCTCTCAAAACCGTGAAAACTTTAAATAAATGTATCAAATGTTCGTCCCCACTTTTGCTATAAATAAGGATATCATCAAGGTACACCACCACGAACTTTCCAAGGAAAGGTCGCAACACCTCGTTCATCAACCTCATGAAAGTGCTAGGTGCGTTGGTGAGTCCAAATGGCATCACGAGCCACTCATACAAACCATGCTTGGTTTTGAAAGCTGATGTAAAAACTAGTGAGAGAACACTAGAATTCACTAGAACAAATGGATCTCAAATTGGACAGAAATTTGTTTTGATTTATATGATGAAATGCGTAGGCTTTAAGTGTGAATTATGCATGAAAATAGGCTAGGAAAGGTATGTAATTTCGTGGATAATATAGACTAAAAGATTAATGTGTTTAGGTTTTTAAAAGGAAAAGAAATGATGTGGTTTTAACAAGAAAATGGACAGAAGTTTGTGTGGGATTTTAGAATTGAAAATGGACAGATTTTGATAGAAAGTAGAAGAGAAAAGAAAGGTTAGGAAATAGGGAACACTCACCTATACTCCTAGGATATGTAAAGAAGGAACACTCACTTCTTTACTAGGCGCAAATCTCTCAACAAGGAACACTATACTTGTGGATTGATTTACTGAAATTTGGATGGAAGGAACACTCAACTTCACACTCAAATTCTTCAAGAAAACTCTTGGAAAAACACAAGCAACTCAATACATGATATTGCAAGTAAAGATATCAAGATTCAAACTTCATTCATTCATTCATTCATTTTTCTTTAAACACAAACATACATCTCTTATTTATAGTGAACAAAACCCTAGTAACTCCCCTTTTAAATTTGTCCAAAAAGGTCAAAATAAACTATCGGTCTTCCATTCATCTCCTTCTCTCATCCGAATTTGATGATAACCACTCCTCAAATCAACCTTTGAAAAGCACTTCGAGCCGCTCAGTTCATCAAGCATGTCATCTAGCCTTGGAATTGGAAACCTGTACTTGATAGTAATATTGTTAACAGCCCTACTATCAATACACATACGCCATGTACCATCCTTTTTAGGGACCAAAAGAGCAGGAACAGCACACGGACTCATAGACTCACGTACATACCCCATACTCATCAACTCCTCAATTTGTCGTTGCAATTCCTTAGTTTCCAAGGGATTACACCTATAGGCAGGTTTGTTAGGTAAAGGAGTACCGGGAATGAGGTCAATCTGATGTTCAATTCCCCTCAAAGGTGGTAGCCCTTTAGGTAACTCATCGGGAAAAACATCCTCAAAATCCTTAATCAATTGAGCCAATTTGGGGTTTTGACTCACAAAATTTTCGTGGACCTCTTTAGAGTACAACAAGTATAATTCATCCTTACCATCAATTTCCCTTTCAAATTCCTTAAAGGTAAGCAATGACACCTCCTTTGATTGTTTAGGATTGTGTGAAAATCGTGGGGGTGGTAAAGGGTGCAACTTTTTTTGTTTTCCTTGGTGAGTTATAGTGTAAGTGTTATGGTACCCATCATGTTGAGATTTTCGATCAGTTTGCCAAGGTCTACCAAGCAAAACGTGACAAGCATCCATAGACACAACATCACACAGTTGAGTATCATGATAAGACCCAATAGAAAAACTAACCATGCATTGTTTCCTAACCCCCGTGTGATGTGTTTACTGATGTGTTTGTGTTTTAGGATCGTTTTGGAGTGGATTAGATGACTTAGAAACAAATTCGTCTCAAAAAGAAACAAGATAAAAACGCAAGGTAGAATCGGGTCTAAATTGCGTTTAGGGGAAATAATCTGGACCAAACACGAAGTAAGGCTAGATTATAGAGCTTATACTAACTAGCACTAAGCAAAGAAAGTATAAGTTTGTGAAACACAAAGTAACACACGAAATTCACAAAGAAAATCAGATTCTGTTCTATTTCTTTCACTCTTGTTCCAAATGAATTGGCAAGTGCCCTATTTATAGGAAGCTTTACAAATCCTTTAGCTTCCTATCTTATACGTTTAAAACAGAAGAAACAAGCCTCAATAAAGCTTTGTAACTCCTTTTTGAAATTCAAAACAGAATTTAAAAACTGAATTCAAATTGAGCATGATTCAAGCCTTGAATCACGCTTTGACTAAGTCATTATTTGACTGATTATTTGAGCAGCTATTTCGTGCATATTTGACAGAAAATAACCTCCCTAATTAAAGTTTTAAACGACTAAAATAAACAGCAAATAAATCATAATTATTCTCCCACAGAAAATGCCTTGAATCAAGCTGACGTTAATTGTGCTGTTTGAAACTTCTTGTTGATCGTATCCTTAACTGGTCAATACGTCCTCTTTGCTCTCTTCCCATTTAAGGCAAGAAACAAAAGGATTAATTGAAGAGAATCCCACGAAATTATCACCCAAGGACTTGGACTTTCCGTGGATGAACAAGGCATGGACCGTCGTTTGAACTTCTGGAACTTTACGGACTTTATTGCTTGCTACCATATCATTCTCCCCCTCTTCGGAAAAGTTTGCCCTCAAACTTTCATCATCTAGATATGGGCTCAAGTCTCCCACATTGAACGTTGCACTTACGCCACCAAAATCACTAGGTAGATCAATCTTGTAAGCGCTTTCCCCAATTTTTTCCAAGACTTGAAAGGGACCATCTGATCTAGGCATGAGCTTATTTTTCCTAAGGTTAGGAAAACGTTCCTTCCTTAAATGTAGCCAAACCAAGTCACCTTTAGCAAATGTAGGTTGTTTTCGGTTCTTATTTGCACGGTCTTTGTAGACTTTGTTCATAGCTTCAATCTTCTTTTTTATTTTGGTGCATGTTTTCTGAAATGCTTCCCACCTCTTCTTAGGTTCTCCATGTATTAAATCTCCTTTAGGCAAGGGAATTAACTCAATGGGCAGCAAAGGATTAATCCCATACACCACTTCAAAAGGACTACGAGCAGTGGTAGAAGAAGGAGACCTATTGTAAGCGAATTCAGCATGGGCTAACTTAACATCCCAATCCTTTTGAGTTCTACTCACTAGACCTCGTAACAACGCACCAAGGGTTCTATTAGTCACTTCTGTTTGACCATCCGTTTGTGGATGATGAGAAGTACTAAATAGGAGCTTAGTTCCCACCAATTTCCACAAAATCCTCCAAAAATGACTAAGAAACTTAGTATCCCTATCCGAAACAATGGACCTTGGAACCCCATGTAAACGAATGATTTCTCTAAAGTATAAATCAGCAACTTTAGAAGCATCATCTGTTTTGTGACATGGAATAAAATGCGCCATTTTAGAAAAACGGTCCACCACCACCATGATACTATCCTTCCCCCTTTGAGTCCTAGGGAGACCCACAATAAAATCCATGCTCACTCCTTCCCATGGAACATCAGGAACGGGTAATGGAGTGTAAAGACCCTTGTGAAAAGTACTCTTGGACTTTTGACAAGTAGAACACCTTTCCACAATGTGAGTTACGTCCTTGATCATATGAGGCCAATAGAAATGTTCTTGAAGCATTCCTAATGTCTTATGTATTCCAAAATGACCAGCAATTCCTCCCCCATGGATTTCACGAACCAAGAGTTCACGCACACCATTCTTAGGCACACAAAGTTTGTTGCCTTTGAATAAGAACCCATCTTGAACCGTGTAGTCTTGAGTAGGTTTCTTGAATTTTCCAGAAAAATCCTCATCTTCTTCATAGTGATTTTTCAAATGTTCAAACCCAAGAATCTTCGTATGAACCATAGCTAATAGATAGCTTCTCCTTGATAATGCATCAGCCACAACATTCTTCTTCCCTTCTTTGTACCTCGAACTGAATGTAAATGATTGAAGAAATTCAACCCATTTAGCATGTCGGTGATTAAGCTTCTGCTGTCCATGAATGAATTTCAAGGCTTCATGATCCGAATGTAAAACAAACGGTTTTGGCCTTAGGTAATGAGACCAATGATCTAGAGCCCGAACAATAGCATAGAACTCACGATCATAATTCGAATAATTAAGCTTAGCACCACTTAATTTTTCGCTGAAATAACAAATGGGTCTCTTTCCTTGAATAAGAACAGCACCAATACCCACGCCACTTGCATCACATTCAACCTCAAACAGTTTATCAAAATCTGGCAATGCAAGAACCGTTGTATTGCACAATTTCTCTTTGATTTCTTCAAAGGCTTTTTGAGCAGATTCACTCCAAATGAACGCACCTTTCTTCAATAACTCGGTCAAAGGAGCTGTGATTGTTGAGAAATTCTTGATAAAGATTCTGTAAAATGAAGCAAGACCATGAAAGCTCCTCACTTCATGCACATCTTTCGGCACCTTCCAAGTTGAAATAGCCTTCACTTTCTCTGGATCAACCTGTACTCCTCCACTAGATACAACATATCCTAGGAAAGTAATATGCTTACACATGAAAGCACACTCATTCATGAGTCTCATGAAAGAGCTAGGGGCATTGCAAAGACCAAATGGCATGACAAGCCATTCGTATAAGCCTTGCTTGCTCTTAAAAGCTGTTTTCCATTCATCACCTTCACGAATTCTCATTTGGTGATAGCCACTTCTCAAATCAATTTTACTGAAAATCTTGGCTCCACTCAACTCATCAAACATGTCTTGAAGCCTCGGCATAGGAAATCTGTATTTGATAGTAATATTATTGATTGAACGACTATCAATACACATTCTCCAAGTTCCCTCTTTCTTAGGTACTAAAAGAGCAGGAACAACACATGGACTAAGGCTTTCGCGCACATATCCCCTTTCTATAAGTTCTTCAACTTGTCTTTGCAACTCTTTGGCCTGATCGGGACTACATCTGTAGGCTGGCTTATTAGGCAATTGAGCTCCCGGAATCAAGTCAATAGCATGCTCAATACCTCGAAATGGAGGCAGGCCTTGTGGCAAATCACTAGGAAATACATCAGAAAATTCCTCTAGCAATTTCTTCAAAGGCAATGAGTTAGTAACATTGGAAAGGTTATCATCAACAGGTTTAATAACAAGAAAAAACCCTTCCCCTTCCATAGCATACTCACGCTCAAACTCACGTTTTGAAACCAGAAAATTAGGTTTCTTCTCCATCATAGGTTCAATCTTTGGAGGCAAAGGAAGTAACCTGATTTTCTTTCCTCCATGAGCAGTGATGTGATTCTTGATCCGAAAACCAAGTTATCACAAGGATATGTTCTAAGCTTCGTCCTATACAGATAAATCACCAAGAACTAGGCAAGAACTGAGTTTAATTAATTAAGAGTCCACTTAATTAATCAAACCAATGAATGTTTTAACTAAAACACCCAAAACAGCAACCAACTCGCAAGTTAGCCAAAGAAATATTTAGGTAATCCAACCAAAATATCACTCAAAATAAATGTGTTTTTTGTATTGCTCAAAATCTGAATGAATGAATTCGTGAATTACATGGAGTATTTATAGCAATCCTTTCCTAAGACTATTAGAACTCTAACTAGAATAAAACTCCTTCTCTTCCTAAGCATATTAGAGTTCTAACTTGAGTAAAACTCCTACTTTTTCTAAACACATTAGAGTTCTAGCTTGAGTAAAACTCCTACTTTTTCTAAACACATTAGAGTTCTAGCTTGAGTAAAAGTCTTCCACTTTGCCTTGATCTCCAAGCAGCCGCCACTTTCAATTTTGAGTAGGAATCCCTCTTGAAATAGGAAACCTAACTTAACCTTGTGCGCCAAGTAACGTTACACGATTCTCCAACTTAATTAACTACGCACACGTACAAAAATAATTAAGAACATAAAGAAACCTAAGGTCTAAACCAAGAAAAACCCTTTCAAGTGAAAGGTAAAAACTTGTAGACCAAAATCTAAGAAAGCTTTTAAAGAAACCTTAAAGAACTATCAAGAAGCTTCAAGAACTCCCAAGAACGCCACCATACAAAGCGTGGCTTTGTCTTGATGCCCCCGATAGTAAGTTTGACCTATTGAGGAAGCTTCCAAGTATAGATTCATGCTTTCTTGACTTTCTTGGAATAATTCTTCAACATGCTCGTCGTTCACATTTATGCACGCATCAAGCAGTGACCGTATAAACATTAGAAACGCCATCATGCAACGCATTTCTATCAAATTGCCATGGTCTTCCAAGCAAAATATGACACGCACTCATAGGCAGAATATCACACCAACGTTCATCATGAAAATTTCCAATTGTAAAAGAAACTAGAGCTTGTTTCTTAACCTTTAAACCCGTATCATTATCTAGCCAATTTAACTTGTATGGTTTAGCATGCTCACGAGTAGGTAATTTCAGTTTACTTACAAGTTCTTTAGAGGCCACATCTGTACAAGAACCACCATCTACAATCACATCACAAAGCTTGTCTCGTACCTTGCATCTGGTATGGAAAAGATTTTCTCTTTGTTTGACATCTTTGAGAGGTTCAGAATGTAGGATCCTCCTCATAACACCACACAATGGAGTGGCGTCTTCTTCAGCTCCATATTCCTCATATTCCTCTTCTTCTTCCTCATTTTCTTCGGAATCATACCCTCCTTCATGAATAGTGAGTGTATTCCGTTTTGGACATTCACTAGCAATATGTCCCTTTTCATGGCACTTGTAACACGTTCTCTTGGAAGCTTCTTGCTTGAAATCCGTTTTTCCTCCTTTGAATGAGTTAGGAGTAAAAATGGATTTGGCAGCAACTTCACCCTTTCCTACGGAAGGAAAAGCTTTGTAAGGAGGCCTCGAAGTAGGCCTTGGCCTATCTTCTTTGTGTTGTGCCTCAACCTTTCTGGCAGCTTTCACAACTTCTTCATAGGTGGAATAAGGTAGGAGATCCACCTTATTAGAAATTGGTTTTGACAACCCTTTGGTAAAACGCACAATTTTGAGTGGCTCTCTCTCTTGCATATCACACACCAAACTGAGTGTCTCAAATTCTCGCACATATTCATCAACACTTCGTTCCCCTTGAGCTAGACGAGTCAATTTTACATATTGATCTTGCTCATACTCACGTGGAATCCAACGTTGCTCCATCTTTTTCCTGAGTTTCACCCATGACTCAATCTTACCCTTTCCTTCTCTTCTCCTTTTGGCCTTCAGATTATCATACCAAAGTCCGGCAAGTTTGGTTAACTTCAGAATCGCCATTTTACAACTCCTAGCATCATCATACTCCTTATACTCAAAGATACTCTCCAATCTACGTACCCAATCAAAAAAAACTTCTGGATCATTAGAACCATCGAATTCGGGAAGATCAAGTTTGAGACTTCTATCTTCTTGGTAACCACGAAATTGTGATTCCCCATGGGTGGGTGTGGAATTGGAATGTTCTAATTCCTGTAACTTTCTACCTTGTCTAAGGCATAGGTCAGCAATGGCATCCATACGTGTTTCATGCTTTTTCATTTCGTCATGCATTTCCTGGAGTTTTCCAAGAATGTCTTTCATCGCTTCGTGAGATGTTGAGTTGGATGAACTCGAAGCCATACTCCAAAGCCTTTGCTCTGATACCAACTGATGTGTTTACTGATGTGTTTGTGTTTTAGGATCGTTTTGGAGTGGATTAGATGACTTAGAAACAAATTCGTCTCAAAAAGAAACAAGATAAAAACGCAAGGTAGAATCGGGTCTAAATTGCGTTTAGGGGAAATAATCTGGACCAAACACGAAGTAAGGCTAGATTATAGAGCTTATACTAACTAGCACTAAGCAAAGAAAGTATAAGTTTGTGAAACACAAAGTAACACACGAAATTCACAAAGAAAATCAGATTCTGTTCTATTTCTTTCACTCTTGTTCCAAATGAATTGGCAAGTGCCCTATTTATAGGAAGCTTTACAAATCCTTTAGCTTCCTATCTTATACGTTTAAAACAGAAGAAACAAGCCTCAATAAGCTTTGTAACTCCTTTTTGAAATTCAAAACAGAATTTAAAAACTGAATTCAAATTGAGCATGATTCAAGCCTTGAATCACGCTTTGACTAAGTCATTATTTGACTGATTATTTGAGCAGCTATTTCGTGCATATTTGACAGAAAATAACCTCCCTAATTAAAGTTTTAAACGACTAAAATAAACAGCAAATAAATCATAATTATTCTCCCACAGAAAATGCCTTGAATCAAGCTGACGTTAATTGTGCTGTTTGAAACTTCTTGTTGATCGTATCCTTAACTGGTCAATACGTCCTCTTTGCTCTCTTCCCATTTAAGGCAAGAAACAAAAGGATTAATTGAAGAGAATCCCACGAAATTATCACCCAAGGACTTGGACTTTCCGTGGATGAACAAGGCATGGACCGTCGTTTGAACTTCTGGAACTTTACGGACTTTATTGCTTGCTACCATATCACCGTGCTAGAACTAGAGTCCAACCAACTCAACTTGTAAGGATGTGGGTGATTTGTAGTTGTAAGACCAAGTCTAGTTATCAAGGTTTTGGAAACTGTGTTTGCCTCACTACCACTATCAACGATTAAATCACATACCTCGTCTTTAATCTTGCACTTGGTAATGAAAACATGTTGTCTTTGTGGTGCTAAGGGTTCCTCAACGTGAGCTTGCAACGCCCTCCTCACAACCAGATTTGTTTTGGTCTCTTCTTCGGGGAAACATTGCTCTTCCTCCTAGTCCCCTTCAGTAGAATTCACGTCCTCCACTTCTTCAACCTCGAAATCCTCCCAATTGATAGTTTGGTTAGCAATAAGCTTTACCTCTTGCATGGTCAAAGCTCTTGAATTTGGACAATCCTTCTTAAAGTGACCCCTTCCTCCGCACTTGTAACAAACAATGTCACTTATTTTGAAATCTTTCTTGTCCTTCTTAGGTGGATCGTTGGCTTTGACAAAAGAAGAACCATCCTTGACAGGGAAGGTTGGTCTTCGTGTCACTTGAGGGGTGACATTCGGCTTCTTCTTCTTCCTTTTCGAATCAAACTTGATCACAAGTTTGCAAGCTTCAGCAAAGGTTAAATTGGTGTAACCTTCAAGTTTGTCTTGCAACTCTGGATCCAACCCAGCCACGAAACGTCCCATCTTGAGTTCTTCATTCTCCGTGATTTCACACACGATAGAAAGTCTGTCAAACTCTTTGATGTAGTCCTCAACCGATTCTCCATTTTGTTGCAAAGTGCTCCACTTCACATATTGACTTTGCTTGTAATTGTGAGGAGTAAAACGATCCCTCATCCTCTTCTTCAACTTGCTCCAAGTAGAAATGGTTGCCTTACCCTTAAGAGTACGCCCCCTTTGTTCTCCTTGTAGCCAATTATCTCCATAGCCTTTCAACTTCACCTTGGCTATCTTGTATTTTTGGAACTCCTCTTGAATGTCCTTGTAATCGAAGTACCTCTCCAAGGATTTCTCCCATTCCAAGTACTTTTCTGGATCAAGTGTCCCATCAAAGGAAGGGACGTCCACTTTGAGACTCCTATCTTCCCTCCTAGGTGGAGGGTCTTCGCCTTGATCTCTCCTATCATGATCGTTCATGAGCCTTGCCATCAAGGCAGCAAGGTTCCCTTGTAGATTGGCGTTGGTTTCGGCCAACCTCTCTTGACTAGCAATGGATCGATTAAGAGCTTCCAAAGCTGTCCTCAAGTCTTGATTCTCTCCCATGGTATGTAGGTATTCGACCCCTTTGGAAAAATTTAAGGAAATTTTCCCCCTACCTGACGCGCCAAATGATGTGTAAGCAAGGTGAGAAACTTGATTACAAATGATCGGGAATGTGTGTTAAGAAAGTTTAGGGGAACTCTCACCCTTAACTTGAGGATATAACAGTGAGGAACACTCACTCACGTGTTTGGGCGTAGTAGTGATTAGGGAACTCTCACCTATTCGACAACTACAAGTTTAAGTTTTAGGAACTCTCACTAAAACACAAACTCTTCAAATTGAGGGAACTCTCAAATTTGGAAAATAAACTTGACTAGCACAAGCCAAATTCGGATTATACACTCGTGTGTTTTGGGAAAAATTCTCGAATGCCTTTCATTGATTATTAGCACGCTATTTATAGCTTTTCGTACATCAGACTTAGCTAAAACAAACAATAAAACAGAAAGCTGAAACTAAGGGTAGATTAAGTGGCTCATAACCGTCCAACATAATCCCCATAACAACTCATTATTTCTCTAACTAATAAAGCTTAAAACAAGGGAAGAATAGCTTAAAATAAGGGAAGAAACGTTCAGCACATTGACCCCAATTGCTGTTCAAATTCTTCCTTCAAAGTCGCCTTGAAATGCGCCAAATCGTTCAGCAAATTGACTTCAAATTGCTGTTCAAATTCGTCCTCCAAAGTAGCCTTGAAATGCGCTTTTTAAGCCTTCATTTAAGCTCTTTTATTTCGAAATGAAACCAGCTAGAAACGCCCCTTAAAGTCTGCATTAAATCAACCTATATTCCCCCATTATTGAGGTAATTAGTTACGCTCAATACGGTGCAACCATTTGAGGACTTATATGGGTCGTGCACGCCAAAATCCCTAAGAGTAGTATTGAGGAGAGACTTGGACAAATTCAACTCCCTAACGTTCGACTCTTGGACTGGAATATTCGCACCTTGACCATTCTGGTCAAGAAGACCTCAAGTGTGAAGCCGTTCACACGCACATTCACAAAGGTTAGTGACAAGCCTACCTTTGATAGGACTTCTTCTAGTTCGTATGCTAAAGATAACAAACCCAAAAACGAAGCTAGCAAGAAGGTGACCGAAGATAGAAAATGTTTCAAATGTGGGAGTGTTGGCCATATAGCAAGCAATTGCTACTCAAAACGCACTATGCCGGCTCAAGAATGGGAAGAAGAGAAGCTAGGTGCGAGGGAAGTAGTGACATGGAGATGGTGGTCGAGCAAGAACGTGATTTTGAAGAAGAGGAGGGTAGTGCCGAAGAGGTTGATGGTGAAATGCAAGGAAAGAGCTTGGTTCTAAGGAGAGCTCTTCACTCTAAACCTATGCTCGTTGAAGAGAATCAAAGAGAGAAAATCTTTTTAACAAGGTGCAAGGTGGAAGATCGATTGTGTGACGTAATAATAGACTCGAGAAGTTGCACAAATGTGGTGTCTACAACTTTGATCAACAAATTAGAGTGGCCTACAACCGATCACCCAAAACCTTACAAGCTACATTGGCTCAATGATGCTAGTGACGTAAAGGTATCAAAACAAGCCCTAATCACCTTTTCAATTGGCAAATATCATGATAAAGTTTTATGTGATGTATGCCCCATGGATGCTTGTCATATCTTATTGGGTAGACCATGGCAATATGATATATTTGTCAAGTTTAATGGTAGGACAAATGTGTATATAATTCGAAAAGGGAAGGGGAAAAATCATATGCATTGAAACCACTAGTTGATCATAGAATTAACCCTAGTTCGAAAGGTGCATATTTAATTGGGGAAAAGGAGTTGGAGAAAGAGATCAACAATAACAATATAGTATATATTATGGTGGCTAACAATGTGCAAGTGAATGAGATTAAACGAGAAAAGAGGCCCGTGGAATTAGAAGTGGTATTGCAAGAGTATTGTGACGTTTTTCCTAGTGAATTACCACTGGGATTACCACCAATTCGTGGTATTGAACACCAAATTGATCTTATTCCGGGAGCTCCACTACCTAACAAGGCAGCATATAGAAGTAATCCGGAAGAAACAAAGGAAATACAACGTCAAATAGAGGAATTGATGCAAAGAGGCTACGTGAAAGAGAGTATGAGCCCATGTGCCGTGCCTGCATTGCTAGTGCCAAAAAAAGATGGGAGTTGGCGTATGTGCATTGATAGTAGGAGTGTGAACAACATAACCATCAAGTATAGATTTCCTATACCTAGACTTGATGATTTGTTAGATGAATTGCATGGTTCAAAGCTATTTTCCAAGATTGATCTTATGAGTGGCTATCATCAAATACGCATGAGAGAAGGAGACGAATGGAAGACGGCTTTCAAGACTAAAGTGGGGTTGTACGAGTGGTTAGTCATGCCTTTTGGTCTAACCAATGCGCCTAGTACATTTATAAGATTGATGAACGAGGTGTTAAAACCATTTCTTGGAAAGTTCGTAGTTGTTTATTTGGATGACATATTGATTTATTCTGAAAATTTCAATGATCATCTAATGCATTTGAGAAGCATTTCTGAGGAAGACGTGTCTATGGATTTTATAGTTGGTTTGCCAAGGACTCAAAGAGGAAAGGACTCAATCATGGTTGTAGTGGATCGATTTTCCAAGATGGCTCATTTCATACCTTGTCACAAAGTGGACGATGCTATGAAAGTGGCGGAATTGTATTTCAAGGAAGTGGTGAGACTACATGGGTTGCCGAATAGTATTGTGAGTGATCGTGATACAAAGTTCATGAGTTTCTTTTGGAAATCACTATGGAAGTTGGTGGGAACGAAGCTATTATTTAGTACATCATATCACCCGCAAACGGACGGACAAACGGAGGTAACAAATCGAACTCTTGGTGTGCTTTTACGTGGACTAGTGAGCAAAACACAAAAAGATTGGGATATTAAGCTTGCTCATGCCGAGTTTGCTTACAATAGATCACCTACTTATGCCACAAAACACACGCCATTTGAAGTTGTTTATGGTGTCAATCCAAGAATGGCCATTGATTTGATTGAAATTACAAAAGGGAAATTAATTCATAAGGATGCCGAGGCTAAAATCAAGTACATGATGAAGCTACACGCACAAGTTAGAGCTAGGATTGAACGTGTCAATGAACTCTACAAAGCACGAGCTAACAAGAACAAAAAGCCACAAAGTTTTGAAGTGGGCGACTTGGTGTGGTTACACTTGAGAAAAGAAAGATTTCCTAGCAAACGAAAGAATAAATTGATGCCAAGAAGTGAGGGGCCGTTCAAGATTATTGAGAAGATCAATGAGAATGCATATAAGCTTGAATTGCCGGGAGAATATGGTGTAAGCGCAACATTTAATGTTGGAGATTTGGTGAAGTATTTGCCAGATGATGCTATTGAAGATTTGAGGGCAAATTCTTTTGAAGAAGGGGAGGATGATGCGTGCATCAATGTGAATGACAAGTATGTTGAAGAATTATTCCAAGAAAGTCAAGAAAGCATGAATCTATACTTGGAAGCTTCTTCAATAGGTCAAACTTACTA
Organism: Dysphania ambrosioides; assembly: GCA_026401315.1. NCBI lineage: Eukaryota > Viridiplantae > Streptophyta > Magnoliopsida > Caryophyllales > Amaranthaceae > Dysphania > Dysphania ambrosioides. The sequence continues at coordinate 17,043,316 of CM048666.1, read as the reverse complement.
TCGGGGGCATCAAGACAAAGCCACGCTTTGTATGGTGGCGTTCTTGGGAGTTCTTGAAGCTTCTTGATAGTTCTTTAAGGTTCTTTAAAAGCTTTCTTAGATTTTTGTCTACAAGATTTTACCTTTCACTTGAAAGGGTTTTTCTTGGTTTAGACCTTAGGTTTCTTTATTTTCTTTATGTTCTTGATTATTTTTGTACGTGTGAGTTAGTTAATTAAGTTAGTTAGAAAACCGTGTAACGTTACTTGGCGCCCAAGGTTAAGTTTCCTATTTCAAGATGGATTCCTACCCAAGGTTAAGTTTCCTATTTCAAGAGGGATTCCTACTCAAGATTGAATCATAAGTGGCGGCTGCTTGGAGATCAAGGCAAAGTGGAAGAGTTTTACTCAAGCTAGAACTCTAATATGTTTAGGAAAAGTAGGAGTTTTACTCAAGATAGAACTCTAATATGTTTAGGAAAAGAAGGAGTTTTATTCAAGTTAGAGTTCTAATAGTTTTAGGAAAGGATTGCTATAAATACTCCATGTAATTCACGGTTTCAACTCATTCATTCATTCACGAATTTGATCAATAAAAACAAATTTTCTTTTCGAGTGATATTTTGGTTGGATACCTAAATATTTCTTTGGCTAACTTGCGAGTTAGTTGCTGTTTTGGGTGTTTTAGTTAAAACATTCATTGGTTTGATTAATTAGGTGGACTCTTAATTAATTAAACTCAGTTCTAGCCTAGTTCTTGGTGATTTATCTGTATAGGACGAAGCTTAGAACATATCCTTGTGAAAACCTGGTTTTCGGATCAAGAATCACATCACTATTTTTCAAATTTCTTATCAAAATAACCTAGAACTTGCACTAACATACCAATATAGCCTAGTTCCAAGTGTTCATGCATTGAAAACAAGCCTTAGAAGCATTCCACTAAGTTTTCAATCGATGTTCGTGACCTTCAAGTGAAACGGGGCCGGAAAGGGTTCTAACTCGCCTATTTTTCAAATTTCTTACCAAAATAACCTTGAACTTGCACAAACATACCAATATAGCCTAGTTCCAAGTGTTCATGCGTTGAAAATGAGCCTTAGAAGCATTTCACTAGGTTCTAAATTGATGTTCGTGACTTTCAAGTGAAAGGGGGCCGGAAAGGGTTCTAACTCGCCTATTTTTCAATTTTCTTATCAAAATAACCTAGAACTTGCACTAACATACCAATATAGCCTAGTCCCAAGTGTTCATGCATTGAAAACGAGACTTAGAAGCATTTCACTAAATTCTAAATCGATGTTCGTGACTTTCAACTGAAAGGGGGCCGGAAAGGGTTCTACCTCGCCTATTTTTCAAATTTCTTATCAAAATAACCTAGAACTTACACTAACATAATAATATAGCGTAGTTCCAAGTGTTCATGCTTTGAAAACGAGCCTTAGAAGCATTTCACTAAGTTTTCAATTGATGTTCGTGACTTTCAAGTGAAAGGGGGCCGGAAAGGGTTCTAACTCGCCTATTTTTCAAATTTCTTATCAAAATAACCTAGAACTTGAACTAACATACCATTATAGCCTATTTACAAGTGTGCATGCATTAAAACGAGACTTAGAATCATTTCACTAAGGTCTAAATCGATGTTTGTGATTTTCAAGTGAAAGGGGGCCAAAAAGGGTTCTAACTCGCCTTTTATCTAATTTCTTCTAAAAATAACCTAGAACTTGCACTAACATACCAATATAGCCTAGTTACAAGTGTGCATGCATTGAAAACGAGCCTTAGAAGCATTTCACTAAGTTCTAAATCAATGTTCGTGATTTTCAAGGGAAAGGGGGCCGGAAAGGGTTCTAACTCGCCTATTTTTCAAATTTCTTATCAAAATAACCTAGAACTTGCACTAACATATGAATATAGCCTAGTCCCAAGTGTTGATGCATTGAAAACGTCCCTTAGAAGCATTTCACTAAGTTTTTAAGCGATATTCGTGACATTAAAGTGAAAGGGGGCAGGAAAGGGTTCTAACTCGCCTATTTTTCAAATTTCTTATCAAAATAACCTAGAACTTACATTAACATACCAATATAGCCTAGTTACAAGTGTTCATGCATTGAAAACGATCCTTAGAAGCATTTCACTAAGGTCTAAATCGATGTTCGTGACTTTCACGTGAAAGGGGGCCGGAAAGGGTTCTAACTCGCCTATTTTTCAAATTTCTTACCAAAATAACCTTGAACTTGCACAAACATACCAATATAGCCTAGTTCCAAGTGTTCATGCATTGAAAAAGAGCCTTAGAAGCATTTCACTAAGTTCTAAATCGATGTTCGTGACTTTCAAGTGAAAGGGGGCCGGAAAGGGTTCTAACTCGCCCATTTTTCAAATTCCTTATCAAAATAACCTAGAACTTGCACTAACATACCATTATAGCCTATTTACAAGTGTGCATGCATTAAAACGAGACTTAGAATCATTTCACTAAGGTCTTAATCGATGTTCGTGATTTTCAAGGGTAAGGGGGCCGGAAAGGGTTCTAACTCGCCTTTTTTTAAAATTTCTTATCGAAATAACCTAGAACTTGCAGTAAAATACCAATATAGCCTAGTTACAAGTGTTCATGCATTGAAAACGAGCCTTAGAAGTATTTCAGTAAGTTGTAAATCGATGTTCGTGACTTTCAAGTGAAAGGGGGCTGGAAAGGGTTCTACCTCGCCTATTTTTCAAATTTCTTATCAAAATAACCTAGAACTTGCACTAACATACCAATATATAGCCTATTTACAAGTGTGCATGCATTGAAAATGAGCCTTAGAAGCATTTCACTAAGTTCTAAATCGATGTTCGTGACTTTCAAGTGAAAGGGGGCCGGAAAGGGTTCTACCTCGCCTATTTTTCAAATTTCTAATCAAAATAACCTAGAACTTGCACTAGCATTCCAATATAGCCTAGTCCCAAGTGTTCCTACATTGAAAACGAGCCTTAGAAGCATTTCACTAAGTTTTCAATCGATATTCGTGACATTCAAGTGAAAGGGGGTGGGAAAGGGTTCTAACTCGCCTATTTTTCAAATTTCTTATCAAAATAACCTAGAACTTACACTAACATACCAATATAGCCTAGTTAGAAGTGTTCATGCATTGAAATTGAGCCTTAGAAGCATTTCACTAAGTTTTCAATCGATGTTCGTGACTTTCAAGTGAAACGGGGCCGGAAAGGGTTCTAACTCGCCTATTTTTAAATTTTCTTTTCAAAATAACCTAGAACTTGCACTAACATACCAATATAGCCTAGTCCCAAGTGTTCATGCATTGAAAACGAGACTTAGAAGCATTTCACTAAATTCTAAATCGATGTTCGTGACTTTCAAGTGAAAGGGGGCCAAAAAGGGTTCTAACTCGCCTTTTATCTAATTTCTTTTAAAAATAACCTAGAACTTGCACTAACATACCAATATAGCCTAGTTACAAGTGTGCATGCATTGAAAACGAGCCTTAGAAGCATTTCACTAAGTTCTAAATCAATGTTCGTGATTTTCAAGGGAAAGGGGGCCGGAAAGGGTTCTAACTCGCCTATTTTTCAAATTTCTTGTCAAAATAACCTAGAACTTGCACTAACATACCATTATAGCCTATTTACAAGTGTGCATGCATTAAAACGAGACTTAGAATCATTTCTCTAAGGTCTAAATCGATGTTCGTGATTTTCAAGGGTAAGGGAGCCGGAAAGGGTTCTAACTCGCCTATTTTTCAAATTTCTTATCAAAATAACCTAGAACTTGCACTAACATACCAATATAGCCTAGTTCCAAGTGTTCATGCATTGAAAACGAGCCTTAGAAGCATTTCACTAAGTTTTCAATCGATGTTCGTGACCTTCAAGTGAAACGGGGCCGGAAAGGGTTCTAACTCGCCTATTTTTCAAATTTCTTACCAAAATAACCTTGAACTTGCACAAACATACCGATATAGCCTAGTTCCAAGTGTTCATGCATTGAAAACGAGCCTTAGAAGCATTTCACTAGGTTCTAAATTGATGTTCGTGACTTTCAAGTGAAAGGGGGCCGGAAAGGGTTCTAACTCGCCTATTTTTCAATTTTCTTATCAAAATAACCTACAACTTGCACTAACATACCAATATAGCCTAGTCCCAAGTGTTCATGCATTGAAAACGAGACTTAGAAGCATTTCACTAAATTCTAAATCGATGTTCGTGACTTTCAACTGAAAGGGGGCCGGAAAGGGTTCTACCTCGCCTGTTTTTCAAATTTCTTATCAAAATAACCTAGAACTTACACTAACATAATAATATAGCCTAGTTTCAAGTGTTCATGCATTGAAAACGAGGCTTAGAAGCATTTCACTAAGTTTTCAATCGATGTTCGTTACTTTCAAGTGAAAGGGGGCCGGAAAGGGTTCTAACTCGCCTATTTTTCAAATTTCTTGTCAAAATAACCTAGAACATGCACTAACATACCATTATAGCCTATTTACAAGTGTGCATGCATTAAAACGAGACTTGGAATCATTTCACTAAGGTCTAAATCGATGTTCGTGATTTTCAAGGGAAAGGGAGCCGGAAAGGGTTCTAACTCATCTATTTTTCAAATTTCTTATCAAAATAATCTAGAACTTGCACTAACATACCAATATAGCCTAGTTCCAAGTGGTCATGCATTGAAAACGAGCCTTAGAAGCATTTCACTAAGTTTTCAATCGATGTTCGTGACCTTCAAGTGAAACGGGGCCGGAAAGGGTTCTACCTCGCCTATTTTTCAAATTTCTTACCAAAATAACCTTGAACTTGCACAAACATACCAATATAGCCTAGTTCCAAGTGTTCATGCATTGAAAACGAGCCTTAGAAGCATTTCACTAGGTTCTAAATTGATGTTCGTGACTTTCAAGTGAAAGGGGGCCGGAAAGGGTTCTAACTCGCCTATTTTTCAATTTTCTTATCAAAATAACCTACAACTTGCACTAACATACCAATATAGCCTAGTCCCAAGTGTTCATGCATTGAAAACGAGACTTAGAAGCATTTCACTAAATTCTAAATCGATGTTCGGGACTTTCAACTGAAAGGGGGCCGGAAAGGGTTCTACCTCGCCTGTTTTTCAAATTTCTTATCAAAATAACCTAGAACTTACACTAACATAATAATATAGCCTAGTTTCAAGTGTTCATGCTTTGAAAACGAGCCTTAGAAGCATTTCACTAAGTTTTCAATCGATGTTCGTGACTTTCAAGTGAAAGGGGGCCGGAAAGGGTTCTAACTCGCCCATTTTTCAAATTCCTTATCAAAATAACCTAGAACTTGCACTAACATACCATTATAGCCTATTTACAAGTGTGCATGCATTAAAATGAGACTTAGAATCATTTCACTAAGGTCTTAATCGATGTTCGTGTTTTTCAAGGGTAAGGGGGCCGGAAAGGGTTCTAACTCGCCTATTTTTAAAATTTCTTATCGAAATAACCTAGAACTTGCACTAAAATACCAATATAGCCTAGTTACAAGTGTTCATGCATTGAAAACGAGCCTTAGAAGTATTTCAGTAAGTTGTAAATCGATGTTCGTGACTTTCAAGTGAAAGGGGGCTGGAAAGGGTTCTACCTCGCCTATTTTTCAAATTTCTTATCAAAATAACCTAGAACTTGCACTAACATACCAATATAGCCTATTTACAAGTGTGCATGCATTGAAAATGAGCCTTAGAAGCATTTCACTAAGTTCTAAATCGATGTTCGTGACTTTCAAGTGAAAGGGGGCCGAAAAGGGTTCTACCTCGCCTATTTTTCAAATTTCTAATCAAAATAACCTAGAACTTGCACTAGCATTCCAATATAGCCTAGTCCCAAGTGTTCCTACCTTGAAAACGTGCCTTAGAAGCATTTCACTAAGTTTTCAATCGATATTCGTGACATTCAAGTGAAAGGGGGCGAAAAAGGGTTCTAACTCGCCTATTTTTCAAATTTCTTATCAAAATAACCTAGAACTTACACTAACATACCAATATAGCCTAGTTAGAAGTGTTCATGCATTGAAATCGAGCCTTAGAAGCATTTCATTAAGTTTTCAATCGATGTTTGTGACTTTCAAGGGAAAGGGCGCCAGAAAGGGTTATAACTCGCCTATTTTTCAAATTTCTTATCAAAATAACCTAGAACTTACACTAACATAATAATATAGCGTAGTTCCAAGTGTTCATGCTTTGAAAACGAGCCTTAGAAGTATTTCACTAAGTTTTCAATTGATGTTCGTGACTTTCAAGTGAAAGGGGGCCGGAAAAGGTTCTAACTCGCCCATTTTTCAAATTCCTTATCAAAATAACCTAGAACTTGCACTAACATACCATTATAGCCTATTTACAAGTGTGCATGCATTAAAACGAGACTTAGAATCATTTCACTAAGGTCTTAATCGATTTTCGTGATTTTCAAGGGTAAGGGGGCCGGAAAGGGATCTAACTCGCCTATTTTTCAAATTTCTTATCAAAATAACCTAGAACTTGCACTAACATACCAATATAGCCTAGTTCCAAGTGTTCATGCATTGAAAACGAGCCTTAGAAGCATTTCACTAAGTATTCAATCGATGTTCGTGACCTTCAAGTGAAACTGGGCCGGAAAGGGTTCTAACTCGCCTATTTTTCAAATTTCTTACCAAAATAACCTTGAACTTGCACAAACATACCAATATAGCCTAGTTCCAAGTGTTCATGCATTGAAAACGAGCCTTAGAAGCATTTCACTAGGTTCTAAATTGATGTCCGTGACTTTCAAGTGAACGGGGGCCGGAAAGGGTTCTAACTCGCCTATTTTTCAATTTTTTTATCAAAATAACCTAGAACTTGCACTAACATACCAATATAGCCTAGTTCCAAGTGTTCATGCATTGAAAACGAGCCTTAGAAGCATTTCACTAAATTCTAAATTAATGTTCGTGACTTTCAACTGAAAGGGGGCCGGAAAGGGTTCTACCTCGCCTATTTTTCAAATTTCTTATCAAAATGACCTAGAACTTACACTAACATAATAATATAGCCTAGTTCCAAGTGTTCATGCTTTGAAAACGAGCCTTAGAAGTATTTCACTAAGTTTTCAATCGATGTTCGTGACTTTCAAGTGAAAGGGGGCCGGAAAGGGTTCTAACTCGCCTATTTTTCAAATTTCTTATCAAAATAACCTAGAACTTACACTAACATACCAATATAGCCTAGTTAGAAGTGTTCATGCATTGAAATCGAGCCTTAGAAGCATTTCATTAAGTTTTCAATCGATGTTTGTGACTTTCAAGGGAAAGGGCGCCAGAAAGGGTTATAACTCGCCTATTTTTCAAATTTCTTATCAAAATAACCTAGAACTTGGTCTAAGATACCAATATAGCCTAGTTCCAAGTGTTCATGCATTGAAAACGAGGCTTAGAAGCATTTCACTAAGTTTTCAATCGATGTTCGTTACTTTCAAGTGAAAGGGGGCCGGAAAGGGTTCTAACTCGCCTATTTTTCAAATTTCTTGTCAAAATAACCTAGAACATGCACTAACATACCATTATAGCCTATTTACAAGTGTGCATGCATTAAAACGAGACTTGGAATCATTTCACTAAGGTCTAAATCGATGTTCGTGATTTTCAAGGGAAAGGGAGCCGGAAAGGGTTCTAACTCATCTATTTTTCAAATTTCTTATCAAAATAACCTAAAACTTGCACTAACATACCAATATAGCCTAGTTCCAAGTGGTCATGCATTGAAAACGAGCCTTAGAAGCATTTCACTAAGTTTTCAATCGATGTTCGTGACCTTCAAGTGAAACGGGGCCGGAAAGGGTTCTACCTCGCCTATTTTTCAAATTTCTTACCAAAATAACCTTGAACTTGCACAAACATACCAATATAGCCTAGTTCCAAGTGTTCATGCATTGAAAACGAGCCTTAGAAGCATTTCACTAGGTTCTAAATTGATGTTCGTGACTTTCAAGTGAAAGGGGGCCGGAAAGGGTTCTAACTCGCCTATTTTTCAATTTTCTTATCAAAATAACCTACAACTTGCACTAACATACCAATATAGCCTAGTCCCAAGTGTTCATGCATTGAAAACGAGACTTAGAAGCATTTCACTAAATTCTAAATCGATGTTCGTGACTTTCAACTGAAAGGGGGCCGGAAAGGGTTCTACCTCGCCTATTTTTCAAATTTCTTATCAAAATAACCTAGAACTTACACTAACATAATAATATAGCGTAGTTCCAAGTGTTCATGCTTTGAAAATGAGCCTTAGAAGTATTTCACTAAGTTTTCAATTGATGTTCGTGACTTTCAAGTGAAAGGGGGCCGGAAAGGGTTCTAACTCGCCCATTTTTCAAATTCCTTATCAAAATAACCTAGAACTTGCACTAACATACCATTATAGCCTATTTACAAGTGTGCATGCATTAAAACGAGACTTAGAATCATTTCACTAAGGTCTTAATCGATTTTCGTGATTTTCAAGGGTAAGGGGGCCGGAAAGGGTTCTAACTCGCCTATTTTTCAAATTTCTTATCAAAATAACCTAGAACTTGCACTAACATACCAATATAGCCTAGTTCCAAGTGTTCATGCATTGAAAACGAGCCTTAGAAGCATTTCACTAAGTATTCAATCGATGTTCGTGACCTTCAAGTGAAACGAGGCCGGAAAGGGTTCTAACTCGCCTATTTTTCAAATTTCTTACCAAAATAACCTTGAACTTGCACAAACATACCAATATAGCCTAGTTCCAAGTGTTCATGCATTGAAAACGAGCCTTAGAAGCATTTCACTAGGTTCTAAATTGATGTCCGTGACTTTCAAGTGAACGGGGGCCGGAAAGGGTTCTAACTCGCCTATTTTTCAATTTTTTTATCAAAATAACCTAGAACTTGCACTAACATACCAATATAGCCTAGTTCCAAGTGTTCATGCATTGAAAACGAGCCTTAGAAGCATTTCACTAAATTCTAAATTAATGTTCGTGACTTTCAACTGAAAGGGGGCCGGAAAGGGTTATACCTCGCCTATTTTTCAAATTTCTTATCAAAATGACCTAGAACTTACACTAACATAATAATATAGCCTAGTTCCAAGTGTTCATGCTTTGAAAACGAGCCTTAGAAGTATTTCACTAAGTTTTCAATCGATGTTCGTGACTTTCAAGTGAAAGGGGGCCGGAAAGGGTTCTAACTCGCCTATTTTTCAAATTTCTTATCAAAATAACCTAGAACTTACACTAACATACCAATATAGCCTAGTGAGAAGTGTTCATGCATTGAAATCGAGCCTTAGAAGCATTTCATTAAGTTTTCAATCGATGTTTGTGACTTTCAAGGGAAAGTGTTCTTACATTTAAAATTAGCCTTAGAAGCATTTCACTAAGTTTTAAATCGTTGTTCGTGATTTTCAAGGGAAAGGGGGCCGGAAAGGGTTCTAACTCACCTATTTTTCAAATTTCTTATCAAAATAACCTAGAACTTGCACTAACATACCAATATAGCCTAGTTTCAAGTGTTCATGCATTGAAAACGAGCCTTAAAAGCATTTCACTAAGTTTTCAATCGATGTTCGTGATTTTCAAGGGAAAGAGGGCCGGAAAGGATTCTAACTCGCCTATTTTTCAAATTTCTTATCAAAATAACCTAGAACTTGCACAAACATAAAAATATAGCCTAGTTATAAGTGTGCATGCATTGAAAACGAGCCTTAGAAGCATTTCACTAAGTTCTAAATCGATGTTCGTGATTTTCAAGCGAAAGGGGGCCGGAAAGGATTCTACCTCGCCTATTTTTCAAATTTCTTATCAAAATAACCTAGAACTTGCACTAACATACCAATATAGCCTAGTTACAAGTGTTCATGCATTGAAAACGAGCCTTAGAAGCATTTCACTAAGTTCTAAATCGATGTTCGTGACTTTCAAGTGAAAGGGGGCCGGAAAGGTGACCAAAATGGTCAAGGTGCAAATATTCCAGTCCAAGAGTCGAACGTTAGGGAGTTGATTTTGTCCAAGTCTCTCCTCAATACTACTCTTAGGGATTTTGGCATGCACGGCCCATATAAGTCCTCAAATGGTTGCACCGTATTGAGCGTAACTAATTACCTCAATAATGGGGGAATATAGGCAGACTTTAAGGGGCGTTTATAGCTGGTTTAAATTCAAAATAAAAGAGCTTAAATGAAGGCTTAAAAAGCGCATTTCAAGGCTACTTTGGAGGACGAATTTGAACAGCAATTTGAAGTCAATTTGCTGAACGATTTGGCGCATTTCAAGGCGACTTTGAAGGAGGAATTTGAACAGCAGTTTGGAGTCAATTTGCTGAACGTTTCTTCCCTTATTTTAAGCTATTCTTCCCTTGTTTTAAGCTTTATTAGTTAGAGAAATAATGAGTTGTTATGGGGATTATGTTGGACGGTTGTGAGCCACTTAATCTACCCTTATTTTCAGCTTTCTGTTTATTGTTTGTTTTAGCTTAGTATGATGTACGAAAAAGCTATAAATAGCGTGCTAATAATCAATGAAAGGCATTCCAGAAATTTGCCCAAAACACACGAGTGTATAATCCGAATTTGGCTTGTGCTAGTCAAGTTTATTTTCCAAATTTGAGAGTTACCTCAATTTGAAGAGTTTGTGTTTTAGTGAGAGTTCCTAAAACTTAAACTTGTAGTTGTCGAATAGGTGAGAGTTCCCTAATCACTACTACGCCCAAACACGTGAGTGAGTGTTCCTCACTGTTATATCCTCAAGTTAAGGGTGAGAGTTCCCCTAAACTTTCTTAACACACATTCCCGATCATTTGTAAACAAGTTTCTCATCTTGCTTACACATCATTTGGCGCGTCAGGTAGGGGGAAAAATTTCCTTAAATTTTTCCAAAGGGGTCGAATACCTACATACCATGGGAGAGAATCAAGACTTGAGGACAGCTTTGGAAGCTCTTAATCGATCCATTGCTAGTCAAGAGAGGTTGGCCGAAACCAACGCCAATCTACAAGGGAACCTTGCTGCCTTGATGGCAAGGCTCATGAACGAGCATGATAGGAGAGATCAAGGCGAAGACCCTCCACCTAGGAGGGAAGATAGGAGTCTCAAAGTGGACGTCCCTTCATTTGATGGGACACTTGATCCAGAAAAATACTTGGAATGGGAGAAATCCTTGGAGAGGTACTTCGACTACAAGGATATTCAAGAGGAATTCCAAAAATACAAGATAGCCAAGGTGAAGTTGAAAGGCTATGGAGATAATTGGCTACAAGGAGAACAAAGGGGGCGTACTCTTAAGGGTAAGGCAACCATTTCTACTTGGAGCAAGTTGAAGAAGAGGATGAGGGATCGTTTTATTCCTCACAATTACAAGCAAAGTCAATACGTGAAGTGGAGCACTTTGCAACAAAATGGAGAATCGGTTGAGGACTACATCAAAGAGTTTGACAGACTTTCTATCGTGTGTGAAATCACGGAGAATGAAGAACTCAAGATGGGACGTTTCGTGGCTGGGTTGGATCAAGAGTTGCAAGACAAACTTGAAGGTTACACCAATTTAACCTTTGCTGAAGCGTGCAAACTTGTAATCAAGTTTGATTCAAGAAGGAAGAAGAAGAAGCCGATTGTCACCCCTCAAGTGACACGAAGACCAACCTTCCCTGTCAAAGATGGTTCTTCTTTTGTTAAAACCAATGATCCACCTAAGAAGGACAAGAAAGATTTCAGAATAAGTGACATTGTTTGTTACAAATGCGGAGGAAGGGGTCACTTTAAGAAAGATTGTCCAAATTCAAGAGCTTTGACCATGCAAGAGGTCAAGCTTATTGCTAACCAAACTATCAATTGGGAGGATTTCGAGGTTGAAGAAGTGGAGGACGTGAATTTTACTGAAGGGGACGAGGAGGAAGAGCAATGTTTCCCCGAAGAAGAGACCAAAACAAATCTGGTTGTGAGGAGGGCGTTACAAGCTCACGTTGAGGAACCCTTAGCACCGCAAAGACAACATGTTTTCATTACCAAGTGCAAGATTAAGGACGAGGTATGTGATTTAATCGTTGATAGTGGTAGTGAGGCAAACACCGTTTCCAAAACCTTGATAACTAGACTTGGTCTTACAACTACAAATCACCCACATCCTTACAAGTTGAGTTGGTTGGACTCTAGTTCTAGCACGGGGGTTAGGAAACAATGCATGGTTAGTTTTTCTATTGGGTCTTATCATGATACTCAACTGTGTGATGTTGTGTCTATGGATGCTTGTCACATTTTGCTTGGTAGACCTTGGCAAACTGATCGAAAATCTCAACATGATGGGTACCATAACACTTACACTATAACTCACCAAGGAAAACAAAAAAAGTTGCACCCTTTACCACCCCCACGATTTTCACAAAATCCTAAACAATCAAAGGAGGTGTCATTGCTTACTCTTAAGGAATTTGAAAGGGAAATTGATGGTGAGGATGAATTATACTTGTTGTACTCTAAAGAGGTCCACAAAAATTTTGTGAGTCAAAACCCCAAATTGGCTCAATTGATTAAGGATTTTGAGGATGTTTTTCCCGATGAATTACCTAAAGGATTACCACCTGTGAGGGGAATTGAACATCAAATTGACCTCATTCCCGGTGCTCCTTTACCTAACAAACCTGCCTATAGGTGTAATCCCTTGGAAACTAAGGAATTGCAACGACAAATTGAGGAGTTGATGAGTATGGGATATGTACGTGAGTCTATGAGTCCGTGTGCTGTTCCTGCTCTTTTGGTCCCTAAAAAGGATGGTACATGGCGTATGTGTATTGATAGTAGGGCTGTTAACAATATTACTATCAAGTACAGGTTTCCAATTCCAAGGCTAGATGACATGCTTGATGAACTGAGCGGCTCGAAGTGGTTTTCAAAGGTTGATTTGAGAAGTGGGTATCATCAAATTCGGATGAGAGAAGGAGATGAATGGAAGACCGCTTTCAAAACCAAGCACGGTTTGTATGAGTGGCTCGTGATGCCATTTGGACTCACCAATGCACCTAGCACTTTCATGAGGTTGATGAACGAGGTGTTGCGGCCTTTCCTTGGAAAGTTCGTGGTGGTGTACCTTGATGACATCCTTATTTATAGCAAAAGTGGGGACGAACATTTGATACATTTATTTAAAGTTTTCACGGTTTTGAGAGAACAAAAATTGTATGGAAAACTTGAAAAATGTAATTTTATGCTATATGAGGTCACTTTTCTTGGTTACATTATTTCAGGAGAAGGTGTGAAAGTTGATCCTAGCAAGATTGAGGCTATTCAATCATGGCCTAGCCCAAAGACACTCACGGAGGTCCGTTCTTTCCATGGATTAGCTTCCTTTTATAGGAGGTTCATTCGCAATTTTAGCACTCTAATGGCCCCTATCACCGAGTGCACAAAGAAGGGCTCATTTGAGTGGACTCCTCAAGCTCAAAGGGCGTTTGAAGTGATCAAAGAGAAGATGTGCAATACACCTGTCCTAGCACTTCCAGATTTTTCAAAACCATTTGAAGTTGAGTGTGATGCAAGCGGAAAGGGGATTGGTGCCGTGTTGATTCAAGAAGGGCGTCCTATTGCCTACTTTAGTGAGAAATTGAGCCAAGGCAAGCTGAATTATTCCACCTATGACAAGGAGTTCTATGCAATGGTGCGAGCTTTGGATCATTGGTCGCATTACTTGAGGCCACAACCATTCATACTTCATTCTGACCATGAATCGTTGAGGTTCATCCATGGCCAAAAGAAATTGAATTCGAGGCATGCAAAGTGGGTGGAATTCTTGCAAACATTTAACTTCTCATCAAAGTACAAAAGTGGAAAGGCGAATGTTGTTGCGGATGCCTTATCTCGAAGGCATACTTTACTTGGAGTCGTCGAAGCAAAAGTCCTTGGGTTCGAATTAATAAAAGAGTACTACAAGGAAGATGATGATTTCAGGGGCATTTTGGAGAAATGCGTGAAGGGAAGTTATGATTTATTTTCCTTACAAAATGATTTTCTTTTTAAGGGAAATAGGTTATGCATTCCGAAATGTCCGATTCAAAGCTTGTTGATTCATGAAGCGCATGGAGGAGGTCTAGCAGGCCATTTCGGAGTTCAAAAGACTATGGAGCTTCTTCAAGCTCACTTTTATTGGCCTAACATGCTATCTACTGTCCATCATGTTGTAGCGCGTTGCTCTACTTGTCAAAGGGCAAAGATGGTGTTTCACAAAGGTCTTTACAAGCCATTGCCAATTCCGGAGAGACCTTGGGAAGACCTAAGTATGGATTTCATTGTGGCTTTACCTAGAACTCAAAGAGGTAAGGACTCAATCATGGTGGTAGTTGATCGTTTTTCAAAGATGGCTCACTTTATCCCTTGTCATAAAACCGAGGATGCTATGAAGGTGGCAAAATTATATTTTGATGGGATTGTTCGTTTCCATGGAGTCCCACGCACAATTGTTTCAGATCGAGATACAAAGTTCCAAAGTCATTTTTGGAAGTCTTTGTGGCGTCTTATGGGAACCAAGTTGCTGTTTTCTACCTCACATCACCCCCAAACCGATGGCCAAACCGAGGTGGTGAATAGGGTACTAGGTTCTTTGCTTAGAACCTTGGTTAGTAAAAGCACCAAAGATTGGGATGTCAAACTCGCTCATGCCGAGTTTGCTTACAATAGAACTCCTAGCGCTACTACAAAGTATTCTCCTTTTGAAGTAGTCTATGGTTCTAATCCCTATGTTCCAATTGATCTCGTAGCTTTGCCTAAAGACAAATTCGTGCATGGAGGTGCCAAGGAACAAGCCGAGTTCATGGTGAAAATCCACAAAGAAGTGAGGAAGAACATCGAGAAGGCTAATGAAATCTATAAGAAGCAAGCCAACAAGAGAGTCAAAAATGTGAAACGTTTTGAAGTTGGTGACTTAGTATGGATCTACATGAGGAAGGAGAGATTTCCCAATCAAAGGAAGAACAAGCTCATGCCACGAGCCGAGGGTCCATTTGAGATAGTGAAAAAGATCAATGACAATGCCTACAAGGTAGATTTGGGAAGAAAGTACGGCGTCTCAAGCACATTCAATGTGGGGGATCTAGCACCGTACTATAATGATGAAGAATTGAGGGCAATTCCCTTTGAAGAAGGGGAGGATGACCAAAATGGTCAAGGTGCAAATATTCCAGTCCAAGAGTCGAACGTTAGGGAGTTGATTTTGTCCAAGTCTCTCCTCAATACTACTCTTAGGGATTTTGGCATGCACGGCCCATATAAGTCCTCAAATGGTTGCACCGTATTGAGCGTAACTAATTACCTCAATAATGGGGGAATATAGGCAGACTTTAAGGGGCGTTTATAGCTGGTTTAAATTCAAAATAAAAGAGCTTAAATGAAGGCTTAAAAAGCGCATTTCAAGGCTACTTTGGAGGACGAATTTGAACAGCAATTTGAAGTCAATTTGCTGAACGATTTGGCGCATTTCAAGGCGACTTTGAAGGAGGAATTTGAACAGCAGTTTGGAGTCAATTTGCTGAACGTTTCTTCCCTTATTTTAAGCTATTCTTCCCTTGTTTTAAGCTTTATTAGTTAGAGAAATAATGAGTTGTTATGGGGATTATGTTGGACGGTTGTGAGCCACTTAATCTACCCTTATTTTCAGCTTTCTGTTTATTGTTTGTTTTAGCTTAGTATGATGTACGAAAAAGCTATAAATAGCGTGCTAATAATCAATGAAAGGCATTCCAGAAATTTGCCCAAAACACACGAGTGTATAATCCGAATTTGGCTTGTGCTAGTCAAGTTTATTTTCCAAATTTGAGAGTTACCTCAATTTGAAGAGTTTGTGTTTTAGTGAGAGTTCCTAAAACTTAAACTTGTAGTTGTCGAATAGGTGAGAGTTCCCTAATCACTACTACGCCCAAACACGTGAGTGAGTGTTCCTCACTGTTATATCCTCAAGTTAAGGGTGAGAGTTCCCCTAAACTTTCTTAACACACATTCCCGATCATTTGTAAACAAGTTTCTCATCTTGCTTACACATCAAAAGGGTTCTAACTCGCCTATTTTTAAAATTTGTTATCAAAATAACCTAGAACTTGCACTAACATACCAATATAGCCTAGTTACAAGTGTTTATGCATTGAAAACGATCCTTGGAAGCATTTCACTAAGTTCTAAATCGATGTTCGTGATTATCAAGGGAAAAGGGGCGGGAAAGGGTTCTACCACGCCTATTTTTTAAATTTCTTATCAAAATAACCTAGAACTTGCACTAACATACCAATATAGCCTAGTTACAAGTGTGTATGCATTGAAAACGAGCCTTAGAAGCATTTCACTAAGTTCTAAATCGATGTTCGTGATTTTCAAGGGAAAGGGGGCCGGAAAGGGTTCTATCACGCCTTTTTTTCAAATTTCTTATCAAAATAACCTAAAACATGCACTAACATACCAATATAGCCTAGTTACAAGTGTTCATGCATTGAAAAAGACCCTTAGAAGGATTTCACTAAGTTTTCAATCGATGTTCGTGACTTTCAAGTGAAAGGGGGCCGGAAACGATTCTTAGTCGCCTATTTTTCAGATTTCTTATAAATAACCTAGAAATTGCACTAAAATACCAGTATAGCCTAGTTACAAGTGTTCATGCATTGAAAATGAGCCTAAGAAGCATTTCACTAAGTTTTCAATCTATGTTCGTGACTTTCAAGTAAAAGGGGGCCGGAAAGGGTTCTAACTCGCCTATTTTTCAAATTTTTTATCAAAATAACCTCGAACTTACACTAATATACCAATATAGCCTAGTTACAAGTGTTCACGCATTGAAAACGAGCCTTAGAACCATTTCACTAAGTATTCAATTGATTTTCATGATTTTCAAGGGAAAGGGGTCCGGAAAGGGTTCTACCTCGATTATTTTTCAAATTTCTTATCAAAATTACCTAGAACTTGCACTAACATACCAATATAGCCTAGTTACAAGTGTGTATGCATTGAAAACGAGCCTTAGAAGCATTTCACTAAGTTCTAAATCGATGTTCGTGATTTTCAAGCGAAAGGGGGCCGGAAAGGGTTCTACCTCGCCTATTTTTCAAATTTCTCAACAAAATAACCTAGAACTTGCACTAACATACCAATATAGCCTAGTTACAAGTGTTCATGCATTGAAAAAGAGCCTTAGAAGCATTTCACTAAGTTTTCAATCGATGTTCGTGACTTTCAAGTGAAAGGGGGCCGGAAAGGGTTCTAACTCGCCTATTTTTCCAATTTCTTATAAAAATAACCTAGAAATTGCACTGAAGTACCAGTATAGCCTAGTTACAAGTGTTCATGCATTGAAAACGAGCCTTAGAAGCATTTCACTAAGATTTCAATCGATGTTCGTGACTTTCAAGTTAAAGGGGGCCGGAAAGGGTTCTAACTCGCCTATTTTTCAAACTTTTTATCAAAACAACCTCGAACTTCACTAATATACCAATATAGCCTAGTTACAAGTGTTCATGCATTGAAAACGAGCCTTAGAACCATTTCACCAAGTATTCAATCGATTTTCATGATTTTCAAGGGAAAGGGGGCCGGAAACGATTCTTACTCGCCTATTTTTCAGATTTCTTATAAATAACCTAGAAATTGCACTAAAATACCAGTATAGCCTAGTTACAAGTGTTCATGCATTGAAAATGAGCCTAAGAAGCATTTCACTAAGTTTTCAATCTATGTTCGTGACTTTCAAGTAAAAGGGGGCCGGAAAGGGTTCTAACTCGCCTATTTTTCAAATTTTTTATCAAAATAACCTCGAACTTACACTAATATACCAATATAGCCTAGTTACAAGTGTTCACGCATTGAAAACGAGCCTTAGAACCATTTCACTAAGTATTCAATCGATTTTCATGATTTTCAAGGGAAAGGGGTCCGGAAAGGGTTCTACCTCGATTATTTTTCAAATTTCTTATCAAAATTACCTAGAACTTGCACTAACATACCAATATAGCCTAGTTACAAGTGTGTATGCATTGAAAACGAGCCTTAGAAGCATTTCACTAAGTTCTAAATCGATGTTCGTGATTTTCAAGCGAAAGGGGGCCGGAAAGGGTTCTACCTCGCCTATTTTTCAAATTTCTCAACAAAATAACCTAGAACTTGCACTAACATACCAATATAGCCTAGTTACAAGTGTTCATGCATTGAAAAAGAGCCTTAGAAGCATTTCACTAAGTTTTCAATCGATGTTCGTGACTTTCAAGTGAAAGGGGGCCGGAAAGGGTTCTAACTCGCCTATTTTTCCAATTTCTTATAAAAATAACCTAGAAATTGCACTGAAGTACCAGTATAGCCTAGTTACAAGTGTTCATGCATTGAAAACGAGCCTTAGAAGCATTTCACTAAGATTTCAATCGATGTTCGTGACTTTCAAGTTAAAGGGGGCCGGAAAGGGTTCTAACTCGCCTATTTTTCAAACTTTTTATCAAAACAACCTCGAACTTCACTAATATACCAATATAGCCTAGTTACAAGTGTTCATGCATTGAAAACGAGCCTTAGAACCATTTCACCGAGTATTCAATCGATTTTCATGATTTTCAAGGGAAAGGGGGCCGGAAACGATTCTTACTCGCCTATTTTTCAGATTTCTTATAAATAACCTAGAAATTGCACTAAAATACCAGTATAGCCTAGTTACAAGTGTTCATGCATTGAAAATGAGCCTAAGAAGCATTTCACTAAGTTATAAATCGATGTTCGTGATTTTAATTGGAAATTGGGCCGGAAAGGGTTCTAACTCGCCTATTTTTCAAATTTCTTATCAAAATAACCTAGAACATGCACTAACATACCAATATAGCCTAGTCCTAAGTGTTCATGCATTGAAAACGAGCCTTAGAAGCATTTCACTAGGTTTTCAATCGATGTTCGTGACTTTCAAGTGAAAGGGGGCCGGAAACGGTTCTAACTCGCCTATTTTTCCAATTTCTTATAAAAATAACCTAGAAATACCACTAAAATACCAATATAGCCTAGTTAAAAGTGTTCATGCATTGAAAACGAGCCTTAGAAACATTTCACTAAGTTTTCAATCGATGTTCGTGACTTTCAAGTTAAAGGGGGCCAGAAAGGGTTCTAACTCGCCTATTTTTCAAATTTTTTATCAAAATAACCTCGAACTTGAACTAATATACCAATATAGCCTAGTTACAAGTGTTCATGCATTGAAAACGAGACTTAGAAGCATTTCACCAAGTATTCAATCGATTTTCATGATTTTCAAGGGAAAGGGGGCCGGAAAGGGTTCTAACTCGATTATTTTTCAAATTTCTTATCAAAATTACCTATAAATTGCACTAACATACCAATATAGCCTAAATACAAGTGTTCATACATTTAAAATTACCCTTAGAAGCATTTCACTAAGTTCTAAATCGTTGTTCGTGATTTTCAAAGGAAAGGGGGCGAGAAAGGGTTCTAACTCACCTATTTTTCAAATTTCTAATCAAAATAACCTAGAACTTGCACTAACATACCAATATAGCCTAGTTTCAAGTGTTCATGCATTGCAAACGAGCCTTAAAAGCATTTCACTAAGTTTTCAATTGATATTCGTGATTTTCAAGGGAAAGGGGGCCGGAAAGGGTTCTAACTCACCTATTTTTCAAATTTCTTATCAAAATAACCTAGAGCTTGCACTAACATAAAAATATAGCCTAGTTACAAGTGTGCATGCATTGAAAACGAGCCTTAGAAGCATTTCACTAAGTTCTAAATCGATGTTCGTGATTTTCAAGGGAAAGGGGGCCGGAAAGGGTTCTACCTCGCCTATTTTTGAAATTTCATATCAAAATAACCTACAACTTGCACTAACATACCAATATAGCCTAGTTACAAGTGTTCATGCATTGAAAACGAGCCTTAGAAGCATTTCACTAAGTTTTAAATCGATGTTCGTGATTTTCAAGGGAAAGGGGGCCGGAAAGGGTTCTATCACGCCTTTTTTTCAAATTTCTTATCAAAATAACCTAAAACATGCACTAACATACCAATATAGCCTAGTTATAAGTGTTCATGCATTGAAAAATAGCCTTAGAAGCATTTCACAAAGTTTTCAATCGATGTTCGTGACTTTCAAGTGAAAGGGGGCAGGAAAGAGTTCTAACTCGCCTATTTTTCCAATTTCTTATAAAAATGACCTAGAAATTGCACTAAAATACCAATATAGCCTAGTTACAAGTGTTCATTCATTGAAAACGATCCTTAGAAGCATTTCACTAAGTTTTCAATCGATGTTCGTGACTTTCAAGTTAAAGGGGGCCGGAAAGGGTTCTAACTCGCCTATTTTCCAAATTTTTTATCAAAATAACCTCGAACTTCACTAATATACCAATATAGCCTAGTTACAAGTGCTCATGCATTGAAAACGAGCCTTAGAAGCATTTCACCAAGTATTCAATCGATTTTCATGATTTTCAAGGGAAAGGGGGCCGAAAAGGGTTCTACCTCGATTATTTTTCAAATTTCTTTTCAAAATTACCTATAACTTGCACTAACATACCAATATAGGCTAAATACAAGTGTTCATACATTTAAAATTACCCTTAGAAGTATTTCACTAAGGTCTAAATCGATGTTCGTGATTTTAAATGGAAATTGGGCCGGAAAGGGTTCTAACTCGCCTATTTTTCAAATTTCTTATCAAAATAACCTAGAACATGCACTAACATACCAATATAGCCTAGTCCTAAGTGTTCATGCATTGAAAACGAGCCTTAGAAGCATTTCACTAGGTTTTCAATCGATGTTCGTGACTTTCAAGTGAAAGGGGGCCGGAAACGGTTCTAACTCGCCTATTTTTCCAATTTCTTATAAAAATAACCTAGAAATTGCACTAAAATACTAATATAGCCTAGTTACAAGTGTTCATGCATTGAAAACGAGCCTTAGAAGCATTTCACTAAGTTTTCAATCGATGTTCGTGACTTTCAAGTTAAAGGGAGCCAAAAAGGGTTCTAACTCGCCTATTTTTCAAATTTTTTATCAAAATAACCTCGAACTTGCACTAATATACCAATATAGCCTAGTTACAAGTGTTTATGCATTGAAAACGAGCCTTAGAAGCATTTCACCAAGTATTCAATCGATTTTCATGATTTTCAAGGGAAAGGGGGCCGGAAAGGGTTCTAACTCGATTATTTTTCAAATTTCTTATCAAAATTACCTATAAATTGCACTAACATACCAATATAGCCTAAATACAAGTGTTCATACATTTAAAATTACCCTTAGAAGCATTTCACTAAGTTCTAAATCGTTGTTCGTAATTTTCAAGGGAAAGGGGGCCGGAAAGGGTTCTAACTCACCTATTTTTCAAATTTCTTATCAAAATAACCTAGAGCTTGCACTAACATACCAATATAGCCTAGTTTCAAGTGTTTATGCATTGCAAACGAGCCTTAAAAGCATTTCACTAAGTTTTCAATTGATATTCGTGATTTTCAAGGGAAAGGGGGCCGAAAAGGGTTCTAACTCACCTATTTTTCAAATTTCTTATCAAAATAACCTAGAACTTGCACTAACATAAAAATATAGCCTAGTTACAAGTGTGCATGCATTGAAAACGAGCCTTAGAAGCATTTCACTAAGTTCTAAATCGATGTTCGTGATTTTCAAGCGAAAGGGGGCCAGAAAGGGTTCTACCTCGCCTATTTTTGAAATTTCATATCAAAATAACCTAGAACTTGCACTAACATACCAATATAGCCTAGTTACAAGTGTTCATGCATTGAAAACGAGCCTTAGAAGCATTTCACTAAGTTCTAAATCAATGTTCGTGATTTTCAAGGGAAAGGGGGCCGGAAAGGGTTCTAACTCCCCTATTTTTCAAATTTCTAACCTAGAACTTGCACTAACATACCAATATAGCCTAGTTTTAAGTGTTCATGCATTGAAAACGAGCCTTAGAGGCATTTCACTAAGTTTTCAATCGATATTCGTGATTTTCAAGGGATAGGGGGCCGGAAAGGGTTCTAACTCGCCTATTTTTCAAATTTCTTAACAAAATAACCTATAACTTGCACAAACATACCAATATAGCCTAGTTCCAAGTGTGCATGCATTGAAAACGAGCCTTAGAAGAATTTCACTAAGTTCTAAATCGATGTTCGTGATTTTCAAAGGAAAGGGGGCCGGAAAGGGTTCTACCTCGCCTATTTATGAAATTTCTTATCAAAATAACCTAGAACTTGCACTAACATACCAATATAGCCTAGTTACAAGTGTTCATGCATTGAAAACGAGCCTTAGAAGCATTTCACTAAGTTCTAAATCGATGTTCGTGATTTTCAAGGGAAAGGGGGCTGGAAAGGGTTCTATCACGCCTTTTTTCAAATTACTTATCAAAATAACCTAAAACATACTCTAACATACCAATATAGCCTAGTTACAAGTGTTCATGCATTGAAAAAGAGCCTTAGAAGCATTTCACTAAGTTTCCAATCGATGTTCGTGACTTTCAAGTGAAAGGGGGCCGGAAACGGTTCTAACTCGCCTATTTTTCCAATTTCTTATAAAAATAACCTAGAAATTGCACTAAAATACCAATATAGCCTAGTTACAAGTGTTCATTCATTGAAAACTAGCCTTAGAAGCATTTCACTAAGTTTTCAATCGATGTTCGTGACTTTCAAGTTAAAAGGGGCCGGAAAGGGTTCTAACTCGCCTATTTTTCAAATTTTTTATCAAAACAACCTCGAACTTCACTAATATACCAATATAGCCGAGTTACAAGTGTTCATGCATTGAAAACGAGCCTTAGAAGCATTTCACCAAGTATTCAATCGATTTTCTTGATTTTCAAGGGAAAGGGGGCCGGAAAGGGTTCTACCACGATTATTTTTCAAATTTCTTATCAAAATTACCTATAACTTGCACTAACATACCAATATAGCCTAAATACAAGTGTTCATACATTTAAAATTACCCTTAGAAGCATTTCACTAAGTTCTAAATCGATGTTCGTGATTTTAAATGGAAATTGGGCCGGAAAGGGTTCTAACTCGCCTATTTTTCAAATTTCTTATCAAAATAACCTAGAACATGCACTAACATACCAATATAGCCTAGTCCTAAGTGTTCATGCATTAAAAACGAGCCTTAGAAGCATTTCACAAGGTTTTCAATCGATGTTCGTGACTTTCAAGTGAAAGGGGGCCGGAAACGGTTCTAACTCGCCTATTTTTCCAATTTCTTATAAAAATAACCTAGAAATTGCACTAAAATACCAATATAGCCTAGTTACAAGTGTTCATGCATTGAAAACGAGCCTTAGAAGCATTTCACTAAGTTTTCAATCGATGTTCGTGATTTTCAAGGGAAAGGGTTCTAACTCGATTATTTTTCAAATTTCTTATCAAAATTACCTATAAATTGCACTAACATACCAATATAGCCTAAATACAAGTGTTCATACATTTAAAATTACCCTTAGAAGCATTTCACTAAGTTCTAAATCGTTGTTCGTGATTTTCAAGGGAAAGGGGGCCGGAAAGGGTTCTAACTCACCTATTTTTCAAATTTTTTATCAAAATAACCTCAAACTTGCACTAATATACCAATATAGCCTAGTTACAAGTGTTCATGCATTGAAAACGAGCCTTAGAAGCATTTCACCAAGTATTCAATCGATTTTCATGATTTTCAAGGGAAAGGGTTCTAACTCGATTATTTTTCAAATTTCTTATCAAAATTACCTATAAATTGCACTAACATACCAATATAGCCTAAATACAAGTGTTCATACATTTAAAATTACCCTTAGAAGCATTTCACTAAGTTCTAAATCGTTGTTCGTGATTTTCAAGGGAAAGGGGGCCGGAAAGGGTTCTAACTCACCTATTTTTCAAATTTCTTATCAAAATAACCTAGAGCTTGCACTAACATACCAATATAGCCTAGTTTCAAGTGTTCATGCATTGCAAACGAGCCTTAAAAGCATTTCACTAAGTTTTCAATTGATATTCGTGATTTTCAAGGGAAAGGGGGCCGAAAAGGGTTCTAACTCGCCTATTTTTCAAATTTCTTATCAAAATAACCTAGAACTTGCACTAACATAAAAATATAGCCTAGTTACAAGTGTGCATGCATTGAAAACGAGCCTTAGAAGAATTTCACTAAGTTCTAAATCGATGTTCGTGATTTTCAAGCGAAAGGGGGCCGGAAAGGGTTCTACCTCGCCTATTTTTGAAATTTCATATCAAAATAACCTACAACTTGCACTAACATACCAATATAGCCTAGTTACAAGTGTTCATGCATTGAAAACGAGCCTTAGAAGCATTTCACTAAGTTCTAAATCGATGTTCGTGATTTTCAAGGGAAAGGGGGCCGGAAAGGGTTCTATCACGCCTTTTTTTCAAATTTCTTATCAAAATAACCTTAAACATGCACTAACATACCAATATAGCCTAGTTACAAGTGTTCATTCATTGAAAACGAGCCTTAGAAGCATTTCACCAAGTTATAAATCAATGTTCGTGATTTTCAAGGGAAAGGGGGCCGGAAAGGGTTCTAACTCGCCTATTTTTCAAATTTCCTATCAAAATAACCTAGAACATGCACTAACATACCAATATAGCCTAGTCCTAAGTGTTCATGCATTGAAAACGAGCCTTAGAAGCATTTCACTAGGTTTTCAATCGATGTTCTTGACTTTCAAGTGAAAGGGGGCCGGAAACGGTTCTAACTCGCCTATTTTTCCAATTTCTAATAAAAATAACCTAGAAATTGCACTAAAATACCAATATAGCCTAGTTACAAGTGTTCATGCATTGAAAACGAGCCTTAGAAGCATTTCACTAAGTTTTCAATCGATGTTCGTGACTTTCAAGTTAAAGGGGGCCAGAAAGGGTTCTAACTCGCCTATTTTTCAAATTTTTTATCAAAATAACCTCAAACTTGCACTAATATACCAATATAGCCTAGTTACAAGTGTTCATGCATTGAAAACGAGCCTTAGAAGCATTTCACCAAGTATTCAATCGATTTTCATGATTTTCAAGGGAAAGGGTTCTAACTCGATTATTTTTCAAATTTCTTATCAAAATTACCTATAAAATGCACTAACATACCAATATAGCCTAAATACAAGTGTTCATACATTTAAAATTACCCTTAGAAGCATTTCACTAAGTTCTAAATCATTGTTCGTGATTTTCAAGGGAAAGGGGGCCGGAAAGGGTTCTAACTCACCTATTTTTCAAATTTCTTATCAAAATAACCTAGAGCTTGCACTAACATACCAATATAGCCTAGTTTTAAGTGTTCATGCATTGCAAACGAGCCTTAAAAGCATTTCACTAAGTTTTCAATTGATATTCGTGATTTTCATGGGAAAGGGGGCCGAAAAGGGTTCTAACTCGCCTATTTTTCAAATTTCTTATCAAAATAACCTAGAACTTGCACTAACATAAAAATATAGCCTAGTTACAAGTGTGCATGCATTGAAAACGAGCCTTAGAAGCATTTCACTAAGTTCTAAATCGATGTTCGTGATTTTCAAGCGAAAGGGGGCCGGAAAGGGTTCTACCTCGCCTATTTTTGAAATTTCATATCAAAATAACCTACAACTTGCACTAACATACCAATATAGCCTAGTTACAAGTGTTCATGCATTGAAAACGAGCCTTAGAAGCATTTCACCAAGTTCTAAATCGATGTTCGTGACTTTCAAGTGAAAGGGGGCCGGAAAGGGTTCTAACTCGCCTATTTTTCAAATTTCTTATCAAAAAAACCTAGAACTTGCACTAACATACCAATATAGCCTAGTTACAAGTGTTTATGCATTGAAAACGAGCCTTGGAAGCATTTCACTAAGTTCTAAATCGATGTTCGTGATTATCAAGGGAAAAGGGGCGGGAAAGGGTTCTACCACGCCTATTTTTTAAATTTCTTATCAAAATAACCTAGAACTTGCACTAACATACCAATATAGCCTAGTTACAAGTGTTCATGCATTGAAAACGAGCCTTAGAAGCATTTCAATAAGTTCTAAATCGATGTTCGTGATTTTCAAGGGAAAGGGGGCCGGAAAGGGTTCTAACTCCCCTATTTTTCAAATTTCTAACCTAGAACTTGCACTAACATACCAATGTAGCCTAGTTTAAAGTGTTCATGCATTGAAAACGAGCCTTAGAGGCATTTCACTAAGTTTTCAATCGATATTCGTGATTTTCAAGGGAAAGGGGGCCGGAAAGGGTTCTGACTCGCCTATTTTTCAAATTTCTTAACAAAATAACCTAGAACTTGCACAAACTTACCAATATAGCCTAGTTCCAAGTGTGCATGCATTGAAAACGAGCCTTAGAAGCATTTCACTAAGTTCTAAATCGATGTTCGTGATTTTCAAGGGAAAGGGGGCCGGAAAGGGTTCTACCTCGCCTATTTTTCAAATTTCTTATCAAAATAACCTAGAACTTGCACTAACATACCAATATTGCCTAGTTATAAGTGTTCATGCATTGAAAACGAGCCTTAGAAGCATTTCACCATGTTCTAAATCGATGTTCGTGACTTTCAAGTGAAAGGGGGCCGGAAAGGGTTCTAACTCGCCTATTTTTCAAATTTCTTATCAAAAAAACCTAGAACTTGCACTAACATACCAATATAGCCTAGTTACAAGTGTTCATGCATTGAAAACTAGCCTTACAAGCATTTCACTAAGTTTTCAATCGATGTTCGTGACTTTCAAGTTAAAGGGGGCCGGAAAGGGTTCTAACTCGCCTATTTTTCAAATTTTTTATCAAAATAACCTCGAACTTCACTAATATACCAATATAGCCTAGTTACAAGTGTTCATGCATTGAAAACAAGCCTTAGAAGCATTTCACCAAGTATTCAATCAATTTTCATGATTTTTAAGGGAAAGGGGGCCGAAAAGGGTTCTACCTCGATTATTTTTCAAATTTCTTATCAATATTACCTATAACATGAACTAACATACCAATATAGCCTAAATACAAGTGGTCATACATTTAAAATTACCCTTAGAAGCATTTCACTGAGTTCTAAATCGTTGTTCGTGATTTTCAAGGGAAAGGGGGCCGGAAAGGGTTCTAACTCGCCTATTTTTCAAATTTCTTATCAAAATAACCTAGAACTTGCACTAACATAAAAATATAGCCTAGTTACAAGTGTGCATGCATTGAAAACGAGCCTTAGAAGCATTTCACTAAGTTCTAAATCGATGTTCGTGATTTTCAAGGGAAAGGGGGCCTGAAAGGGTTCTACCTCGCCTATTTTTCAAATTTCTTATCAAAATAACCTAGAACTTGCACTAACATACCAATATAGCCTAGTTACAAGTGTTTATGCATTGAAAATGAGCCTTGGAAGCATTTCACTAAGTTCTAAATCGATGTTCGTGATTTTCAAGCGAAAGGGGGCCGGAAAGGGTTCTACCTCGCCTATTTTTGAAATTTCATATCAAAATAACCTACAACTTGCACTAACATACCAATATAGCCTAGTTACAAGTGTTCATGCATTGAAAACGAGCCTTAGAAGCATTTCACCAAGTTCTAAATCGATGTTCGTGACTTTCAAGTGAAAGGGGGCCGGAAAGGGTTCTAACTCGCCTATTTTTCAAATTTCTTATCAAAAAAACCTAGAACTTGCACTAACATACCAATATAGCCTAGTTACAAGTGTTTATGCATTGAAAACGAGCCTTGGAAGCATTTCACTAAGTTCTAAATCGATGTTCGTGATTATCAAGGGAAAAGGGGCGGGAAAGGGTTCTACCACGCCTATTTTTTAAATTTCTTATCAAAATAACCTAGAACTTGCACTAACATACCAATATAGCCTAGTTACAAGTGTTCATGCATTGAAAACGAGCCTTAGAAGCATTTCAATAAGTTCTAAATCGATGTTCGTGATTTTCAAGGGAAAGGGGGCCGGAAAGGGTTCTAACTCCCCTATTTTTCAAATTTCTAACCTAGAACTTGCACTAACATACCAATGTAGCCTAGTTTAAAGTGTTCATGCATTGAAAACGAGCCTTAGGGGCATTTCACTAAGTTTTCAATCGATATTCGTGATTTTCAAGGGAAAGGGGGCCGGAAAGGGTTCTGACTCGCCTATTTTTCAAATTTCTTAACAAAATAACCTAGAACATGCACAAACTTACCAATATAGCCTAGTTCCAAGTGTGCATGCATTGAAAACGAGCCTTAGAAGCATTTCACTAAGTTCTAAATCGATGTTCGTGATTTTCAAGGGAAAGGGGGCCGGAAAGGGTTCTACCTCGCCTATTTTTGAAATTTCTTATCAAAATAACCTAGAACTTGCACTAACCTACCAATATAGCCTAGTTACAAGTGTTCATGCATTGAAAACGAGCCTTAGAAGCATTTCACTAAGTTCTAAATCGATGTTCGTGATTTTCAAGGGAAAGGGGGCCGGAAAGGGTTCTATCACGCCTTTTTTTCAAATTTCTTATCAAAATAACCTAAAACATACAATATCATTGATATGGCAGCAAGCAACCAAGTTCAAGCTACGGTCCATGCCTTGTTCATCCACGACAAGTCCAAGTCCTTGGGTGATAATTTCGTGGGATTCTCTTCAATTAATCATTTTGTTTCTTGCCTTAAATGGGAAGAGGGAAAAGGGGACGTAATTTAAAGAAGAGTTCAAGAAGACTTTCAAACAGCCACAAAGAATTTCAAACAGCCAAAATTAACGCCACATTTAAAATGGGGGTTAAGAGCTTGATTTTTGGCGATTTCTGTGGGAGAATAATTATGATTTATTTGCTATTTATTTTAGTCGTTTAAAGATTTAATTAGGGAGGTTATTTTCTGTCAAACATGCACGTAATAGCTGCTCAAATAATCAGTCATTTAGTGACTTAGTTAAAGCGTGATTCAAGGCTTGAATCATGCTCAGTTTTTAATTCTGGTTTTTAATTACGTAAAAGGAGTTACAAAGCTTTATTGAAGCTTGTTTCTTCTGTTTTAGACGTGTAAGATAGGAAGTTGAAGGGTTCCCTTTCAGATTTGTAAAGCTTCCTATAAATAGGACACTTGCCATTCGTTTGAGGCAAGAGTGAAAGAAAAGAACAGAATCTGATTTTCTTTGTGAATTTCGTGTGTTACTTTGTGTTTCACAAACTTATGCTTTCTTTGCTTAGTGCTAGTTAGTATAAACTTGATAATCTAGCCTTACTTTGTGTTTGGTCCAGTTTATTCCCTAAACACGCAATTTAGACCCGATTCTACTTTGAGTGTTTACCTTGTTTACTTTTGTGACGAACTTGTTTCTACTTCGCCTAATCCACTCCAAAACGGTCCTAATCCACTTACACACCAGTTGGTATCAGAGCAAGGCCTTGGAGTATGGCTTCGAGTTCATCCAACTCAACATCTCACGAGGTGATGAAAGACATTCTTGGAAAACTCCAAGAAATGCATGACGAAATGAAAAAGCACGAAACCAGGATGGATGCCATTGCTGACCTATGCCTTAGACAAGGTAGAAGGTTAGAGGAATTAGAAAATTATTCCACACCCACCCAAGGGGAATCACAATTTCGTGGTTACCAAGATGATAGAAGTCTCAAACTAGATCTTCCTGAATTCGATGGTTCTAATGATCCGTAAGTTTCTTTTGATTGGGTACGTAGGTTGGAGAGTATCTTTGAGTATAAGGAGTATGATGATACTAGGAGTTGTAAAATGGCGATTCTTAAGTTAACCAAACTTGCTGGACTTTGGTATGATAATCTAAAGGCCAAAAGGAGAAGAGAAGGAAAGGGTAAGATTGAGTCATGGGTGAAACTCAGAAAAAAAATGGAACAGCGTTGGGTTCCACGTGAGTATGAGCAAGATCAATATGTGAAATTGACTCGCCTAGCTCAAGGGGAACGAAGTGTTGATGACTACGTGCGAGAATTTGAGAAACTCAGTTTGGTGTGTGATATGCAAGAAAGAGAGCCACTCAAAATTGCTCGTTTCACTAAAGGGTTGTCAAAACCAATATCTAATAAGGTGGATCTCCTACCTTATTCCACCTATGAAGAAGTTGTGAAGGCTGCCAGAAAAGTTGAGGCACAACACAAAGAAGATAGGCCAAGGCCTACGTCAAGGCCTCCTTACAAAGCTTTTCCTCCCGTAGGAAAAGGTGAGGTTGCTGCTAAATCCACTTTTACTCCTAACTCAGTCAAAGGAGGAAAAACGGATTTCAAACAAGAAGTTTCCAAGAGGACGTGTTACAAGTGCCATGAAAAGGGACATATTGCTAGTGAATGTCCAAAACGGAACACACTCACCATTCATGAAGGAGGGTATGATTCCGAGGAAAATGAGGAAGAGGAGGAGGAATATGAGGAGTATGGAGCTGAAGAAAACGCCACTCCATTGTGTGGTGTTATGAGAAGGATCCTACATTCTGAACCTCTCAAAGATGTGCAACAAAGAGAGAATCTTTTCCATACAAGATGCAAGGTACGAGACAAGATTTGTGATGTGATTGTAGATGGTGGTTCTTGTACAGATGTGGCCTCTACGGAACTTGTAAGTAAGCTTAAATTACCCACTCGTGAGCATGCTAAACCTTACAAGTTAAATTGGCTAGATAATGATACCGGTTTGAAGGTTAAGAAACAAGCTCTAGTTTCTTTTACAATTGGAAATTTTCATGATGAACGTTGGTGTGATATTCTGCCTATGAGTGCGTGTCATATCTTGCTTGGTAGACCATGGCAATTTCATAGAAATGCGTTGCATGATGGTGTTTCTAATGTTTATACGGTCACTGCTCATGGGGGAAAGAAAATCAGGTTACTTCCTTTGCCTCCAAAGGTTGAACCTATGATGGAGAAGAAGCCTAATTTTTTGGTTTCAAGATGTGAGTTTGAGCGTGAGTGTGCTATGGAAGGGGGAGGGTTTTTTCTTATTATTAAACCTATTGATGATAACCTTTCCAATGTTACTAACTCATTGCCTTTAAAGAAATTGCTAGAGGAATTTTCTGATGTATTTCCTAGTGATTTGCCACAAGGCCTACCTCCATTTCGAGGTATTGAACATGCTATTGACTTGATTCCGGGAGCTCAATTGCCTAATAAGCCAGCCTACATGTGTAGTCCCGATCAGGCCAAAGAATTGCAAAGACAAGTAGAAGAACTCATAGAGAGGGGTTATGTGCGTGAGAGCCTTAGCCCATGTGCTGTTCCTGCCCTTTTAGTACCTAAGAAAGAGGGAACTT
Source organism: Dysphania ambrosioides (assembly GCA_026401315.1). Taxonomy (NCBI): domain Eukaryota; kingdom Viridiplantae; phylum Streptophyta; class Magnoliopsida; order Caryophyllales; family Amaranthaceae; genus Dysphania; species Dysphania ambrosioides. The sequence continues at coordinate 17,012,093 of CM048666.1, read as the reverse complement.
GGCGAATGTGTATTGATAGTCGTTCCATCAATAACATTACTATCAAATACAGATTTCCTATGCCAAGGCTTCAAGACATGTTTGATGAGTTGAGTGGAGCCAAGATTTTCAGTAAAATTGATTTAAGAAGTGGCTATCATCAAATGAGAATTCGTGAAGGTGATGAATGGAAGACAGCTTTTAAGACTAAGCAAGGCTTGTACGAATGGCTTGTCATGCCATTTGGTCTTTGCAATGCTCCTAGTTCTTTCATGAGACTCATAAATGAGGTATTGCGTCCTTTTCTAAACAAATATTGTTGTATATTTAGATGATATTCTAGTATATAGCAAATCCATAGATGATCATTTGTTACATTTAAAATCTTTATTTGAGGTTTTAAGGACTAACAGATTGTATGGGAAGTTAGAAAAGTGTGCTTTCATGTGTAAGCATATTACTTTCCTAGGCTATGTTGTATCTAGTGAAGGAGTACAGGTTGATCTAGAGAAAGTGAAGGCTATTTCAACATGGAAAGTGCCGAAAGATGTGCATGAAGTGAGGAGTTTTCATGGTCTTGCCTCATTTTACAGAATTTTTATCAAGAATTTCTCAACAATCACAGCTCCTTTAACCGAATTATTAAAGAAAGGTGCGTTCCATTGGAGTGAAGCTGCTCAAAGAGCCTTTGAAGAAATCAAGGAAAAATTGTGCAATACAACGGTTCTTGCATTGCCAGATTTTGATAAACTGTTTGAGGTTGAATGTGATGCAAGTGGCGTGGGTATTGGTGCTGTTCTTATTCAAGGAAAGAGACCCATTTGTTATTTCAGCGAAAAATTAAGTGGTGCTAAGCTTAATTATTCAAATTATGATCGTGAGTTCTACGCTATTGTTCGGGCTCTAGATCATTGGTCTCATTACCTAAGGCCAAAACCGTTTGTTTTACATTCGGATCATGAAGCCTTGAAATTCATTCATGGACAGCAGAAACTTAATCACCGACATGCTAAATGGGTTGAATTTCTTCAATCTTTTACATTTAGTTCGAGGTACAAAGAAGGGAAAAAGAATGTTGTGGCAGATGCATTATCAAGGAGAAGCTATCTATTAGCTATGGTTCATACGAAGATTCTTGGGTTTGAACACTTGAAAAATCACTATGAAGAAGATGAGGATTTTTCTGGAAAATTCAAGAAACCTACTCAAGACTACACGGTTCAAGATGGGTTTTTGTTCAAAGGCAACAAACTTTGTGTGCCTAAGAATGGTGTGCGTGAACTCTTGGTTCGTGAAATCCATGGGGGAGGAATCGCTGGTCATTTTGGGATACATAAGACATTAGAAATGCTTCAAGAACATTTCTATTGGCCTCATATGATCAAGGACGTAACTCACATTGTAGAAAGGTGTTCTACTTGTCAAAAATCCAAGAGTACTTTTCACAAAGGTCTTTACACTCCATTACCCGTTCCTGATGTTCCATGGGAAGGAGTGAGCATGGATTTTATTGTGGGTCTCCCTAGGACTCAAAGGGGGAAAGATAGTATCATGGTGGTGGTAGACCGTTTTTCTAAAATGGCTCATTTTGTTCCATGCCACAAAACAGATGATGCTTCTAAAGTTGCTGATTTATACTTTAGAGAAATCATTCGTTTACATGGGGTTCCAAGGTCCATTGTTTCGGATAGGGACACTAAGTTCCTTAGTCATATTTGGAGAATTTTGTGGAAATTGGTGGGAACTAATCTCCTATTTAGTACTTCTCATCATCCACAAACGGACGGTCAAACAGAAGTGACTAATAGAACCCTTGGTGCTTTGTTACGAGGTCTAGTGAGTAGAACTCAAAAGGATTGGGATGTTAAGTTATCCCATGCTGAATTTGCGTACAATAGGTCTCCTTCTTCTACAACTGCTCGAAGTCCTTTTGAGGTGGTGTATGGGGTTAATCCTTTGCTGCCCGTTGAGTTAATTCCTTTGCCTAAAGGAGATTTGATACATGGTGAACCTAAGAAGAGGTGGGAAGCATTTCAGAAAACATGCACCAAAGTCAAAGAGAAGATTGAAGCTATGAACAAAGTCTACAAAGACCGTGCAAATAAGAACAGAAAGCAACCTACATTTGCTAAGGGTGACTTGGTTTGGCTACATTTAAGGAAGGAATGTTTTCCTAACCTTAGGAAAAATAAGCTCATGCCTAGATCAGATGGTCCCTTTCAAGTCTTGGAGAAAATTGGGGAAAGTGCTTACAAGATTGATCTACCTGGTGAGTTTGGTGGAGTAAGTGCAACTTTCAATGTGGGAGACTTGAGTCCATATCTAGATGATGAAAGTTTGAGGGCAAACTTTTCCGAAGAGGGGGAGAATGATATGGCAGCAAGCAACCAAGTTCAAGCTACGGTCCATGCCTTGTTCATCCACGAAAAGTCCAAGTCCTTGGGTGATAATTTCGTGGGATTCTCTTCAATTAATCCTTTTGTTTCTTGCCTTAAATGGGAAGAGGGAAAAGGGGACGTAATTTAAAGAAGAGTTCAAGAAGACTTTCAAACAGCCACAAAGAATTTCAAACAGCCAAAATTAACGCCACATTTAAAATGGGGGTTAAGAGCTTGATTTTTGGCGATTTCTGTGGGAGAATAATTATGATTTATTTGCTGTTTATTTTAGTCGTTTAAAGATTTAATTAGGGAGGTTATTTTCTGTCAAACATGCACGTAATAGCTGCTCAAATAATCAGTCATTTTGTGACTTAGTTAAAGCGTGATTCAAGGTTTGAATCATGCTCAGTTTTTAATTCTGGTTTTTAATTACGTAAAAGGAGTTACAAAGCTTTATTGAAGCTTGTTTCTTCTGTTTTAGACGTGTAAGATAGGAAGTTGAAGGGTTCCCTTTCAGATTTGTAAAGCTTCCTATAAATAGGACACTTGCCATTCGTTTGAGGCAAGAGTGAAAGAAAAGAACAGAATCTGATTTTCTTTGTGAATTTCGTGTGTTACTTTGTGTTTCACAAACTTATGCTTTCTTTGCTTAGTGCTAGTTAGTATAAACTTGATAATCTAGCCTTACTTTGTGTTTGGTCCAGTTTATTCCCTAAACACGCAATTTAGACCCGATTCTACTTTGAGTGTTTACCTTGTTTACTTTTGTGACGAACTTGTTTCTACTTCGCCTAATCCACTCCAAAACGGTCCTAATCCACTTACACATCAAACATACCAATATAGCCTAGTTACAAGTGTTCATGCATTGAAAAAGAGCCTTAGAAGCATTTCACTAAGTTTTCAATCGATGTTCGTGACTTTCAAGTGAAAGGGGGCCGGAAACGGTTCTAACTCGCCTATTTTTCCAATTTCTTATAAAAATAACCTAGAAATTGCACTAAAATAAAATATAGCCTAGTTACAAGTGTTCATTCATTGAAAACTAGCCTTAGAAGCATTTCACTAAGTTTTCAATCGATGTTCGTGACTTTCAAGTTAAAGGGGGCCGGAAAGGGTTCTAACTCGCCTATTTTTCAAATTTGTTATCAAAATAACCTCGAACTTCACTAATATACCAATATAGCCTAGTTACAAGTGTTCATGCATTGAAAATGAGCCTTAGAAGCATTTCACCAAGTATTCAATCGATTTTCATGATTTTCAAGGGAAAGGGGGCCGGAAAGGGTTCTACCTCGATTATTTTTCAAATTTCATATCAAAATTACCTATAACTTGCACTAACATACCAATATAACCTAAATACAAGTGTTCATACTGATATGGCAGCAAGCAATCAAGTCTTAACTAAAGTTCATAAAGTTCCAGAAGTTCAAACGACGGTCCATGCCTTGTTCATCCACAAAAAGTCCAAGTCCTTGGGTGATAATTTCGTGGGGTTCTCTTCAATTAATCCTTTTGTTTCTTGCCTTAAATGGGAAGAGAGCAAAGGGGAAGTTATGGCCAGTTAAAGGGGACGGTCAAGAAGAAGTTTTCAAACAGCCAAATTAACGCCACAGCTAAAAAGGGGGGTTAATGCTTGATTCATGGCGATTTCTGTGGGAGAATAATTATGATTTATTTGCTGTTTATTTTAGTCTTTTAAAGCTTTAATTAGGGAGGTTATTTTCTGTCAAATATGCACGTAATAGCTGCTCAAATAATCAGTCATTTAGTGACTTAGTCAAAGCGTGATTCAAGGCTTGAATCATGCTCAGTTTGAATTCAGTTTTAAATTCTGTTTTGAATTTCGTAAAAGGAGTTACAAAGATTTATTGAGGCTTGTTTCTTCTATTTTAAACGTATAAGATAGGAAGCTAAAGGATTTGTAAAGCTTCCTATAATAGGGCACTTGCCAATTCATTTGAGGGGGGTGAAAAGAAGTAGAACAGAATCTGATTTTCTTTGTGAATTTCATGTGTTACTTTGTGTTTCAAAAACTTATACCTTCTTTGCTTAGTGCTAGTTAGTATAAGCTCTATAATCTAGCCTTACTTCGTGTTTGGTCCAGATTATTTCCCCTACACGCAATTTAGACCCGATTCTACTTTGAGTGTTTATCTTGTTTCCTTTTGAGACGAATTTGTTTCTAATTCATCTAATCCACTCCAAAACGATCCTAAACCACAAACACATCAGTAAACACATCAGTTGGTATCAGAGCAAAGGCTTTGGAGTATGGCTTCGAGTTCATCCAACTCAACATCTCACGAAGTGATGAAAGACATTCTTGGAAAACTCCAGGAAATGCATGACGAAATGAAAAAGCATGAAACACGTATGGATGCCATTGCTGACCTATGCCTTAGACAAGGTAGAAAGTTAGAGGAATTAGAACATTCCAATTCCACACCCACCCAAGGGGAATCATAATTTCGTGGTTACCAAGAAGATAGAAGTCTCAAATTAGATCTTCCTGAATTTGATGGATCTAACGATCCAGAAGTTTTTTTTGATTGGGTACGTAGATTGGAGAGTATTTTTGAGTATAAGGAGTATGATGATACTAGGAGTTGTAAAATGGCGATTCTTAAGTTAACAAAACTTGCTGGACTTTGGTATGATAATCTGAAGGCCAAAAGGAGAAGAGAAGGAAAGGGTAAGATTGAGTCATGGGTGAAACTCAGAAAAAAAATGGAGCAACGTTGGATTCCACGTGAGTATGAGCAAGATCAATATGTAAAATTGACTCGCCTAGCTCAAGGGGAACGAAGTGTTGATGATTATGTGCGAGAATTTGAAAAACTCAGTTTGGTATGTGATATGCAAGAGAGAGAGCCACTCAAAATTGCGCGTTTTACCAAAGGGTTGTCAAAACCAATTGCTAATAAGGTGGATCTCCTACCTTATTCCACCTATGAAGAAGTTGTTAAGGCTGCCAGAAAGGTTGAGGCACAACACAAAGAAGATAGGCCAAGACCTACTTCGAGGCCTCCTTACAAAGCTTTTCCTTCCATAGGAAAAGGTGAGGTTGCTGCCAAATCCACTTTTACTCCTAACTCATTTAAAGGAGGAAAAACGGATTTCAAGCAAGAGGCTTCCAAGAGAACGTGTTACAAGTGCCATGAAAAGGGACATATTGCTAGTGAATGTCCAAAACGGAACACACTCACCATTCATGAAGGAGGGTATGATTCCGAGGAAAATGAGGAAGAAGAAGAGGAATATGAGGAATATGGAGCTGAAGAAGACGCCACTCCATTGTGTGGTGTTATGAGGAGGATCCTACATTCTGAACCTCTCAAAGATGTGCAACAAAGAGAGAATCTTTTCCATACCAGATGCAAGGTACGAGACAAGATTTGTGATGTGATTGTAGATGGTGGTTCTTGTACAGATGTGGCCTCTAAGGAACTTGTAAGTAAACTGAAATTACCTACTCGTGAACATGCTAAGCCTTATAAGTTAAATTGGCTAGATAATGACACCGGTTTAAAGGTTAAGAAACGAGCTCTAGTTTCTTTTACAATTGGGAATTTTCATGATGAACGTTGGTGTGATATTCTGCCTATGAGTGCGTGTCATATTTTGCTTGGTAGACCATGGCAGTTTGATAGAAATGCGTTGCATGATGGCGTTTCTAATGTTTATACGGTCACTGCTCATGGGGGAAAGAAAATCAGGTTACTTCCTTTGCCTCCTGATGCGTGCATAAATGTGAACGACGAGCATGTTGAAGAATTACTCCAAGAAAGTCAAGAAAGCATGAATCTATACTTGGAAGCTTCCTCAATAGGTCAAACTTACTATCGGGGGCATCAAGACAAAGCCACGCTTTGTATGGTGGCGTTCTTGGGAGTTCTTGAAGCTTCTTGATAGTTCTTTAAGGTTTCTTTAAAAGCTTTCTTAGATTTTGGTCTACAAGTTTTTACCTTTCACTTGAAAGGGTTTTTCTTGGTTTAGACCTTAGGTTTCTTTATGTTCTTAATTATTTTTGTACGTGTGCGTAGTTAATTAAGTTGGAGAATCGTGTAACGTTACTTGGCGCACAAGGTTAAGTTAGGTTTCCTATTTCAAGAGGGATTCCTACTCAAAATTGAAAGTGGCGGCTGCTTGGAGATCAAGGCAAAGTGGAAGACTTTTACTCAAGCTAGAACTCTAATGTGTTTAGAAAAAGTAGGAGTTTTACTCAAGCTAGAACTCTAATGTGGTTAGAAAAAGTAGGAGTTTTACTCAAGTTAGAACTCTAATATGCTTAGGAAGAGAAGGAGTTTTATTCTAGTTAGAGTTCTAATAGTCTTAGGAAAGGATTGCTATAAATACTCCATGTAATTCACGAATTCATTCATTCAGATTTTGAGCAATACAAAAAACACATTTATTTTGAGTGATATTTTGGTTGGATTACCTAAATATTTCTTTGGCTAACTTGCGAGTTGGTTGCTGTTTTGGGTGTTTTAGTTAAAACATTCATTGGTTTGATTAATTAAGTGGACTCTTAATTAATTAAACTCAGTTCTTGCCTAGTTCTTGGTGATTTATCTGTATAGGACGAAGCTTAGAACATATCCTTGTGATAACTTGGTTTTCGGATCAAGAATCACATCACCTCCAAAGGTTGAACCTATGGTGGAGAAGAGACCTAATTTTCTGGTTTCGAGACGTGAGTTTGAGCGTGAGTATGCTATGGAAGGGGAAGGGTTTTTTCTTGTTGTTAAACCTGTTGATGATAACCTTTCCAATGTTACTAACTCATTACCTTTGAAGAAATTGCTAGAGGAATTTTCTGATGTATTTCCTAGTGATTTGCCACAAGGCCTGCCTCCATTTCGAGGTATTGAACATGCTATTGACTTGATTCCGGGAGCTCAATTTCCTAATAAGCCAGCCTACAGGTGTAGTCCCAATCAGGCCAAGGAATTGCAAAGACAAGTAGAAGAACTCATAGAGAGGGGTTATGTGCGTGAAAGCCTTAGCCCATGTGCTGTTCCTACTCTTTTAGTACCTAAGAAAGAAGAAACTTGGAGAATGTGTATTGATAGTCGTTCTATCAATAATATTACTATCAAATACAGATTTCCTATGCCAAGGCTTCAAGACATGTTTGATGAGTTGAGTGGAGCCAAGATTTTCAGTAAAATTGATTTACGAAGTGGCTATCATCAAATGAGAATTCGTAAAGGTGATGAATGGAAGACAGCTTTTAAGACTAAGCAAGGCTTATACGAATGGCTTGTCATGCCATTTGGTCTTTGCAATGCTCCTAGCTCTTTCATGAGACTCATGAATGAGGTACTGCGTCCTTTTCTCAACAAATTCATTGTTGTATATTTAGATGATATTCTAGTATATAGCAAATCCATAGATGAACATTTGTTACATTTAAAATCTTTATTTGAGGTTTTAAGGACTAACAGATTGTATGGGAAGTTAGAAAAATGTGCTTTCATGTGTAAGCATATTACTTTCCTAGGATATGTTGTATCTAGTGAAGGAGTACAGGTTGATCCAGAAAAGGTGAAGGCTATTTCAACTTGGAAAGTGCCGAAAGATGTGCATGAAGTGAGGAGCTTTCATGGTCTTGCTTCATTTTACAGAATCTTTATCAAGAATTTCTCAACAATCACAGCTCCTTTGACCGAATTATTGAAGAATGGTGCGTTCATTTGGAGTGAATCTGCTCAAAAAGCCTTTGAAGAGATCAAGGAGAAATTGTGCAATACAACGGTTCTTGCATTGCCAGATTTTGATAAACTGTTTGAGGTTGAATGTGATGCAAGTGGCGTGGGTATTGGTGCTGTTCTTATTCAAGGAAAGAGACCCATTTGTTATTTCAGCGAAAAATTAAGTGGTGCTAAGCTTAATTATTCGAATTATGATCGTGAGTTCTATGCTATTGTTCGGGCTCTAGATCATTGGTCTCATTACCTAAGGCCAAAACCGTTTGTTTTACATTCGGATTATGAAGCCTTGAAATTCATTCATGGACAGCAAAAGCTTAATCACTGACATGCTAAATGGGTTGAATTTCTTCAATCTTTTACATTCAGTTCGAGGTACAAAGATGATGTGATTCTTGATCCGAAAACCAAGTTATCACAAGGATATGTTCTAAGCTTCGTCCTATACAGATAAATCACCAAGAACAAGGCAAGAACTGAGTTTAATTAATTAAGAATCCACTTAATTAATCAAACCAATGAATGTTTTAACTAAAACACCCAAAACAGCAACCAACTCGCAAGTTAGCCAAAGAAATATTTAGGCAATCCAACCAAAATATCACTCGAAAATAAATGTGTTTTTTATTGCTCAAATCGTGAATGAATGAATGAATTCGTGAATTACATGGAGTATTTATAGCAATCCTTTCCTAAGACTATTAGAACTCTAACTAGAATAAAACTCCTTCTCTTCCTAAGCATATTAGAGTTCTAACTTGAGTAAAACTCCTACTTTTTCTAAACACATTAGAGTTCTAGCTTGAGTAAAATTCTTCCACTTTGCCTTGATCTCCAAGCAGCCGCCACTTTCAATTTTGAGTAGGAATCCCTCATGAAATAGGAAACCTAACTTAACCTTGTGCGCCAAGTAACGTTACACGGTTCTCCAACTTAATTAACTACGCACACGTACAAAAATAATTAAGAACATAAAGAAACCTAAGGTCTAAACCAAGAAAAACCCTTTCAAGTGAAAGGTAAAAACTTGTAGACCAAAATCTAAGAAAGCTTTTAAAGAAACCTTAAAGAACTATCAAGAAGCTTCAAGAACTCCCAAGAACGCCACCATACAAAGCGTGGCTTTGTCTTGATGCCCCCGATAGTAAGTTTGACCTATTGAAGAAGCTTCCAAGTATAGATTCATGCTTTCTTGACTTTCTTGGAATAATTCTTCAACATGCTCGTCATTCACATTGATGCACGCATCATCCTCCCCTTCTTCAAAAGAATTTGCCCTCAAATCTTCAATAGCATCATCTGGCAAATACTTCACCAAATCTCCAACATTAAATGTTGCGCTTACACCATATTCTCCCGGCAATTCAAGCTTATATGCATTCTCATTGATCTTCTCAATAATCTTGAACGGCCCCTCACTTCTTGGCATCAATTTATTCTTTCGTTTGCTAGAAAATCTTTCTTTTCTCAAGTGTAGCCACACCAAGTCGCCAACTTCAAAACTTTGTGGCTTTTTGTGTTTGTTAACTCGTGCTTTGTAGAGTTCATTGACACGTTCAATCCTAGCTCTAACTTGTGCGTGTAGCTTCATCATGTAATTGATTTTAGCCTCGGCATCTTTATGAATTAATTCCCCTTTTGGAATTTCAATCAAATCAATGGGCATTCTTGGATTGACACCATAAACAACTTCAAATGGCGTGTGTTTTGTGGCATAAGTAGGTGATCTATTATAAGCAAACTCGGCATGAGCAAGCTTAATATCCCAATCTTTTTGTGTTTTGCTCACTAGTCCACGTAAAAGCACACCAAGAGTTCGATTTGTTACCTCCGTTTGTCCGTCCGTTTGCGGGTGATATGATGTACTAAATAACAGCTTCGTTCCCACCAACTTCCATAGTGATTTCCAAAAGAAACTCATGAACTTTGTATCACGATCACTCACAATACTGTTCGGCAACCCATGTAGTCTCACCACTTCCTTGAAATACAATTCCGCCACTTTCATAGCATCGTCCACTTTGTGACAAGGTATGAAATGAGCCATCTTGGAAAATCGATCCACTACAACCATGATTGAGTCCTTTCCTCTTTGAGTCCTTGGCAAACCAACTACAAAATCCATAGACACGTCTTCCCAAGGTGAATCTGGCACGGGCAAGGGCGTATATAAGCCTTGATGAAACGTAGCCTTGGCTTTTTGACATGTTGCACACCTAGAAACTATTGATTATACATCCGCTAGCATTCTAGGCCAATAAAAATGCTCTTGCAGCATAGTTAATGTTTTCGTTATGCCAAAATGTCCCGCTATCCCTCCTCCATGCACTTCTCTTACTATTAATTCTCTAATAGAACACTTAGGCACGCACAAACGATTCCCCTTGAAAAGAAAACCGTCTTGTAAAACATAGGAACCTACGGCCCCCTTGGAACACTCCTCTAGGATTGTAGAGAAATCCACGTCCCCCTTATAGTACTCCTTGATTAACTCGAAACCAAGTAGTTTACAATTCAATACTCCAAGCAACGTGTGTCTTCTAGATAGTGCATCGGCCACTACATTTGCTTTCCCCTCTTTATACTTTGAAGAAAAATTGAAAGCTTGTAGAAACTCTACCCATTTAGCATGTCTAGGGTTCAATTTTTGTTGACCATGAATGTACTTCAAAGCTTCGTGATCACTATGCAACACAAAGTGATTTGGGCGCAAATAGTGACTCCAATGGTCCAATGCTCGCACAATAGCATAGAACTCCTTGTCATAGGTAGAATAGTTCAATCTAGCACCGTTTAATTTCTCACTAAAATAGGCAATAGGGCGCTTCTTTTGAACCAAAATGGCACCAATCCCCACACCACTAGCGTCGGTCTCTACCTCAAATGGTTGTGAAAAATCCGGCAATGCAAGTACGGGTGCTTCACATAGCTTCCTTTTGACCAAATCAAATGCACGTTGGGCTTCCTCGGTCCACTCGAATTTTCCCTTGTCTTTCTTCAAGCATTCAGTCATAGGTGCAACTATCGTGGAAAAATTCTTCACAAATCTTCTATAAAATGACGCTAGACCATGAAACGATCTAACTTCACTCACATTGGTAGGTACGGGCCAAGTCTTGATAGCTTCAACCTTGGATTGATCCACGGACACAGCATCTTTGGATACTACATACCCTAGAAACGTCACGCTAGGAACAAGAAAATAACATTTTTCCAATTTTGCGTACAACTTCTTCTCCCTAAGAACCTCAAAAACGCTTCTCAAATGCATTAGATGATCATTGAAATTTTCAGAATAAATTAATATGTCATCCAAGTAAACAACTACGAACCTTCCAAGAAATGGTTTCAACACCTCGTTCATCAATCTCATAAATGTACTAGGCGCATTGGTTAGACCAAAAGGCATGACTAACCACTCGTACAACCCCACTTTAGTCTTGAAAGCCGTCTTCCATTCATCTCCTTCCCTCATGCGTATTTGATGATAGCCACTCATAAGATCAATCTTGGAAAATAGCTTTGAACCATGCAATTCGTCTAACAAATCATCAAGTCTAGGTATAGGAAATCTATACTTGATGGTTATGTTGTTCACACTCCTACTATCAATGCACATACGCCAACTCCCATCTTTTTTTGGAACTAGCAATGCAGGCACGGCACATGGGCTCATACTCTCTTTCACGTAGCCTCTTTGCATCAATTCCTCTATTTGACGTTGCATTTCCTTTGTTTCTTCCGGATTTCTTCTATATGCTGCCTTGTTAGGTAGTGGAGCTCCCGGAATAAGATCAATTTGATGTTCAATACCACGAATTGGTGGTAATCCCGGTGGTAATTCACTAGGAAAAACATCACAATACTCTTGCAATACCGCTTCTAATTCCACGGGCCTCTTTTCTTGTTTACTTTCATTCACGTGCACATTGTTAGCCACCATGATATATACTATATTGTTATTGTTGATCTCTTTCTCCAACTCCTTTTCCCCAATTAAATATGCACCTTTCGAACTAGGGTTAATTCTATGATCAACAAGTGGTTTCAATGCATATGATTTTTCCCCCTTTCCTTTTCGAATTATATACACATTTGTCCTACCATTAAACTTGACAAATCTATCATATTGCCATGGTCTACCCAATAAGATATGACAAGCATCCATGGGGCATACATCACATAAAACTTTATCATGATATTTGCCAATTGAAAAGGTGATTAGGGCTCGCTTCGTTACCTTTACGTCACTAGCATCATTGAGCCAATGTAGCTTGTAAGGTTTTGGGTGATCGGTTGTAGGCCACTCTAATTTGTTGATCAAAGTTGTAGACACCACATTTGTGCAACTTCCCGAGTCTATTATTACGTCACACAATCGATCTTCCACCTTGCACCTTGTTAAAAAGATTTTCTCTCTTTGATTTTCTTCAACGGGCATAGGTTTAGAGTGAAGAGCTCTCCTTAGAACCAAGCTCTTTCCTTGCGTTTCACCATCAACCTCTTCGGCACTACCCTCCTCTTCTTCAAAATCACGTTCTTGCTCGACCACCATCTCCATGTCACTACTTCCCTCGCACCTAGCTTTCTCTTCTTCCCATTCTTAAGCCGTCATAGTGCGTTTTGAGTAGCAATTGCTTGCTATATGGCCAACACTCCCACATTTGAAACATTTTCTATCTTCGGTCACCTTCTTGCTAGCTTCGTTTCTGGGTTTGTTATCTTTAGCATACGAATTAGAAGAAGTCCTATCAAAGGTAGGCTTGTCACTAGCCTTTGTGAACGTGCGTGTGAACGGCTTCACACTTGAGGTCTTCTTGGCCTTGAATTGTCTTTCAACCTTAATGGCCGCCTTGCATACTTCTTCAAATGAATAGTATTCGTGCAATTCAATCTTCTCTTGAACATTTTCGTTCAAACCTGCAATAAAACGTGCTATTTTGTGCTCTAGAATTTCTTCTAAATCACACAATAAACATAGTTTCTCAAATTCACACAAATAAGCCTCCACGGATTGATTTCCTTGCTTAAAAGTTTGCATCCTTAGATACACTTCTTGCACGTACTCATGGGGCACAAATTGACGCTTCATATATTTCTTTAATTGTGTCCAAGTAGTGATCTTGGATCGTCCCTCCTTGCGTCTCTTTTTCTTGAGATTATCATACCATAAACTCGCATAACCCGTGAGTTTTAATTCAGCAATTTTGCACCTCTTTCGTTCATCATACTCCTTGTAATCAAAGAGTGTTTCCGCTCTTCTAACCCACTCAAAATATTTTTCGGGGTCTAGCATACTCCCATTGAATTCCGGAAAATCTAACCTTATATTTCGGTCATCATCTTTGGCCTTGTTCTTCCGTCTATGCCTTCTAGGTTCATCACTTGAAGATGAATCTTTATGGCGTGATCTACTTGCTTTTCTCCTTTCATATTCGTCTTCACTTGAACTAGAACTTGCAACTGATTTGTTCTTCCTTGAAGATGAAGTTTTGTCACGTTCGTCAAGCCTAGCCAATACTTCTTGCAATTGTTGTGACAATCGCTCTATTTGACGATCCCTTCTCAAGTTATGCGCTTGATCAAGGTTCAAACCCCTTGGAATCCCTGGGATTTCTTCGTCACTCATTGCTCCTACACAAACCAGGTTAGTTTATGCAAAATCTTGATTAAAAGATTGAATCTTGATTGATTCTTGAAGCAAATAAAAACCGTTCTCCAAATTGCAACTCCGTGTAACAATCTCAAAAGTTTGAGGTTGCATAGACTTCATTACGCGTCCGATTGACACGAAATTTTGACTCAATGTTGATCTACGTTTTCTGAATCTTCCCACAAAATTTCAGCCAAAAATTCCAAGCGAAACGTCACCAACAGCTCTGATACCACGATGATGTGATTCTTGATCCGAAAACCAAGTTATCACAAGGATATGTTCTAAGCTTCGTCCTATACAGATAAATCACCAAGAACAAGGCAAGAACTGAGTTTAATTAATTAAGAATCCACTTAATTAATCAAACCAATGAATGTTTTAACTAAAACACCCAAAACAGCAACCAACTCGCAAGTTAGCCAAAGAAATATTTAGGCAATCCAACCAAAATATCACTCGAAAATAAATGTGTTTTTTATTGCTCAAATCGTGAATGAATGAATGAATTCGTGAATTACATGGAGTATTTATAGCAATCCTTTCCTAAGACTATTAGAACTCTAACTAGAATAAAACTCCTTCTCTTCCTAAGCATATTAGAGTTCTAACTTGAGTAAAACTCCTACTTTTTCTAAACACATTAGAGTTCTAGCTTGAGTAAAACTCTTCCACTTTGCCTTGATCTCCAAGCAGCCGCCACTTTCAATTTTGAGTAGGAATCCCTCTTGAAATAGGAAACCTAACTTAACCTTGTGCGCCAAGTAACGTTACACGGTTCTCCAACTTAATTAACTACGCACACGTACAAAAATAATTAAGAACATAAAGAAACCTAAGGTCTAAACCAAGAAAAACCCTTTCAAGTGAAAGGTAAAAACTTGTAGACCAAAATCTAAGAAAGCTTTTAAAGAAACCTTAAAGAACTATCAAGAAGCTTCAAGAACTCCCAAGAACGCCACCATACAAAGCGTAACTTTGTCTTGATGCCCCCGATAGTAAGTTTGACCTATTGAAGAAGCTTCCAAGTATAGATTCATGCTTTCTTGACTTTCTTGGAATAATTCTTCAACATGCTCGTCGTTCACATTGATGCACGCATCAAAAGAAGGGAAGAAGAATGTTGTAGCTGATGCATTATCAAGGAGAAGCTATCTATTAGCTATGGTTCATACGAAGGTTCTTGGGTTTGAACACTTGAAAAATCACTATGAAGAAGATGAGGATTTTTCTGGAAAATTCAAGAAACCTACTCAAGACTACACAGTTCAAGATGGGTTCTTATTCAAAGGCAACAAACTTTGTGTGCCTAAGAATGGTGTGCGTGAACTCTTGGTTCGTGAAATCCATGGGGGAGGAATTCCTGGTCATTTTGGAATACATAAGACATTAGAAATGCTTCAAGAACATTTCTATTGGCCTCATATGATCAAAGACGTAACTCACATTGTGGAAAGGTGTTCTACTTGTCAAAAATCCAAGAGTACTTTTCATAAGGGTCTTTACACTCCATTACCCGTTCCTGATGTTCCATGGGAAGGAGTAAGCATGGATTTTATTGTGGGTCTCCCTAGGACTCAAAGGGGGAAGGATAGTATCATGGTGGTGGTGGACCGTTTTTCTAAAATGGCGCATTTTATTCCATGTCACAAAACAGATGATGCTTCTAAAGTTGCTGATTTATACTTTAGAGAAATCATTCATTTACATGGGGTTCCAAGGACCATTGTTTCGGATAGGGATACTAAATTCCTTAGTCATTTTTGGAGAATCTTGTGGAAATTGGTGGGGACTAAGCTCCTATTTAGTACTTCTCATCATCCACAAACGGATGGTCAAACAGAAGTGACTAATAGAACCCTTGGTGCTTTGTTACGAGGTCTAGTGAGTAGAACTCAAAAGGATTGGGATGTTAAGTTAGCCCATGCTGAATTCGCTTACAATAGGTCTCCTTCTTCTACCACTGCTCGTAGTCCTTTTGAAGTGGTGTATGGGGTTAATCCTTTGCTGCCCATTGAGTTAATTCCCTTGCCTAAAGGAGATTTGATACATAGAGAACCTAAGAAGAGGTGGGAAGCATTTCAGAAAACATGCACCAAAGTCAAAAAGAAGATTGAAGCTATGAACAAAGTCTACAAAGACCGTGCAAATAAGAACCGTAAACAACCTACATTTGCTAAAGGTGACTTGGTTTGGCTACATTTAAGGAAGGAACGTTTTCCTAACCTTAGGAAAAATAAGCTCATGCCTAGATCAGATGGTCCCTTTCAAGTCTTGGAGAAAATTGGGGAAAGTGCTTACAAGATTGATCTACCTGGTGAGTTTGGTGGCGTAAGTGCAACGTTCAATGTGGGAGACTTGAGCCCATATCTAGATGATGAAAGTTTGAGGGCAAACTTTTCCGAAGAGGGGGAGAATGATATGGCAGCAAGCAATCAAGTCTTAACTAAAGTTCATAAAGTTCCAGAAGTTCAAACGACGGTCCATGCCTTGTTCATCCACAAAAAGTCCAAGTCCTTGGGTGATAATTTCGTGGGGTTCTCTTCAATTAATCCTTTTGTTTCTTGCCTTAAATGGGAAGAGAGCAAAGGGGAAGTTATGGCCAGTTAAAGGGGACGGTCAAGAAGAAGTTTTCAAACAGCCAAATTAACGCCACAGCTAAAAAGGGGGGGTTAATGCTTGATTCATGGCGATTTCTGTGGGAGAATAATTATGATTTATTTGCTGTTTATTTTAGTCGTTTAAAGCTTTAATTAGGGAGGTTATTTTCTGTCAAATATGCACGTAATAGCTGCTCAAATAATCAGTCATTTAGTGACTTAGTCAAAGCGTGATTCAAGGCTTGAATCATGCTCAGTTTGAATTCAGTTTTAAATTCTGTTTTGAATTTCGTAAAAGGAGTTACAAAGCTTTATTGAGGCTTGTTTATTCTGTTTTAAACGTATAAGATAGGAAGCTAAAGGATTAGTACAGCTTCCTATAAATAGGGCACTTGCCAATTCATTTGAGGGGGGTGAAAAGAAGTAGAACAGAATCTGATTTTCTTTGTGAATTTCATGTGTTACTTTGTGTTTCACAAACTTATACCTTCTTTGCTTAGTGCTAGTTAGTATAAGCTCTATAATCTAGCCTTACTTCGTGTTTGGTCCAGATTATTTCCCCTACACGCAATTTAGACCCGATTCTACTTTGAGTGTTTATCTTGTTTCCTTTTGAGACGAATTTGTTTCTAATTCATCTAATCCACTCCAAAACGATCCTAAACCACAAACACATCAGTAAACACATCACATACATTTAAAATTACCCTTAGAAGCATTTCACTAAGTTCTAAATCGATGTTCGTGATTTTAAATGGAAATTGGGCCGGAAAGGGTTCTAACTCGCCTATTTTTCAAATTTCTTATCAAAATAACCTAGAACATGCACTAACATACCAATATAGCCTAGTCCTAAGTGTTCATGCATTGAAAACGAGCCTTAGAAGCATTTCACTAGGTTTTCAATCGATGTTCGTGACTTTCAAGTGAAAGGGGGCCGGAAACGGTTCTAACTCGCCTATTTTTGCAATTTCTTATAAAAATGACCTAGAAATTGCACTAAAATACCAATATAGCCTAGTTACAAGTGTTCGTGCATTGAAAACGAGCCTTAGAAGCATTTCACTAAGTTTTCAATCAATGTTCGTGACTTTCAAATGAAAGCGGCCGGAAAGGGTTCTACCTCGCCTATTTTTCAAATTTCTTATCAAAAAAAACCTAGAACTTGCACTAACATACCAATATAGCCTAGTTACAAGTGTTCATGCATTGAAAACGAGCCTTAGAAGCATTTCACTAAGTTCTAAATCGATGTTCGTGATTTTCAAGGGAAAGGGGGCTTGAAAGGGTTCTAACTCGCCTATTTTAAAAAATTCTTATCAAAATAACCTAGAACTTGCACTAACATACCAATATAGCCTAGTTACAAGTGTGCATGCATTGAAAATAAGCCTAGGAAGCATTTCACTAAGTTCTAAATCGATGTTCGTGATTTTCAAGGGAAAGAGGGCTGGAAAGGGTTCTAACTCGCCTATTTTTTTAATTTTCTTATCAAAATAACCTAGAACTTACACTAACATACCAATATAGCCTAGTTCCAAGTGTTCATGTATTGAAAATGAGCCTTGGAAGCATTTCATTAAGTTTTAATTCGATCTTCGTGACTTTCAAGTGAAAGGGGGCGGAAAGGGTTCTTACCTTGCCTATTTTTCCAATTTCTTATCAAAAAAACCTAGAACTTGCACTAACATACCAATATAGCCTAGTTACAAGTGTTTATGCATTGAAAACGAGCCTTGGAAGCATTTCACTAAGTTCTAAATTGATGTTCGTGATTATCAAGGGAAAAGGGGCAGGAAAGGGTTCTAGCACGCCTATTTTTTAAATTTCTTATCAAAATAACCTAGAACTTGCACTAACATACCAATATAGCCTAGTTTTAAGTGTTCATGCATTGAAAACGAGCCTTAGAGGCATTTCACTAAGTTTTCAATCGATATTCGTGATTTTCAAGGGAAAGGGGGCCGGAAAGGGTTCTACCTCGCCTATTTTTGAAATTTCTTATCAAAATAACCTAGAACTTGCACTAACATACCAATATAGCCTAGTTACAAGTGTTCACGCATTGAAAACGAGCCTTAGAAGCATTTCACTAAGTTCTAAATCGATGTTCGTGATTTTCAAGGGAAAGGGGGCCGGAAAGGGTTCTATCCACCTTTTTTTCAAATTTCTTATCAAAATAACCTAAAAAATGCACTAACATACCAATATAGCCTAGTTACAAGTGTTCATGCATTGAAAAAGAGCCTTAGAAGCATTTCACCAAGTTTTCATTCGATGTTCGTGACTTTCAAGTGGAAGGGGGCCGGAAAGTGTTCTAACTCGCCTATTTTTCAAATTTCTTATCAAAATAACCTAGAACTTGCACTAACATACCAATATAGCCTAGTTACAAGTCTTCATGCATTGAAAAAGAGCCTTAGAAGCATTTCACTAAGTTTTCAATCGATGTTCGTGACTTTCAAGTGAAAGGGGCCGGAAAGGGTTCTAATCGCCTATTTTTCAATTTTCTTATCAAAATAACCTAAAACTTGCACTAACATACCAATATAGCCTAGTCCCAAGTGTTCATGCATTGAAAACGAGCCTTTGAAGCATTTCACTAAGTTTTCAATCGATGTTCGTGACTTTCATGTGAAAGGGGGCCGGAAAGGGCTCTAACTCGCCTATTTTTCAAATTTCTTATCAAAATAACCTAGAACTTGCACTAACATACCAATATAGCCTAGTTACAAGTGTGCATACATTGAAAACGAGCCTTAGAAACATTTCACTAAGTTCTATATCGATGTCCGTGACTTTCAAGTGAAAGAGGGCCGGAAAGGGTTCTAACTCGCCTATTTTTCAATTTTCTTATCAAAATAACCTAGAACTTGCACTAACATACCAATATAGCCTAGTCCCAAGTGTTCATGCATTGAAAACGAGCCTTTGAAGCATTTCACTAAGTTTTTGAATCGATGTTCGTGACTTTCATGTGAAAGGGGGCCGGAAAGGGTTCTAACTCGCCTATTTTTCAAATTTCTTATCAAAATAACCTAGAACTTGCACTAACATACGAATATTGCCTAGTCCCAAGTGCTCATGCATTGAAAACGACCCTTAGAAGATTTCACTAAGTTTTTCAGTCGATATTCGTGACATTCAAGTGAAAGGGGCCAGGAAAGGGTTCTAACTCGCCTATTTTTCAAATTTCATATCAAAATAACCTACAACTTACACTAACATACCAATATAGTCTAGTTACAAGGGTTTATGCATTAAAAACGATCCTTAGAAGCATTTCACTAAGTTTTCAATCGATGTTCGTGACTTTCAAGTGAAAGGGGGCCAGAAAGGCTTCTACCTCGCCTATTTTTCTAATTTCTTATCAAAATAACCTAGAACCTGCACTAACATACCAATATAGACTAGTCCCAAGTGTTCATGCATTGAAAACGAGACTTAGAAGCATTTCACTAAGTTCTAAATCGATGTTCGTGACTTTCAACTCAAAGGGGGCCAGAAAGGGTTCTAACTCGCCTATTTTTCAATTTTCTTATCAAAATAACCTAGAACTTGCACTAACATACCAATATAGCCTAGTCCCAAGTGTTCATGCATTGAAAACGAGCCTTTGAAGCATTTCACTAAGTTTTCAATCAATGTTCGTGACTTTCATGTGAAAGGGGGCCGGAAAGGGCTCTAACTCGCCTATTTTTCAAAATTCTTATCAAAATAGCCTAGAACTTGCACTAACATACCAATATAGCCTAGTTACAAGTGTGCATGCATTGAAAATGAGCCTTAGAAGCATTTCACTAAGTTCTAAATCGATGTTCGTGACTTTCAAGTGAAAGGGGGCCGGAAAGGGTTCTAACTCGCCTATTTTTCAATTTTCCTATAAAAATAACCTAGAACTTGTACTAACATACGAATATAGCCTAGTCCCAAGTGTTCATGCATTGAAAACGAGCCTTAGAAGCATTTCACTAAGTTTTCAATCGATGTTCGTGACTTTCAAGTGAAAGGGGGCCAGAAAGGCTTCTACCTCGCCTATTTTTCTAATTTCTTATCAAAATAACCAAGAACCTGCACTAACATACCAATATAGACTAGTCCCAAGTGTTCATGCATTGAAAACGAGACTTAGAAGCATTTCACTAAGTTCTAAATCGATGTTCGTGATTTTCAACTCAAAGGGGGCCAGAAAAGGTTCTACCTCGCCTATTTTTGAAATTTCTTATCAAAATAACCTAGAACTTGCACTAACATACCAATATAGCCTAGTTCCAAGTGTTCATGCATTGGAAAGGAGCCTTAGAAGAATTTCACTAAGTTTTCAATCGATGTTCGTGACTTTCAAGTGAAAGGGGGCCAGAAAGGGTTCTAACTCGTCTATTTTTCAATTTCCTTATCAAAATAACCTAAAACTTGCACTAACATACCAATATAGCCTAGTCCCAAGTGTTCATGCATTGAAAATGAGCCTTTGAAGCATTTCGCTAAGTTTTCAATCAATGTTCGTGACTTTCATGTGAAAGGGGGCCGGAAAGGGCTCTAACTCGCCTATTTTTCAAATTTCTTATCAAAATAACCTAGAACTTGCACTAACATACCAATATAGCCTAGTTACAAGTGTGCATGCATTGAAAACGAGCCTTAGAAACATTTCACTAAGTTCTATATCGATGTCCGTGACTTTCAAGTGAAAGGGGGCCGGAAAGGGTTCTAACTCGCCTATTTTTCAATTTTCTTATCAAAATAACCTAGAACTTGCACTAACATACCAATATAACCTAGTCCCAAGTGTTCATGCATTGAAAACGAGCCTTTGAAGCATTTCACTAAGTTTTTTAATCGATGTTCGTGACTTTCATGTGAAAGGGGGCCGGAAAGGGTTCTAACTCGCCTATTTTTAAAATTTCTTATCGAAATAAACTTGAACTTGCACAAACATACCAATATAACCTAGTTCCAAGTGTTCACGCATTGAAAACGAGCCTTAGAAGCATTTCACTAAGTTCTAAATCGATGTTCGTGATTTTCAAGGGAAAGGGGGCCGGAAAGGGTTCTATCCACCTTTTTTTCAAATTTCTTATCAAAATAACCTAAAAAATGCACTAACATACCAATATAGCCTAGTTACAAGTGTTCATGCATTGAAAAAGAGCCTTAGAAGCATTTCACCAAGTTTTCATTCGATGTTCGTGACTTTCAAGTGGAAGGGGGCCGGAAAGTGTTCTAACTCGCCTATTTTTCAAATTTCTTATCAAAATAACCTAGAACTTGCACTAACATACCAATATAGCCTAGTTACAAGTCTTCATGCATTGAAAAAGAGCCTTAGAAGCATTTCACTAAGTTTTCAATCGATGTTCGTGACTTTCAAGTGAAAGGGGCCGGAAAGGGTTCTAATCGCCTATTTTTCAATTTTCTTATCAAAATAACCTAAAACTTGCACTAACATACCAATATAGCCTAGTCCCAAGTGTTCATGCATTGAAAACGAGCCTTTGAAGCATTTCACTAAGTTTTCAATCGATGTTCGTGACTTTCATGTGAAAGGGGGCCGGAAAGGGCTCTAACTCGCCTATTTTTCAAATTTCTTATCAAAATAACCTAGAACTTGCACTAACATATGAATATTGCCTAGTCCCAAGTGCTCATGCATTGAAAACGACCCTTAGAAGATTTCACTAAGTTTTTCAGTCGATATTCGTGACATTCAAGTGAAAGGGGGCAGGGAAGGGTTCTAACTCGCCTATTTTTCAAATTTCTTATCAAAATAACCTAGAACTTACACTAACATACCAATATAGCCTAGTTACAAGGGTTCATGCATTAAAAACGATCCTTAGAAGCATTTCACTAAGTTTTCAATCGATGTTCGTGACTTTCAAGTGAAAGGGGGCCAGAAAGGCTTCTACCTCGCCTATTTTTCTAATTTCTTATCAAAATAACCTAGAACCTGCACTAACATACCAATATAGACTAGTCCCAAGTGTTCATGCATTGAAAACGAGCCTTTGAAGCATTTCACTAAGTTTTCAATCAATGTTCGTGACTTTCATGTGAAAGGGGGCCGCAAAGGCCTCTAACTCGCCTATTTTTCAAATTTCTTATCAAAATAGCCTAGAACTTGCACTAACATACCATTATAGCCTAGTTACAAGTGTGCATGCATTGAAAACGAGCCTTAGAAGCATTTCACTAAGTTCTCATTCGATGTTTGTGACTTTCAAGTGAAAGGGGGCCAGAAAGGTTTCTACCTCGCCTATTTTTCGAATTTCTTATCAAAATAACCAAGAACCTGCACTAACATACCAATATAGACTAGTCCCAAGTGTTCATGCATTGAAAATGAGACTTAGAAGCATTTCACTAAGTTCTAAATCGATGTTCGTGACTTTCAACTCAAAGGGGGCCAGAAAGGGTTCTACCTCGCCTATTTTTGAAATTTCTTATCAAAATAACCTAGAACTTGCACTAACATACCAATATAGCCTAGTTCCAAGTGTTCGTGCATTGGAAACGAGCCTTAGAAGCATTTCACTAAGTTTTCAATCGATGTTTGTGACTTTCAAGTGAAAGGGGGCCAGAAAGGGTTCTAACTCGCCTATTTTTCAATTTTCTTATCAAAATAACTGATGTGTAAGCAAGGTGAGAAACTTGATTACAAATGATCGGGAATGTGTGTTAAGAAAGTTTAGGGGAACTCTCACCCTTAACTTGAGGATATAACAGTGAGGAACACTCACTCACGTGTTTGGGCGTAGTAGTGATTAGGGAACTCTCACCTATTCGACAACTACAAGTTTAAGTTTTAGGAACTCTCACTAAAACACAAACTCTTCAAATTGAGGGAACTCTCAAATTTGGAAAATAAACTTGACTAGCACAAGCCAAATTCGGATTATACACTCGTGTGTTTTGGGCAAAATTTTGGAATGGCTTTTATTGAACATTAGCACGCTATTTATAGCTTTTCGTACATCATACTTAGCTAAAACAAACAATAAAACAGAAAGCTGAAAATAAGGGTAGATTAAGTGGCTCATAACCGTCCAACATAATCCCCATTACAACTAATTATTCCTCTAACTAATAGAGCTTAAAACAAGGGAAGAATAGCTTAAAATAAGGGAGGAAACGTTCAGCAAATTGACTCCAACTGCTGTTCAAATTCTTCCTTTAAAATAGCCTTGAAATGCGCCAAAACGTTCAGCAAATTGACTTCAAATTGCTGTTCAAATTCGTCCTCCAAAGTAGCCTTGAAATGCGCCTTTTAAGTCTTCATTCAAGCTCCTTTATTTCGAAATTAAACCAGCTTGAAATTCTCCTTAAAGTCTGCATTAAATCAACCTATATTCCCCTATTATTGAGGTAATTAGTTACGCTCAATACGGTGCAACCATTTGAGGACTTATATGGGCCGTGCACGCCAAAATCCGTATGAGTAGTATTGAGGAGAGACTTAGCCAAAATCAACTCCCTAACGTTCGACTCTTGGACTGGAATATTCGCACCTTGACCACTTTGGTCATCCTCCCCTTCTTCAAAGGGAATTGCCCTCAATTCTTCATCATTATAGTACGGTGCTAGATCCCCCACATTGAATGTGCTTGAGACGCCGTACTTTCTTCCCAAATCTACCTTGTAGGCATTGTCATTGATCTTTTTCACTATCTCAAATGGACCCTCGGCTCGTGGCATGAGCTTGTTCTTCCTTTGATTGGGAAATCTCTCCTTCCTCATGTAGATCCATACTAAGTCACCAACTTCAAAACGTTTCATATTTTTGACTCTCTTGTTGGCTTGCTTCTTATAGATTTCATTAGCCTTCTCGATGTTCTTCCTCACTTCTTTGTGGATTTTCACCATGAACTCGGCTTGTTCCTTGGCACCTCCATGCACGAACTTGTCTTTAGGCAAAGCTATGAGATCAATTGGAACATAGGGATTAGAACCATAGACTACTTCAAAAGGAGAATACTTTGTAGTAGCGCTAGGAGTTCTATTGTAAGCAAACTCGGCATGAGCGAGTTTGACATCCCAATCTTTGGTGCTCTTACTAACCAAGGTCCTAAGCAAAGAACCTAGTACCCTATTCACCACCTCGGTTTGGCCATCGGTTTGGGGGTGATGTGAGGTAGAAAACAGCAACTTGGTTCCCATAAGACGCCACAAAGACTTCCAAAAATGACTTTGGAACTTTGTATCTCGATCTGAAACAATGGTGCGTGGGACTCCATGGAAACGAACAATCCCATCAAAATATAATTTCGCCACCTTTATAGCATCCTCGGTTTTATGACAAGGGATAAAGTGAGCCATCTTTGAAAAACGATCAACTACCACCATGATTGAGTCCTTACCTCTTTGAGTTCTAGGTAAAGCCACAATGAAATCCATGCTTATGTCTTCCCAAGGTCTCTCCGGAATTGGCAATGGCTTGTAAAGACCTTTGTGAAACACCATTTTTGCCCTTTGACAAGTAGAGCAACGCGCTACAACATGGTGAACAGTAGATAGCATGTTAGGCCAATAAAAGTGAGCTTGAAGAAGCTCCATAGTCTTTTGAACTCCGAAATGGCCTGCTAGACCTCCTCCATGCGCTTCATGAATCAACAAGCTTCGAATTGGACATTTAGGAATGCATAACCTATTTCCCTTAAAAAGAAAATCATTTTGTAAGGAAAATAAATCATAACTTCCCTTCACGCATTTCTCCAAAATGACCTTGAAATCATCATCTTCCTTGTAGTATTCTTTGATTAATTCGAACCCAAGGACTTTCGCCTCGACGACTCCAAGTAAAGTATGCCTTCGAGATAAGGCATCCGCAACAACATTCGCCTTTCCACTTTTGTATTTTGATGAAAAGTTAAATGTTTGCAAGAATTCCACCCACTTTGCATGCCTCAAATTCAACTTCTTTTGGCCATGGATGAACCTCAAAGATTCATGGTCAGAATGAAGTATGAATGGTTGTGGTCTCAAGTAATGCGACCAATGATCCAAAGCTCGCACCATTGCATAGAACTCCTTGTCATAGGTGGAATAATTCAGCTTGCCTTGGCTCAATTTCTCACTAAAGTAGGCAATAGGACGCCCTTCTTGAATCAACACGGCACCAATCCCCTTTCCGCTTGCATCACACTCAACTTCAAATGGTTTTGAAAAATCTGGAAGTGCTAGGACAGGTGTATTGCACATCTTCTCTTTGATCACTTCAAACGCCCTTTGAGCTTGAGGAGTCCACTCAAATGAGCCCTTCTTTGTGCACTCGGTGATAGGGGCCATTAGAGTGCTAAAATTGCGAATGAACCTCCTATAAAAGGAAGCTAATCCATGGAAAGAACGGACCTCCGTGAGTGTCTTTGGGCTAGGCCATGATTAAATAGCCTCAATCTTGCTAGGATCAACTTTCACACCTTCTCCTGAAATAATGTAACCAAGAAAAGTGACCTCATATAGCATAAAATTACATTTTTCAAGTTTTCCATACAATTTTTGTTCTCTCAAAACCGTGAAAACTTTAAATAAATGTATCAAATGTTTGTCCCCACTTTTGCTATAAATAAGGATATCATCAAGGTACACCACCACGAACTTTCCAAGGAAAGGCCGCAACACCTCGTTCATCAACCTCATGAAAGTGCTAGGTGCGTTGGTGAGTCCAAATGGCATCACGAGCCACTCATACAAACCGTGCTTGGTTTTGAAAGCGGTCTTCCATTCATCTCCTTCTCTCATCCGAATTTGATGATAACCACTTCTCAAATCAACCTTTGAAAACCACTTCGAGCCGCTCAGTTCATCAAGCATATCATCTAGCCTTGGAATTGGAAACCTGTACTTGATAGTAATATTGTTAACAGCCCTACTATCAATACACATATGCCATGTACCATCCTTTTTAGGGACCAAAAGAGCAGGAACAGCACACGGACTCATAGACTCACGTACATACCCCATACTCATCAACTCCTGATGCGTGCATAAATGTGAACGACGAGCATGTTGAAGAATTATTCCAAGAAAGTCAAGAAAGCATGAATCTATACTTGGAAGCTTCCTCAATAGGTCAAACTTACTATCGGGGGCATCAAGACAAAGCCACGCTTTGTATGGTGGCGTTCTTGGGAGTTCTTGAAGCTTCTTGATAGTTCTTTAAGGTTTCTTTAAAAGCTTTCTTAGATTTTGGTCTACAAGTTTTTACCTTTCACTTGAAAGGGTTTTTCTTGGTTTAGACCTTAGGTTTCTTTATGTTCTTAATTATTTTTGTACGTGTGCGTAGTTAATTAAGTTGGAGAATCGTGTAACGTTACTTGGCGCACAAGGTTAAGTTAGGTTTCCTATTTCAAGAGGGATTCCTACTCAAAATTGAAAGTGGCGGCTGCTTGGAGATCAAGGCAAAGTGGAAGACTTTTACTCAAGCTAGAACTCTAATGTGTTTAGAAAAAGTAGGAGTTTTACTCAAGCTAGAACTCTAATGTGTTTAGAAAAAGTAGGAGTTTTACTCAAGTTAGAACTCTAATATGCTTAGGAAGAGAAGGAGTTTTATTCTAGTTAGAGTTCTAATAGTCTTAGGAAAGGATTGCTATAAATACTCCATGTAATTCACGAATTCATTCATTCATTCAGATTTTGAGCAATACAAAAAACACATTTATTTTGAGTGATATTTTGGTTGGATTACCTAAATATTTCTTTGGCTAACTTGCGAGTTGGTTGCTGTTTTGGGTGTTTTAGTTAAAACATTCATTGGTTTGATTAATTAAGTGGACTCTTAATTAATTAAACTCAGTTCTTGCCTAGTTCTTGGTGATTTATCTGTATAGGACGAAGCTTAGAACATATCCTTGTGATAACTTGGTTTTCGGATCAAGAATCACATCATCGTGGTATCAGAGCTGTTGGTGACGTTTGGCTTGGAATTTTTGGCTGAAATTTTGTGGGAGGATTCAGAAAACGTAGATCAACATTGTGTCAAAATTTCGTGTCAATCGGACGCGTAACGAAGTCTGTGCAACCTCAAACTTTTGAGATTGTTACACGGAGTTGCGATCTGGAGATCGGTTTTTATTTGCCTCAAGAATCAATCAAGATTCAATCTTTTAATCAAGATTTTTACATAAACTAACCTGGTTTGTGTAGGAGCAATGAGTGACGAAGAAATCCCAGGGATTCCAAGGGGTTTGAACCTTGATCAAGCGCATAACTTGCGAAGGGATCGTCAAATAGAGCGATTGTCACAACAATTGCAAGAAGTATTGGCTAGGCTTGACGAACGTGACAAAACTTCATCTTCAAGGAAGAACAAATCAGTTACAAGTTCTAGTTCAAGTGAAGATGAATATGAAAGGAGAAAAGCAAGTAGATCACGCCATAAAGATTCATCTTCAAGTGATGAACCTAGAAGGCATAGACGGAAGAACAAGGCCAAAGATGATGACCGAAATATAAGGTTAGATTTTCCGGAATTCAATGGTAGTATGCTAGACCCCGAAAAATATTTTGAGTGGGTTAGAAGAGCGGAAACACTCTTTGATTACAAGGAGTATGATGAACGAAAGAGGTGCAAACTTGCTGAATTAAAACTTACGGGTTATGCGAGTTTATGGTATGATAATCTCAAGAAAAAGAGACGCAAGGAGGGACGATCCAAGATCACTACTTGGACACAATTACAGAAATATATGAAGCGTCAATTTGTGCCCCATGAGTACGTGCAAGAAGTGTATCTCAAGATGCAGACTTTTAAGCAAGGAAATCAATCCGTGGAGGCTTATTTGTGTGAATTTGAGAAACTATGTTTATTGTGTGATTTAGAAGAAATTCTAGAGCACAAAATAGCACGTTTTATTGCAGGTTTGAACGAAAATGTTCAAGAGAAGATTGAATTGCACGAATACTATTCGTTTGAAGAAGTATGCAAGGCGGCCATTAAGGTTGAAAGACAATTCAAGGCCAAGAAGACCTCAAGTGTGAAGCCGTTCACACGCACGTTCACAAAGGCTAGTGACAAGCCTACCTTTGATAGGACTTCTTCTAATTCGTATGCTAAAGATAACAAACCCAGAAACGAAGCTAGCAAGAAGGTGACTGAAGATAGAAAATGTTTCAAATGTGGGAGTGTTGGCCATATAGCAAGCAATTGCTACTCAAAACGCACTATGACGGCTCAAGAATGGGAAGAAGAGAAAGCTAGGTGCGAGGGAAGTAGTGACATGGAGGTTGTGGTCGAGCAAGAACGTGATTTTGAAGAAGAGGAGGGTAGTGCCGAAGAGGTTGATGGTGAAACGCAAGGAAAGAGCTTGGTTCTAAGGAGAGCTCTTCACTCTAAACCTATGCCCGTTGAAGAGAATCAAAGAGAGAAAATCTTTTTAACAAGGTGCAAGGTGGAAGATCGATTGTGTGACGTAATAATAGACTCGGGAAGTTGCACAAATGTGGTGTCTACAACTTTGATCAACAAATTAGAGTGGCCTACAACCGATCACCCAAAACCTTACAAGCTACATTGGCTCAATGATGCTAGTGACGTAAAGGTAACGAAGCGAGCCCTAATCACCTTTTCAATTGGCAAATATCATGATAAAGTTTTATGTGATGTATGCCCCATGGATGCTTGTCATATCTTATTGGGTAGACCATGGCAATATGATAGATTTGTCAAGTTTAATGGTAGGACAAATGTGTATATAATTCGAAAAGGAAAGGGGGAAAAATCATATGCATTGAAACCACTTGTTGATCATAGAATTAACCCTAGTTCGAAAGGTGCATATTTAATTGGGGAAAAGGAGTTGGAGAAAGAGATCAACAATAACAATATGGTATATATTATGGTGGCTAACAATGTGCAAGTGAATGAAAGTAAACAAGAAAAGAGGCCCGTGGAATTAGAAGTGGTATTGCAAGAGTATTGTGATGTTTTTCCTAGTGAATTACCACTGGGATTACCACCAATTCGTGGTATTGAACATCAAATTGATCTTATTCCGGGAGCTCCACTACCTAACAAGGCAGCATATAGAAGTAATCCAGAAGAAACAAAGGAAATACAACGTCAAATAGAGGAATTGATGCAAAGAGGCTACGTGAAAGAGAGTATGAGCCCCTGTGCCGTGCCTGCATTGCTAGTTCCAAAAAAAGATGGGAGTTGGCGTATGTGCATTGATAGTAGGAGTGTGAACAACATAACCATCAAGTATAGATTTCCTATACCTAGACTTGATGATTTGTTAGACGAATTGCATGGTTCAAAGCTATTTTCCAAGATTGATCTTATGAGTGGCTATCATCAAATACGCATGAGGGAAGGAGATGAATGGAAGACGGCTTTCAAGACTAAAGTGGGGTTGTACGAGTGGTTAGTCATGCCTTTTGGTCTAACCAATGCGCCTAGTACATTTATGAGATTGATGAACGAGGTGTTGAAACCATTTCTTGGAAGGTTCGTAGTTGTTTACTTGGATGACATATTAATTTATTCTGAAAATTTCAATGATCATCTAATGCATTTGAGAAGCGTTTTTGAGGTTCTTAGGGAGAAGAAGTTGTACGCAAAATTGGAAAAATGTTATTTTCTTGTTCCTAGCGTGACGTTTCTAGGGTATGTAGTATCCAAAGATGGTGTGTCCGTGGATCAATCCAAGGTTGAAGCTATCAAGACTTGGCCCGTACCTACCAATGTGAGTGAAGTTAGATCGTTTCATGGTCTAGCGTCATTTTATAGAAGATTTGTGAAGAATTTTTCCACGATAGTTGCACCTATGACTGAATGCTTGAAGAAAGACAAGGGAAAATTCGAGTGGACCAAGGAAGCCCAACGTGCATTTGATTTGGTCAAAAGGAAGCTATGTGAAGCACCTGTACTTGCATTGCCGGATTTTTCACAACCATTTGAGGTAGAAACCGACGCTAGTGGTGTGGGGATTGGTGCCGTTTTGGTTCAAAAGAAGCGCCCTATTGCCTATTTTAGTGAGAAATTAAACGGTGCTAGATTGAACTATTCTACCTATGACAAAGAGTTTTATGCTATTGTGCGAGCATTGGACCATTGGAGTCACTATTTGCGCCCAAATCACTTTGTGTTGCATAGTGATCACGAAGCTTTGAAGTACATTCATGGTCAACAAAAATTGAACCCTAGACATGCTAAATGGGTAGAGTTTCTACAAGCTTTCAATTTTTCTTCAAAGTATAAAGAGGGGAAAGCAAATGTAGTGGCCGATGCACTATCTAGAAGACACACGTTACTTGGAGTATTGAATTGTAAACTACTTGGTTTCGAGTTAATCAAGGAGTACTATAAGGGGGACGTGGATTTCTCTACACTCCTAGAGGAGTGTTCCAAGGGGGCCGTAGGTTCCTATGTTTTACAAGACGGTTTTCTTTTCAAGGGGAATCGTTTGTGCGTGCCTAAGTGTTCTATTAGAGAATTAATAGTAAGAGAAGTGCATGGTGGAGGGATAGCGGGACATTTTGGCATAACGAAAACATTAACTATGCTCCAAGAGCATTTTTATTGGCCTAGAATGCTAGCGGATGTACAATCAATAGTTTCTAGGTGTGCAACATGTCAAAAAGCCAAGGCTACGTTTCATCAAGGCTTATATACACCCTTGCCCGTGCCAGATTCACCTTGGGAAGACGTGTCTATGGATTTCGTAGTTGGTTTGCCAAGGACTCAAAGAGGAAAGGACTCAATCATGGTTGTAGTGGATCGATTTTCCAAGATGGCTCATTTCATACCTTGTCACAAAGTGGACGATGCTATGAAAGTGGCGGAATTGTATTTCAAGGAAGTGGTGAGACTACATGGGTTGCCGAACAGTATTGTGAGTGATCGTGATACAAAGTTCATGAGTTTCTTTTGGAAATCACTATGGAAGTTGGTGGGAACGAAGCTGTTATTTAGTACATCATATCACCCGCAAACGGACGGACAAACGGAGGTAACAAATCGAACTCTTGGTGTGCTTTTACGTGGACTAGTGAGCAAAACGCAAAAAGATTGGGATATTAAGCTTGCTCATGCCGAGTTTGCTTACAATAGATCACCTACTTATGCCACAAAACACACGCCATTTGAAGTTGTTTATGGTGTCAATCCAAGAATGCCCATTGATTTGATTGAAATTCCAAAAGGGGAATTAATTCATAAGGATGCCGAGGCTAAGATCAAGTACATGATGAAGCTACACGCACAAGTTAGAGCTAGGATTGAACGTGTCAATGAACTCTACAAAGCACGAGCTAACAAGAACAAAAAGCCACAAAGTTTTGAAGTTGGCGACTTGGTGTGGCTACACTTGAGAAAAGAAAGATTTCCTAGCAAAAGAAAGAATAAATTGATGCCAAGAAGTGAGGGGCCGTTCAAGATTATTGAGAAGATCAATGAGAATGCATATAAGCTTGAATTGCCGGGAGAATATGGTGTAAGCGCAACATTTAATGTTGGGGATTTGGTGAAGTATTTGCCAGATGATGCTATTGAAGATTTGAGGGCAAATTCTTTTGAAGAAGGGGAGGATGATGCGTGCATAAATGTGAACGACGAGCATGTTGAAGAATTATTCCAAGAAAGTCAAGAAAGCATGAATCTATACTTGGAAGCTTCCTCAATAGGTCAAACTTACTATCGGGGGCATCAAGACAAAGCCACGCTTTGTATGGTGGCGTTCTTGGGAGTTCTTGAAGCTTCTTGATAGTTCTTTAAGGTTTCTTTAAAAGCTTTCTTAGATTTTGGTCTACAAGTTTTTACCTTTCACTTGAAAGGGTTTTTCTTGGTTTAGACCTTAGGTTTCTTTATGTTCTTAATTATTTTTGTACGTGTGCGTAGTTAATTAAGTTGGAGAATCGTGTAACGTTACTTGGCGCACAAGGTTAAGTTAGGTTTCCTATTTCAAGAGGGATTCCTACTCAAAATTGAAAGTGGCGGCTGCTTGGAGATCAAGGCAAAGTGGAAGACTTTTACTCAAGCTAGAACTCTAATGTGTTTAGAAAAAGTAGGAGTTTTACTCAAGCTAGAACTCTAATGTGTTTAGAAAAAGTAGGAGTTTTACTCAAGTTAGAACTCTAATATGCTTAGGAAGAGAAGGAGTTTTATTCTAGTTAGAGTTCTAATAGTCTTAGGAAAGGATTGCTATAAATACTCCATGTAATTCACGAATTCATTCATTCATTCAGATTTTGAGCAATACAAAAAACACATTTATTTTGAGTGATATTTTGGTTGGATTACCTAAATATTTCTTTGGCTAACTTGCGAGTTGGTTGCTGTTTTGGGTGTTTTAGTTAAAACATTCATTGGTTTGATTAATTAAGTGGACTCTTAATTAATTAAACTCAGTTCTTGCCTAGTTCTTGGTGATTTATCTGTATAGGACGAAGCTTAGAACATATCCTTGTGATAACTTGGTTTTCGGATCAAGAATCACATCAACTCCTCAATTTGTCGTTGCAATTCCTTAGTTTCCAAGGGATTACACCTATAGGCAGGTTTGTTAGGTAAAGGAGCACCGGGAATGAGGTCAATTTGATGTTCAATTCCCCTCAAAGGTGGTAACCCTTTAGGTAACTCATCGGGGAAAACATCCTCAAACTCCTTAATCAATTGAGCCAATTTGGGGTTTTGACTCACAAAATTTTCGTGGACCTCTTTAGAGTACAACAAGTATAATTCATCCTTACCATCAATTTCCCTTTCAAATTCCTTAAAGGTAAGCAATGACACCTCCTTTGATTGTTTAGGATTTTATGAAAATCGTGGGGGTGGTAAAGGGTGCAGCTTTTTTTGTTTTCCTTGGTGAGTTATAGTGTAAGTGTTATGGTACCCATCATGTTGAGATTTTCGATCAGTTTGCCAAGGTCTACCAAGCAAAATGTGACAAGCATCCATAGACACAACATCACACAGTTGAGTATCATGATAAGACCCAATAGAAAAACTAACCATGCATTGTTTCCTAACCCCCGTGCTAGAACTAGAGTCCAACCAACTCAACTTATAAGGATGTGGGTGATTTGTAGTTGTAAGACCA
This sequence comes from Dysphania ambrosioides, assembly GCA_026401315.1. Lineage (NCBI taxonomy): Eukaryota > Viridiplantae > Streptophyta > Magnoliopsida > Caryophyllales > Amaranthaceae > Dysphania > Dysphania ambrosioides. Next base: position 16,978,724 of record CM048666.1, on the reverse strand, counting down.
AGCCTAGTTATCAAGGTTTTGGAAACTGTGTTTGCCTCACTACCACTATCAACGATTAAATCACATACCTCGTCTTTAATCTTGCACTTGGTAATGAAAATATGTTGCCTTTGCGGTGCTAAGGGTTCCTCAATGTGAGCTTGCAACGCCCTTCTCACAACCAGATTTGTTTTGGTCTCTTCTTCGGGGAAACATTGCTCTTCCTCCTCGTCCCCTTCAGTAGAATTCACGTCCTCCACTTCTTCAACCTCGAAATCCTCCCAATTGATAGTTTGATTAGCAATAAGCTTTACCTCTTGCATGGTCAAAGCTCTTGAATTTGGACAATCCTTCTTAAAATGACCCCTTCCTCCGCACTTGTAACAAACAATGTCACTTATTTTGAAATCTTTCTTGTCCTTCTTAGGTGGATCGTTGGCTTTGACAAAAGAAGAACCATCCTTGACAGGGAAGGTTGGTCTTCGTGTCACTTAAGGGGTGACGAACGGCTTCTTCTTCTTCCTTTTTAAATTAAACTTGATCACAAGTTTGCAAGCTTTAGCAAAGGTTAAATTGGTGTAACCTTCATGTTTGTCTTGCAACTCTTGATCCAACCCAGCCATGAAACGTCCCATCTTGAGTTCTTCATTCTCCGTGATTTCACACACGATAGAAAGTCTATCAAACTCTTTGATGTAGTCCTCAACCGATTCTCCATTTTGGTGCAAAGTGCTCCACTTCACATATTGACTTTGCTTGTAATTATGAGGAATAAAACGATCCCTCATCCTCTTCTTCAACTTGCTCCAAGTAGCAATGGTTGCCTTACCCTTAAGAGTACGCCCCCTTTGCTCTCCTTGTAGCCAATTATCTCCATAGCCTTTCAACTTCACCTTGGCTATCTTGTATTTTTGGAACTCCTCTTGAATATCCTTGTAGTCGAAGTACCTCTCCAAGGATTTCTCCCATTCCAAGTACTTTTCTGGATCAAGTGTCCCATCAAAGGCAGGGACGTCCACTTTGAGACTCCTATCTTCCCTCCTAGGTGGAGGGTCTTCGCCTTGATCTCTCCTATCATGCTCGTTCATGAGCCTTGCCATCAAGGCAGCAAGGTTCCCTTGTAGATTGGCGTTGGTTTCGGCCAACCTCTCTTGACTAGCAATGGATCGATTAAGAGCTTCCAAAGCTGTCCTCAAGTCTTGATTCTCTCCCATGGTATGTAGGTATTCGACCCCATTTTGGAAGAATTTAAGAAAACTCTCCCCCTACCTGACGCGCCAAATGATGTGTAAGCAAGGTGAGAAACTTGATTACAAATGATCGGGAATGTGTGTTAAGAAAGTTTAGGGGAACTCTCACCCTTAACTTGAGGATATAACAGTGAGGAACACTCACTCACGTGTTTGGGCGTAGTAGTGATTAGGGAACTCTCACCTATTCGACAACTACAAGTTTAAGTTTTAGGAACTCTCACTAAAACACAAACTCTTCAAATTGAGGGAACTCTCAAATTTGGAAAATAAACTTGACTAGCACAAGCCAAATTCGGATTATACACTCGTGTGTTTTGGGCAAAATTCTGGAATGGCTTTTATTGAACATTAGCACGCTATTTATAGCTTTTCGTACATAATACTTAGCTAAAACAAACAATAAAACAGAAAGCTGAAAATAAGGGTAGATTAAGTGGCTCATAACCGTCCAACATAATCCCCATTACAACTAATTATTCCTCTAACTAATAGAGCTTAAAACAAGGGAAGAATAGCTTAAAATAAGGGAGGAAACGTTCAGCAAATTGACTCCAACTGCTGTTCAAATTCTTCCTTTAAAATAGCCTTGAAATGCGCCAAAACGTTCAGCAAATTGACTTCAAATTGCTGTTCAAATTCGTCCTCCAAAGTAGCCTTGAAATGCGCCTTTTAAGTCTTCATTCAAGCTCCTTTATTTCGAAATTAAACCAGTTTGAAATTCTCCTTAAAGTCTGCATTAAATCAACCTATATTCCCCTATTATTGAGGTAATTAGTTACGCTCAATACGGTGCAACCATTTGAGGACTTATATGGGCCGTGCACGCCAAAATCCGTATGAGTAATATTGAGGAGAGACTTAGCCAAAATCAACTACCTTACGTGTTTATCTTGTTTCCTTTGAGACGAATTTGTTTCTAAGTCATCTAATCCACTCCAAAACGATCCTAAAACACAAACACATCAAACACATCAGTAAACACATCAGAATATAGCCTAGTCCCAAGTGTTCATGCATTGAAAACGAGCCTTAGAAGCATTTCACTAAGTTTTCAATCGATGTTCGTGACTTTCAAGTGAAAGGGGGCCAAAAAGGCTTCTACCTCGCCTATTTTTCTAATTTCTTATCAAAATAACCAAGAACCTGCACTAACATACCAATATAGACTAGTCCCAAGTGTTCATGCATTGAAAACGAGACTTAGAAGCATTTCACTAAGTTCTAAATCGATGTTCGTGACTTTCAACTCAAAGGGGGCAAGAAAGGGTTCTACCTCACCTATTTTTGAAATTTCTTATCAAAATAACCTAGAACTTGCACTAACATACCAATATAGCCTAGTTCCAAGTGTTCATGCATTGGAAACGAGCCTTAGAAGCATTTCACTAAGTTTTCAATCGATGTTCGTGACTTTAAAGTGAAAGGGGGCCAGAAAGGGTTCTAACTCGCTATTTTTCAATTTTCTTATCAAAATAACCTAAAACTTGCACTAACATACCAATATAGCCTAGTCCCAAGTGTTCATGCATTGAAAACGAGCCTTTGAAGCATTTCACTAAGTTTTCAATCAATGTTCGTGACTTTCATGTGAAAGGGGGCCGGAAAGGGCTCTAACTCGCCTATTTTTCAAATTTCTTATCAAAATAGCCTAGAACTTGCACTAACATACCAATATAGCCTAGTTACAAGTGTTCATACATTGAAAACGAGCCTTAGAAGCATTTCACTAAGTTCTAAATCGATGTTCGTGACTTTCAAGTGAAAGGGGGCCGGAAAGGGTTCTAACTCGCCTATTTTTCAATTTTCTTATCAAAATAACCTAGAACTTGTACTAACATACGAATATGATATGGTAGCAAGCAATCAAGTCCTAACTAAAGTCCATAAAGTTCCAGAAGTTCAAACGACTGTCCATGCCTTGTTCATCCACGAATAGTCCAAGTCCTTGGGTGATAATTTCGTGGGGTTCTCTTCAATTAATCCTTTTGTTTCTTGCCTTAAATGGGAAGAGAGCAAAGGGGAAGTTATGGCCAGTTAAAGGGGACGGTCAAGAAGAAGTTTTCAAACAGCCAAATTAACGCCACAGCTAAAAAGGGGGGTCAATGCTTGATTCATGGCGATTTCTGTGGGAGAATAATTATGATTTATTTGCTGTTTATTTTAGTCGTTTAAAGCTTTAATTAGGGAGGTTATTTTCTGTCAAATATGCACGAAATAGCTGCTCAAATAATCAGTCATCTAGTGACTTAGTCAAAGCGTGATTCAAGGCTTGAATCATGCTCAATTTGAATTCAGTTTTTAAATTCTGTTTTGAATTTCAAAAAGGAGTTACAAAGCTTTATTGAGGCTTGTTTCTTCTGTTTTAAACATATAAGATAGGAAGCTAAAGGATTTGTAAAGCTTCCTATAAATAGGGCACTTGCCAATTCATTTGAAACAAGAGTGAAAGAAATAGAACAGAATCTGATTTTCTTTGTGAATTTCGTGTGTTACTTTGTGTTTCACAAACTTATACTTTTTTTGCTTAGTGCTAATTAGTATAAGCTCAATAATCTAGCCTTACTTCGTGTTTGGTCCAGATTATTTCCCCTACACGCAAATTAGACCCGGTTCTACCTTGCGTGTTTATCTTGTTTCCTTTTGAGACGAATTTGTTTCTAATTCACCTAATCCACTCCAAAAACGATCCTACACCACAAACACATCAAACACATCAGTAAACACATCAGTTGGTATTAGAGCAAAGGCGTTGGAGTATGGCTTCGAGTTCATCCAACTCAACATCTCACGAAGCGATGAAAGACATTCTTGGAAAACTCCAGGAAATGCATGACGAAATGAAAAAGCATGAAACACGTATGGATGCCATTGCTGACCTATGCCTTAGACAAGGTAGAAAGTTAGAGGAATTAGAACATTCCAATTCCACACCCACCCATGGGGAATCACAATTTCGTGGTTACCAAGAAGATAGAAGTCTCAAACTTGATCTTCCCGAATTCGATGGTTCTAATGATCCAGAAGTTTTTTTTGATTGGGTACGTAGATTGGACAGTATCTTTGAGTATAAGGAGTATGATGATACTAGGAGTTGTAAAATGGCGATTCTGAAGTTAACCAAACTTGCTGGGCTTTGGTATGATAATCTGAAGGCCAAAAGGAGAAGAGAAGGAAAGGGTAAGATTGAGTCATGGGTAAAACTCAGAAAAAAGATGGAGCAACGTTGGATTCCATGTGAGTATGAGCAAGATCAATATGTAAAATTGACTCGCCTAGCTCAAGGGGAACGAAGTGTTGATGAATATGTGCGAGAATTTGAGACACTCAGTTTGGTGTGTGATATGCAAGAGAGAGAGCCACTCAAAATTGCGCGTTTTACCAAAGGGTTGTCAAAACCAATTTCTAATAAGGTGGATCTCCTACCTTATTCCACCTATGAAGAAGTTGTTAAGGCTGCCAGAAAGGTTGAGGCACAACACAAAGAAGATAGGCCAAGGCCTACTTCGAGGCCTCCTTACAAAGCTTTTCCTTCCGTAGGAAAAGGTGAGGTTGCTGCCAAATCCACTTTTACTCCTAACTCATTCAAAGGAGGAAAAACGGATTTCAAGCAAGAAGCTGCCAAGAGAACGTGTTACAAGTGCCATGAAAAGGGGAATATTGCTAGTGAATGTCCAAAACGGAATACACTCACCATTCATGAAGGAGGGTATGATTCCGAGGAAAATGAGGAAGAAGAAGAGGAATGTGAGGAATATGGAGCTGAAGAAGACGCCACTCCATTGTGTGGTGTTATGAGGAGGATCCTACATTCTGAACCTCTCAAAGATGTCCAACAAAGAGAGAATCTTTTCCATACCAGATGCAAGGTACGAGACAAGCTTTGTGATGTGATTGTAGATGGTGGTTCTTGTACAGATGTGGCTTCTAAGGAACTTGTAAGTAAACTGAAATTACCTACTCGTGAACATGCTAAGCCTTATAAGTTAAATTGGCTAGATAATGACACCGGTTTAAAGGTTAAGAAACAAGCTCTAGTTTCTTTTACAATTGGAAATTTTCATGATGAACGTTGGTGTGATATTCTGCCTATGAGTGCGTGTCATATTTTGCTTGGTAGACCATGGCAATTTGATAGAAATGCATTGCATGATGGCATTTCTAATGTTTATACGGTCACTGCTCATGGAGGAAAGAAAATCAGGTTACTTCCTTTGCCTCCAAAGATTGAACCTATGATGGAGAAGAAACCTAATTTTCTGGTTTCAAAACGTGAGTTTGAGCGTGAGTATGCTATGGAAGGGGAAGGGTTTTTTCTTGTTATTAAACCTGTTGATGATAACCTTTCCAATGTTACTAACTCATTGCCTTTGAAGAAATTGCTAAAGTAATTTTCTGATGTATTTCCTAGTGATTTGCCACAAGGCCTGCCTCCATTTCGAGGTATTGAGCATGCTATTGACTTGATTCCGGGAGCTCAATTGCCTAATAAGCCAGCCTACAGATGTAGTCCCGATCAGGCCAAAGAGTTGCAAAGACAAGTTGAAGAACTTATAGAAAGGGGATATGTGCGCGAAAGCCTTAGTCCATGTACTGTTCCTGCTCTTTTAGTACCTAAGAAAGAGGGAACTTGGAGAATGTGTATTGATAGTCGTTCTATCAATAATATCACTATCAAATACAGATTTCCTATGCCGAGGCTTCAAGACATGTTTGATGAGTTGAGTGGAGCCAAGATTTTCAGTAAAATTGATTTGAGAAGTGGCTATCACCAAATGAGAATTCGTGAAGGTGATGAATGGAAAACAGCTTTTAAGACCAAGCAAGGCTTATACGAATGGCTTGTCATGCCATTTGGTCTTTGCAATGCCCCTAGCTCTTTCATGAGACTCATGAATGAGGTACTGCGTCCTTTTCTCAACAAATTCATTGTTGTATATTTAGATGATATTCTAGTATATAGCAAATCCACAGATGAACATTTGTTACATTTAAAATCTTTATTTGAGGTTTTAAGGACTAACAGATTGTATGGGAAGTTAGAAAAGTGTGCTTTCATGTGTAAGCATATTACTTTCCTAGGATATGTTGTATCTAGTGAAGGAGTACAGGTTGATCCAGAAAAGGTGAAGGCTATTTCAACTTGGAAAGTGCCGAAAGATGTACATGAAGTGAGGAGTTTTCATGGTCATGCCTCATTTTACAGAATCTTTATCAAGAATTTCTCAACAATCACAGCTCCTTTGACCGAATTATTGAAGAAAAGTGCGTTCATTTGGAGTGAATCTGCTCAAAAAGCCTTTGAAGAAATCAAGGAGAAATTGTGCAATACAACGGTTCTTGCATTGCCAGATTTTGATAAACTGTTTGAGGTTGAATGTGATGCAAGTGGCGTGGGTATTGGTGCTGTTCTTATTCAAGGAAAGAGACGCATTTGTTATTTCAGCGAAAAATTAAGTGGTGCTAAGCTTAATTATTCGAATTATGATCGTGAGTTCTATGCTATTGTTCGGGCTCTAGATCATTGGTCTCATTACCTAAGGCCAAAACCGTTTGTTTTACATTCGGATCATGAAGCCTTGAAATTCATTCATGGACAGCAGAAGCTTAATCACCGACATGCTAAATGGGTTGAATTTCTTCAATCTTTTACATTCAGTTCGAGGTACAAAGAAGGGAAGAAGAATGTTGTAGCTGATGCATTATCAAGGAGAAGCTATCTATTAGCTATGGTTCATACGAAGATTCTTGGGTTTGAACATTTGAAAAATCACTATGAAGAAGATGAGGATTTTTCTGGAAAATTCAAGAAACCTACTCAAGACTACACGGTTCAAGATGGGTTCTTATTCAAAGGCAACAAACTTTGTGTGCCTAAGAATGGTGTGCGTGAACTCTTGGTTCGTGAAATCCATGGGGGAGGAATTGCTGGTCATTTTGGAATACATAAGACATTAGAAATGCTTCAAGAACATTTCTATTGGCCTCATATGATCAAAGACGTAACTCATGGAAAGGTGTTCTACTTGTCAAAAATCCAAGAGTACTTTTCACAAGGGTCTTTACACTCCATTACCAGTTCCTGATGTTCCATGGGAAGGAGTAAGCATGGATTTTATTGTGGGTCTCCCTAGGACTCAAAGGGGGAAGGATAGTATCATGGTGGTGGTGGACCGTTTTTCTAAAATGGCTCATTTTATTCCATGTCACAAAACAGATGATGCTTCTAAAGTTGCTGATTTATACTTTAGAGAAATCATTCGTTTACATGGGGTTCCAAGGTCCATTGTTTCGGATAGGGATACTAAGTTCCTTAGTCATTTTTGGAGGATTTTGTGGAAATTGGTGGGAACTAAGCTCCTATTTAGTACTTCTCATCATCCACAAACGGATGGTCAAACAGAAGTGACTAATAGAACCCTTGGTGCTTTGTTACGAGGTCTAGTGAGTAGAACTCAAAAGGATTGGGATGTTAAGTTAGCCCATGCTGAATTCGCTTACAATAGGTCTCCTTCTTCTACCACTGCTCGTAGTCCTTTTGAAGTGGTGTATGGGGTTAATCCTTTGCTGCCCATTGAGTTAATTCCCTTGCCTAAAGGAGATTTAATACATGGAGAACCTAAGAAGAGGTGGGAAGCATTTCAGAAAACATGCACCAAAGTCAAAAAGAAGATTGAAGCTATGAACAAAGTCTACAAAGACTGTGCAAATAAGAACCGAAAACAACCTACATTTGCTAAAGGTGACTTGGTTTGGCTACATTTAAGGAAGGAACGTTTTCCTAACCTTAGGAAAAATAAGCTCATGCCTAGATCAGATGGTCCCTTTCAAGTCTTGGAGAAAATTGGGGAAAGCGCTTACAAGATTGATCTACCTAGTGAGTTTGGTGGCGTAAGTGCAACGTTCAATGTGGGAGACTTGAGCCCATATCTAGATGATGAAAGTTTGAGGGCAAACTTTTCCGAAGAGGGGGAGAATGATATGGTAGCAAGCAATCAAGTCCTAACTAAAGTCCATAAAGTTCCAGAAGTTCAAACGACGGTCCATGCCTTGTTCATCCACGAAAAGTCCAAGTCCTTGGGTGATAATTTCGTGGGGTTCTCTTCAATTAATCCTTTTGTTTCTTGCCTTAAATGGGAAGAGAGCAAAGGGGAAGTTATGGCCAGTTAAAGGGGACGGTCAAGAAGAAGTTTTCAAACAGCCAAATTAACGCCACAGCTAAAAAGGGGGGGTCAATGCTTGATTCATGGCGATTTCTGTGGGAGAATAATTATGATTTATTTGCTGTTTATTTTAGTCGTTTAAAGCTTTAATTAGGGAGGTTATTTTCAATCAAATATGCACGAAATAGCTGCTCAAATAATCAGTCATTTAGTGACTTAGTCAAAGCGTGATTCAAGGCTTGAATCATGCTCAATTTGAATTCAGTTTTAAATTCTGTTTTGAATTTCGTAAAAGGAGTTACAAAGCTTTATTAAGGCTTTTTTCTTCTGTTTTAGACGTGTAAAATAGGAAGCTAAGGATTTTGTAAAGCTTCCTATAAATAGGGCACTTGCCAATTCATTTGACAAGAGTAAAAGAAATAGAACAGAATCTGATTTTCTTTGTGAATTTCGTGTGTTACTTTGTGTTTCACAAACTTATACTTTCTTTGCTTAGTGCTAGTTAGTATAAGCTCTATAATCTAGCCTTACTTCGTGTTTGGTCCAGATTATTTCCCCTACACGCAATTTAGACCCGATTCTACCTTACGTGTTTATCTTGTTTCCTTTGAGACGAATTTGTTTCTAAGTCATCTAATCCACTCCAAAACGATCATAAAACACAAACACATCAAACACATCAGTAAACACATCAGAATATAGCCTAGTCCCAAGTGTTCATGTATTGAAAACGAGCCTTAGAAGCATTTCACTAAGTTTTCAATCGATGTTCGTGACTTTCAACTGAAAGGGGGCCAAAAAGGCTTCTACCTCGCCTATTTTTCTAATTTCTTATCAAAATAACCAAGAACCTGCACTAACATACCAATATAGACTAGTCCCAAGTGTTCATGCATTGAAAACGAGACTTAGAAGCATTTCACTAAGTTCTAAATCGATGTTCGTGACTTTCAACTCAAAGGGGGCCAGAAAGGGTTCTACCTCACCTATTTTTGAAATTTCTTATCAAAATAACCTAGAACTTGCACTAACATACTAATATAGCCTAGTTCCGAGTGTTCATGCATTGGAAACGAGCCTTAGAAGCATTTCACTAAGTTTTCAATCGATGTTCGTGACTTTCAAGTGAAAGGGGGCCAGAAAGGGTTCTAACTCGCTATTTTTCAATTTTCTTATCAAAATAACCTAAAACTTGCACTAACATACCAATATAGCCTAGTCCCAAGTGTTCATGCATTGAAAACGAGCCTTTGAAGCATTTCACTAAGTTTTCAATCAATGTTCGTGACTTTCATGTGAAAGGGGGCCGGAAAGGGCTCTAACTCGCCTATTTTTCAAATTTCTTATCAAAATAGCCTAGAACTTGCACTAACATACCAATATAGCCTAGTTACAAGTGTGCATGCATTGAAAACGAGCCTTAGAAGCATTTCACTAAGTTCTAAATCGATGTTCGTGACTTTCAAGTGAAAGGGGGCCGGAAAGGGTTCTAACTCGCCTATTTTTCAATTTTCTTATCAAAATAACCTAGAACTTGTACTAACATACGAATATAGCCTAGTCCCAAGTGTTCATGCATTGAAAACGAGCCTTAGAAGCATTTCACTAAGTTTTCTATCGATGTTCGTGACTTTCAAGTGAAAGGGGGCCAAAAAGGGTTCTACCTCGCCTATTTTTCAAATTTCTTATCAAAATAACCAAAAACCTGCACTAACATACCAATATAGACTAGTCCCAAGTGTTCATGCATTGAAAATGAGACTTAGAAGCATTTCACTAAGTTCTAAATCGATGTTCGTGACTTTCAACTCATAGGGGGCCAGAAAGGGTTCTACCTCGCCTATTTTTGAAATTTCTTATCAAAATAACCTAGAACTTGCACTAACATACCAATATAGCCTAGTTCCAAGTGTTCATGCATTGGAAACGAGCCTTAGAAGCATTTCACTAAGTTTTCAATCGATGTTCGTGACTTTCATGTGAAAGGGGGCCGGAAAGGGTTCTAACTCGCCTATTTTTCAATTTTCTTATCAAAATAACCTAAAACTTGCACTAACATACCAATATAGCCTAGTCCCAAGTGTTCATGCATTGAAAACGAGCCTTTGAAGCATTTCACTAAGTTTTCAATCGATGTTCGTGAGTTTCATGTGAAAGGGGGCCGGAAAGGGCTCTAACTCGCCTATTTTTCAAATTTCTTATCAAAATAACCTAGAACTTGCACTAACATACCAATATAGCCTAGTCCCAAGTGTTCATGCATTGAAAACGAGCCTTTGAAGCATTTCACTAAGTTTTTGAATCGATGTTCGTGACTTTCATGTGAAAGGGGGCCGGAAAGGGTTCTAACTCGCCTGTTTTTCAAAATTCTTATCAAAATAACCTAGAACTTGCACTAACATACGAATATTGCCTAGTCCCAAGTGCTCATGCATTGAAAACGACCCTTAGAAGATTTCACTAAGTTTTTCAGTCGATATTCGTGACATTCAAGTGAAAGGGGGCAGGAAAGGGTTCTAACTCGCCTATTTTTCAAATTTCTTATCAAAATAACCTAGAACTTACACTAATATACCAATATAGCCTAGTTACAAGGGTTCATGCATTAAAAACGATCCTTAGAAGCATTTCACTAAGTTTTCAATCGATGTTCGTGACTTTCAAGTGAAAGGGGGCCAGAAAGGCTTCTACCTCGCCTATTTTTCTAATTTCTTATCAAAATAACCTAGAACCTGCACTAACATACCAATATAGACTAGTCCCAAGTGTTCATGCATTGAAAACGAGACTTAGAAGCATTTCACTAAGTTCTAAATCGATGTTCGTGACTTTCAACTCAAAGGGGGCCAGAAAGGGTTCTACCTCGCCTATTTTTGAAATTTCTTATCAAAATAACCTAGAACTTGCACTAACATACCAATATAGCCTAGTTCCAAGTTTTGATGCATTGGAAATGAGCCTTAGAAGCATTTCACTAAGTTTTCAATCGATGTTCGTGACTTTCAACTCAAAGGGGGCCAAAAAGGGTTCTACCTCGCCTATTTTTGAAATTTCTTATCAAAATAACCTAGAACTTGCACTAACATACCAATATAGCCTAGTTCCAAGTGTTCATGCATTGGAAACGAGCCTTAGAAGCATTTCACTAAGTTTTCAATCGATGTTCGTGACTTTCATGTGAAAGGGGGCCGGAAAGGGTTCTAACTCGCCTATTTTTCAATTTTCTTATCAAAATAACCTAAAACTTGCACTAACATACCAATATAGCCTAGTCCCAAGTGTTCATGCATTGAAAACGAGCCTTTGAAGCATTTCACTAAGTTTTTGAATCGATGTTCGTGACTTTCATGTGAAAGGGGGCCGGAAAGGGTTCTAACTCGCCTATTTTTCAAAATTCTTATCAAAATAACCTAGAACTTGCACTAACATACGAATATTGCCTAGTCCCAAGTGCTCATGCATTGAAAACGACCCTTAGAAGATTTCACTAAGTTTTTCAGTCGATATTCGTGACATTCAAGTGAAAGGGGGCAGGGAAGGGTTCTAACTCGCCTATTTTTCAAATTTCTTATCAAAATAACCTAGAACTTACACTAACATACCAATATAGCCTAGTTACAAGGGTTCATGCATTAAAAACGATCCTTAGAAGCATTTCACTAAGTTTTCAATCGATGTTCGTGACTTTCAAGTGAAAGGGGGCCAGAAAGGCTTCTACCTCGCCTATTTTTCTAATTTCTTATCAAAATAACCTAGAACCTGCACTAACATACCAATATAGACTAGTCCCAAGTGTTCATGCATTGAAAACGAGCCTTTGAAGCATTTCACTAAGTTTTCAATCAATGTTCGTGACTTTCAAGTGAAAGGGGGCCGGAAAGGGTTCTAACTCGCCTATTTTTCAATTTTCTTATCAAAATAACCTAAAACTTGCACTAACATACCAATATAGCCTAGTCCCAAGTGTTCATCCATTGAAAACGAGCCTTTGAAGCATTTCACTAAGTTTTCAATCGATGTTCGTGAGTTTCATGTGAAAGGGGGCCGGAAAGGGCTCTAACTCGCCTATTTTTCAAATTTCTTATCAAAATAACCTAGAACTTGCACTAACATACCAATATAGCCTAGTCCCAAGTGTTCATGCATTGAAAACGAGCCTTTGAAGCATTTCACTAAGTTTTTGAATCGATGTTCGTGACTTTCATGTGAAAGGGGGCCGGAAAGGGTTCTAACTCGCCTGTTTTTCAAAATTCTTATCAAAATAACCTAGAACTTGCACTAACATACGAATATTGCCTAGTCCCAAGTGCTCATGCATTGAAAACGACCCTTAGAAGATTTCACTAAGTTTTTCAGTCGATATTCGTGACATTCAAGTGAAAGGGGGCAGGAAAGGGTTCTAACTCGCCTATTTTTCAAATTTCTTATCAAAATAACCTAGAACTTACACTAATATACCAATATAGCCTAGTTACAAGGGTTCATGCATTAAAAACGATCCTTAGAAGCATTTCACTAAGTTTTCAATCGATGTTCGTGACTTTCAAGTGAAAGGGGGCCAGAAAGGCTTCTACCTCGCCTATTTTTCTAATTTCTTATCAAAATAACCTAGAACCTGCACTAACATACCAATATAGACTAGTCCCAAGTGTTCATGCATTGAAAACGAGACTTAGAAGCATTTCACTAAGTTCTAAATCGATGTTCGTGACTTTCAACTCAAAGGGGGCCAGAAAGGGTTCTACCTCGCCTATTTTTGAAATTTCTTATCAAAATAACCTAGAACTTGCACTAACATACCAATATAGCCTAGTTCCAAGTTTTGATGCATTGGAAATGAGCCTTAGAAGCATTTCACTAAGTTTTCAATCGATGTTCGTGACTTTCAACTCAAAGGGGGCCAAAAAGGGTTCTACCTCGCCTATTTTTGAAATTTCTTATCAAAATAACCTAGAACTTGCACTAACATACCAATATAGCCTAGTTCCAAGTGTTCATGCATTGGAAACGAGCCTTAGAAGCATTTCACTAAGTTTTCAATCGATGTTCGTGACTTTCATGTGAAAGGGGGCCGGAAAGGGTTCTAACTCGCCTATTTTTCAATTTTCTTATCAAAATAACCTAAAACTTGCACTAACATACCAATATAGCCTAGTCCCAAGTGTTCATGCATTGAAAACGAGCCTTTGAAGCATTTCACTAAGTTTTTGAATCGATGTTCGTGACTTTCATGTGAAAGGGGGCCGGAAAGGGTTCTAACTCGCCTATTTTTCAAAATTCTTATCAAAATAACCTAGAACTTGCACTAACATACGAATATTGCCTAGTCCCAAGTGCTCATGCATTGAAAACGACCCTTAGAAGATTTCACTAAGTTTTTCAGTCGATATTCGTGACATTCAAGTGAAAGGGGGCAGGGAAGGGTTCTAACTCGCCTATTTTTCAAATTTCTTATCAAAATAACCTAGAACTTACACTAACATACCAATATAGCCTAGTTACAAGGGTTCATGCATTAAAAACGATCCTTAGAAGCATTTCACTAAGTTTTCAATCGATGTTCGTGACTTTCAAGTGAAAGGGGGCCAGAAAGGCTTCTACCTCGCCTATTTTTCTAATTTCTTATCAAAATAACCTAGAACCTGCACTAACATACCAATATAGACTAGTCCCAAGTGTTCATGCATTGAAAACGAGCCTTTGAAGCATTTCACTAAGTTTTCAATCAATGTTCGTGACTTTCAAGTGAAAGGGGGCCGGAAAGGGTTCTAACTCGCCTATTTTTCAATTTTCTTATCAAAATAACCTAAAACTTGCACTAACATACCAATATAGCCTAGTCCCAAGTGTTCATCCATTGAAAACGAGCCTTTGAAGCATTTCACTAAGTTTTCAATCGATGTTCGTGAGTTTCATGTGAAAGGGGGCCGGAAAGGGCTCTAACTCGCCTATTTTTCAATTTTCTTATCAAAATAACCTAGAACTTACACTAACATACCAATATAGCCTAGTTACAAGGGTTCATGCATTAGAAACGACCCTTAGAAGCATTTCACTAAGTTCTAAATCAATGTTCGTTATTTTCAAGGGAAAGGGGGCCGGAAAGGGTTCTAACTCGCCTATTTTTCAAATTTCTTATCAAAGTAACCTAAAAATTGCACTAACATACGAATATTGCCTAGTCCCAAGTGTTCATGCATTGAAAACGTCCCTTAGAAGCATTTCACTCAGTTTTTAAGCGATATTCGTGACATTCAAGTGAAAGGGGGCAGGAAAGGGTTCTAACTCGCCTATTTTTCAAATTTCTTATCAAAATAACCTAGAACTTACACTAACATACCAATATAGCCTAGTTACAAGTGTTCATGCATTGAAAACGATCCTTAGAAGCATTTCACTAAGGTCTAAATCGATGTTCGTGACTTTCACGTGAAAGGGGGCCGGAAAGGGTTCTAACTCGCCTATTTTTTAAATTTCTTAACAAAATACCCTAGAACTTGCACTACCATACTAATATAGTCTAGTTCCAAGTGTTCATGCATTGAAAACGAGCCTTAGAAGCATTTCACTAAGTTCTAAATCGATGTTCGTGACTTTCACGTGAAAGGGGGCCGGAAAGGGTTCTAACTCGCCAATTTTTCAATTTTCTTATCAAATAACCTAGAACTTGCACTAACATACCAATATAGCCTAGTCCCAAGTGTTCATGCATTCAAAACAAGACTTAGAAGCATTTCACTAAGTTCTCAATCGGTGTTTGTGACTTTCAAGTGAAAGGGGGCCGAAAAGGGTTCTAACTGGCCTATTTTTCTAATTTCTTATCGAAATAACCTAGAACTTGCATTAAAATACCAATATAGCCTAGTTACAAGTGTTCATGCATTGAAAACGAACCTTAGAAGTATTTCACTAAGTTGTAAATCGATGTTCGTGACTTTCAAGTGAAAGGGGGCCAGAAAGGGTTCTACCTCGCCTATTTTTCAAATTTCTTATCAAAATAACCTAGAACTTGCACTAACATACCAATATAGTCTATTTACAAGTGTGCATGCATTGAAAACGAGCCTTAGAAGCATTTCACTAAGTTCTAAATCGATGTTCGTGACTTTCAAGTGAAAGGGGGCCGGAATTTGTTCTACCTTGCCATTTTTCAAATTTCTTATCAAAATAACCTAGAACTTGCACTAACATACCAATATAGCTTAGTTCCAAGTGTTCATGCATTGAAAACGAGCCTTAGAAGCATTTCACTTAGTTTTCAATCGATGTTCGTGACTTTCAAGTGAAAGGGGGCCAGAAAGGCTTCTACCTCGCCTATTTTTCTAATTTCTTATCAAAATAACCTAGAACCTGCACTAACATACCAATATAGACTAGTCCCAAGTGTTCATGCATTGAAAACGAGACTTAGAATCATTTCACTAAGTTCTAAATCGATGTTCGTGACTTTCAACTCAAAGGGGGCCAAAAAGGGTTCTACCTCGCCTATTTTTCAAATTTCTTATCAAAATAAGCTAGAACTTGCACTAACATACCAATATAGCCTAGTTCCAAGTTTTCATGCATTGAAAACGAGCCTTAGAAGCATTTCACTAAGTTCTAAATCGATGTTCGTGACTTTCAAGTGAAAGGGGGTGGAAAAGGGTTCTAACTCGCCTATTTTTCTAATTTCTTCTAAAAATAACCTAGAACTTGCACTAACATACCAATATAGCCTAGTCCCAAGTGTTCAAGCATTGAAAACGAGACTTAGAAGCATTTCACTAAGTTCTAAATCGATGTTCGTGAATTTCAACTGAAAGGGGGCCGGAAAGGGTTCTACCTTGCCTATTTTTCAAATTTCTTATCAAATAACCTAGAACTTGCACTAGCATACCAATATAGCCTACTTCCAAGTGTTCATGCATTGAAAACGAGCCTTAGAAGCATCTTACCAAGTTTTCAATCGATGTTCGTGTCTTTCAAGTGAAAGGGGGCCAGAAAGGGTTCTAACTCGCCTATTTTTCAATTTTCTTTCCAAAATAACCTAGAACTAGCACTAACATACCAATATAGCCTAGTCCCAAGTGTTCATGCATTGAAAACGAGACATAGAAGCATTTCACTAAATTCTAAATCGATGTTCGTGACTTTCAAGTGAAAGGGGGCCAAAAAGGGTTCTAACTCGCCTTTTATTTTATTTCCTCTAAAAATAACCTAGAACTTGCACTAACATACCAATATAGCCTAGTTACAAGTGTGCATGCATTGAAAACGAGCCTTAGAAGCATTTCACTAAGTTTTAAATTGATGTTCGTGATTTTCAAGGGAAAGGGGGCCGGAAAGGGTTCTAACTCGCCTATTTTTCAAATTTCTTATCAAAATAACCTAGAACTTAAACTAACATACCTATATAGCCTAGACAAGTGTTCATGCATTGAAAACGAGCCTTAGAAGCATTTAACTAAGTTCTAAATCGATGTTCGTGATTTTCAAGGGAAAGGGGGCCGGAACGGGTTCTAACTCGCCTATTTTTCAAATTTCTTATCAAAATAAGCTAGAACTTGCACTAACATACCAATATAGCCTAGTTACAAGTGTTCATGCATTAAAAACGAGCCTTAGAAGCATTTCACTAAGGTCTAAATCGATGTTCGTGACTTTCAAGTGAAAGAGGGCCGAAAAGGGTTCTAACTCGCCTATTTTTAAAATTTCTTATCAAAATAACCTAGAACTTGCACTAACATTCCAATATAGCCTAGTCTCAAGTGTTCATGCATTGAAAACGAGCCTTAGAAGCATTTCACTAAGTTTTCAATCGATGTTCGTGACATTCAAGTGAAAGGGGGTGGGAAAGGGTTCTAACTCGCCTATTTTTTAAAATTCTTATCAAAATAACCTAGAACTTACACTAAAATACCAATATAGCATAGTTAGAAGTGTTCATGCATTGAAAACGAGCCTTAGAAGCATTTCACTAAGTTTTCAATCGATGTTCGTGACTTTCTAGTGAAAGGGGGCCGGAAAGGGTTCTAACTCGCCTATTTTTCAAATTTCTTATCAAAATAAACTAGAACTTGCAGTAACATACCATTATAGCCAATTTACAAGTGTGCATGCTATGAAAACGAGACTTAGAAGCATTTCACTAAGGTCTAAATCGATGTTCGTGATTTTCAAGGGTAAGGGGGCCGGAAAGGGTTCTAACTCTCCTATTTTTCAAATTTCTTATCAAAACAACCTAGAACTTACACTAACATACCAATATAGCCTAGTTCCAAGTGTTCATGCATTGAAAATGAGCCTTAGAAGCATTTCACTAAGTTTTCAATCGATGTTCGTGACTTTCAAGTGAAACAAGGCCTGAAAGGGTTCTTACTTGCCTATTTTTCAATTTTCTTTTCAAAATAACCTAGAACTTGCACTAACATACCAATATAGCCTAGTCCCAAGTGTTCATGCATTTAAAACGAGCCTTAGAAGCATTTCTCTAAGTTTTCAATCGATGTTCGTGATATTCAAGTGAAAGGGGGCCGAAAAGGGTTCTAACTCGCCTACTTTTCAAATTTCTTATGAAAATAGGCTAGAACTTCCACAAACATACCAATATAGCCTAGTTACAAGTGTTCATGCATTAAAAACGAGCCTTAGAAGCATTTCACTAAGTTCTATATCGATGTTCGTGAATTTCAGGGGAAAGGGGGCCGGAAAGGGTTCTTCCTCGCCTATTTTTCAAATTTCTTATCAAAATAACCTAGAACTTGCACTAACATACCAATATAGCCTAGTTCCAAGAGTTCATGCATTGAAAACGAGCCTTAGAAGCATTTCACTAAGTTTTCAATCGATGTTCGTGACTTTCAAGTGAAAGGGGGCCGGAAAGGGTTCTACCTCGCCTATTTTTCAAATTTCTTATCAAAATAACCTAGAACTTGCACTAACATACCAATATAGCCTATTTACAAGTGTGCATGCATTGAAAACGAGCCTTAGAAGCATTTCACTAAGTTCTAAATCGATGTTCGTGACTTTCAAGTGAAAGGGGGCCGGAAAGGGTTCTACCTCGCCTATTTTTCAAATTTCTTATCAAAATAACCTAGAACTTGCACTAACATACCAATATGGCCTAGTTCCAAGAATTCATGCATTGAAAACGAGCCTTAGAAGCATTTCACTAAGTTTTCAATCGATGTTCGTGACTTTCAAGTGAAAGGGCGCTAGAAAGGGTTCTAACTCGCCTATTTTTCTAATTTCTTATCAAAATAACCTAGAACTTGCACTAACATACCAATATAGCCTAGTCCCAAGTGTTCATGCATTGAAAACGAGACTTAGAAGCATTTCACTAAGTTCAAAATCGATGTTTGTGACTTTCAACTGAAAGGGGTCGGAAAGGGTTTTACCTCGCCTATTTTTTATAATTCTTATCAAATAACCTAGAACTTACACTAACATACCAATATGGTCTAGTTCCAAGTGTTCATGCATTTAAAACGGGCCTTAGAAGCATTTCACTAAATTCTAAATCGATGTTCGTGACTTTCAAGTGAAAGGGGGCCAGAAAGGGTTCTATCTCGCCTTTTATCTAATTTCTTCTAAAAATAACCTAGAACTTGCACTAACATACCAATATAGCCTAGTTACAAGTGTGCTTGCATTGAAAACGAGCCTTAGAAGCATTTCACTAAGTTCTAAATTGATGTTCGTGATTTTCAAGGGAAAGGGGGCCGGAAAGGGTTCTAACTCGCCTATTTTTCAAATTTTTTATCAAAATGATATGATAGAGGATATCAACTTCGAAGGGTTGATTGAAGCTTCAAAGAAGGATGTTACCATGGGAGAGTTGTTGGCTTATGGAGACACGAATCTTCTAGGTGCATCAAAGGGGAACATTTGCATGTGCATGACAACATGCAAATGTGAATGAGGATTAGTGGACATGGGGAATAAGTTGGTTTTGCCTATGAGTTTTCTCCCATTTCATTTGATAGGGTTTTTCTCGTTTCAGGCATAGGTGTGTTTTCAAACTTTCCTTTTTCAGGTTTTATGATTCTATAATGTGTGGAAGCCATGGAGGTGATGATTGATGGAAGGCCTTGATCAAAAGCTAAAACTTGGAGTAATTTTCGAAGATTGAAAATTTTGACCAAGGAGGAAAATTTTAAGACAAGGGGAGGTGCTTGTTACATTAAGATGTGCTTATTACATCTTATTGGTGCTTTATTACGACTTAAGTGACATGGCAAGTGACATGACATTGGTATGGACGTGGCTACACACATGGGATTGGATATTTAGTGTTTTACTTTAAATAAAATAGGATTAGAGTAGTTAATTTGTAATATTATCTTTTTAGATAGGATAAGATTCTAATTAAGATAAGATAGTTGATGTGTAAGCAAGATGAGAAACTTGTTTACAAATGATCGGGAATGTGTGTTAAGAAAGTTTAGGGGAACTCTCACCCTTAACTTGAGGATATAACAGTGAGGAACACTCACTCACGTGTTTGGGCGTAGTAGTGATTAGGGAACTCTCACCTATTCGACAACTACAAGTTTAAGTTTTAGGAACTCTCACTAAAACACAAACTCTTCAAATTGAGGTAACTCTCAAATTTGGAAAATAAACTTGACTAGCACAAGCCAAATTCGGATTATACACTCGTGTGTTTTGGGCAAATTTCTGGAATGCCTTTCATTGATTATTAGCACGCTATTTATAGCTTTTTCGTACATCATACTAAGCTAAAACAAACAATAAACAGAAAGCTGAAAATAAGGGTAGATTAAGTGGCTCACAACCGTCCAACATAATCCCCATAACAACTCATTATTTCTCTAACTAATAAAGCTTAAAACAAGGGAAGAATAGCTTAAAATAAGGGAAGAAACGTTCAGCAAATTGACTCCAAACTGCTGTTCAAATTCCTCCTTCAAAGTCGCCTTGAAATGCGCCAAATCGTTCAGCAAATTGACTTCAAATTGCTGTTCAAATTCGTCCTCCAAAGTAGCCTTGAAATGCGCTTTTTAAGCCTTCATTTAAGCTCTTTTATTTTGAATTTAAACCAGCTATAAACGCCCCTTAAAGTCTGCCTATATTCCCCCATTATTGAGGTAATTAGTTACGCTCAATACGGTGCAACCATTTGAGGACTTATATGGGCCGTGCATGCCAAAATCCCTAAGAGTAGTATTGAGGAGAGACTTGGACAAAATCAACTCCCTAACGTTCGACTCTTGGACTGGAATATTTGCACCTTGACCATTTTGGTCATCCTCCCCTTCTTCAAAGGGAATTGCCCTCAATTCTTCATCATTATAGTACGGTGCTAGATCCCCCACATTGAATGTGCTTGAGACGCCGTACTTTCTTCCCAAATCTACCTTGTAGGCATTGTCATTGATCTTTTTCACTATCTCAAATGGACCCTCGGCTCGTGGCATGAGCTTGTTCTTCCTTTGATTGGGAAATCTCTCCTTCCTCATGTAGATCCATACTAAGTCACCAACTTCAAAACGTTTCACATTTTTGACTCTCTTGTTGGCTTGCTTCTTATAGATTTCATTAGCCTTCTCGATGTTCTTCCTCACTTCTTTGTGGATTTTCACCATGAACTCGGCTTGTTCCTTGGCACCTCCATGCACGAATTTGTCTTCAGGCAAAGCTACGAGATCAATTGGAACATAGGGATTAGAACCATAGACTACTTCAAAAGGAGAATACTTTGTAGTAGCGCTAGGAGTTCTATTGTAAGCAAACTCGGCATGAGCGAGTTTGACATCCCAATCTTGGGTGCTTTTACTAACCAAGGTTCTAAGCAAAGAACCTAGTACCCTATTCACCACCTCGGTTTGGCCATCGGTTTGGGGGTGATGTGAGGTAGAAAACAGCAACTTGGTTCCCATAAGACGCCACAAAGACTTCCAAAAATGACTTTGGAACTTTGTATCTCGATCTGAAACAATTGTGCATGGGACTCCATGGAAACGAACAATCCCATCAAAATATAATTTTGCCACCTTCATAGCATCCTCGGTTTTATGACAAGGGATAAAGTGAGCCATCTTTGAAAAACGATCAACTACCACCATGATTGAGTCCTTACCTCTTTGAGTTCTAGGTAAAGCCACAATGAAATCCATACTTAGGTCTTCCCAAGGTCTCTCCGGAATTGGCAATGGCTTGTAAAGACCTTTGTGAAACACCATCTTTGCCCTTTGACAAGTAGAGCAACGCGCTACAACATGATGGACAGTAGATAGCATGTTAGGCCAATAAAAGTGAGCTTGAAGAAGCTCCATAGTCTTTTGAACTCCGAAATGGCCTGCTAGACCTCCTCCATGCGCTTCATGAATCAACAAGCTTTGAATCGGACATTTCGGAATGCATAACCTATTTCCCTTAAAAAGAAAATCATTTTGTAAGGAAAATAAATCATAACTTCCCTTCACGCATTTCTCCAAAATGCCCCTGAAATCATCATCTTCCTTGTAGTACTCTTTTATTAATTCGAACCCAAGGACTTTTGCTTCGACGACTCCAAGTAAAGTATGCCTTCGAGATAAGGCATCCGCAACAACATTCGCCTTTCCACTTTTGTACTTTGATGAGAAGTTAAATGTTTGCAAGAATTCCACCCACTTTGCATGCCTCGAATTCAATTTATTTTGGCCATGGATGAACCTCAACGATTCATGGTCAGAATGAAGTATGAATGGTTGTGGCCTCAAGTAATGCGACCAATGATCCAAAGCTCGCACCATTGCATAGAACTCCTTGTCATAGGTGGAATAATTCAGCTTGCCTTGGCTCAATTTCTCACTAAAGTAGGCAATAGGACGCCCTTCTTGAATCAACACGGCACCAATCCCCTTTCCGCTTGCATCACACTCAACTTCAAATGGTTTTGAAAAATCTGGAAGTGCTAGGACAGGTGTATTGCACATCTTCTCTTTGATCACTTCAAACGCCCTTTGAGCTTGAGGAGTCCACTCAAATGAGCCCTTCTTTGTGCACTCGGTGATAGGGGCCATTAGAGTGCTAAAATTGCGAATGAACCTCCTATAAAAGGAAGCTAATCCATGGAAAGAACGGACCTCCGTGAGTGTCTTTGGGCTAGGCCATGATTGAATAGCCTCAATCTTGCTAGGATCAACTTTCACACCTTCTCCTGAAATAATGTAACCAAGAAAAGTGACCTCATATAGCATAAAATTACATTTTTCAAGTTTTCCATACAATTTTTGTTCTCTCAAAACCGTGAAAACTTTAAATAAATGTATCAAATGTTCGTCCCCACTTTTGCTATAAATAAGGATGTCATCAAGGTACACCACCACGAACTTTCCAAGGAAAGGCCGCAACACCTCGTTCATCAACCTCATGAAAGTGCTAGGTGCATTGGTGAGTCCAAATGGCATCACGAGCCACTCATACAAACCGTGCTTGGTTTTGAAAGCGGTCTTCCATTCATCTCCTTCTCTCATCCGAATTTGATGATACCCACTTCTCAAATCAACCTTTGAAAACCACTTCGAGCCGCTCAGTTCATCAAGCATGTCATCTAGCCTTGGAATTGGAAACCTGTACTTGATAGTAATATTGTTAACAGCCCTACTATCAATACACATACGCCATGTACCATCCTTTTTAGGGACCAAAAGAGCAGGAACAGCACACGGACTCATAGACTCACGTACATATCCCATACTCATCAACTCCTCAATTTGTCGTTGCAATTCCTTAGTTTCCAAGGGATTACACCTATAGGCAGGTTTGTTAGGTAAAGGAGCACCGGGAATGAGGTCAATTTGATGTTCAATTCCCCTCACAGGTGGTAATCCTTTAGGTAATTCATCGGGAAAAACATCCTCAAAATCCTTAATCAATTGAGCCAATTTGGGGTTTTGACTCACAAAATTTTTGTGGACCTCTTTAGAGTACAACAAGTATAATTCATCCTCACCATCAATTTCCCTTTCAAATTCCTTAAGAGTAAGCAATGACACCTCCTTTGATTGTTTAGGATTTTGTGAAAATCGTGGGGGTGGTAAAGGGTGCAACTTTTTTTGTTTTCCTTGGTGAGTTATAGTGTAAGTGTTATGGTACCCATCATGTTGAGATTTTCGATCAGTTTGCCAAGGTCTACCAAGCAAAATGTGACAAGCATCCATAGACACAACATCACACAGTTGAGTATCATGATAAGACCCAATAGAAAAACTAACCATGCATTGTTTCCTAACCCCCGTGCTAGAACTAGAGTCCAACCAACTCAACTTGTAAGGATGTGGGTGATTTGTAGTTGTAAGACCAAGTCTAGTTATCAAGGTTTTGGAAACGGTGTTTGCCTCACTACCACTATCAACGATTAAATCACATACCTCGTCCTTAATCTTGCACTTGGTAATGAAAACATGTTGTCTTTGCGGTGCTAAGGGTTCCT
Organism: Dysphania ambrosioides; assembly: GCA_026401315.1. Taxonomy (NCBI): domain Eukaryota; kingdom Viridiplantae; phylum Streptophyta; class Magnoliopsida; order Caryophyllales; family Amaranthaceae; genus Dysphania; species Dysphania ambrosioides. The sequence continues at coordinate 16,954,905 of CM048666.1, read as the reverse complement.
CAACGTGAGCTTGTAACGCCCTCCTCACAACCAGATTTGTTTTGGTCTCTTCTTCGGGGAAACATTGCTCTTCCTCCTCGTCCCCTTCAGTAAAATTCACGTCCTCCACTTCTTCAACCTCGAAATCCTCCCAATTGATAGTTTGGTTAGCAATAAGCTTGACCTCTTGCATGGTCAAAGCTCTTGAATTTGGACAATCTTTCTTAAAGTGACCCCTTCCTCCGCATTTGTAACAAACAATGTCACTTATTCTGAAATCTTTCTTGTCCTTCTTAGGTGGATCATTGGTTTTAACAAAAGAAGAACCATCTTTGACAGGGAAGGTTGGTCTTCGTGTCACTTGAGGGGTGACAATCGGCTTCTTCTTCTTCCTTCTTGAATCAAACTTGATTACAAGTTTGCACGCTTCAGCAAAGGTTAAATTGGTGTAACCTTCAAGTTTGTCTTGCAACTCTTGATCCAACCCAGCCACGAAACGTCCCATCTTGAGTTCTTCATTCTCCGTGATTTCACACACGATAGAAAGTCTGTCAAACTCTTTGATGTAGTCCTCAACCGATTCTCCATTTTGTTGCAAAGTGCTCCACTTCACGTATTGACTTTGCTTGTAATTGTGAGGAATAAAACGATCCCTCATCCTCTTCTTCAACTTGCTCCAAGTAGAAATGGTTGCCTTACCCTTAAGAGTACGCCCCCTTTGTTCTCCTTGTAGCCAATTATCTCCATAGCCTTTCAACTTCACCTTGGCTATCTTGTATTTTTGGAATTCCTCTTGAATATCCTTGTAGTCGAAGTACCTCTCCAAGGATTTCTCCCATTCCAAGTATTTTTCTGGATCAAGTGTCCCATCAAATGAAGGGACGTCCACTTTGAGACTCCTATCTTCCCTCCTAGGTGGAGGGTCTTCGCCTTGATCTCTCCTATCATGCTCGTTCATGAGCCTTGCCATCAAGGCAGCAAGGTTCCCTTGTAGATTGGCGTTGGTTTCGGCCAACCTCTCTTGACTAGCAATGGATCGATTAAGAGCTTCCAAAGCTGTCCTCAAGTCTTGATTCTCTCCCATGGTATGTAGGTATTCGACCCCTTTGGAAAAATTTAAGGAAATTTTTCCCCCTACCTGACGCGCCAAATGATGTGTAAGCAAGATGAGAAACTTGTTTACAAATGATCGGGAATGTGTGTTAAGAAAGTTTAGGGGAACTCTCACCCTTAACTTGAGGATATAACAGTGAGGAACACTCACTCACGTGTTTGGGCGTAGTAGTGATTAGGGAACTCTCACCTATTCGACAACTACAAGTTTAAGTTTTAGGAACTCTCACTAAAACACAAACTCTTCAAATTGAGGTAACTCTCAAATTTGGAAAATAAACTTGACTAGCACAAGCCAAATTCGGATTATACACTCGTGTGTTTTGGGCAAATTTCTGGAATGCCTTTCATTGATTATTAGCACGCTATTTATAGCTTTTTCGTACATCATACTAAGCTAAAACAAACAATAAACAGAAAGCTGAAAATAAGGGTAGATTAAGTGGCTCACAACCGTCCAACATAATCCCCATAACAACTCATTATTTCTCTAACTAATAAAGCTTAAAACAAGGGAAGAATAGCTTAAAATAAGGGAAGAAACGTTCAGCAAATTGACTCCAAACTGCTGTTCAAATTCCTCCTTCAAAGTCGCCTTGAAATGCGCTTTTTAAGCCTTCATTTAAGCTCTTTTATTTTGAATTTAAACCAGCTATAAACGCCCCTTAAAGTCTGCCTATATTCCCCCATTATTGAGGTAATTAGTTACGCTCAATACGGTGCAACCATTTGAGGACTTATATGGGCCGTGCATGCCAAAATCCCTAAGAGTAGTATTGAGGAGAGACTTGGACAAAATCAACTCCCTAACGTTCGACTCTTGGACTGGAATATTTGCACCTTGACCATTTTGGTCAATAGTGTTAGAGTTTTGGTAGGATTATGTAATAAATAGGTGGCATTATCCTATTGGTTATTAGGAGTCCTTTTAGAAGTAGGAGGCCTAGTCATAATATGATTGAAACTCTCAAGCTATGGGTATAAATAGATGTGCACCCAAGCTTGGAAAAATCAGATTTGGAGATTCTTTTCTATATATTCTTCAATAAACTTAGAGAGTTTGTTTTTTTTCTTTGTGTGTAACAAAGAGTTGTGAATTGGTGCTTAAAGCTTTAGATTCACGTGAGGAAGTGTAGGAATTGAGGGTGCTTTGCTTTAATCAATTCTTAAACTTTCGCCCTAGATTTTAAACCTTTGGTGCGTAGCTTTAGAGGGTTTTCTATCTAGTTCTATCCCTTTTGGGTGGATTAAGGTTTCAATACCTAGATTCACATCACAAAATAACCTAGAACTTGCACTAACATACCAATATAGCCTAGTTCCAAGTGTTCATGCATTGAAAAGGAGCCTTAGAAGCATTTTACTAAGTTTTCAATCGATGTTCGTGACCTTCAAATGAAACGGGGCCGGAAATGCTTCTAACTCGCCTATTTTTCAAATTTCTTACCAAAATAACCTTGAACTTGCACTAACATACCAATATAGCCTAGTTCCAAGTGTTCATGCATTGAAAACGAGCCTTAGAAGCATTTCACTAGGTTCTAAATCGATGTTCGTGACTTTCAAGTGAAAGGGGGCCGAAAAGGGTTCTAACTCGCCTATTTTTCAATTTTCTTATCAAAATAACCTAGAACTTGCACTAGTATACCATATTAGCCTAGTCCCAAGTGTTCATGCATTGAAAACTAGACTTAGAATCATTTCACTAAATTCTAAATCGATGTTCGTGACTTTCAACTGAAAGGGGGCCAGAAAGGGTTCTACCTCGCCTATTTTTCAAATTTCTTATCAAAATAACCTAGAACTTACACTAACATAATAATATAGCCTAGTTCCAAGTGTTCATGCTTTGAAAACGAGCCTTAGAAGCATTTCACTAACTTTTCAATCGATGTTCGTGACTTTCAAGTGGAAGGGGGCCGGAAAGGGTTCTAACTCGCCCATTTTTCAAATTCCTTATCAAAATAACCTAGAACTTGCACTAACATACCATTATAGCCTATTTACAAGTGTGCATGCATTAAAACGAGACTTAGAATCATTTCACTAAGGTCTTAATCGATGTTCGTGATTTTCAAGGGTAAGGGGGCCGGAAAGGGTTCTAACTCGCCTATTTTTAAAATTTCTTATCGAAATAACCTAGAACTTGCACTAAAATACCAATATAGCCTAGTTACAAGTGTTCATGCATTGAAAACGAGCCTTAGAAGTATTTCAGTAAGTTGTAAATCGATGTTCGTGACTTTCAAGTGAAAGGGGGCTGGAAAGGGTTCTACCTCGCCTATTTTTCAAATTTCTTATCAAAATAACCTAGAACTTGCACTAACATACCAATATATAGCCTATTTACAAGTGTGCATGCATTGAAAACGTGCCTTAGAAGCATTTCACTAAGTTCTAAATCGATGTTCGTGACTTTCAAGTGAAAGGGGGGGGAAAGGGTTCTAACTCGCCTATTTTTCAAATTTCTTATCAAAATAACCTAGAACTTGGTCTAAGATACCAATATAGCCTAATTCCAAGTGTTCATGCATTGAAAACGAGGCTTAGAAGCATTTCACTAAGTTTTTAATCGATGTTCGTGACTTTCAAGTGAAAGGGGGCCGGAAAGGGTTCTAACTCGCCTATTTTTCAAATTTCTTGTCAAAATAACCTAGAACTTGCACTAACATACCATTATAGCCTATTTACAAGTGTGCATGCATTAAAACGAGACTTGGAATCATTTCACTAAGGTCTAAATCGATGTTCGTGATTTTCAAGGGTAAAGGAGCCGGAAAGGGTTCTAACTCGCCTATTTTTCAAATTTCTTATCAAAATAACCTAGAACTTGCACTAACATACCAATATAGCCTAGTTCCAAGTGTTCATGCATTGAAAACGAGCCTTAGAAGCATTTCACTAAGTTTTCAATCGATGTTCGTGACCTTCAAGTGAAACGGGGCCGGAAAGGGTTCTAACTCGCCTATTTTTCAAATTTCTTACCAAAATAACCTTGAACTTGCACAAACATACCAATATAGCCTAGTTCCAAGTGTTCATGCATTGAAAACGAGCCTCAGAAGCATTTCACTAGGTTCTAAATTGATGTTCGTGACATTCAAGTGAAAGGGGGCCAGAAAGGGTTCTAACTCGCCTATTTTTCAATTTTCTTATCAAAATAACCTACAACTTACACTAACATACCAATATAGCCTAGTCCCAAGTGTTCATGCATTGAAAACGAGACTTAGAAGCATTTCACTAAATTCTAAATCGATGTTCGTGACTTTCAACTGAAAGGGGGCCGGAAAGGGTTCTACCTCGCCTATTTTTCAAATTTCTTATCAAAATAACCTAGAACTTACACTAACATAATAATATAGCCTAGTTCCAAGTGTTCATGCTTTGAAAACGAGCCTTAGAAGCATTTCACTAACTTTTCAATCGATGTTCGTGACTTTCAAGTGGAAGGGGGTCGGAAAGGGTTCTAACTCGCCCATTTTTCAAATTCCTTATCAAAATAACCTAGAACTTGCACTTACATACCAATATAGCCTAGTTACAAGTGTGCATGGATTGAAAACGAGCCTTAGAAGCATTTCACTAAGTTATAAATCAATGTTCGTGATTTTCAAGGGAAAGGGGGCCGGAAAGGGTTCTAACTCGCCTATTTTTCAAATTTCTTATCAAAATAACCTATAACTAACACTAACATACCAATATAGCCTAGTTACAAGTGTTCATGCATTGAAAACAATCCTTAGAAGCCTTTCACTAAGTTCTCAATCGATGTTCGTGACTTTCACGTGAAAGGGGGCCGAAAAGGGTTCTAACTCGCCTATTTTTCAAATTTCTTATCGAAATAACCTAGAACTTACACTAACATAATAATATAGCCTAGTTCCAAGTGTTCATGCTTTGAAAACGAGCCTTAGAAGCATTTCACTAAGTTTTCAATCGATGTTCGTGACTATCAAGTGAAAGGGGGCCAGAAAGGGTTCTAAATCGCCTATTTTTCAAATTTCTTATCAAAATAACCTAGAAGTTGCACTAACATACCATTATAGCCTATTTACAAGTGTGCATGCATTAAAACGAGACTTAGAATCATTTCACTAAGGTCTAAATCGATGTTCGTGATTTGCAAGGGTAAGGGGGCCGGAAAGGGTTCTAACTCGCCCATTTTTCAAATTTCTTATCAAAATAACCTAGAACTTGCACTAACATACCAATATAGCCTAGTTCCAAGTGTTCATGCAATGAAAACAAGCCTTAGAAGCATTTCACTAAGTTTTTAATCGATGTTCGTGACCTTCAAGTGAAACGGGGCCGGAAAGGGTTCTAACTCGCCTATTTTTCAAATTTCTTACCAAAATAAACTTGAACTTGCACAAACATACCAATATAACCTAGTTCCAAGTGTTCATGCATTGAAAACGAGCCTTAGAAGCATTTCACTAGGTTCTAAATTGATGTTTGTGACTTTCAAGTGAAAGGGGGCCGGAAAGGGTTCTAACTCGCCTATTTTTCAATTTTCTTATCAAAATAACCTAGAACTTGCACTAACATACCAATATAGCCTAGTCCCAAGTGTTCATGCATTGAAAACGAGACTTAGAAGCATTTCACTAAATTCTAAATCGATGTTCGTGACTTTCAAGTGAAAGGGGGCCAAAAAGGGTTCTAACTCGCCTTTTATCTAATTTCTTCTAAAATTAACCTAGAACTTGCACTAACATACCAATATAGCCTAGTTACAAGTGTGTATGCATTGAAAACGACCCTTAGAAGCATTTCACTAAGTTCTAAATCAATGTTCGTTATTTTCAAGGGAAAGGGGGCCGGAAAGGGTTCTAACTCGCCTATTTTTCAAATTTCTTATCAAAGTAACCTAGAACTTGCACTAACATACGAATATAGCCTAGTCCCAAGTGTTCATGCATTGAAAACGTCCCTTAGAAGCATTTCACTTAGTTTTTAAGCGATATTCGTGACATTCAAGTGAAAGGGGGCAGGAAAGGGTTCTAACTCGCCTATTTTTCAAATTTCTTATCAAAATAACCTAGAACTTACACTAACATACCAATATAGCCTAGTTACAAGTGTTCATGCATTGAAAACGATCCTTAGAAGCATTTCACTAAGGTCTAAATCGATGTTCGTGACTTTCACGTGAAAGGGGGCCGGAAAGGGTTCTAACTCGCCTATTTTTCAAATTTCTTACCAAAATAACCTTGAACTTGCACAAACATACCAATGTAGCCTATTTCCAAGTGTTCATGCATTGAAAAAGAGCCTTAGAAGCATTTCACTAAGTTCTAAATCGATGTTCGTGACTTTCAAGTGAAAGGGGGCCGGAAAGAGTTCTAACTCGCCTATTTTTCAATTTTCTTATCAAAATAACCTAGAACTTGCACTAACATACCAATATAGCCTAGTCCCAAGTGTTAATGCATTCAAAACAAGACTTAGAAGCATTTCACTAACTTCTCAATCGATGTTCGTGACTTTCAAGTGAAAGGGGGCCGAAAAGGGTTCTAACTCACCTATTTTTCAAATTTCTTATCGAAATAACCTAGAACTTGCACTAAAATACCAATATAGCCTAGTTACAAGTGTTCATGCATTGAAAACGAGCCTTAGAAGTATTTCACTAAGTTGTAAATCGATATTCGTGACTTTCAAGTGAAAGGGGGCTGGAAAGGGTTCTACCTCGCCTATTTTTCAAATTTCTTATCAAAATAACCTAGAACTTGCACTAACATACCAATATAGCCTATTTACAAGTGTGCATGCATTGAAAACGAGCCTTAGAAGCATTTCACTAAGGTCTAAATCGATGTTCGTGATTTTTAAGGGTAAGGGGGCCGGAAAGGGTTCTAACTTGCCTATTTTTCAAATTTCTTATCAAAGTAACCTAAAACTTGCACTAACATACCAATATAGCCTAGTTCCAAGTGTTCATGCATTGAAAACGAGCCTTAGAAGCATTTTACTAAGTTTTCAATCGATGTTCGTGACCTTCAAGTGAAACGGGGCCGGAAAGGGTTCTAACTCGCCTTTTTTTCAAATTTCTTACCAAAATAACCTTGAACTTGCACAAACATACCAATATAGCCTAGTTCCAAGTGTTCATGCATTGAAAACGAGCCTTAGAAGCATTTCACTAGGTTCTAAATTGATGTTCGTGACTTTCAAGTGAAAGGGGGCCGGAAAGGGTTCTAACTCGCCTATTTTTCAATTTTCTTATCAAAATAACCTAGAACTTGCACTAATATACCAATATAGCCTAGTCCCAAGTGTTCATGCATTGAAAACGAGACTTAGAAGCATTTCAATAAATTCTAAATCGATGTTCGTGACTTTCAAGTGAAAGGGGGCCAAAAAGGGTTCTAACTCGCCTTTTATCTAATTTCTTCTAAAATTAACCTAGAACTTGCACTAACATACCAATATAGCCTAGTTACAAGTGTGCATGCATTGAAAACGACCCTTAGAAGCATTTCACTAAGTTCTAAATCAATGTTCGTTATTTTCAAGGGAAAGGGGGCCGGAAAGGGTTCTAACTCGCCTATTTTTCAAATTTCTTATCAAAGTAACCTAAAAATTGCACTAACATACGAATATTGCCTAGTCCCAAGTGTTCATGCATTGAAAACGTCCCTTAGAAGCATTTCACTCAGTTTTTAAGCGATATTCGTGACATTCAAGTGAAAGGGGGCAGGAAAGGGTTCTAACTCGCCTATTTTTCAAATTTCTTATCAAAATAACCTAGAACTTACACTAACATACCAATATAGCCTAGTTACAAGTGTTCATGCATTGAAAACGATCCTTAGAAGCATTTCACTAAGGTCTAAATCGATGTTCGTGACTTTCACGTGAAAGGGGGCCGGAAAGGGTTCTAACTCGCCTATTTTTCAAATTTCTTACCAAAATAACCTTGAACTTGCACAAACATACCAATGTAGCCTATTTCCAAGTGTTCATGCATTGAAAAAGAGCCTTAGAAGCATTTCACTAAGTTCTAAATCGATGTTCGTGACTTTCAAGTGAAAGGGGGCCGGAAAGAGTTCTAACTCGCCTATTTTTCAATTTTCTTATCAAAATAACCTAGAACTTGCACTAACATACCAATATAGCCTAGTCCCAAGTGTTAATGCATTCAAAACAAGACTTAGAAGCATTTCACTAAGTTCTCAATCGATGTTCGTGACTTTCAAGTGAAAGGGGGCCGAAAAGGGTTCTAACTCACCTATTTTTCAAATTTCTTATCGAAATAACCTAGAACTTGCACTAAAATACCAATATAGCCTAGTTACAAGTGTTCATGCATTGAAAACGAGCCTTAGAAGTATTTCACTAAGTTGTAAATCGATATTCGTGACTTTCAAGTGAAAGGGGGCTGGAAAGGGTTCTACCTCGCCTATTTTTCAAATTTCTTATCAAAATAACCTAGAACTTGCACTAACATACCAATATAGCCTATTTACAAGTGTGCATGCATTGAAAACGAGCCTTAGAAGCATTTCACTAAGGTCTAAATCGATGTTCGTGATTTTTAAGGGTAAGGGGGCCGGAAAGGGTTCTAACTTGCCTATTTTTCAAATTTCTTATCAAAGTAACCTAGAACTTGCACCAACATACCAATATAGCCTAGTTCCAAGTGTTCATGCATTGAAAACGAGATTTAGAAGCATTTCACTAAATTCTAAATCGATGTTCGTGACTTTCAACTGAAAGGGGGCCGGAAAGGGTTCTACCTCGCCTATTTTTCAAATTTCTTATCAAAATAACCTAGAACTTACACTAACATAATAATATAGCCTAGTTCCAAGTGTTCATGCTTTGAAAACGAGCCTTAGAAGCATTTCACTAAGTTTTCAATCGATGTTCGTGACTTTCAAGTGAAAGGGGACCGGAAAGGGTTCTAACTCGCCTATTTTTCAAATTTCTTATCAAAATAACCTAGAACTTGCACTAACATACCATTATAGCCTATTTACAAGTGTGCATGCATTAAAACGAGACTGAGAATCATTTCACTAAGGTCTAAATCGATGTTCGTGATTTTCAAGGGTAAGGGGGCCGGAAAGGGTTCTAACTCGCCTATTTTTCAAATTTCTTATCAAAATAACCTAGAACTTGCACTAACATACCAATATAGCCTAGTTCCAAGTGTTCATGCATTGAAAACGAGCCTTAGAAGCATTTCACTAAGTTTTCAATCGATGTTCGTGACTTTCAAGTGAAACGGGGCCGGAAAGGGTTCTAACTCGCCTATTTTTCAAATTTCTTACCAAAATAACCTTAAACTTGCACAAACATACAAATATAGCCTAGTTCCAAGTGTTCATGCATTAAAACGAGCCTTAGAAGCATTTCACTAGGTTCTAAATCGATGTTCGTGACTTTCAAGTGAAAGGGGAACGGAAAGGGTTCTAACTCGCCTATTTTTCAATTTTCTTATCAAAATAACCTAGAACTTGCACTTACATACCAATATAGCCTAGTTACAAGTGTGCATGGATTGAAAACGAGCCTTAGAAGCATTTCACTAAGTTTTCAATCGATGTTCGTGACTTTCAAGTGAAACGGGGCCGGAAAGGGTTCTAACTCGCCTATTTTTCAAATTTCTTACCAAAATAACCTTAAACTTGCACAAACATACAAATATAGCCTAGTTCCAAGTGTTCATGCATTAAAACGAGCCTTAGAAGCATTTCACTAGGTTCTAAATCGATGTTCGTGACTTTCAAGTGAAAGGGGAACGGAAAGGGTTCTAACTCGCCTATTTTTCAATTTTCTTATCAAAATAACCTAGAACTTGCACTTACATACCAATATAGCCTAGTTACAAGTGTGCATGGATTGAAAACGAGCCTTAGAAGCATTTCACTAAGTTATAAATCAATGTTCGTGATTTTCAAGGGAAAGGGGGCCGGAAAGGGTTCTAACTCGCCTATTTTTCAAATTTCTTATCAAAATAACCTATAACTAACACTAACATACCAATATAGCCTAGTTACAAGTGTTCATGCATTGAAAACGATCCTTAGAAGCCTTTCACTAAGTTCTCAATCGATGTTCGTGACTTTCACGTGAAAGGGGGCCGAAAAGGGTTCTAACTCGCCTATTTTTCAAATTTCTTATCGAAATAACCTAGAACTTACACTAACATAATAATATAGCCTAGTTCCAAGTGTTCATGCTTTGAAAACGAGCCTTAGAAGCATTTCACTAAGTTTTCAATCGATGTTCGTGACTTTCAAGTGAATGGGGGCCGGAAAGGGTTCTAACTCGGCTATTTTTCGAATTTCTTATCAAAATAACCTAGAACATGCACTAACATACCAATATAGCCTAGTCCCAAGTGTTCATGCATTGAAAACGAGACTTAGAAGCATTTCACTAAATTCTAAATCGATGTTCGTGACTTTCAAGTGAAAGGGGGCCAAAAAGGGTTCTAACTCGCCTTTTATCTAATTTCTTCTAAAATTAACCTAGAACTTGCACTAACATACCAATATAGCCTAGTTACAAGTGTGCATGCATTGAAAACGACCCTTAGAAGCATTTCACTAAGTTCTAAATCAATGTTCGTTATTTTCAAGGGAAAGGGGGCCGGAAAGGGTTCTAACTCGCCTATTTTTCAAATTTCTTATCAAAGTAACCTAGAACTTGCACTAACATACGAATATAGCCTAGTCCCAAGTGTTCATGCATTGAAAACGTCCCTTAGAAGCATTTCACTTAGTTTTTAAGCGATATTCGTGACATTAAAGTGAAAGGGGGCAGGAAAGGGTTCTAACTCGCCTATTTTTCAAATTTCTTATCAAAATAACCTAGAACTTACACTAACATACCAATATAGCCTAGTTCCAAGTGTTCATGCATTGAAAACGAGCCTTAGAAGCATTTCACTAAGTTTTCAATCGATGTTCGTGACTTTCAAGTGAAACGGGGCCGGAAAGGGTTCTAACTCGCCTATTTTTCAAATTTCTTACCAAAATAACCTTAAACTTGCACAAACATACAAATATAGCCTAGTTCCAAGTTTCATGCATTAAAACGAGCCTTAGAAGCATTTCACTAGGTTCTAAATCGATGTTCGTGACTTTCAAGTGAAAGGGGAACGGAAAGGGTTCTAACTCGCCTATTTTTCAATTTTCTTATCAAAATAACCTAGAACTTGCACTTACATACCAATATAGCCTAGTTACAAGTGTGCATGGATTGAAAACGAGCCTTAGAAGCATTTCACTAAGTTATAAATCAATGTTCGTGATTTTCAAGGGAAAGGGGGCCGGAAAGGGTTCTAACTCGCCTATTTTTCAAATTTCTTATCAAAATAACCTATAACTAACACTAACATACCAATATAGCCTAGTTACAAGTGTTCATGCATTGAAAACAATCCTTAGAAGCCTTTCACTAAGTTCTCAATCGATGTTCGTGACTTTCACGTGAAAGGGGGCCGAAAAGGGTTCTAACTCGCCTATTTTTCAAATTTCTTATCGAAATAACCTAGAACTTACACTAACATAATAATATAGCCTAGTTCCAAGTGTTCATGCTTTGAAAACGAGCCTTAGAAGCATTTCACTAAGTTTTCAATCGATGTTCGTGACTTTCAAGTGAATGGGGGCCGGAAAGGGTTCTAACTCGGCTATTTTTCGAATTTCTTATCAAAATAACCTAGAACATGCACTAAAATTCCAATATAGCCTAGTCCCAAGTGTTCATACATTGAAAACAAGCCTTAGAAGCATTTCACTAAGTTTTCAATCGATGTTCGTGACATTCAAGTGAAAGGGGGCAGGAAAGGGTTCTAACTCGCCTATTTTTCAAATTTCTTATCTAAATAACCTAGAACTTACACTAACATACCAATATAGCCTAGTTCCAAGTGTTCATGCATTGAAAACGAGCCTTAGAAGCATTTCACTAAGTTTTCAATCGATGTTCGTGACTTTCAAGTGAAACGGGGCCGGAAAGGGTTCTAACTCGCCTATTTTTCAAATTTCTTACCAAAATAACCTTAAACTTGCACAAACATACAAATATAGCCTAGTTCCAAGTTTCATGCATTAAAACGAGCCTTAGAAGCATTTCACTAGGTTCTAAATCGATGTTCGTGACTTTCAAGTGAAAGGGGAACGGAAAGGGTTCTAACTCGCCTATTTTTCAATTTTCTTATCAAAATAACCTAGAACTTGCACTTACATACCAATATAGCCTAGTTACAAGTGTGCATGGATTGAAAACGAGCCTTAGAAGCATTTCACTAAGTTATAAATCAATGTTCGTGATTTTCAAGGGAAAGGGGGCCGGAAAGGGTTCTAACTCGCCTATTTTTCAAATTTCTTATCAAAATAACCTATAACTAACACTAACATACCAATATAGCCTAGTTACAAGTGTTCATGCATTGAAAACAATCCTTAGAAGCCTTTCACTAAGTTCTCAATCGATGTTCGTGACTTTCACGTGAAAGGGGGCCGAAAAGGGTTCTAACTCGCCTATTTTTCAAATTTCTTATCGAAATAACCTAGAACTTACACTAACATAATAATATAGCCTAGTTCCAAGTGTTCATGCTTTGAAAACGAGCCTTAGAAGCATTTCACTAAGTTTTCAATCGATGTTCGTGACTTTCAAGTGAATGGGGGCCGGAAAGGGTTCTAACTCGGCTATTTTTCGAATTTCTTATCAAAATAACCTAGAACATGCACTAAAATTCCAATATAGCCTAGTCCCAAGTGTTCATACATTGAAAACAAGCCTTAGAAGCATTTCACTAAGTTTTCAATCGATGTTCGTGACATTCAAGTGAAAGGGGGCAGGAAAGGGTTCTAACTCGCCTATTTTTCAAATTTCTTATCTAAATAACCTAGAACTTACACTAACATACCAATATAGCCTAGTTCCAAGTGTTCATGCATTGAAAACGAGCCTTAGAAGCATTTCACTAAGTTTTCAATCGATGTTCGTGACTTTCAAGTGAAACGGGGCCGGAAAGGGTTCTAACTCGCCTATTTTTCAAATTTCTTACCAAAATAACCTTAAACTTGCACAAACATACAAATATAGCCTAGTTCCAAGTGTTCATGCATTAAAACGAGCCTTAGAAGCATTTCACTAGGTTCTAAATCGATGTTCGTGACTTTCAAGTGAAAGGGGAACGGAAAGGGTTCTAACTCGCCTATTTTTCAATTTTCTTATCAAAATAACCTAGAACTTGCACTTACATACCAATATAGCCTAGTTACAAGTGTGCATGGATTGAAAACGAGCCTTAGAAGCATTTCACTAAGTTATAAATCAATGTTCGTGATTTTCAAGGGAAAGGGGGCCGGAAAGGGTTCTAACTCGCCTATTTTTCAAATTTCTTATCAAAATAACCTATAACTAACACTAACATACCAATATAGCCTAGTTACAAGTGTTCATGCATTGAAAACGATCCTTAGAAGCCTTTCACTAAGTTCTCAATCGATGTTCGTGACTTTCACGTGAAAGGGGGCCGAAAAGGGTTCTAACTCGCCTATTTTTCAAATTTCTTATCGAAATAACCTAGAACTTACACTAACATAATAATATAGCCTAGTTCCAAGTGTTCATGCTTTGAAAACGAGCCTTAGAAGCATTTCACTAAGTTTTCAATCGATGTTCGTGACTTTCAAGTGAATGGGGGCCGGAAAGGGTTCTAACTCGGCTATTTTTCGAATTTCTTATCAAAATAACCTAGAACATGCACTAAAATTCCAATATAGCCTAGTCCCAAGTGTTCATACATTGAAAACAAGCCTTAGAAGCATTTCACTAAGTTTTCAATCGATGTTCGTGACATTCAAGTGAAAGGGGGCAGGAAAGGGTTCTAACTCGCCTATTTTTCAAATTTCTTATCTAAATAACCTAGAACTTACACTAACATACCAATATAGCCTAGTTACAAGTGTTCATGCATTGAAAACGATCCTTAGAAGCATTTCACTAAGGGCTAAATCGATGTTCGTGACTTTCACGTGAAAGGGGGCCGGAAAGGGTTCTAACTCGCCTATTTTTCAAATTTCTTACCAAAATAACCTTGAACTTGCACAAACATACCAATATAGCCTAGTTCCAAGTGTTCATGCATTGAAAAAGAGCCTTAGAAGCATTTCACTAAGTTCTAAATCGATGTTCGTGACTTTCAAGTGAAAGGGGGCCGGAAAGAGTTCTAACTCGCCTATTTTTCAATTTTCTTTTCAAAATAACCTAGAACTTGCACTAACATACCAATATAGCCTAGTCCCAAGTGTTAATGCATTCAAAACAAGACTTAGAAGCATTTCACTAAGTTCTCAATCGATGTTCGTGACTTTCAAGTGAAAGGGGGCCGAAAAGGGTTCTAACTCGCCTATTTTTCAAATTTCTTATCGAAATAACCTAGAACTTGCACTAAAATACCAATATAGCCTAGTTACAAGTGTTCATGCATTGAAAACGAGCCTTAGAAGTATTTCACTAAGTTGTAAATCGATGTTCGTGACTTTCAAGTGAAAGGGGGCTGGAAAGGGTTCTACCTCGCCTATTTTTCAAATTTCTTATCAAAATAACCTAGAACTTGCACTAACATACCATTATAGCCTATTTACAAGTGTGCATGCATTAAAACGAGACTTAGAATCATTTCACTAAGGTCTAAATCGATGTTCGTGATTTTCAAGGGTAAGGGGGCCGGAAAGGGTTCTAACTCGCCTATTTTTCAAATTTCTTATCAAAATAACCTAGAACTTGCACTAACATACCAATATAGCCTAGTTCCAAGTGTTCATTCATTGAAAACGAGCCTTAGAAGCATTTCACTAAGTTTTCAATCGATGTTCGTGACTTTCAAGTGAAACGGGGCCGTTAAGGGTTCTAACTCGCCTATTTTTCAATTTTCTTTTCAAAATAACCTAGAACTTGCACTAACATACCAATATAGCCTAGTCCCAAGTGTTCATGCATTGAAAACAAGACTTAGAAGCATTTCACTAAATTCTAAATCGATGTTCGTGACTTTCAAGTGAAAGGGGGCCAAAAAGGGTTCTAACTCGCCTTTTATCTAATTTCTTCTAAAATTAACCTAGAACTTGCACTAACATACCAATATAGCCTAGTTACAAGTGTGCATGCATTGAAAACGACCCTTAGAAGCATTTCACTAAGTTCTAAATCAATGTTCGTGATTTTCAAGGGAAAGGGGGCCGGAAAGGGTTCTAACTCGCCTATTTTTCAAATTTCTTATCAAAATACCCTAGAACTTGCACTAACATACGAATATAGCCTAGTCCCAAGTGTTCATGCATTGAAAACGTCCCTTAGAAGCATTTCACTTAGTTTTTAAGCGATATTCGTGACATTCAAGTGAAAGGGGGCAGGAAAGGGTTCTAACTCGCCTATTTTTCAAATTTCTTATCAAAATAACCTAGAACTTACACTAACATACCAATATAGCCTAGTTACAAGTGTTCATGCATTGAAAACGATCCTTAGAAGCATTTCACTAAGGTCTAAATCGATGTTCATGACTTTCACGTGAAAGGGGGCCGGAAAGGGTTCTAACTCGCCTATTTTTCAAATTTCTTACCAAAATAACGTTGAACTTGCACAAACATACCAATATAGCCTATTTCCAAGTGTTCATGCATTGAAAAAGAGCCTTAGAAGCATTTCACTAAGTTCTAAATCGATGTTCGTGACTTTCAAGTGAAAGGGGGCCGGAAAGAGTTCTAACTCGCCTATTTTTCAATTTTCTTATCAAAATAACCTAGAACTTGCACTAACATACCAATATAGCCTAGTCCCAAGTGTTAATGCATTCAAAACAAGACTTAGAAGCATTTCACTAACTTCTCAATCGATGTTCGTGACTTTCAAGTGAAAGGGGGCCGAAAAGGGTTCTAACTCACCTATTTTTCAAATTTCTTATCGAAATAACCTAGAACTTGCACTAAAATACCAATATAGCCTAGTTACAAGTGTTCATGCATTGAAAACGAGCCTTAGAAGTATTTCACTAAGTTGTAAATCGATATTCGTGACTTTCAAGTGAAAGGGGGCTGGAAAGGGTTCTACCTCGCCTATTTTTCAAATTTCTTATCAAAATAACCTAGAACTTGCACTAACATACCAATATAGCCTATTTACAAGTGTGCATGCATTGAAAACGAGCCTTAGAAGCATTTCACTAAGGTCTAAATCGATGTTCGTGATTTTTAAGGGTAAGGGGGCCGGAAAGGGTTCTAACTTGCCTATTTTTCAAATTTCTTATCAAAGTAACCTAGAACTTGCACTAACATACCAATATAGCCTAGTTCCAAGTGTTCATGCATTGAAAACGAGCCTTAGAAGCATTTTACTAAGTTTTCAATCGATGTTCGTGACCTTCAAGTGAAACGGGGCCGGAAAGGGTTCTAACTCGCCTTTTTTTCAAATTTCTTACCAAAATAACCTTGAACTTGCACAAACATACCAATATAGCCTAGTTCCAAGTGTTCATGCATTGAAAACGAGCCTTAGAAGCATTTCACTAGGTTCTAAATTGATGTTCGTGACTTTCAAGTGAAAGGGGGCCGGAAAGGGTTCTAACTCGCCTATTTTTCAATTTTCTTATCAAAATAACCTAGAACTTGCACTAATATACCAATATAGCCTAGTCCCAAGTGTTCATGCATTGAAAACGAGATTTAGAAGCATTTCAATAAATTCTAAATCGATGTTCGTGACTTTCAACTGAAAGGGGGCCGGAAAGGGTTCTACCTCGCCTATTTTTCAAATTTCTTATCAAAATAACCTAGAACTTACACTAACATAATAATATAGCCTAGTTCCAAGTGTTCATGCTTTGAAAACGAGCCTTAGAAGCATTTCACTAAGTTTTCAATCGATGTTCGTGACTTTCAAGTGAAAGGGGGCCGGAAAGGGTTCTAACTCGCCTATTTTTCAAATTTCTTATCAAAATAACCTAGAACTTGCACTAACATACCATTATAGCCTATTTACAAGTGTGCATGCATTAAAACGAGACTTAGAATCATTTCACTAAGGTCTAAATCGATGTTCGTGATTTTCAAGGGTAAGGGGGCCGAAAAGGGTTCTAACTCGCCTATTTGATGCGTGCATCAATGTGAATGACAAGCATGTTGAAGAATTATTCCAAGATAGTCAAGAAAGCATGAATCTATACTTAGAAGCTTCTTCAATAGGTCAAACTTACTATCGGGGGCATCAAGACAAAGCCACGCTTTGTATGGTGGCGTTCTTGGGAGTTCTTGAAGCTTCTTGATAGTTCTTTAAGGTTCTTTAAAAGCTTTCTTAGATTTTTTTCTACAAGTTTTTACCTTTCACTTGAAAGGGTTTTTCTTGGTTTAGACCTTAGGTTTCTTTATTTTCTTTATGTTCTTGATTATTTTTGTACGTGTGAGTTAGTTAATTAAGTTAGTTAGAAAACCGTGTAACGTTACTTGGCGCCCAAGGTTAAGTTTCCTATTTCAAGATGGATTCCTACCCAAGGTTTTTTCCTATTTCAAGAGGGATTCCTACTCAAGATTGAATCATAAGTGGCGGCTGCTTGGAGATCAAGGCAAAGTGGAAGAGTTTTACTCAAGCTAGAACTCTAATATGTTTAGGAAAAGTAGGAGTTTTACTCAAGATAGAACTCTAATATGTTTAGGAAAAGAAGGAGTTTTATTCAAGTTAGAGTTCTAATAGTTTTAGGAAAGGATTGCTATAAATACTCCATGTAATTCACGGTTTCAACTCATTCATTCATTCACGAATTTGATCAATAAAAACAAATTTTATTTTCGAGTGATATTTTGGTTGGATACCTAAATATTTCTTTGGCTAACTTGCGAGTTAGTTGCTGTTTTGGGTGTTTTAGTTAAAACATTCATTGGTTTGATTAATTAGGTGGACTCTTAATTAATTAAACTCAGTTCTAGCCTAGTTCTTGGTGATTTATCTGTATAGGACGAAGCTTAGAACATATCCTTGTGAAAACTTGGTTTTCGGATCAAGAATCACATCATCGTGGTATCAGAGCTGTTGGTGACGTTTGACTTGGAATTTTTGGTTGAAATTTTGTGGGAAGATTCAGAAAACGTAGATCAACATTGTGTCAAAATTTCGTGTCAGTTGGACGAGTAACTAAGTCTGTGCAACCTCAAACTTTTGAGAGTATTACACGGAGTTGCGAATTGGAGAACGGTTTTTATTTGCTTCAAGAATCAATCAAGATTCAATCTTTTAATCAATATTTTGCATAAACTAACCTAGTTTGTGTAGGAGCAATGAGTGACGAAGAAATCCCAGGGATTCCAAGGGGTTTGAACCTTAATCAAGCGCATAACTTGCGAAGGGATCGTCAAATAGAGCGATTGTCACAACAATTGCCAGAAGTATTGGCTAGGCTTGACGAACGTGACAAAACTTCATCTTCAAGGAAGAACAAATCAGTTGCAAATTCTAGTTCAAGTGAAGACGAATATGAAAGGAGAAAAGCAAGTAGATCATGTCATAAAGATTCATCTTCAAGTGATGAACCTAGAAGGCATAGACGGAAGAACAAGGCCAAAGATGATGACCGAAATATAAGGTTAGATTTTTCGGAATTCAATGGTAGTATGCTAGACCCCGAAAAATATTTTGAGTGGGTTAGAAGAGTGGAAACACTCTTTGATTACAAGGAGTATGATGAACGAAAGAGGTGCAAAATTGCTGAATTAAAACTCAAGGGTTATGCGAGTTTATGGTATGATAATCTCAATAAAAAGAGACGCAAGGAGGGACGATCCAAGATCACTACTTGGACACAATTAAAGAAATATATGAAGCGTCAATTTGTGCCCCATGAGTACGTGCAAGAAGTGTATCTCAAGATGCAAACTTTTAAGCAAGGAAATCAATCCGTGGAGGCTTATTTGTGTGAATTTGAGAAACTATGTTTATTGTGTGATTTAGAAGAAATTCTAGAGCACAAAATAGCACGTTTTATTGCAGGTTTGAACGAAAATGTTCAAGAGAAGATTGAATTGCACGAATACTATTCGTTTGAAGAAGTATGCAAGGCGGCCATTAAGGTTGAAAAACAATTCAAGGCCAAGAAGTGATGTGTAAGCAAGGTGAGAAACTTGATTACAAATGATCGGGAATGTGTGTTAAGAAAGTTTAGGGGAACTCTCACCCTTAACTTGAGGATATAACAGTGAGGAACACTCACTCACGTGTTTGGGCGTAGTAGTGATTAGGGAACTCTCACCTATTCGACAACTACAAGTTTAAGTTTTAGGAACTCTCACTAAAACACAAACTCTTCAAATTGAGGGAACTCTCAAATTTGGAAAATAAACTTGACTAGCACAAGCCAAATTCGGATTATACACTCGTGTGTTTTGGGAAAAATTCTCGAATGCCTTTCATTGATTATTAGCACGCTATTTATAGCTTTTCGTACATCAGACTTAGCTAAAACAAACAATAAAACAGAAAGCTGAAACTAAGGGTAGATTAAGTGGCTCATAACCGTCCAACATAATCCCCATAACAACTCATTATTTCTCTAACTAATAAAGCTTAAAACAAGGGAAGAATAGCTTAAAATAAGGGAAGAAACGTTCAGCACATTGACCCCAATTGCTGTTCAAATTCTTCCTTCAAAGTCGCCTTGAAATGCGCCAAATCGTTCAGCAAATTGACTTCAAATTGCTGTTCAAATTCGTCCTCCAAAGTAGCCTTGAAATGCGCTTTTTAAGCCTTCATTTAAGCTCTTTTATTTCGAAATTAAACCAGCTAGAAACGCCCCTTAAAGTCTGCATTAAATCAACCTATATTCCCCCATTATTGAGGTAATTAGTTACGCTCAATACGGTGCAACCATTTGAGGACTTATATGGGCCGTGCACGCCAAAATCCCTAAGAGTAGTATTGAGGAGAGACTTGGACAAAATCAACTCCCTAACGTTCGACTCTTGGACTGGAATATTCGCACCTTGACCATTCTGGTCATCCTCCCCTTCTTCAAAGGGAATTGCCCTCAATTCTTCATCGTTATAGTACGGTGCTAGATCCCCCACATTGAATGTGCTTGAGACGCCGTACTTTCTTCCCAAATCTACCTTGTAGGCATTGTCATTGATCTTTTTCACTATCTCAAATGGACCCTCGGCTCGTGGCATGAGCTTGTTCTTCCTTTGATTGGGAAATCTCTCCTTCCTCATGTAGATCCATACTAAGTCACCAACTTCAAAACGTTTCACATTTTTGACTCTCTTGTTGGCTTGCTTTTTATAGATTTCATTAGCCTTCTCGATGTTCTTCCTCACTTCTTTGTGGATTTTCACCATGAACTCGGCTTGTTCCTTGGCACCTCCATGCACGAACTTATCTTGAGGCAAAGCTATGAGATCAATTGGAACATAGGGATTAGAACCATAGACTACTTCAAAAGGAGAATACTTTGTAGTAGCGCTAGGAGTTCTATTGTAAGCAAACTCGGCATGAGCGAGTTTAACATCCCAATCTTTGGTGCTCTTACTAACCAAGGTTCTAAGCAAAGAACCTAGTACCCTATTCACCACCTCGGTTTGGCCATCGGTTTGGGGGTGATGTGAGGTAGAAAACAGCAACTTGGTTCCCATAAGACGCCACAAAGACTTCCAAAAATGACTTTGGAACTTTGTATCCCGATCTAAAACAATGGTGCGTGGGACTCCATGGAAACGAACAATCCCATCAAAATATAGTTTTGCCACCTTCATAGCATCCTCGGTTTTATGACAAGGGATAAAGTGAGCCATCTTTGAAAAACGATCAACTACCACCATGATTGAGTCCTTACCTCTTTGAGTTCTAGGTAAAGCCACAATGAAATCCATGCTTATGTCTTCCCAAGGTCTCTCCGGAATTGGCAATGGCTTGTAAAGACCTTTGTGAAACACCATCTTTGCCCTTTGACAAGTAGAGCAACGCGCTACAACATGGTGAACAGTAGATAGCATGTTAGGCCAATAAAAGTGAGCTTGAAGAAGCTCCATAGTTTTTTGAACTCCGAAATGGCCTGCTAGTCCTCCTCCATGCGCTTCATGAATCAACAAGCTTCGAATTGGACATTTAGGAATGCATAACCTATTTCCCTTAAAAAGAAAATCATTTTATAAGGAAAATAATTCATAACTTCCCTTCATGCATTTCTCCAAAATGACCTTGAAATCATCATCTTCCTTGTAGTATTCTTTTATTAATTCGAACCCAAGGACTTTCGCCTCGACGACTCCAAGTAAAGTATGCCTTCGAGATAAGGCATCCGCAACAACATTCGCCTTTCCACTTTTGTACTTTGATGAGAAGTTAAATGTTTGCAAGAATTCCACCCACTTTGCATGTCTCGAATTCAACTTCTTTTGGCCATGGATGAATCTCAAAGATTCATGGTCAGAATGAAGTATGAATGGTTGTGGTCTCAAGTAATGCGACCAATGATCCAAAGCTCGCACCATTGCATAGAATTCCTTGTCATAGGTGGAATAATTCAGCTTGCCTTGGCTCAATTTCTCACTAAAGTAGGCAATAGGACGCCCCTCTTGAATCAACACGGCACCAATCCCCTTTTCGCTTGCATCACACTCAACTTCAAATGGTTTTGAAAAATCTGGAAGTGCTAGGATAGGTGTATTGCACATTCTCTCTTTGATTACTTCAAACGCCTTTTGAGCTTGAGGAGTCCACTCAAATGAGCCCTTCTTTGTGCACTCGGTGATAGGAGCCATTAGAGTGCTAAAATTGCGAATGAACCTCCTATAAAAGGAAGCTAATCCATGGAAAGAACGGACCTCCGTGAGTGTCTTTGGGCTAGGCCATGATTGAATAGCCTCAATCTTGCTAGGATCAACTTTCACACCTTCTCCTGAAATAATGTAACCAAGAAAAGTGACCTCATATAGCATAAAATTACATTTTTCAAGTTTTCCATACAATTTTTGTTCTCTCAAAACCGTGAAAACTTTAAATAAATGTATCAAATGTTCGTCCCCACTTTTGCTATAAATAAGGATATCATCAAGGTACACCACCACGAACTTTCCAAGGAAAGGTCGCAACACCTCGTTCATCAACCTCATGAAAGTGCTAGGTGCGTTGGTGAGTCCAAATGGCATCACGAGCCACTCATACAAACCATGCTTGGTTTTGAAAGCGGTCTTCCATTCATCTCCTTCTCTCATCCGAATTTGATGATAACCACTCCTCAAATCAACCTTTGAAAAGCACTTCGAGCCGCTCAGTTCATCAAGCATGTCATCTAGCCTTGGAATTGGAAACCTGTACTTGATAGTAATATTGTTAACAGCCCTACTATCAATACACATACGCCATGTACCATCCTTTTTAGGGACCAAAAGAGCAGGAACAGCACACGGACTCATAGACTCACGTACATACCCCATACTCATCAACTCCTCAATTTGTCGTTGCAATTCCTTAGTTTCCAAGGGATTACACCTATAGGCAGGTTTGTTAGGTAAAGGAGCACCGGGAATGAGGTCAATCTGATGTTCAATTCCCCTCAAAGGTGGTAGCCCTTTAGGTAACTCATCGGGAAAAACATCCTCAAAATCCTTAATCAATTGAGCCAATTTGGGGTTTTGACTCACAAAATTTTCGTGGACCTCTTTAGAGTACAACAAGTATAATTCATCCTTACCATCAATTTCCCTTTCAAATTCCTTAAAGGTAAGCAATGACACCTCCTTTGATTGTTTAGGATTGTGTGAAAATCGTGGGGGTGGTAAAGGGTGCAACTTTTTTTGTTTTCCTTGGTGAGTTATAGTGTAAGTGTTATGGTACCCATCATGTTGAGATTTTCGATCAGTTTGCCAAGGTCTACCAAGCAAAACGTGACAAGCATCCATAGACACAACATCACACAGTTGAGTATCATGATAAGACCCAATAGAAAAACTAACCATGCATTGTTTCCTAACCCCCGTGTGATGTGTTTACTGATGTGTTTGTGTTTTAGGATCGTTTTGGAGTGGATTAGATGACTTAGAAACAAATTCGTCTCAAAAAGAAACAAGATAAAAACGCAAGGTAGAATCGGGTCTAAATTGCGTTTAGGGGAAATAATCTGGACCAAACACGAAGTAAGGCTAGATTATAGAGCTTATACTAACTAGCACTAAGCAAAGAAAGTATAAGTTTGTGAAACACAAAGTAACACACGAAATTCACAAAGAAAATCAGATTCTGTTCTATTTCTTTCACTCTTGTTCCAAATGAATTGGCAAGTGCCCTATTTATAGGAAGCTTTACAAATCCTTTAGCTTCCTATCTTATACGTTTAAAACAGAAGAAACAAGCCTCAATAAAGCTTTGTAACTCCTTTTTGAAATTCAAAACAGAATTTAAAAACTGAATTCAAATTGAGCATGATTCAAGCCTTGAATCACGCTTTGACTAAGTCATTATTTGACTGATTATTTGAGCAGCTATTTCGTGCATATTTGACAGAAAATAACCTCCCTAATTAAAGTTTTAAACGACTAAAATAAACAGCAAATAAATCATAATTATTCTCCCACAGAAAATGCCTTGAATCAAGCTGACGTTAATTGTGCTGTTTGAAACTTCTTGTTGATCGTATCCTTAACTGGTCAATACGTCCTCTTTGCTCTCTTCCCATTTAAGGCAAGAAACAAAAGGATTAATTGAAGAGAATCCCACGAAATTATCACCCAAGGACTTGGACTTTCCGTGGATGAACAAGGCATGGACCGTCGTTTGAACTTCTGGAACTTTACGGACTTTATTGCTTGCTACCATATCATTCTCCCCCTCTTCGGAAAAGTTTGCCCTCAAACTTTCATCATCTAGATATGGGCTCAAGTCTCCCACATTGAACGTTGCACTTACGCCACCAAAATCACTAGGTAGATCAATCTTGTAAGCGCTTTCCCCAATTTTTTCCAAGACTTGAAAGGGACCATCTGATCTAGGCATGAGCTTATTTTTCCTAAGGTTAGGAAAACGTTCCTTCCTTAAATGTAGCCAAACCAAGTCACCTTTAGCAAATGTAGGTTGTTTTCGGTTCTTATTTGCACGGTCTTTGTAGACTTTGTTCATAGCTTCAATCTTCTTTTTTATTTTGGTGCATGTTTTCTGAAATGCTTCCCACCTCTTCTTAGGTTCTCCATGTATTAAATCTCCTTTAGGCAAGGGAATTAACTCAATGGGCAGCAAAGGATTAATCCCATACACCACTTCAAAAGGACTACGAGCAGTGGTAGAAGAAGGAGACCTATTGTAAGCGAATTCAGCATGGGCTAACTTAACATCCCAATCCTTTTGAGTTCTACTCACTAGACCTCGTAACAACGCACCAAGGGTTCTATTAGTCACTTCTGTTTGACCATCCGTTTGTGGATGATGAGAAGTACTAAATAGGAGCTTAGTTCCCACCAATTTCCACAAAATCCTCCAAAAATGACTAAGAAACTTAGTATCCCTATCCGAAACAATGGACCTTGGAACCCCATGTAAACGAATGATTTCTCTAAAGTATAAATCAGCAACTTTAGAAGCATCATCTGTTTTGTGACATGGAATAAAATGCGCCATTTTAGAAAAACGGTCCACCACCACCATGATACTATCCTTCCCCCTTTGAGTCCTAGGGAGATCCACAATAAAATCCATGCTCACTCCTTCCCATGGAACATCAGGAACGGGTAATGGAGTGTAAAGACCCTTGTGAAAAGTACTCTTGGACTTTTGACAAGTAGAACACCTTTCCACAATGTGAGTTACGTCCTTGATCATATGAGGCCAATAGAAATGTTCTTGAAGCATTCCTAATGTCTTATGTATTCCAAAATGACCAGCAATTCCTCCCCCATGGATTTCACGAACCAAGAGTTCACGCACACCATTCTTAGGCACACAAAGTTTGTTGCCTTTGAATAAGAACCCATCTTGAACCGTGTAGTCTTGAGTAGGTTTCTTGAATTTTCCAGAAAAATCCTCATCTTCTTCATAGTGATTTTTCAAATGTTCAAACCCAAGAATCTTCGTATGAACCATAGCTAATAGATAGCTTCTCCTTGATAATGCATCAGCCACAACATTCTTCTTCCCTTCTTTGTACCTCGAACTGAATGTAAATGATTGAAGAAATTCAACCCATTTAGCATGTCGGTGATTAAGCTTCTGCTGTCCATGAATGAATTTCAAGGCTTCATGATCCGAATGTAAAACAAACGGTTTTGGCCTTAGGTAATGAGACCAATGATCTAGAGCCCGAACAATAGCATAGAACTCACGATCATAATTCGAATAATTAAGCTTAGCACCACTTAATTTTTCGCTGAAATAACAAATGGGTCTCTTTCCTTGAATAAGAACAGCACCAATACCCACGCCACTTGCATCACATTCAACCTCAAACAGTTTATCAAAATCTGGCAATGCAAGAACCGTTGTATTGCACAATTTCTCTTTGATTTCTTCAAAGGCTTTTTGAGCAGATTCACTCCAAATGAACGCACCTTTCTTCAATAACTCGGTCAAAGGAGCTGTGATTGTTGAGAAATTTTTGATAAAGATTCTGTAAAATGAAGCAATACCATGAAAGCTCCTCACTTCATGCACATCTTTCGGCACTTTCCAAGTTGAAATAGCCTTCACCTTTTCTGGATCAACCTGTACTCCTTCACTAGATACAACATATCCTAGGAAAGTAATATGCTTACACATGAAAGCACACTTTTCCAACTTCCCATACAATCTGTTAGTCCTTAAAACCTCAAATAAAGATTTTAAATGTAACAAATGTTCATCTATGGATTTGCTATATACTAGAATATCATCTAAATATACAACAATGAATTTGTTGAGAAAAGGACGCAGTACCTCATTCATGAGTCTCATGAAAGAGCTAGGAGCATTGCAAAGACCAAATGGCATGACAAGCCATTCGTATAAGCCTTGCTTGGTCTTAAAAGCTGTTTTCCATTCATCACCTTCACGAATTCTCATTTGGTGATAGCCACTTCTCAAATCAATTTTACTGAAAATCTTGGCTCCACTCAACTCATCAAACATGTCTTGAAGCCTCGGCATAGGAAATCTGTATTTGATAGTAATATTATTGATAGAACGACTATCAATACACATTCTCCAAGTTCCCTCTTTCTTAGGTACTAAAAGAGCAGGAACAGCACATGGACTAAGGCTTTCGCGCACATATCCCCTTTCTATAAGTTCTTCAACTTGTCTTTGCAACTCTTTGGCCTGATCGGGACTACATCTGTAGGCTGGCTTATTAGGCAATTGAGCTCCTGGAATCAAGTCAATAGCATGCTCAATACCTCGAAATGGCGGCAGGCCTTGTGGCAAATCACTAGGAAATACATCAGAAAATTCCTCTAGCAATTTCTTCAAAGGCAATGAGTTAGTAACATTGGAAAGGTTATCATCAACAGGTTTAATAACAAGAAAAAACCCTTCCCCTTCCATAGCATACTCACGCTCAAACTCACGTTTTGAAACCAGAAAATTAGGTTTCTTCTCCATCATAGGTTCAATCTTTGGAGGCAAAGGAAGTAACCTGATTTTCTTTCCTCCATGAGCAGTGACCGTATAAACATTAGAAACGCCATCATGCAACGCATTTCTATCAAATTGCCATGGTCTACCAAGCAAAATATGACACGCACTCATAGGCAGAATATCACACCAACGTTCATCATGAAAATTTCCAATTGTAAAAGAAACTAGAGCTTGTTTCTTAACCTTTAAACCCGTATCATTATCTAGCCAATTTAACTTGTATGGTTTAGCATGCTCACGAGTAGGTAATTTCAGTTTACTTACAAGTTCTTTAGAGGCCACATCTGTACAAGAACCACCATCTACAATCACATCACAAAGCTTGTCTCGTACCTTGCATCTGGTATGGAAAAGATTTTCTCTTTGTTGGACATCTTTGAGAGGTTCAGAATGTAGGATCCTCCTCATAACACCACACAATGGAGTGGCGTCTTCTTCAGCTCCATATTCCTCATATTCCTCTTCTTCTTCCTCATTTTCTTCGGAATCATACCCTCCTTCATGAATGGTGAGTGTATTCCGTTTTGGACATTCACTAGCAATATGCCCCTTTTCATGGCATTTGTAACACGTTCTCTTGGAAGCTTCTTGCTTGAAATCCGTTTTTCCTCCTTTGAATGAGTTAGGAGTAAAAATGGATTTGGCAGCAACTTCACCCTTTCCTACGGAAGGAAAAGCTTTGTAAGGAGGCCTCGAAGTAGGCCTTGGCCTATCTTCTTTGTGTTGTGCCTCAACCTTTCTGGCAGCTTTCACAACTTCTTCATAGGTGGAATAAGGTAGGAGATCCACCTTATTAGAAATTGGTTTTGACAACCCTTTGGTAAAACGCGCAATTTTGAGTGGCTCTCTCTCTTGCATATCACACACCAAACTGAGTGTCTCAAATTCTCGCACATATTCATCAACACTTCGTTCCCCTTGAGCTAGGCGAGTCAATTTTACATATTGATCTTGCTCATACTCACGTGGAATCCAACGTTGCTCCATCTTTTTCCTGAGTTTCACCCATGACTCAATCTTACCCTTTCCTTCTCTTCTCCTTTTGGCCTTCAGATTATCATACCAAAGTCCAGCAAGTTTGGTTAACTTCAGAATCGCCATTTTACAACTCCTAGCATCATCATACTCCTTATACTCAAAGATACTCTCCAATCTACGTACCCAATCAAAAAAAACTTCTGGATCATTAGAACCATCGAATTCGGGAAGATCAAGTTTGAGACTTCTATCTTCTTGGTAACCACGAAATTGTGATTCCCCATGGGTGGGTGTGGAATTGGAATGTTCTAATTCCTGTAACTTTCTACCTTGTTTAAGGCATAGGTCAGCAATGGCATCCATACGTGTTTCATGCTTTTTCATTTCGTCATGCATTTCCTGGAGTTTTCCAAGAATGTCTTTCATCGCTTCGTGAGATGTTGAGTTGGATGAACTCGAAGCCATACTCCAAAGCCTTTGCTCTGATACCAACTGATGTGTTTACTGATGTGTTTGTGTTTTAGGATCGTTTTGGAGTGGATTAGAGGACTTAGAAACAAATTCGTCTCAAAAGGAAACAAGATAAACACGCAAGGTAGAACCGGGTCTAAATTGCGTGTAGGGGAAATAATCTGGACCAAACACGAAGTAAGGCTAGATTATAGAGCTTATACTAACTAGCACTAAGCAAAGAAAGTATAAGTTTGTGAAACACCAAGTAACACACGAAATTCACAAAGAAAATCAGATTCTGTTCTATTTCTTTCACTCTTGTTCCAAATGAATTGGCAAGTGCCCTATTTATAGGAAGCTTTACAAATCCTTTAGCTTCCTATCTTATACGTTTAAAACAGAAGAAACAAGCCTCAATAAAGCTTTGTAACTCCTTTTTGAAATTCAAAACAGAATTTAAAAACTGAATTCAAATTGAGCATGATTCAAGCCTTGAATCACGCTTTGACTAAGTCATTATTTGACTGATTATTTGAGCAGCTATTTCGTGCATATTTGACAGAAAATAACCTCCCTAATTAAAGTTTTAAACGACTAAAATAAACAGCAAATAAATCATAATTATTCTCCCACAGAAAATGCCTTGAATCAAGGTGACGTTAATTGTGCTGTTTGAAACTTCTTGTTGATCGTATCCTTAACTGGTCAATACGTCCTCTTTGCTCTCTTCCCATTTAAGGCAAGAAACAAAAGGATTAATTGAAGAGAATCCCACGAAATTATCACCCAAGGACTTGGACTTTCCGTGGATGAACAAGGCATGGACCGTCGTTTGAACTTCTGGAACTTTACGGACTTTATTGCTTGCTACCATATCAGAATGAGCTGTTGCAAATCATGGGGAAGAAGGAAAAGTCCTCAAGCAAAGGTAAACTCTCTTCTCATGAATCTAACTCTAGCGAAAGTGATGGTGAATCCAGTGTTAGAAGCTCAAGGAGGCCTAGCAAGAGGGACCCATCCTCCTCAGGTGATGATGAGGAATCATATAAAGGGCGTAGGAGAAAGAGTTTAAGGGGGAAAGAGGATCAAAGCTTGAGACTTGAAATCCCTGAGTTCAATGGCAGTTTGGACCCAGACAAAATCCTAGATTGGATCCGTAGAGTTGAACAAATTTTCAGATATAAGGACTATGATGATCATAGATCCTTTAAGGTTGCTGAACTCAAACTCACTTCTTATGCAAGTTTGTGGCTTGAAGGTTTGCAAAAGAAGAGGAGAAAGGAGGGGCGTTCCAAGATCTCATCTTGGACAAAACTAAAGAAGTACATGCAAAAAAGGTTTGTTCCTCAAGACTTTGAACAAAACAATTTTATAAAAATGCATACTTTGAAGCAAGAAAGGAGGTCTGTGGAGGAATACTTGATGGAATTCGAAAATCTAGCCATGGTGTGTGGGCTAGAGGAGAAAGAAGACCACAAGGTGGCTCGTTTTGTGGCTGGGTTAAATGACCCAATCAAGGAAAAGGTGGAATTACAACCCTATTGGAGCTTTGATGAGGTGTGTACAATAGCAACTAGGGTTGAAGGGCAAACACGTAAACCTAGAGGGATCTTTCAATCATTTGAAGCTAAAGGGGTGCGTGAGATGTCTAATGTGAAGCCTAATCTTGAGAATTCCATAAAGCCACAATCTTTTGGGAGAGATAAGGGAGGAAGTTCGAGGCCCCCTATGGGAGATCAACGAACTTGCTTCAAATGTAAGGGACAAGGCCATATCCAACGGGATTGTCCCCATGCTAGGATTGCTACTACTCGGACTTGGGAGGAAGATGAAACCTTTGAAGAAGAGGAGCATGAGCTTGAAGAGGAAGAAGGTAACACATCTTTTGAAGTCCTAGAGGAGGATGTGGAGGAGGTGATGGCAGAAACTAGGGGATCTAGCCTAGTATTGCGAAGGGCATTGCAATCCAAGTCCTTACCATTAGAGGAGAGCCAAAGGGAGAAAATCTTCCTCACAAGATGCAATGTCCAAGGAAGACTATGTGATGTGATTATAGATTCGGGGAGTTGCACTAACGTGGTTTCTACACTCTTGGTGGATAAGTTGGAGGTGCCCACTCAAATCCATCCTCAACCATATAAGCTCCATTGGCTTAGCAATTCAAGTGACGTAAAGGTTAGTAAACAAGCATTGATTTCGTTCAAAATTGGCAATTATGAAGATCAAGTGCTTTGTGATGTTTGTCCCATGGATGCGTGTCATATTCTCTTGGGAAGACCTTGGCAATATGACAGATTTGTGAAGTTTGATGGAAGGACAAACATATATGTTGTGAGGAAGAATGCACAAGCCAAAGCATTTGCTTTGAAGCCTTTTATGGCTCTAAAAACTCGTTCTAACAAAGATAATGGCAAGGGAGTGTTATTGGTGGATGGAAGGGAATTAGAGAAGGATGCGAAGGCCAAGGTTGACTGTATGCAAAAGCTTCACACCCAAGTGAGAGCAAGAATTGAGAAGGTCAATGATATCTATAAGGCTAGAGCTAACAAACACAAGACTCAACATACTTACAAGGAGGGAGACTTGGTTTGGTTACACTTGAGGAAGGAAAGATTTCCTAATCGACGTAAGAACAAGCTTATGCCTAGGTGTGATGGTCCATTCAAAATCATCAGTAAGGTGGGTGATTATGCATATAAGCTTCAGTTGCCTGGAGACTATGGAGTTCATGCCACATTCAATATAGGCGACTTAGCACCTTATGTGCCTGATGATCAACTTCGAAGTTTGAGGACAAACTCTTTTGAAGAAGAGGAGGATGATATGATAGAGGATGCCAAATTCGAAGGATTGGTTGAAGCTTTAAAGAAGAATGCTACCATGGGAGAGTTGTTGGCTTATGGAGACACGAATCTTCTAGGTGCATCAAAGGGGAACATTTGCATGTGCATGATAACATGCAAATGTAAATGAGGATTGGTGGACATGGGGAATAAGTTGGTTTTGCCTATGAGTTTTCTCCCATTTCATTTGATAGGGTTTTTCTCATTTTTGGCATAGGTGTGTTTTTAAACTTTCCATTTTCAGGTTTTATGATTCTATAATGTGTGGAAGCCATGGAGGTGATGATTGATGGAAGGCCTTGATCAAAAGCTAAAATCTTGGAGTAATTTTCGAAGATTGAAAATTTTGACCAAGGAGGAAAATTTTAAGACAAGGGGAGGTGCTTGTTACATTGAGATGTGCTTATTACATCTTATTGGTGCTTTATTACGACTTAAGTGACATGGCAAGTGACATGGCAAGGGTATGGACGTGGCTACACACATGGGATTGGATATTTAGTGTTTTACTTTAAATAAAATAGGATTAGAGTAGTTAATTTGTAATATTATCTTTTTAGGTAGGATAAGATTCTAATTAAGATAAGATAGTGTTAGAGTTTTAGTAGGATTATGTAATAAATAGGTGGCATTATCCTATTGGTTATTAGGAGTCCTTTTAGAAGTAGGAGGCCTAGTCATAATATGATTGAAACTCTCAAGCTATGGGTATAAATAGATGTGCACCCAAGCTTGAAAAAATCAGATTTGGAGATTCTTTTCTATATATTCTTCAATAAACTTAGAGAGTTTGTTGTTTTTCTTTGTGTGTAACAAAGAGTTGTGAATTGGTGCTTAAAGCTTTAGATTCACGTGAGGAAGTGTAGGAATTGAGGGTGCTTTGCTTTAATCAATTCTTAAACTTTCGCCCTAGATTTTAAACCTTTGGTGCGTAGCTTTAGAGGGTTTTCTATCTAGTTCTATCCCTTTTGTGTGGATTAAGGTTTTAATACCTAGATTCACATCACAAAATAACCTTGAACTTGCACAAACATACCAATATAGCCTAGTTCCAAGTGTTCATGCATTGAAAACGAGCCTTAGAAGCATTTCACTAGGTTCTAAATTGATGTCCGTGACTTTCAAGTGAACGGGGGCCGGAAGGGTTCTAACTCGCCTATTTTTCAATTTTTTTATCAAAATAACCTAGAACTTGCACTAACATACCAATATAGCCTAGTTCCAAGTGTTCATGCATTGAAAACGAGCCTTAGAAGCATTTCACTAAATTCTAAATTAATGTTCGTGACTTTCAACTGAAAGGGGGCCGGAAAGGGTTCTACCTCGCCTATTTTTCAAATTTCTTATCAAAATGACCTAGAACTTACACTAACATAATAATATAGCCTAGTTCCAAGTGTTCATGCTTTGAAAACGAGCCTTAGAAGTATTTCACTAAGTTTTCAATCGATGTTCGTGACTTTCAAGTGAAAGGGGGCCGGAAAGGGTTCTACCTCGCCTATTTTTCAAATTTCTTATCAAAATAACCTAGAACTTACACTAACATACCAATATAGCCTAGTTAGAAGTGTTCATGCATTGAAATCGAGCCTTAGAAGCATTTCATTAAGTTTTCAATCGATGTTTGTGACTTTCAAGGGAAAGGGCGCCAGAAAGGGTTATAACTCGCCTATTTTTCAAATTTCTTATCAAAATAACCTAGAACTTGGTCTAAGATACCAATATAGCCTAGTTCCAAGTGTTCATGCATTGAAAACGAGGCTTTGATGTAAAATCTAATGAAGAACACTAGAAATTACAAGACAAAATGGATCACAAATAGGTTAACAAAAAGAACAGATTCGTAGGGTTTAGAAAAAGACTTGGAAATGTGTTTTGGCTAGAAATTAAGAAAGAAATGTATATGTGTTTTAGGTGGAAAAGGAAAGAAATAGATGTGAATCTTTGGATAGGTTTAATTATGGTTTTGATAAGAAGTAGAAGAGAAACAAAGGGTTTTGATAGTAGGGAACACTCACCTAACAATCAAGATATGTAAAAGAGGAACACTCACTCTTTTACTAGTATGAATCTTACACACAAGGAACACTCACTTGGATGATTAGATTCAAGAAAATTTGCAAAGAAGGAACTCTCACTTCTCTCACAAATTCTTCAAGCAAAACTTGGGAAAACACAAGCAACTCAATACATGATATTGCAAGTAAAGATATCAAGATTCAAACTTTATTCATTCATTGATTGCTTTGAAATACAAACATACATCTCCTATTTATAGTGGACAAAACCCTAGTAACTCCCCTTAAATTTGTCCAAAATAAACTATCCAAAAATGTGTGAGAGTTTTAAGGAATTAATCCTTAATTCATGCTAATAACTTAAGGAGAACTTCCATGCACCAAGGTCTTCTTTCCCTCCATTAAACATGCCATTTAGACTAGGAAAATCAGAAAATATCCCTCCTTTAATGCCTTGGACGCACCTAGTCAAGAACCCATCCAAAACCTCCCATAATTCCATGCTATTCCCTTATTTATGCCCAAAAGAATCATCTCAATCAACCCCCTTGCCATAAAAACGCCCAACATTAAGGAACAAATCAATTAATTAAATTAAATCCCTTAATTTAAGGGATTCAAATCTCTTAATTGATTTTGAGAAGAAAATCAGAAAATCTGATTTATTTCCATCCCATTTTCGACCATATTCAAAAGAATATCTTAAGATATGCAAATCTGATCATACCTTCCTTAAATCAAGCTAAAATCAAATCAGATCATATCTTTCCCAAATCCCCTAATATTCCCTCTTTCCCATGCCATTATTTCAGCAAAATAATCCTCTTTTTACCCAAAATCACGTTCATAATGTCCCCCAAAAAATCACCTGGACCCCCACATAAATCAGCACACAAAAATCACTCCAACTCTCTCCACACGTCAACAAGGACCCACGCCAACTCACCCTACTCTAATTAACTTAATTACTTAATTAATCATTATTTATTTACATGAAACACCACTAATTTTATTATTCTAATTTCCCAAAGTGGAAATACTAGAATAACCATGACCCGAAATGAACGGTCCATGGGCCCAATAATTATCCACCGGCCCATCCTCAAAATAACGGGTCAACAAAACCTCCTTTGACTCATGAATTATTTTGGGATTTCCATCATCCTCCCCTTCTTCAAAAAGAGTTGACCTCAACTCGTCATCTTCATAATAAGGGGAAAGGTCACCCACATTGAAAGTGGAAGAGACTCCATATTTTCCACCTAGATCCACCTTATAAGCATTATCATTGACTTTGTCAATGATTTGAAATGGTCCTTCGGCCCTAGGCATTAACTTATGCTTCCTTTGCTTCGGAAATCTCTCTTTCCTCAGAAAAACCCAAACAAGATCACCAACCTCAAAGGTTCTAGCATTCTTCAAACTTTTGTTGGACTGTTTCTTGTATTCCTCATTTGCCTTCTCGATATTCTTCCTCACCTCCTTATGGACGTTCATCATGAACTCCATACATTCCTTGGCCGTACCATGCACAAATTTATCTTTGTGAAGAGTGATGTAATCAATCGGCACATATGGGTTCACCCCATAGACAACTTCAAATGGAGAGTACTTAGTGGATCGGCTCGGTGTTCGATTATAAGCAAACTCAGCATGAGCAAGCTTCAAATCCCAATTCTTACCTCCTTTACTTACTAATGATCGAAGTAAAGAACCAAGAATCCTATTTACCACCTCAGTTTGCCCATCAGTTTGGGGATGATGACTTGTTGAAAACAGTAACTTGGTCCCCACAAGCCTCCAAAGAGACTTCCAAAAATGACTCAAGAACTTAGTGTCTCGATCAGAAACAATAGTCCTTGGCAAACCATGCAATCGAGCAATTTCGGTGAAAAACAATTGAGCCACATTGAAAGCATCATCTACTTTTCGGCAGGCCACAAAATGAGCCATCTTCGAAAATCGATCCACTACCACCATTATGGAATCCTTCCCACGTTGAGTTCGAGGAAGTGCCATAATAAAATCCATACTCAAGTCTTCCCAAGGCCTTTCAGGTACAGGCAATGGTTTGTATTCTCCTCTATGGAATGACAACTTTGCCCTTTGACATGTAGCACATCGAATGATTACATGATAAACATGGGCAAGCATTTTAGGCCAATAAAAATAGCCTTGAAGGATTTCCAAAGTTTTGGAAATTCCCATGTGTCCGGCCAAACCTCCACTATGAGCTTCTTTGATCAACAGTTCTCTAATGGAACTCTTTGGAACACAAAGTTTGTTTCCTTTGAAAAGGAAATCATCAACCACTGAAAAGAGTCCATTAACTCCATCTTTGCATGTCTTCATTATCCCAAACATTTCTTCATCTTCCTTATAAAGTTCTTTTAACATCTCAAAACCAAGAACTTTAGCATCCATCATGCCAAGAAGAAAATGCCTTCGAGATAAAGCATCGGCTACCACATTAGCCTTCCCATTCTTATACTTAGCAGCAAAATTAAAAGATTGTAGAAATTCCACCCATTTTGCATGCCTTGCATTGAGCTTCTTTTGTCCATGAATAAACCTCAAGGACTCATGATCAGAATGGAGAATGAAAGGACTTGGTCTTAGATAATGCAACCAAAAATCAAGAGCTCGAACCATAGCATAAAACTCCTTGTCATATGTTGAGTAGTTAAGCTTACCATGACTCAACTTCTCACTAAAGTATGCAATCGGTTTTCCTTCTTGGATCAAGACAGCACCAACACCCTTTCCACTTGCATCACACTCAACCTCAAAAGGTTTAGTGAAATCAGGTAAAGCAAGTACAGGGGCTTCACACATCTTCTTCTTTATGTGCTCAAATGCCTTTTGAGCTTGCGGAGTCCATTGAAAAGTGCCCTTCTTTGTACACTCCGTAATTGGGGCCATGAGCGTACTAAAGTTGGCTATAAACCTTCTATAAAAAGAAGTTAGCCCATGGAAAGATCGCACTTCGGTGATGGACTTAGGGACAGGCCATGAAGAAATAGCTTCCACCTTGCTAGGATCCACCTTGACACCATCACTAGAAACAATGAACCCAAGAAACACTAACTCGGTGAGCATAAAATGACATTTCTCCAACTTCCCATAAAGCTTCTTCTCCCTTAAAGCTTTAAAAACTTCCTCAAGATGTATCAAATGATCTTCCTCATTCTTACTATATATAAGAATGTCATCCAAATATACAACGACAAACTTTCCCAAAAAAGGTCTTAGTACCTCATTCATCAACCGCATAAAGGTACTTGGAGCATTGGTAAGCCCAAATGGCATGACAAGCCATTCATAGAGACCATGCTTTGTCTTGAAAGCTGTCTTCCATTCATCTCCTTCTCGCATCCTTATTTGGTGGTATCCACTTCTAAGATCAATCTTAGAAAAAACTTGGGACCCACTTAGCTCATCAAGCATATCATCCAATCTGGGTATAGGAAACCTATACTTGATAGTGATGTTGTTTACGGCCCTACTATCAATACACATTCTCCATGTGCCATCCTTCTTTGGAACCAACAACGCTGGCACTGCACAAGGACTCATCGATTCTTTAACATAGCCCATTTCCATCAATTCCTGGATCTGTCTTTGCAACTCCTTTGTCTCCATCGGATTGCATCGATAAGGGGGTTTGTTAGGAAGGGGTGCTCCAGGAACAAGATCGATTTGATGTTCTATACCACGAGTAGGTGGTAAACCTTGTGGTAACTCATCTGGGAATACATCCTCATAAGCCTTGATTAACTTGGCTAATTTTGGATTTTGAGCCATGTATCCATCATATTCTTCCCTCGAAAGTAATAGGAAGATCTCGTCCTCTTCTTCTATCTCACCTTCAAACTCCTTGTGAGACAAAAGGAACACACTTTTAGAAGGGGCTTTTTGTGGTGGTGGGTTTTTTTGTGGTGGTAAAGGATGGAGCATTTTCTTGTTGCCAAGATGGGTAATGGTGTAAGTATTGGCTAATCCATCATGTATGGACTTCTTATCACTTTGCCATGGTCTACCCAACAAGATATGGCATGCATCCATAGGAATGACATCACATAATACCTGATCAACATAGGAGCCAATTGCAAAGTTCACCATACATTGTCTCCTAACACCAGTATTCTTACTCCTTTCTAACCAACTTAACTTATATGGGTGGGGATGTTTAGTGGTTTTCATTTCAAGTCTCTTTACCAAATCACTAGAGACTACATTTGCTTCACTACCACTATCCACAATAAGATCACATACCTCTCCCTTCACTTTGCACTTAGTCAAGAACAAGTTCTCTCTTTGAATAGGAACTTCTTCCCTTTCAGTTTGAATTTGTAAGGCTCTTCTCAAGACTAAACTGTTTTTTTCAGGAAAACAGTCATCAACATTATCACACTCTTGCTCGTCAACAAACTCTTGAGACTCTTCAGGGACTTCTTCTTCCTCCTCCTCTTCTTCCTCCATAGGAAAAGGTTGAGTAGTCATGATACGAATCTCTCTCACAGTCAATGCACGAGAATTTGGACAATCTCGTTTATAGTGTCCTCTTCCATGACATTTGAAACATACAATCTCACTCAAATCAGATTCCTTGGTAATGACTTTGCCTTTATCTTTGTTTGAGGGTTCAAAAGTGTTTCGGGTTCTTTTTGTGGGGTTAGAAAAAGATGGGTTTGGTTTAGGAACAAAAGGTTTATTTTGTGGTTGGGATGGAAAAATAGGTTTCTTGAACCTTGAATCAAAAGAAGAAAAAGGTTTCTTCTTCTTTCTTTGGTTGTCAAATTTGACAGCCAATTTGCACACTTCATCAAAGGATAGGTTTGGTTGTACTTCCACCTTCTCATAGATCTCACGATCTAGACCAGCCATAAACCTCCCTAATTTGAGTTCCTCATTCTCCTCAATCTCACAAACAATAGAGAGTCTCTCAAACTCCTTGATATATTCCTCCACTGAACCACCTCCTTGTTGTAAAGTACTCCACTTTACATATAGTGACTGCTTGTAATTAGAGGGCACAAATCGACCTCTAAGTTTCTTCTTCAATTTGACCCAAGTAAAAATTCGGGCTTTGCCATTGTTTTCTCTCTTTCTTTGGACACCTTTTAACCAAGTTTCAGCGTACCTGGTTATTTTCACTTTAGCAACCCTAAATTGTTGCTCATCATCTTGGATGTCTTTAAAGTCAAAGAATCGCTCCAAGGATTGTTCCCATTCAAGGTACCTTTCGGGATCAAGAGTACCATCAAACTCATCCACATCAACCCTTAGATTTCGATCATCAAACCTAGGGGGATTATTGGTTTCCCTATTTTCATGTGTGAAAATTCGAGCCATCAATGCCGTGACATTGTTTAAAAGTTGCTCATTTGTTTCAATGAGTCTTTGTTGATTTTCCTCCAAGAATCGAAGGTGTCTCTCTTGAGGGGTTTCATTAGGATCCATTTTTTTTAAAGAGAATCTGCTTCCCCCTACCTGACGCGCCAAATGATGTAAAATCTAATGAAGAACACTAGAAATTACAAGACAAAATGGATCACAAATAGGTTAACAAAAAGAACAGATTCGTAGGGTTTAGAAAAAGACTTGGAAATGTGTTTTGGCTAGAAATTAAGAAAGAAATGTATATGTGTTTTAGGTGGAAAAGGAAAGAAATAGATGTGGATCTTTGGATAGGTTTAATTATGGTTTTGATAAGAAGTAGAAGAGAAACAAAGGGTTTTGATAGTAGGGAACACTCACCTAACAATCAAGATATGTAAAAGAGGAACACTCACTCTTTTACTAGTATGAATCTTACACACAAGGAACACTCACTTGGATGATTAGATTCAAGAAAATTTGCAAAGAAGGAACTCTCACTTCTCTCACAAATTCTTCAAGCAAAACTTGGGAAAACACAAGCAACTCAATACATGATATTGCAAGTAAAGATATCAAGATTCAAACTTTATTCATTCATTGATTGCTTTGAAATACAAACATACATCTCCTATTTATAGTGGACAAAACCCTAGTAACTCCCCTTAAATTTGTCCAAAATAAACTATCCAAAAATGTGTGAGAGTTTTAAGGAATTAATCCTTAATTCATGCTAATAACTTAAGGAGAACTTCCATGCACCAAGGTCTTCTTTCCCTCCATTAAACATGCCATTTAGACTAGGAAAATCAGAAAATATCCCTCCTTTAATGCCTTGGACGCACCTAGTCAAGAACCCATCCAAAACCTCCCATAATTCCATGCTATTCCCTTATTTATGCCCAAAAGAATCATCTCAATCAACCCCCTTGCCATAAAAACGCCCAACATTAAGGAACAAATCAATTAATTAAATTAAATCCCTTAATTTAAGGGATTCAAATCTCTTAATTGATTTTGAGAAGAAAATCAGAAAATCTGATTTATTTCCATCCCATTTTCGACCATATTCAAAAGAATATCTTAAGATATGCAAATCTGATCATACCTTCCTTAAATCAAGCTAAAATCAAATCAGATCATATCTTTCCCAAATCCCCTAATATTCCCTCTTTCCCATGCCATTATTTCAGCAAAATAATCCTCTTTTTACCCAAAATCACGTTCATAATGTCCCCCAAAAAATCACCTGGACCCCCACATAAATCAGCACACAAAAATCACTCCAACTCTCTCCACACGTCAACAAGGACCCACGCCAACTCACCCTACTCTAATTAACTTAATTACTTAATTAATCATTATTTATTTACATGAAACACCACTAATTTTATTATTCTAATTTCCCAAAGTGGAAATACTAGAATAACCATGACCCGAAATGAACGGTCCATGGGCCCAATAATTATCCACCGGCCCATCCTCAAAATAACGGGTCAACAAAACCTCCTTTGACTCATGAATTATTTTGGGATTTCCATCATCCTCCCCTTCTTCAAAAAGAGTTGACCTCAACTCGTCATCTTCATAATAAGGGGAAAGGTCACCCACATTGAAAGTGGAAGAGACTCCATATTTTCCACCTAGATCCACCTTATAAGCATTATCATTGACTTTGTCAATGATTTGAAATGGTCCTTCGGCCCTAGGCATTAACTTATGCTTCCTTTGCTTCGGAAATCTCTCTTTCCTCAGAAAAACCCAAACAAGATCACCAACCTCAAAGGTTCTAGCATTCTTCAAACTTTTGTTGGACTGTTTCTTGTATTCCTCATTTGCCTTCTCGATATTCTTCCTCACCTCCTTATGGACGTTCATCATGAACTCCATACATTCCTTGGCCGTACCATGCACAAATTTATCTTTGTGAAGAGTGATGTAATCAATCGGCACATATGGGTTCACCCCATAGACAACTTCAAATGGAGAGTACTTAGTGGATCGGCTCGGTGTTCGATTATAAGCAAACTCAGCATGAGCAAGCTTCAAATCCCAATTCTTACCTCCTTTACTTACTAATGATCGAAGTAAAGAACCAAGAATCCTATTTACCACCTCAGTTTGCCCATCAGTTTGGGGATGATGACTTGTTGAAAACAGTAACTTGGTCCCCACAAGCCTCCAAAGAGACTTCCAAAAATGACTCAAGAACTTAGTGTCTCGATCAGAAACAATAGTCCTTGGCAAACCATGCAATCGAGCAATTTCGGTGAAAAACAATTGAGCCACATTGAAAGCATCATCTACTTTTCGGCAGGCCACAAAATGAGCCATCTTCGAAAATCGATCCACTACCACCATTATGGAATCCTTCCCACGTTGAGTTCGAGGAAGTGCCATAATAAAATCCATACTCAAGTCTTCCCAAGGCCTTTCAGGTACAGGCAATGGTTTGTATTCTCCTCTATGGAATGACAACTTTGCCCTTTGACATGTAGCACATCGAATGATTACATGATAAACATGGGCAAGCATTTTAGGCCAATAAAAATAGCCTTGAAGGATTTCCAAAGTTTTGGAAATTCCCATGTGTCCGGCCAAACCTCCACTATGAGCTTCTTTGATCAACAGTTCTCTAATGGAACTCTTTGGAACACAAAGTTTGTTTCCTTTGAAAAGGAAATCATCAACCACTGAAAAGAGTCCATTAACTCCATCTTTGCATGTCTTCATTATCCCAAACATTTCTTCATCTTCCTTATAAAGTTCTTTTAACATCTCAAAACCAAGAACTTTAGCATCCATCATGCCAAGAAGAAAATGCCTTCGAGATAAAGCATCGGCTACCACATTAGCCTTCCCATTCTTATACTTAGCAGCAAAATTAAAAGATTGTAGAAATTCCACCCATTTTGCATGCCTTGCATTGAGCTTCTTTTGTCCATGAATAAACCTCAAGGACTCATGATCAG
The DNA here is from genome assembly GCA_026401315.1 of Dysphania ambrosioides. Lineage (NCBI taxonomy): Eukaryota > Viridiplantae > Streptophyta > Magnoliopsida > Caryophyllales > Amaranthaceae > Dysphania > Dysphania ambrosioides. The sequence goes on along the minus strand of CM048666.1, from coordinate 16,913,556 downwards.
AATGGAGAATGAAAGGACTTGGTCTTAGATAATGCAACCAAAAATCAAGAGCTCGAACCATAGCATAAAACTCCTTGTCATATGTTGAGTAGTTAAGCTTACCATGACTCAACTTCTCACTAAAGTATGCAATCGGTTTTCCTTCTTGGATCAAGACAGCACCAACACCCTTTCCACTTGCATCACACTCAACCTCAAAAGGTTTAGTGAAATCAGGTAAAGCAAGTACAGGGGCTTCACACATCTTCTTCTTTATGTGCTCAAATGCCTTTTGAGCTTGCGGAGTCCATTGAAAAGTGCCCTTCTTTGTACACTCCGTAATTGGGGCCATGAGCGTACTAAAGTTGGCTATAAACCTTCTATAAAAAGAAGTTAGCCCATGGAAAGATCGCACTTCGGTGATGGACTTAGGGACAGGCCATGAAGAAATAGCTTCCACCTTGCTAGGATCCACCTTGACACCATCACTAGAAACAATGAACCCAAGAAACACTAACTCGGTGAGCATAAAATGACATTTCTCCAACTTCCCATAAAGCTTCTTCTCCCTTAAAGCTTTAAAAACTTCCTCAAGATGTATCAAATGATCTTCCTCATTCTTACTATATATAAGAATGTCATCCAAATATACAACGACAAACTTTCCCAAAAAAGGTCTTAGTACCTCATTCATCAACCGCATAAAGGTACTTGGAGCATTGGTAAGCCCAAATGGCATGACAAGCCATTCATAGAGACCATGCTTTGTCTTGAAAGCTGTCTTCCATTCATCTCCTTCTCGCATCCTTATTTGGTGGTATCCACTTCTAAGATCAATCTTAGAAAAAACTTGGGACCCACTTAGCTCATCAAGCATATCATCCAATCTGGGTATAGGAAACCTATACTTGATAGTGATGTTGTTTACGGCCCTACTATCAATACACATTCTCCATGTGCCATCCTTCTTTGGAACCAACAACGCTGGCACTGCACAAGGACTCATCGATTCTTTAACATAGCCCATTTCCATCAATTCCTGGATCTGTCTTTGCAACTCCTTTGTCTCCATCGGATTGCATCGATAAGGGGGTTTGTTAGGAAGGGGTGCTCCAGGAACAAGATCGATTTGATGTTCTATACCACGAGTAGGTGGTAAACCTTGTGGTAACTCATCTGGGAATACATCCTCATAAGCCTTGATTAACTTGGCTAATTTTGGATTTTGAGCCATGTATCCATCATATTCTTCCCTCGAAAGTAATAGGAAGATCTCGTCCTCTTCTTCTATCTCACCTTCAAACTCCTTGTGAGACAAAAGGAACACACTTTTAGAAGGGGCTTTTTGTGGTGGTGGGTTTTTTTGTGGTGGTAAAGGATGGAGCATTTTCTTGTTGCCAAGATGGGTAATGGTGTAAGTATTGGCTAATCCATCATGTATGGACTTCTTATCACTTTGCCATGGTCTACCCAACAAGATATGGCATGCATCCATAGGAATGACATCACATAATACCTGATCAACATAGGAGCCAATTGCAAAGTTCACCATACATTGTCTCCTAACACCAGTATTCTTACTCCTTTCTAACCAACTTAACTTATATGGGTGGGGATGTTTAGTGGTTTTCATTTCAAGTCTCTTTACCAAATCACTAGAGACTACATTTGCTTCACTACCACTATCCACAATAAGATCACATACCTCTCCCTTCACTTTGCACTTAGTCAAGAACAAGTTCTCTCTTTGAATAGGAACTTCTTCCCTTTCAGTTTGAATTTGTAAGGCTCTTCTCAAGACTAAACTGTTTTTTTCAGGAAAACAGTCATCAACATTATCACACTCTTGCTCGTCAACAAACTCTTGAGACTCTTCAGGGACTTCTTCTTCCTCCTCCTCTTCTTCCTCCATAGGAAAAGGTTGAGTAGTCATGATACGAATCTCTCTCACAGTCAATGCACGAGAATTTGGACAATCTCGTTTATAGTGTCCTCTTCCATGACATTTGAAACATACAATCTCACTCAAATCAGATTCCTTGGTAATGACTTTGCCTTTATCTTTGTTTGAGGGTTCAAAAGTGTTTCGGGTTCTTTTTGTGGGGTTAGAAAAAGATGGGTTTGGTTTAGGAACAAAAGGTTTATTTTGTGGTTGGGATGGAAAAATAGGTTTCTTGAACCTTGAATCAAAAGAAGAAAAAGGTTTCTTCTTCTTTCTTTGGTTGTCAAATTTGACAGCCAATTTGCACACTTCATCAAAGGATAGGTTTGGTTGTACTTCCACCTTCTCATAGATCTCACGATCTAGACCAGCCATAAACCTCCCTAATTTGAGTTCCTCATTCTCCTCAATCTCACAAACAATAGAGAGTCTCTCAAACTCCTTGATATATTCCTCCACTGAACCACCTCCTTGTTGTAAAGTACTCCACTTTACATATAGTGACTGCTTGTAATTAGAGGGCACAAATCGACCTCTAAGTTTCTTCTTCAATTTGACCCAAGTAAAAATTCGGGCTTTGCCATTGTTTTCTCTCTTTCTTTGGACACCTTTTAACCAAGTTTCAGCGTACCTGGTTATTTTCACTTTAGCAACCCTAAATTGTTGCTCATCATCTTGGATGTCTTTAAAGTCAAAGAATCGCTCCAAGGATTGTTCCCATTCAAGGTACCTTTCGGGATCAAGAGTACCATCAAACTCATCCACATCAACCCTTAGATTTCGATCATCAAACCTAGGGGGATTATTGGTTTCCCTATTTTCATGTGTGAAAATTCGAGCCATCAATGCCGTGACATTGTTTAAAAGTTGCTCATTTGTTTCAATGAGTCTTTGTTGATTTTCCTCCAAGAATCGAAGGTGTCTCTCTTGAGGGGTTTCATTAGGATCCATTTTTTTTAAAGAGAATCTGCTTCCCCCTACCTGACGCGCCAAATGATGTAAAATCTAATGAAGAACACTAGAAATTACAAGACAAAATGGATCACAAATAGGTTAACAAAAAGAACAGATTCGTAGGGTTTAGAAAAAGACTTGGAAATGTGTTTTGGCTAGAAATTAAGAAAGAAATGTATATGTGTTTTAGGTGGAAAAGGAAAGAAATAGATGTGGATCTTTGGATAGGTTTAATTATGGTTTTGATAAGAAGTAGAAGAGAAACAAAGGGTTTTGATAGTAGGGAACACTCACCTAACAATCAAGATATGTAAAAGAGGAACACTCACTCTTTTACTAGTATGAATCTTACACACAAGGAACACTCACTTGGATGATTAGATTCAAGAAAATTTGCAAAGAAGGAACTCTCACTTCTCTCACAAATTCTTCAAGCAAAACTTGGGAAAACACAAGCAACTCAATACATGATATTGCAAGTAAAGATATCAAGATTCAAACTTTATTCATTCATTGATTGCTTTGAAATACAAACATACATCTCCTATTTATAGTGGACAAAACCCTAGTAACTCCCCTTAAATTTGTCCAAAATAAACTATCCAAAAATGTGTGAGAGTTTTAAGGAATTAATCCTTAATTCATGCTAATAACTTAAGGAGAACTTCCATGCACCAAGGTCTTCTTTCCCTCCATTAAACATGCCATTTAGACTAGGAAAATCAGAAAATATCCCTCCTTTAATGCCTTGGACGCACCTAGTCAAGAACCCATCCAAAACCTCCCATAATTCCATGCTATTCCCTTATTTATGCCCAAAAGAATCATCTCAATCAACCCCCTTGCCATAAAAACGCCCAACATTAAGGAACAAATCAATTAATTAAATTAAATCCCTTAATTTAAGGGATTCAAATCTCTTAATTGATTTTGAGAAGAAAATCAGAAAATCTGATTTATTTCCATCCCATTTTCGACCATATTCAAAAGAATATCTTAAGATATGCAAATCTGATCATACCTTCCTTAAATCAAGCTAAAATCAAATCAGATCATATCTTTCCCAAATCCCCTAATATTCCCTCTTTCCCATGCCATTATTTCAGCAAAATAATCCTCTTTTTACCCAAAATCACGTTCATAATGTCCCCCAAAAAATCACCTGGACCCCCACATAAATCAGCACACAAAAATCACTCCAACTCTCTCCACACGTCAACAAGGACCCACGCCAACTCACCCTACTCTAATTAACTTAATTACTTAATTAATCATTATTTATTTACATGAAACACCACTAATTTTATTATTCTAATTTCCCAAAGTGGAAATACTAGAATAACCATGACCCGAAATGAACGGTCCATGGGCCCAATAATTATCCACCGGCCCATCCTCAAAATAACGGGTCAACAAAACCTCCTTTGACTCATGAATTATTTTGGGATTTCCATCATCCTCCCCTTCTTCAAAAAGAGTTGACCTCAACTCGTCATCTTCATAATAAGGGGAAAGGTCACCCACATTGAAAGTGGAAGAGACTCCATATTTTCCACCTAGATCCACCTTATAAGCATTATCATTGACTTTGTCAATGATTTGAAATGGTCCTTCGGCCCTAGGCATTAACTTATGCTTCCTTTGCTTCGGAAATCTCTCTTTCCTCAGAAAAACCCAAACAAGATCACCAACCTCAAAGGTTCTAGCATTCTTCAAACTTTTGTTGGACTGTTTCTTGTATTCCTCATTTGCCTTCTCGATATTCTTCCTCACCTCCTTATGGACGTTCATCATGAACTCCATACATTCCTTGGCCGTACCATGCACAAATTTATCTTTGTGAAGAGTGATGTAATCAATCGGCACATATGGGTTCACCCCATAGACAACTTCAAATGGAGAGTACTTAGTGGATCGGCTCGGTGTTCGATTATAAGCAAACTCAGCATGAGCAAGCTCGCCTATTTACAAAAGTGCATGCATTAAAACGAGACTTAGAATCATTTCACTAAGGTCTAAATCGATGTTCGTGATTTTCAAGGGTAAGGGGGCCGGAAAGGGTTCTAACTCGCCTATTTTTCAATTTTCTTATCAAAATAACCTAGAAGTTGCACTAACATACCAATATAGCCTAGTTCCAAGTGTTCATGCATTGAAAACGAGCCTTAGAAGCATTTCACTAAGTTTTCAATCGATGTTCGTGACCTTCAAGTGAAATGGGTCCGGAAAGGGTTCTAACTCGCTTATTTTTCAAATTTCTTACCAAAATAACCTTGAACTTGCACAAACATACCAATATAGCCTAGTTCCAAGTGTTCATGCATTGAAAACGAGCCTTAGAAGCATTTCACTAGGTTCTAAATTGATGTCCGTGACTTTCAAGTGAAAGGGGGCCGGAAAGGGTTCTAACTCGCCTATTTTTCAATTTTCTTATCAAAATAACCTAGAACTTGCACTAACATACCAATATAGCCTAGTTCCAAGTGTTCATGCATTGAAAACGAGACTTTGAAGCATTTCACTAAATTCTAAATCGATGTTCGTGACTTTCAAATGAAAGGGGGCCGAAAAGGGTTCTACCTCGCCTATTTTTCAAATTTCTTATCAAAATAACCTAGAACTTACACTAACATAATAATATAGCCTAGTTCCATGTGTTCATGCTTTGAAAACGAGCCTTAGAAGCATTTCACTAAGTTTTCAATCGATGTTCGTGACTTTCAAGTGAAAGGGGGCCGGAAAGGGTTCTAATTCGCCTATTTTTCAAATTTCTTATCAAAATAACCTAGAACTTGCACTAACATACCATTATAGCCTATTTACAAGTGTGCATGCATTAAAACGAGACTTAGAATCATTTCACTAAGGTCTAAATCGATGTTCGTGATTTTCAAGGGTAAGGGGGCCGGAAAGGGTTCTAACTCGCCTATTTTTCAAATATCTTATCAAAATAACCTAGAACTTGCACTAACATACCAATATAGCCTAGTTTCAAGTGTTCATGCATTGAAAACGAGCCTTAGAAGCATTTCACTAAGTTTTCAATCGATGTTCGTGACTTTCAAGTGAAACGGGGCCGGAAAGGGTTCTAACTCGCCTATTTTTCAATTTTCTTATCAAAATAACCTAGAACTTGCACTAACATACGAATATAGCCTAGTCCCAAGTGTTTATGCATTCAAAACAAGACTTAAAAGCATTTCATTAAGTTCTCAATCGATGTTCGTGACTTTCAAGTGAAAGGGGGCCGAAAAGGGTTCTAACTCGCCTATTTTTCAAATTTCTTATCGAAATAACCTAGAACTTGCACTAAAATACCAATATAGCCTACTTACAAGTGTTCATGCATTGAAAACGAGCCTTAGAAGTATTTCACTAAGTTGTAAATCGATGTTCGTGACTTTCAAGTGAAAGGGGGCTGGAAAGGGTTCTACCTCGCCTATTTTTCAAATTTCTTATCAAAATAACCTAGAACTTGCACTAACATTCCAATATAGCCTAGTTCCAAGTGTTCATACATTGAAAATGAGCCTTAGAAGCATTTCACTAAGTTTTCAATCGATGTTCGTGACATTCAAGTGAAAGGGGGTGGGAAAGGGTTCTAACTCGCCTATTTTTCAAATTTCTTATCAAAATAAGCTAGAACTTACACTAACATACCAATATAGCCTAGTTAGAATTGTTCATGCATTGAAATCGAGCCTTAGAAGCATTTCATTAAGTTTTCAATCGATGTTTGTGACTTTCAAGGGAAAGGGCGCCAGAAAGGGTTATAACTCGCCTATTTTTCAAATTTCTTATCAAAATAACCTAGAACTTGGTCTAAGATACCAATATAGCCTAGTTCCAAGTGTTCATGCATTGAAAACGAGCCTTAGAAGCATTTCACTAAGTTTTCAATCGATGTTCGTGACTTTCAAGTGAAAGGGGGCCATAAAGGGTTCTAACACGCCTATTTTTCTAATTTCTTATCAAAATAACCTAGAACTTGCACTAACATACCAATATAGCCTAGTTCCAAGTGTTCATGCATTGAAAACGAGCCTTAGAAGCATTTTACTAAGTTTTCAATCGATGTTCGTGACTTTCAAGTGAAAGGGGGCCGGAAAGGGTTCTAACTCGCCTATTTTTTAAATTTCTTATCAAAATAACCTAGAACTTGCACTAACGTACCATTATAGCCTATTTACAAGTGTGCATGCATTGAAAACGAGACTTAGAAGCATTTCACTAAGGTCTAAATCGATGTTTGTGATTTTCAAGGGTAAGGGGGCCAGAAAGGTTTCTAACTCGCCTATTTTTAAAATTTCTTATCAAAATAACCTAGAACTTGCACTAACATACCAATATAGCCTAGTCCCTTGTTCATGCATTGAAAACGAGCCTTAGAAGCATTTCACTAAGTTTTCAATCGATGTTCGTGACTTTCAAGTGAAAGGGGGCCAAAAAGGGTTCTAACTCGCCTATTTTTCTATTTTCTTATAAAAATAAGCTAGAACTTCCCTAACATACCAATATAGCCTAGTTACAACTAATCATGCATTGAAAATGAGAATTAGAAGCATTTCACTAAGTTCTAATTCGATGTTCGTGACTTTCAACTGAAAGGGGTCGGATAGGGTTCTACCTCGCCTATTTTTCAAATTTCTTATCAAAATAACCTAGAACTTGCACTAACATACCAATATAGCCTATTTACAAGTGTGCATGCATTGAAAACGAGCCTTAGAAGCATTTCCCTAAGTTCTAAATCGATGTTCGTGACTTTCAATTGAAAGGGGGCCGGAAAGGGTTCTACCTCGCCTATTTTTCAAATTTCTTATCAAAATAACCTAGAACTTGCACTTACATACCAATATACCCTAGTTCCAAGTGTTCATGCATTGAAAACGAGCCTTAGAAGCATTTCACTAAGTTTTCAATCAATGTTCGTGACTTTCAAGTGAAAGGGGGCCAAAAAGGGTTCTAACACGCCTATTTTTCAAATTTCTTATCAAAATAAGCTAGAACTTGCACTAACATACCATCATAGCTTAGTTACAAGTGTTCATGCATTGGAAACGAGCCTTAGAAGCATTTTACTAAGGTCTAAATCGATGTTCGTGACTTTCAACTGAAAGTTGATGTGAATCTAGGTATTGAAACCTTAATCCACACAAAAGGGATAGAACTAGATAGAAAACCCTCTAAAGCTACGCACCAAAGGTTTAAAATCTAGGGCGAAAGTTTAAGAATTGATTAAAGCAAAGCACCCTCAATTCCGACACTTCCTCACGTGAATCTAAAGCTTAAAGCACCAATTCACAACTCTTTGTTACACACAAAGAAAAACAACAAACTCTCTAAGTTTATTGAAGAATATATAGAAAAGAATCTCCAAATCTGATTTTTCCAAGCTTGGGTGCACATCTATTTATACCCATAGCTTGAGAGTTTCAATCATATTATGACTAGGCCTCCTACTTCTAAAAGGACTCCTAATAACCAATAGGATAATGCCACCTATTTATTACATAATCCTACTAAAACTCTAACACTATCTTATCTTAATTAGAATCTTATCCTACCTAAAAAGATAATATTACAATTTAACTACTCTAATCCTATTTTATTTAAAGTAAAACACTAAATATCCAATGCCATGTGTGTAGCCACGTCCATACCCATGCCATGTCACTTGCCATGTCACTTAAGTCGTAATAAAGCACCGATAAGATGTAATAAGCACATCTCAATGTAACTCGCCTATTTTTCAAATTTCTTATCAAAATAACCTAGAACTTGGTCTAAGATACCAATATAGCCTAGTTCCAAGTGTTCATGCATTGAAAACGAGGCTTAGAAGCATTTCACTAAGTTTTCAATCGATGTTCGTTACTTTCAAGTGAAAGGGGGCCGGAAAGGGTTCTAACTCGCCTATTTTTCAAATTTCTTGTCAAAATAACCTAGAACTTGCACTAACATACCATTATAGCCTATTTACAAGTGTGCATGCATTAAAACGAGACTTGGAATCATTTCACTAAGGTCTAAATCGATGTTCGTGATTTTCAAGGGAAAGGGAGCCGGAAAGGGTTCTAACTCATCTATTTTTCAAATTTCTTATCAAAATAACCTAGAACTTGCACTAACATACCAATATAGCCTAGTTCCAAGTGGTCATGCATTGAAAACGAGCCTTAGAAGCATTTCACTAAGTTTTCAATCGATGTTCGTGACCTTCAAGTGAAACGGGGCCGAAAAGGGTTCTAACTCGCCTATTTTTCAAATTTCTTACCAAAATAACCTTGAACTTGCACAAACATACCAATATAGCCTAGTTCCAAGTGTTCATGCATTGAAAACGAGCCTTAGAAGCATTTCACTAGGTTCTAAATTGATGTTCGTGACTTTCAAGTGAAAGGGGGCCGGAAAGGGTTCTAACTCGCCTATTTTTCAATTTTCTTATCAAAATAACCTACAACTTGCACTAACATACCAATATAGCCTAGTCCCAGGTGTTCATGCATTGAAAACGAGACTTAGAAGCATTTCACTAAATTCTAAATCGATGTTCGTGACTTTCAACTGAAAGTTGATGTGAATCCAGGTATTGAAACCTTAATCCACACAAAAGGGATAGAACTAGATAGAAAACCCTCTAAAGCTACGCACCAAAGGTTTAAAATCTAGGGCGAAAGTTTAAGAATTGATTAAAGCAAAGCACCCTCAATTCCGACACTTCCTCACGTGAATCTAAAGCTTAAAGCACCAATTCACAACTCTTTGTTACACACAAAGAAAAACAACAAACTCTCTAAGTTTATTGAAGAATATATAGAAAAGAATCTCCAAATCTGATTTTTCCAAGCTTGGGTGCACATCTATTTATACCCATAGCTTGAGAGTTTCAATCATATTATGACTAGGCCTCCTACTTCTAAAAGGACTCCTAATAACCAATAGGATAATGCCACCTATTTATTACATAATCCTACTAAAACTCTAACACTATCTTATCTTAATTAGAATCTTATCCTACCTAAAAAGATAATATTACAATTTAACTACTCTAATCCTATTTTATTTAAAGTAAAACACTAAATATCCAATGCCATGTGTGTAGCCACGTCCATACCCATGCCATGTCACTTGCCATGTCACTTAAGTCGTAATAAAGCACCGATAAGATGTAATAAGCACATCTCAATGTAACAAGCACCTCCCCTTGTCTTAAAATTTTCCTCCTTGGTCAAAATTTCAATCTTCGAAAATTACTCCAAGATTTTAGCTTTTGATCAAGGCCTTCCATCAATCATCACCTCCATGGCTTCCACACATTATAGAATCATAAAATCTGAAAATGGAAAGTTCAAAACACACCTATGCCTAAAATGAGAAAAACCCTATCAAATGAAATGGGAGAAAACTCATAGGCAAAACCAACTTATTCCCTATGTCCACCAATCCTCATTTACATTTGCATGTTATCATGCACATGCAAATGTTCCCCTTTGATGGCTAGAAGATTCGTGTCTCCATAAGCCAACAACTCTCCCATGGTAGCATTCTTCTTTAAAGCTTCAACCAATCCTTCGAATTTGGCATCCTCTATCATATCATCCTCCTCTTCTTCAAAAGAGTTTGTCCTCAAACTTCGAAGTTGATCATCAGGCACATAAGGTGCTAAGTCGCCTATATTGAATGTGGCATGAACTCCATAGTCTCCAGGCAACTGAAGCTTATATGCATAATCACCCACCTTACTGATGATTTTGAATGGACCATCACACCTAGGCATAAGCTTGTTCTTACGTCGATTAGGAAATCTTTCCTTCCTCAAGTGTAACCAAACCAAGTCTCCCTCCTTGTAAGTATGTTGAGTCTTGTGTTTGTTAGCTCTAGCCTTATAGATATCATTGACCTTCTCAATTCTTGCTCTCACTTGGGTGTGAAGCTTTTGCATATAGTCAACCTTGGCCTTCGCATCCTTCTCTAATTCCCTTCCATCCACCAATAACACTCCCTTGCCATTATCTTTGTTAGAACGAGTTTTTAGTGCCATAAAAGGCTTCAAAGCAAATTCTTTGGCTTGTGCGTTCTTCCTCACAACATATATGTTTGTCCTTCCATCAAACTTTACAAATCTGTCATATTGCCAAGGTCTTCCCAAGAGAATATGACACGCATCCATGGGACAAACATCACAAAGCACTTGATCTTCATAATTGCCAATTTTGAACGAAATCAATGCTTGTTTACTAACCTTTACGTCACTTGACTTGCTAAGCCAATGGAGCTTATATGGTTGAGGATGGATTTGAGTGGGCACCTCCAACTTGTCCACCAAGAGTGTAGAAACCACGTTAGTGCAGCTCCCTGAATCTATAATCACATCACATAGTCTTCCATGGACATTGCATCTTGTGAGGAAGATTTTCTCCCTTTGGCTCTCCTCTAATGGTAAGGACTTGGATTGCAATGCCCTTCGCAACACTAGGCTAGATCCCCTAGTTTCTGCCATCACCTCCTCCACATCCTCCTCTAGGAATTCAAAAGATGTGTTACCTTCTTCCTCTTCAAGCTCATGCTCCTCTTCTTCAAAGGTTTCATCTTCCTCCCAAGTCCGAGTAGAAGCAATCCTAGCATGGGGACAATCCCTTTGGATATGGCCTTGTCCCTTACATTTGAAGCAAGTTCGTTGATCTCCCATAGGGGGCCTCGAACTTCCTCCCTTATCTCTCCCAAAAGATTGTGGCTTTATGGATTTCTCGAGATTAGGCTTCACATTAGACATCTCACGCACCCCTTTAGCTTCAAATGATCGAAAGATCCCTCTAGGTTTACGTGTTTGCCTTTCAACCCTAGTTGCTATTGTACACACCTCATCAAAGCTCCAATAGGGTTGTAATTCCACCTTTTCCTTGATTGGGTCATTTAACCCAGCCACAAAACGAGCCACCTTGTGGTCTTCTTTCTCCTCTAGCCCACACACCATGGCTAGATTTTCGAATTCCATCAAGTATTCCTCCACAGACCTCCTTTCTTGCTTCAAAGTATGCATTTTTATAAAATTGTTTTGTTCAAAGTCTTGAGGAACAAACCTTTTTTGCATGTACTTCTTTAGTTTTGTCCAAGATGAGATCTTGGAACGCCCCTCCTTTCTCCTCTTCTTTTGCAAACCTTCAAGCCACAAACTTGCATAAGAAGTGAGTTTGAGTTCAGCAACCTTAAAGGATCTATGATCATCATAGTCCTTATATCTGAAAATTCGTTCAACTCTACGGATCCAATCTAGGAATTTGTCTGGGCCCAAACTGCCATTAAACTCAGGGATTTCAAGTCTCAAGCTTTGATCCTCTTTCCCTCTTAAACTCTTTCTCCTACGCCCTTTATATGATTCCTCATCATCACTTGAAGAGGATGGGTCCCTCTTGCTAGGCCTCCTTGAGCTTCTAACACTGGATTCACCATCACTTTCGCTAGAGTTAGATTCATGAGAAGAGAGTTTACCTTTGCTTGAGGACTTTTCCTTCTTCCCCACGATTTGCAACAGCTCATTCATACGTTCCTTCAGTTCCTTCAACTCGCGTTCCATGCACAAGGCTTTGGCTTCTTGTAAGGTTAAACCTTTTTTGAAGCCTGGTGGCATCTCGTGTGCATCATCACCACTGGAATCCATATTGCTTGAGTATTCTTCGAATCCTCTCAATGAAAGCACCAAAAGTTGATGTGAATCTAGGTATTGAAACCTTAATCCACACAAAAGGGATAGAACTAAATAGAAAACCCTCTAAAGCTACGCACCAAAGGTTTAAAATCTAGGGCGAAAGTTTAAGAATTGATTAAAGCAAAGCACCCTCAATTCCGACACTTCCTCACGTGAATCTAAAGCTTTAAGCACCAATTCACAACTCTTTGTTACACACAAAGAAAAACAACAAACTCTCTAAGTTTATTGAAGAATATATAGAAAAGAATCTCCAAATCTGATTTTTCCAAGCTTGGGTGCACATCTATTTATACCCATAGCTTGAGAGTTTCAATCATATTATGACTAGGCCTCCTACTTCTAAAAGGACTCCTAATAACCAATAGGATAATGCCACCTATTTATTACATAATTCTACTAAAACTCTAACACTATCTTATCTTAATTAGAATCTTATCCTACCTAAAAAGATAATATTACAATTTAACTACTCTAATCCTATTTTATTTAAAGTAAAACACTAAATATCCAATGCCATGTGTATAGCCACGTCCATACCCATGCCATGTCACTTGCCATGTCACTTAAGTCGTAATAAAGCACCGATAAGATGTAATAAGCACATCTCAATGTAACAAGCACCTCCCCTTGTCTTAAAATTTTCCTCCTTGGTCAAAATTTTCAATCTTCGAAAATTACTCCAAGATTTTAGCTTTTGATCAAGGCCTTCCATCAATCATCACCTCCATGGCTTCCACACATTATAGAATCATAAAATCTGAAAATGGAAAGTTCAAAACACACCTATGCCTAAAATGAGAAAAACCCTATCAAATAAAATGGGAGAAAACTCATAGGCAAAACCAACTTATTCCCTATGTCCACCAATCCTCATTTACATTTGCATGTTATCATGCACATGCAAATGTTCCCCTTTGATGGCTAGAAGATTCGTGTCTCCATAAGCCAACAACTCTCCCATGGTAGCATTCTTCTTTAAAGCTTCAACCAATCCTTCGAATTTGGCATCCTCTATCATATCATAAAGGGGTCGGAAAGGGTTCTACCTCGCCTATTTTTCGAATTTCTTATCAAAATAACCTAGAACTTGCACTAACATACCAATATAGCCTAGTTCCAAGTGTTCATGCATTGAAAACAAGCCTTAGAAGCATTTCATCAAGTTCTAAATCGATGTTCGTGATTTTCAAGGGATAGGGAGCCGGAAAGGGTTCTAACTCGCCTATTTTTCAAGTTTCTTATCAAAATAACCTAGAACTTGCACTAACATACCAATATAGCCTAGTTCCAAGTGTTCATGCATTGAAAAAGAGCCTTAGAAGCATTTCACTAAGTTCTAAATCGATGTTCGTGACTTTCAAGTGAAGGGGGGCCGGAAAGGGTTCTAACTCGCCTATTTTTCAATTTTCTTATCAAAATAACCTAGAACTTGCACTAACATACCAATATAGCCTAGTCCCAAGTGTTTACGCATACAAAACAAGACTTAGAAGCATTTCACTAAGTTCTCAATCGATGTTCGTGATTTTCAAGGGTAAGGGGGCCGGAAAGGGTTCTAACTCGCCTATTTTTCAAATTTCTTATCAAAATAACCTAGAACTTGCACTAACATACCAATATAGCCTAACTACAAGTGTTTATGCATTGAAAACGATCCTTAGAAGCATTTCACTAAGGTCTAAATCGATGTTCGTGATTTTCAAGGGTAAGGGGGCCGGAAAGGGTTCTAACTCGCCTATTTTTCAAATTTCTTATCAAAATAACCTAGAACTTGCACTAACATACCAATATAGCCTAGTTTCAAGTGTTCATGCATTGAAAACGAGCCTTAGAAGCATTTCACTAAGTTTTCAATCGATGTTTGTGACTTTCAAGTGAAACGGGGCCGGAAAGGGTTCTAAGTCGCCTATTTTTCAATTTTCATTTCAAAATAACCTAGAACTTGCACTAACATACCAATATATCCTAGTTCCAAGTGTTCATGCATTGAAAACGAGACTTAGAAGCATTTCACTAAATTCTAAATCGATGTTCGTGACTTTCAAGTGAAAGGGGGCCAAAAAGGGTTCTAACTCGCCTTTTATCTAATTTCTTCTAAAAATAACCTAGAACTTGCACTAACATACCAATATAGCCTAGTTACTAGTGTGCATGCATTGAAAACGAGCCTTAGAAGCATTTCACTAAGTTCTAAATCAATGTTCATGATTTTCAAGGGAAAGGGGGCCGGAAAGGGTTCTAATTCGCCTATTTTTCAAATTTCTTATCAAAATAACCTAGAACTTGCACTAACATATGAATATAGCCTAGTCCAAAGTGTTCATGCATTGAAAACGTCCCTTAGAAGCATTTCACTAAGTTTTTAAGCGATATTCGTGACATTCAAGTGAAAGGGGGCTAGAAAGGGTTCTAACTCGCCTATTTTTCAAATTTCTTATCAAAATAACCTAGAACTTACACTAACATACCAATATAGCCTATTTACAAGTGTTCATGCATAGAAAAGGATCCTTAGAAGCATTTCACTAAGGTCTAAATCGATGTTCGTGACTTTCAAGTGAAAGGGGGCCGAAAAGGGTTCTAACTCGCCTATTTTTAAAATTTCTTATCGAAATAACCTAGAACTTGCACTAAAATACCAATATAGCCTAGTTACAAGTGTTCATGCATTGAAAACGATCCTTAGAAGTATTTCACTAAGATGTAAATCGATGTTCGTGACTTTCAAGTGAAAGGGGGCCAGAAAGGGTTCTAACTCGCCTATTTTTCAAATTTCTTACCAAAATAACCTTGAACTTGCACAAACATACCAATATAGCCTAGTTCCAAGTGTTCATGCATTGAAAAAGAGCCTTAGAAGCATTTCACTAAGTTCTAAATCGATGTTCGTGACTTTTAAGTGAAAGGGGGCCGAAAAGGGTTCTAACTCGCCTATTTTTAAAATTTCTTATCGAAATAACCTAGAACTTGCACTAAAATACCAATATAGCCTAGTTACAAGTGTTCATGCATTGAAAACGATCCTTAGAAGTATTTCACTAAGATGTAAATCGATGTTCGTGACTTTCAAGTGAAAGGGGGCCAGAAAGGGTTCTAACTCGCCTATTTTTCAAATTTCTTATCAAAATAACCTAGAACTTGCACTAACATACCATTATAGCCTATTTACAAAAGTGCATGCATTAAAACGAGACTTAGAATCATTTCACTAAGGTCTAAATCGATGTTCGTGATTTTCAAGGGTAAGGGGGCCGGAAAGGGTTCTAACTCGCCTATTTTTCAATTTTCTTATCAAAATAACCTAGAAGTTGCACTAACATACCAATATAGCCTAGTTCCAAGTGTTCATGCATTGAAAACGAGCCTTAGAAGCATTTCACTAAGTTTTCAATCGATGTTCGTGACCTTCAAGTGAAATGGGGCCGGAAAGGGTTCTAACTCGCCTATTTTTCAAATTTCTGACCAAAATAACCTTGAACTTGCCCAAACATACCAATATAGCCTAGTTCCAAGTGTTCATGCATTGAAAACGAGCCTTAGAAGCATTTCACTAGGTTCTAAATTGATGTCCGTGACTTTCAAGTGAAAGGGGGCCGGAAAGGGTTCTAACTCGCCTATTTTTCAATTTTCTTATCAAAATAACCTAGAACTTGCACTAACATACCAATATAGCCTAGTCCCAAGTGTTTATGCATACAAAACAAGACTTAGAAGCATTTCACTAAGTTCTCAATCGATGTTCGTGATTTTCAAGGGTAAGGGGGCCGGAAAGGGTTCTAACTCGCCTATTTTTCAAATTTCTTACCAAAATAACCTTGAACTTGCACAAACATACCAATATAGCCTAGTTCCAAGTGTTCATGCATTGAAAACGAGCCATAGAAGCATTTCACTAGGTTCTAAATTGATGTCCGTGACTTTCAAGTGAAAGGGGGCCGGAAAGGGTTCTAACTCGCCTATTTTTCAATTTTCTTATCAAAATAACCTAGAACTTGCACTAACATACCAATATAGCCTAGTTCCAAGTGTTCATGCATTGAAAACGAGACTTTGAAGCATTTCACTAAATTCTAAATCGATGTTCGTGACTTTCAAGTGAAAGGGGGCTGGAAAGGGTTCTACCTCGCCTATTTTTCAAATTTCTTATCAAAATAACCTAGAACTTGCACTAACATACCAATATAGCCTAACTACAAGTGTTTATGCATTGAAAACGATCCTTAGAAGCATTTCACTAAGGTCTAAATCGATGTTCGTGATTTTCAAGGGTAAGGGGGCCGGAAAGGGTTCTAACTCGCCTATTTTTCAAATTTCTTATCAAAATAACCTAGAACTTGCACTAACATACCAATATAGCCTAGTTTCAAGTGTTCATGCATTGAAAACGAGCCTTAGAAGCATTTCACTAAGTTTTCAATCGATGTTTGTGACTTTCAAGTGAAACGGGGCCGGAAAGGGTTCTAAGTCGCCTATTTTTCAATTTTCATTTCAAAATAACCTAGAACTTGCACTAACATACCAATATACTAGTCCCAAGTGTTCATGCATTGAAAACGAGACTTAGAAGCATTTCACTAAATTCTAAATCGATGTTCGTGACTTTCAAGTGAAAGGGGGCCAAAAAGGGTTCTAACTCGCCTTTTATCTAATTTCTTCTAAAAATAACCTAGAACTTGCACTAACATACCAATATAGCCTAGTTACTAGTGTGCATGCATTGAAAACGAGCCTTAGAAGCATTTCACTAAGTTCTAAATCAATGTTCATGATTTTCAAGGGAAAGGGGGCCGGAAAGGGTTCTAATTCGCCTATTTTTCAAATTTCTTATCAAAATAACCTAGAACTTGCACTAACATATGAATATAGCCTAGTCCAAAGTGTTCATGCATTGAAAACGTCCCTTAGAAGCATTTCACTAAGTTTTTAAGCGATATTCGTGACATTCAAGTGAAAGGGGGCTAGAAAGGGTTCTAACTCGCCTATTTTTCAAATTTCTTATCAAAATAACCTAGAACTTACACTAACATACCAATATAGCCTATTTACAAGTGTTCATGCATAGAAAAGGATCCTTAGAAGCATTTCACTAAGGTCTAAATCGATGTTCGTGACTTTCAAGTGAAAGGGGGCCGAAAAGGGTTCTAACTCGCCTATTTTTAAAATTTCTTATCGAAATAACCTAGAACTTGCACTAACATATGAATATAGCCTAGTCCCAAGTGTTGATGCATTGAAAACGTCCCTTAGAAGCATTTCACTAAGTTTTTAAGCGATATTCGTGACATTAAAGTGAAAGGGGGCAGGAAAGGGTTCTAACTCGCCTATTTTTCAAATTTCTTATCAAAATAACCTAGAACTTACATTAACATACCAATATAGCCTAGTTACAAGTGTTCATGCATTGAAAACGATCCTTAGAAGCATTTCACTAAGGTCTAAATCGATGTTCGTGACTTTCACGTGAAAGGGGGCCGGAAAGGGTTCTAACTCGCCTATTTTTCAAATTTCTTACCAAAATAACCTTGAACTTGCACAAACATACCAATATAGCCTAGTTCCAAGTGTTCATGCATTGAAAAAGAGCCTTAGAAGCATTTCACTAAGTTCTAAATCGATGTTCGTGACTTTCAAGTGAAAGGGGGCCGGAAAGGGTTCTAACTCGCCCATTTTTCAAATTCCTTATCAAAATAACCTAGAACTTGCACTAACATACCATTATAGCCTATTTACAAGTGTGCATGCATTAAAACGAGACTTAGAATCATTTCACTAAGGTCTTAATCGATGTTCGTGATTTTCAAGGGTAAGGGGGCCGGAAAGGGTTCTAACTCGCCTTTTTTTAAAATTTCTTATCGAAATAACCTAGAACTTGCAGTAAAATACCAATATAGCCTAGTTACAAGTGTTCATGCATTGAAAACGAGCCTTAGAAGTATTTCAGTAAGTTGTAAATCGATGTTCGTGACTTTCAAGTGAAAGGGGGCTGGAAAGGGTTCTACCTCGCCTATTTTTCAAATTTCTTATCAAAATAACCTAGAACTTGCACTAACATACCAATATATAGCCTATTTACAAGTGTGCATGCATTGAAAACGAGCCTTAGAAGCATTTCACTAAGTTCTAAATCGATGTTCGTGACTTTCAAGTGAAAGGGGGCCGGAAAGGGTTCTACCTCGCCTATTTTTCAAATTTCTAATCAAAATAACCTAGAACTTGCACTAGCATTCCAATATAGCCTAGTCCCAAGTGTTCCTACATTGAAAACGAGCCTTAGAAGCATTTCACTAAGTTTTCAATCGATATTCGTGACATTCAAGTGAAAGGGGGTGGGAAAGGGTTCTAACTCGCCTATTTTTCAAATTTCATATCAAAATAACCTAGAACTTACACTAACATACCAATATAGCCTAGTTAGAAGTGTTCATGCATTGAAATCGAGCCTTAGAAGCATTTCATTAAGTTTTCAATCGATGTTTGTGACTTTCAAGGGAAAGGGCGCCAGAAAGGGTTATAACTCGCCTATTTTTCAAATTTCTTATCAAAATAACCTAGAACTTGGTCTAAGATACCAATATAGCCTAGTTTTCAATCGAGCCTTAGAAGCATTTCACTAAGTTTTCAATCGATATTCGTGACCTTCAAGTGAAACGGGGCCGGAAAGGGTTCTAACTCGCCTATTTTTCAAATTTCTTACCAAAATAACCTTGAACTTGCACAAACATACCAATATAGCCTAGTTCCAAGTGTTCATGCATTGAAAACGAGCCTCAGAAGCATTTCACTAGGTTCTAAATTGATGTTCGTGACTTTCAAGTGAAAGGGGGCCGGAAAGGGTTCTAACTCGCCTATTTTTAAAATTTCTTATCGAAATAACCTAGAACTTGCACTAAAATACCAATATAGCCTAGTTACAAGTGTTCATGCATTGAAAACGAGGCTTAGAAGCATTTGACTAAGTTTTCAATTGATGTTCGTGACTTTCAAGTGAAAGGGGGCCGGAAAGGGTTCTAACTCGCCTATTTTTCAAATTTCTTGTCAAAATAACCTAGAACTTGCACTAACATACCATTATATCCTATTTACAAGTGTGCATGCATTAAAA
This sequence comes from Dysphania ambrosioides, assembly GCA_026401315.1. NCBI lineage: Eukaryota > Viridiplantae > Streptophyta > Magnoliopsida > Caryophyllales > Amaranthaceae > Dysphania > Dysphania ambrosioides. Next base: position 16,893,867 of record CM048666.1, on the reverse strand, counting down.
CGAGACTTAGAATCATTTCACTAAGGTCTAAATCGATGTTCGTGATTTTCAAGGGTAAGGGAGCCGGAAAGGGTTCTAACTCGCCTATTTTTCAAATTTCTTATCAAAATAACCTAGAACTTGCACTAACATACCAATATAGCCTAGTTCCAAGTGTTCATGCATTGAAAACGAGCCTTAGAAGCATTTCACTAAGTTTTCAATCGATGATCGTGACCTTCAAGTGAAACGGGGCCGGAAAGGGTTCTAACTCGCCTATTTTTCAAATTTCTTACCAAAATAACCTTGAACTTGCACAAACATACCAATATAGCCTAGTTCCAAGTGTTCATGCATTGAAAACGAGCCTCAGAAGCATTTCACTAGGTTCTAAATTGATGTTCGTGACTTTCAAGTGAAAGGGGGCCGGAAAGGGTTCTAACTCGCCTATTTTTAAAATTTCTTATCGAAATAACCTAGAACTTGCACTAAAATACCAATATAGCCTAGTTACAAGTGTTCATGCATTGAAAACGAGCCTTAGAAGTATTTCAGTAAGTTGTAAATCGATGTTCGTGACTTTCAAGTGAAAGGGGGCTGGAAAGGGTTCTACCTCGCCTATTTTTCAAATTTCTTATCAAAATAACCTAGAACTTGCACTAACATACCAATATATAGCCTATTTACAAGTGTGCATGCATTGAAAACGAGCCTTAGAAGCATTTCACTAAGTTCTAAATCGATGTTCGTGACTTTCAAGTGAAAGGGGGCCGGAAAGGGTTCTACCTCGCCTATTTTTCAAATTTCTAATCAAAATAACCTAGAACTTGCACTAGCAATCCAATATAGCCTAGTCCCAAGTGTTCCTACATTGAAAACGAGCCTTAGAAGCATTTCACTAAGTTTTCAATCGATATTCGTGACATTCAAGTGAAAGGGGGTGGGAAAGGGTTCTAACTCGCCTATTTTTCAAATTTCTTATCAAAATAACCTAGAACTTACACTAACATACCAATATAGCCTAGTTAGAAGTGTTCATGCATTGAAATCGAGCCTTAGAAGCATTTCATTAAGTTTTCAATCGATGTTTGTGACTTTCAAGGGAAAGGGCGCCAGAAAGGGTTATAACTCGCCTATTTTTCAAATTTCTTATCAAAATAACCTAGAACTTGGTCTAAGATACCAATATAGCCTAGTTCCAAGTGTTCATGCATTGAAAACGAGGCTTAGAAGCATTTCACTAAGTTTTCAATCGATGTTCGTGACTTTCAAGTGAAAGGGGGCCGGAAAGGATTCTAACTCGCCTATTTTTCAAATTTCTTGTCAAAATAACCTAGAACTTGCACGAACATACCATTATAGCCTATTTACAAGTGTGCATGCATTAAAACGAGACTTAGAATCATTTCACTAAGGTCTAAATCGATGTTCGTGATTTTCAAGGGTAAGGGAGCCGGAAAGGGTTCTAACTCGCCTATTTTTCAAATTTCTTATTAAAATAACCTAGAACTTGCACTAACATACCAATATAGCCTAGTTCCAAGTGTTCATGCATTGAAAACGAGCCTTAGAAGCATTTCACTAAGTTTTCAATCGATGTTCGTGACCTTCAAGTGAAACGGGGCCGGAAAGGGTTCTAACTCGCCTATTTTTCAAATTTCTTACCAAAATAACCTTGAACTTGCACAAACATACCAATATAGCCTAGTTCCAAGTGTTCATGCATTGAAAACGAGCCTCAGAAGCATTTCACTAGGTTCTAAATTGATGTTCGTGACTTTCAAGTGAAAGGGGGCCGAAAAGGGTTCTAACTCGCCTATTTTTAAAATTTCTTATCGAAATAACCTAGAACTTGCACTAAAATACCAATATAGCCTAGTTACAAGTGTTCATGCATTGAAAACGAGCCTTAGAAGTATTTCAGTAAGTTGTAAATCGATGTTCGTGACTTTCAAGTGAAAGGGGGCTGGAAAGGGTTCTACCTCGCCTATTTTTCAAATTTCTTATCAAAATAACCTAGAACTTGCACTAACATACCAATATATAGCCTATTTACAAGTGTGCATGCATTGAAAACGAGCCTTAGAAGCATTTCACTAAGTTCTAAATCGATGTTCGTGACTTTCAAGTGAAAGGGGGCCGGAAAGGGTTCTACCTCGCCTATTTTTCAAATTTCTAATCAAAATAACCTAGAACTTGCACTAGCATTCCAATATAGCCTAGTCCCAAGTGTTCCTACATTGAAAACGAGCCTTAGAAGCATTTCACTAAGTTTTCAATCGATATTCGTGACATTCAAGTGAAAGGGGGTGGGAAAGGGTTCTAACTCGCCTATTTTTCAAATTTCTTATCAAAATAACCTAGAACTTGCACTAACATACCAATATAGCCTAGTTCCAAGTGTTCATGAATTGAAAACGAGCCTTAGAAGCATTTCACTAAGTTTTCAATCGATGTTCGTGACCTTCAAGTGAAACGGGGCCGGAAAGGGTTCTAACTCGTCTATTTTTCAAATTTCTTACCAAAATAACCTTGAACTTGCACAAACATACCAATATAGCCTAGTTCCAAGTGTTCAAGCATTGAAAACGAGCCTCAGAAGCATTTCACTAGGTTCTAAATTGATGTTCGTGACTTTCAAGTGAAAGGGGGCTGGAAAGGGTTCTAACTCGCCTATTTTTCAATTTTCTTATCAAAATAACCTACAACTTGCACTAACATACCAATATAGCCTAATCCCAAGTGTTCATGCATTGAAAACGAGACTTAGAAGCATTTCACTAAATTCTAAATCGATGTTCGTGACTTTCAACTGAAAGGGGGACGGAAAGGGTTCTACCTCGCCTATTTTTCAAATTTCTTATCAAAATAACCTAGAACTTACACTAACATAATAATATAGCCTAGTTCCAAGTGTTCATGCATTGAAAACGAGCCTTAGAAGCATTTCACTAAGGTCTAAATCCGTTCGTGACTTTCAAGTGAAAGGGGGGGGAAAGGGTTCTAACTCGCCTATTTTTCAAATTTCTTATCAAAATAACGTAGAACTTGGTCTAAGATACCAATATAGCCTAGTTCCAAGTGTTCATGCATTGAAAACGAGGCTTAGAAGCATTTCACTAAGTTTTCAATTGATGTTCGTGACTTTCAAGTGAAAGGGGGCCGGAAAGGGTTCTAACTCGCCTATTTTTCAAATTTCTTGTCAAAATAACCTAGAACTTGCACTAACATACCATTATATCCTATTTACAAGTGTGCATGCATTAAAACGAGACTTAGAATCATTTCACTAAGGTCTAAATCGATGTTCGTGATTTTCAAGGGTAAGGGAGCCGGAAAGGGTTCTAACTCGCCTATTTTTCAAATTTCTTATCAAAATAACCTAGAACTTGCACTAACATACCAATATAGCCTAGTTCCAAGTGTTCATGCATTGAAAACGAGCCTTAGAAGCATTTCACTAAGTTTTCAATCGATGATCGTGACCTTCAAGTGAAACGGGGCCGGAAAGGGTTCTAACTCGCCTATTTTTCAAATTTCTTACCAAAATAACCTTGAACTTGCACAAACATACCAATATAGCCTAGTTCCAAGTGTTCATGCATTGAAAACGAGCCTCAGAAGCATTTCACTAGGTTCTAAATTGATGTTCGTGACTTTCAAGTGAAAGGGGGCCGGAAAGGGTTCTAACTCGCCTATTTTTAAAATTTCTTATCGAAATAACCTAGAACTTGCACTAAAATACCAATATAGCCTAGTTACAAGTGTTCATGCATTGAAAATGAGCCTTAGAAGTATTTCAGTAAGTTGTAAATCGATGTTCGTGACTTTCAAGTGAAAGGGGGCTGGAAAGGGTTCTACCTCGCCTATTTTTCAAATTTCTTATCAAAATAACCTAGAACTTGCACTAACATACCAATATATAGCCTATTTACAAGTGTGCATGCATTGAAAACGAGCCTTAGAAGCATTTCACTAAGTTCTAAATCGATGTTCGTGACTTTCAAGTGAAAGGGGGCCGGAAAGGGTTCTACCTCGCCTATTTTTCAAATTTCTAATCAAAATAACCTAGAACTTGCACTAGCATTCCAATATAGCCTAGTCCCAAGTGTTCCTACATTGAAAACGAGCCTTAGAAGCATTTCACTAAGTTTTCAATCGATATTCGTGACATTCAAGTGAAAGGGGGTGGGAAAGGGTTCTAACTCGCCTATTTTTCAAATTTCTTATCAAAATAACCTAGAACTTACACTAACATACCAATATAGCCTAGTTAGAAGTGTTCATGCATTGAAATCGAGCCTTAGAAGCATTTCATTAAGTTTTCAATCGATGTTTGTGACTTTCAAGGGAAAGGGCGCCAGAAAGGGTTATAACTCGCCTATTTTTCAAATTTCTTATCAAAATAACCTAGAACTTGGTCTAAGATACTAATATAGCCTAGTTCCAAGTGTTCATGCATTGAAAACGAGGCTTAGAAGCATTTCACTAAGTTTTCAATCGATGTTCGTGACTTTCAAGTGAAAGGGGGCCGGAAAGGATTCTAACTCGCCTATTTTTCAAATTTCTTGTCAAAATAACCTAGAACTTGCACGAACATACCATTATAGCCTATTTACAAGTGTGCATGCATTAAAACGAGACTTAGAATCATTTCACTAAGGTCTAAATCGATGTTCGTGATTTTCAAGGGTAAGGGAGCCGGAAAGGGTTCTAACTCGCCTATTTTTCAAATTTCTTATTAAAATAACCTAGAACTTGCACTAACATACCAATATAGCCTAGTTCCAAGTGTTCATGCATTGAAAACGAGCCTTAGAAGCATTTTACTAAGTTTTCAATCGATGTTCGTGACCTTCAAGTGAAACGGGGCCGGAAAGGGTTCTAACTCGCCTATTTTTCAAATTTCTTACCAAAATAACCTTGAACTTGCACAAACATACCAATATAGCCTAGTTCCAAGTGTTCATGCATTGAAAACGAGCCTCAGAAGCATTTCACTAGGTTCTAAATTGATGTTCGTGACTTTCAAGTGAAAGGGGGCCGAAAAGGGTTCTAACTCGCCTATTTTTAAAATTTCTTATCGAAATAACCTAGAACTTGCACTAAAATACCAATATAGCCTAGTTACAAGTGTTCATGCATTGAAAACGAGCCTTAGAAGTATTTCAGTAAGTTGTAAATCGATGTTCGTGACTTTCAAGTGAAAGGGGGCTGGAAAGGGTTCTACCTCGCCTATTTTTTAAATTTCTTATCAAAATAACCTAGAACTTGCACTAACATACCAATATATAGCCTATTTACAAGTGTGCATGCATTGAAAACGAGCCTTAGAAGCATTTCACTAAGTTCTAAATCGATGTTCGTGACTTTCAAGTGAAAGGGGGCCGGAAAGGGTTCTACCTCGCCTATTTTTCAAATTTCTAATCAAAATAACCAAGAACTTGCACTAGCATTCCAATATAGCCTAGTCCCAAGTGTTCCTACATTGAAAACGAGCCTTAGAAGCATTTCACTAAGTTTTCAATCGATATTCGTGACATTCAAGTGAAAGGGGGTGGGAAAGGGTTCTAACTCGCCTATTTTTCAAATTTCTTATCAAAATAACCTAGAACTTGCACTAACATACCAATATAGCCTAGTTCCAAGTGTTCATGAATTGAAAACGAGCCTTAGAAGCATTTCACTAAGTTTTCAATCGATGTTCGTGACCTTCAAGTGAAACGGGGCCGGAAAGGGTTCTAACTCGTCTATTTTTCAAATTTCTTACCAAAATAACCTTGAACTTGCACAAACATACCAATATAGCCTAGTTCCAAGTGTTCAAGCATTGAAAACGAGCCTCAGAAGCATTTCACTAGGTTCTAAATTGATGTTCGTGACTTTCAAGTGAAAGGGGGCTGGAAAGGGTTCTAACTCGCCTATTTTTCAATTTTCTTATCAAAATAACCTACAACTTGCACTAACATACCAATATAGCCTAGTCCCAAGTGTTCATGCATTGAAAACGAGACTTAGAAGCATTTCACTAAATTCTAAATCGATGTTCGTGACTTTCAACTGAAACGGGGACGGAAAGGGTTCTACCTCGCCTATTTTTCAAATTTCTTATCAAAATAACCTAGAACTTACACTAACATAATAATATAGCCTAGTTCCAAGTGTTCATGCATTGAAAACGAGCCTTAGAAGCATTTCACTAAGGTCTAAATCCGTTCGTGACTTTCAAGTGAAAGGGGGGGGAAAGGGTTCTAACTCGCCTATTTTTCAAATTTCTTATCAAAATAACCTAGAACTTGGTCTAAGATACCAATATAGCCTAGTTCCAAGTGTTCATGCATTGAAAACGAGGCTTAGAAGCATTTCACTAAGTTTTTAATCGATGTTCGTGACTTTCAAGTGAAAGGGGGCCGGAAAGGGTTCTAACTCGCCTATTTTTCAAATTTCTTGTCAAAATAACCTAGAACTTGCACTAACATACCATTATAGCCTATTTACAAGTGTGCATGCATTAAAACGAGACTTGGAATCATTTCACTAAGGTCTAAATCGATGTTCGTGATTTTCAAGGGTAAGGGAGCCGGAAAGGGTTCTAACTCGCCTATTTTTCAAATTTCTTATCAAAATAACCTAGAACTTGCACTAACATACCAATATAGCCTAGTTCCAAGTGTTCATGCATTGAAAACGAGCCTTAGAAGCATTTCACTAAGTTTTCAATCGATGTTCGTGACCTTCAAGTGAAACGGGGCCGGAAAGGGTTCTAACTCGCCTATTTTTCAAATTTCTTACCAAAATAACCTTGAACTTGCAGAAACATACCAATATAGCCTAGTTCCAAGTGTTCATGCATTGAAAACGAGCCTCAGAAGCATTTCACTAGGTTCTAAATTGATGTTCGTGACTTTCAAGTGAAAGGGGGCCGGAAAGGGTTCTAACTCGCCTATTTTTCAATTTTCTTATCAAAATAACCTACAACTTACACTAACATACCAATATAGCCTAGTCCCAAGTGTTCATGCATTGAAAACGAGACTTAGAAGCATTTCACTAAATTCTAAATCGATGTTCGTGACTTTCAACTGAAAGGGGGCCGGAAAGGGTTCTACCTCGCCTATTTTTCAAATTTCTTATCAAAATAACCTAGAACTTACACTAACATAATAATATAGCCTAGTTCCAAGTGTTCATGCTTTGAAAACGAGCCTTAGAAGCATTTCACTAACTTTTCAATCGATGTTCGTGACTTTCAAGTGGAAGGGGGCCGGAAAGGGTTCTAACTCGCCCATTTTTCAAATTCCTTATCAAAATAACCTAGAACTTGCACTAACATACCATTATAGCCTATTTACAAGTGTGCATGCATTAAAACGAGACTTAGAATCATTTCACTAAGGTCTTAATCGATGTTCGTGATTTTCAAGGGTAAGGGGGCCGGAAAGGGTTCTAACTCGCCTATTTTTAAAATTTCTTATCGAAATAACCTAGAACTTGCACTAAAATACCAATATAGCCTAGTTACAAGTGTTCATGCATTGAAAACGAGCCTTAGAAGTATTTCAGTAAGTTGTAAATCGATGTTCGTGACTTTCAAGTGAAAGGGGGCTGGAAAGGGTTCTACCTCGCCTATTTTTCAAATTTCTTATCAAAATAACCTAGAACTTGCACTAACATACCAATATATAGCCTATTTACAAGTGTGCATGCATTGAAAACGTGCCTTAGAAGCATTTCACTAAGTTCTAAATCGATGTTCGTGACTTTCAAGTGAAAGGGGGGGGAAAGGGTTCTAACTCGCCTATTTTTCAAATTTCTTATCAAAATAACCTAGAACTTGGTCTAAGATACCAATATAGCCTAATTCCAAGTGTTCATGCATTGAAAACGAGGCTTAGAAGCATTTCACTAAGTTTTTAATCGATGTTCGTGACTTTCAAGTGAAAGGGGGCCGGAAAGGGTTCTAACTCGCCTATTTTTCAAATTTCTTGTCAAAATAACCTAGAACTTGCACTAACATACCATTATAGCCTATTTACAAGTGTGCATGCATTAAAACGAGACTTGGAATCATTTCACTAAGGTCTAAATCGATGTTCGTGATTTTCAAGGGTAAAGGAGCCGGAAAGGGTTCTAACTCGCCTATTTTTCAAATTTCTTATCAAAATAACCTAGAACTTGCACTAACATACCAATATAGCCTAGTTCCAAGTGTTCATGCATTGAAAACGAGCCTTAGAAGCATTTCACTAAGTTTTCAATCGATGTTCGTGACCTTCAAGTGAAACGGGGCCGGAAAGGGTTCTAACTCGCCTATTTTTCAAATTTCTTACCAAAATAACCTTGAACTTGCACAAACATACCAATATAGCCTAGTTCCAAGTGTTCATGCATTGAAAACGAGCCTCAGAAGCATTTCACTAGGTTCTAAATTGATGTTCGTGACTTTCAAGTGAAAGGGGGCCAGAAAGGGTTCTAACTCGCCTATTTTTCAATTTTCTTATCAAAATAACCTACAACTTACACTAACATACCAATATAGCCTAGTCCCAAGTGTTCATGCATTGAAAACGAGACTTAGAAGCATTTCACTAAATTCTAAATCGATGTTCGTGACTTTCAACTGAAAGGGGGCCGGAAAGGGTTCTACCTCGCCTATTTTTCAAATTTCTTATCAAAATAACCTAGAACTTACACTAACATAATAATATAGCCTAGTTCCAAGTGTTCATGCTTTGAAAACGAGCCTTAGAAGCATTTCACTAACTTTTCAATCGATGTTCGTGACTTTCAAGTGGAAGGGGGCCGGAAAGGGTTCTAACTCGCCCATTTTTCAAATTCCTTATCAAAATAACCTAGAACTTGCACTAACATACCATTATAGCCTATTTACAAGTGTGCATGCATTAAAATGAGACTTAGAATCATTTCACTAAGGTCTTAATCGATGTTCGTGTTTTTCAAGGGTAAGGGGGCCGGAAAGGGTTCTAACTCGCCTATTTTTAAAATTTCTTATCGAAATAACCTAGAACTTGCACTAAAATACCAATATAGCCTAGTTACAAGTGTTCATGCATTGAAAACGAGCCTTAGAAGTATTTCAGTAAGTTGTAAATCGATGTTCGTGACTTTCAAGTGAAAGGGGGCTGGAAAGGGTTCTACCTCTCCTATTTTTCAAATTTCTTATCAAAATAACCTAGAACTTGCACTAACATACCAATATAGCCTATTTACAAGTGTGCATGCATTGAAAATGAGCCTTAGAAGCATTTCACTAAGTTCTAAATCGATGTTCGTGACTTTCAAGTGAAAGGGGGCCGGAAAGGGTTCTACCTCGCCTATTTTTCAAATTTCTAATCAAAATAACCTAGAACTTGCACTAGCATTCCAATATAGCCTAGTCCCAAGTGTTCCTACATTGAAAACGAGCCTTAGAAGCATTTCACTAAGTTTTCAATCGATATTCGTGACATTCAAGTGAAAGGGGGTGGGAAAGGGTTCTAACTCGCCTATTTTTCAAATTTCTTATCAAAATAACCTAGAACTTACACTAACATACCAATATAGCCTAGTTAGAAGTGTTCATGCATTGAAATTGAGCCTTAGAAGCATTTCACTAAGTTTTCAATCGATGTTCGTGACTTTCAAGTGAAACGGGGCCGGAAAGGGTTCTAACTCGCCTATTTTTAAATTTTCTTTTCAAAATAACCTAGAACTTGCACTAACATACCAATATAGCCTAGTCCCAAGTGTTCATGCATTGAAAACGAGACTTAGAAGCATTTCACTAAATTCTAAATCGATGTTCGTGACTTTCAAGTGAAAGGGGGCCAAAAAGGGTTCTAACTCGCCTTTTATCTAATTTCTTTTAAAAATAACCTAGAACTTGCACTAACATACCAATATAGCCTAGTTACAAGTGTGCATGCATTGAAAACGAGCCTTAGAAGCATTTCACTAAGTTCTAAATCAATGTTCGTGATTTTCAAGGGAAAGGGGGCCGGAAAGGGTTCTAACTCGCCTATTTTTCAAATTTCTTGTCAAAATAACCTAGAACTTGCACTAACATACCATTATAGCCTATTTACAAGTGTGCATGCATTAAAACGAGACTTAGAATCATTTCTCTAAGGTCTAAATCGATGTTCGTGATTTTCAAGGGTAAGGGAGCCGGAAAGGGTTCTAACTCGCCTATTTTTCAAATTTCTTATCAAAATAACCTAGAACTTGCACTAACATACCAATATAGCCTAGTTCCAAGTGTTCATGCTTTGAAAACGAGCCTTAGAAGCATTTCACTAAGTTTTCAATCGATGTTCGTGACCTTCAAGTGAAACGGGGCCGGAAAGGGTTCTAACTCGCCTATTTTTCAAATTTCTTACCAAAATAACCTTGAACTTGCACAAACATACCGATATAGCCTAGTTCCAAGTGTTCATGCATTGAAAACGAGCCTTAGAAGCATTTCACTAGGTTCTAAATTGATGTTCGTGACTTTCAAGTGAAAGGGGGCCGGAAAGGGTTCTAACTCGCCTATTTTTCAATTTTCTTATCAAAATAACCTACAACTTGCACTAACATACCAATATAGCCTAGTCCCAAGTGTTCATGCATTGAAAACGAGACTTAGAAGCATTTCACTAAATTCTAAATCGATGTTCGTGACTTTCAACTGAAAGGGGGCCGGAAAGGGTTCTACCTCGCCTGTTTTTCAAATTTCTTATCAAAATAACCTAGAACTTACACTAACATAATAATATAGCCTAGTTTCAAGTGTTCATGCTTTGAAAACGAGCCTTAGAAGCATTTCACTAAGTTTTCAATCGATGTTCGTGACTTTCAAGTGAAAGGGGGCCGGAAAGGGTTCTAACTCGCCCATTTTTCAAATTCCTTATCAAAATAACCTAGAACTTGCACTAACATACCATTATAGCCTATTTACAAGTGTGCATGCATTAAAATGAGACTTAGAATCATTTCACTAAGGTCTTAATCGATGTTCGTGTTTTTCAAGGGTAAGGGGGCCGGAAAGGGTTCTAACTCGCCTATTTTTAAAATTTCTTATCGAAATAACCTAGAACTTGCACTAAAATACCAATATAGCCTAGTTACAAGTGTTCATGCATTGAAAACGAGCCTTAGAAGTATTTCAGTAAGTTGTAAATCGATGTTCGTGACTTTCAAGTGAAAGGGGGCTGGAAAGGGTTCTACCTCTCCTATTTTTCAAATTTCTTATCAAAATAACCTAGAACTTGCACTAACATACCAATATAGCCTATTTACAAGTGTGCATGCATTGAAAATGAGCCTTAGAAGCATTTCACTAAGTTCTAAATCGATGTTCGTGACTTTCAAGTGAAAGGGGGCCGGAAAGGGTTCTACCTCGCCTATTTTTCAAATTTCTAATCAAAATAACCTAGAACTTGCACTAGCATTCCAATATAGCCTAGTCCCAAGTGTTCCTACATTGAAAACGAGCCTTAGAAGCATTTCACTAAGTTTTCAATCGATATTCGTGACATTCAAGTGAAAGGGGGTGGGAAAGGGTTCTAACTCGCCTATTTTTCAAATTTCTTATCAAAATAACCTAGAACTTACACTAACATACCAATATAGCCTAGTTAGAAGTGTTCATGCATTGAAATTGAGCCTTAGAAGCATTTCACTAAGTTTTCAATCGATGTTCGTGACTTTCAAGTGAAACGGGGCCGGAAAGGGTTCTAACTCGCCTATTTTTAAATTTTCTTTTCAAAATAACCTAGAACTTGCACTAACATACCAATATAGCCTAGTCCCAAGTGTTCATGCATTGAAAACAAGACTTAGAAGCATTTCACTAAATTCTAAATCGATGTTCGTGACTTTCAAGTGAAAGGGGGCCAAAAAGGGTTCTAACTCGCCTTTTATCTAATTTTTTTTAAAAATAACCTAGAACTTGCACTAACATACCAATATAGCCTAGTTACAAGTGTGCATGCATTGAAAACGAGCCTTAGAAGCATTTCACTAAGTTCTAAATCAATGTTCGTGATTTTCAAGGGAAAGGGGGCCGGAAAGGGTTCTAACTCGCCTATTTTTCAAATTTCTTGTCAAAATAACCTAGAACTTGCACTAACATACCATTATAGCCTATTTACAAGTGTGCATGCATTAAAACGAGACTTAGAATCATTTCTCTAAGGTCTAAATCGATGTTCGTGATTTTCAAGGGTAAGGGAGCCGGAAAGGGTTCTAACTCGCCTATTTTTCAAATTTCTTATCAAAATAACCTAGAACTTGCACTAACATACCAATATAGCCTAGTTCCAAGTGTTCATGCTTTGAAAACGAGCCTTAGAAGCATTTCACTAAGTTTTCAATCGATGTTCGTGACCTTCAAGTGAAACGGGGCCGGAAAGGGTTCTAACTCGCCTATTTTTCAAATTTCTTACCAAAATAACCTTGAACTTGCACAAACATACCGATATAGCCTAGTTCCAAGTGTTCATGCATTGAAAACGAGCCTTAGAAGCATTTCACTAGGTTCTAAATTGATGTTCGTGACTTTCAAGTGAAAGGGGGCCGGAAAGGGTTCTAACTCGCCTATTTTTCAATTTTCTTATCAAAATAACCTACAACTTGCACTAACATACCAATATAGCCTAGTCCCAAGTGTTCATGCATTGAAAACGAGACTTAGAAGCATTTCACTAAATTCTAAATCGATGTTCGTGACTTTCAACTGAAAGGGGGCCGGAAAGGGTTCTACCTCGCCTGTTTTTCAAATTTCTTATCAAAATAACCTAGAACTTACACTAACATAATAATATAGCCTAGTTTCAAGTGTTCATGCTTTGAAAACGAGCCTTAGAAGCATTTCACTAAGTTTTCAATCGATGTTCGTGACTTTCAAGTGAAAGGGGGCCGGAAAGGGTTCTAACTCGCCCATTTTTCAAATTCCTTATCAAAATAACCTAGAACTTGCACTAACATACCATTATAGCCTATTTACAAGTGTGCATGCATTAAAATGAGACTTAGAATCATTTCACTAAGGTCTTAATCGATGTTCGTGTTTTTCAAGGGTAAGGGGGCCGGAAAGGGTTCTAACTCGCCTATTTTTAAAATTTCTTATCGAAATAACCTAGAACTTGCACTAAAATACCAATATAGCCTAGTTACAAGTGTTCATGCATTGAAAACGAGCCTTAGAAGTATTTCAGTAAGTTGTAAATCGATGTTCGTGACTTTCAAGTGAAAGGGGGCTGGAAAGGGTTCTACCTCTCCTATTTTTCAAATTTCTTATCAAAATAACCTAGAACTTGCACTAACATACCAATATAGCCTATTTACAAGTGTGCATGCATTGAAAATGAGCCTTAGAAGCATTTCACTAAGTTCTAAATCGATGTTCGTGACTTTCAAGTGAAAGGGGGCCGGAAAGGGTTCTACCTCGCCTATTTTTCAAATTTCTAATCAAAATAACCTAGAACTTGCACTAGCATTCCAATATAGCCTAGTCCCAAGTGTTCCTACATTGAAAACGAGCCTTAGAAGCATTTCACTAAGTTTTCAATCGATATTCGTGACATTCAAGTGAAAGGGGGCCAAAAAGGGTTCTAACTCGCCTATTTTTCAAATTTCTTATCAAAATAACCTAGAACTTACACTAACATACCAATATAGCCTAGTTAGAAGTGTTCATGCATTGAAATCGAGCCTTAGAAGCATTTCATTAAGTTTTCAATCGATGTTTGTGACTTTCAAGGGAAAGGGCGCCAGAAAGGGTTATAACTCGCCTATTTTTCAAATTTCTTATCAAAATAACCTAGAACTTACACTAACATAATAATATAGCGTAGTTCCAAGTGTTCATGCTTTGAAAACGAGCCATAGAAGTATTTCACTAAGTTTTCAATTGATGTTCGTGACTTTCAAGTGAAAGGGGGCCGGAAAGGGTTCTAACTCGCCCATTTTTCAAATTCCTTATCAAAATAACCTAGAACTTGCACTAACATACCATTATAGCCTATTTACAAGTGTGCATGCATTAAAACGAGACTTAGAATCATTTCACTAAGGTCTTAATCGATTTTCGTGATTTTCAAGGGTAAGGGGGCCGGAAAGGGATCTAACTCGCCTATTTTTCAAATTTCTTATCAAAATAACCTAGAACTTGCACTAACATACCAATATAGCCTAGTTCCAAGTGTTCATGCATTGAAAACGAGCCTTAGAAGCATTTCACTAAGTATTCAATCGATGTTCGTGACCTTCAAGTGAAACGGGGCCGGAAAGGGTTCTAACTCGCCTATTTTTCAAATTTCTAACCAAAATAACCTTGAACTTGCACAAACATACCAATATAGCCTAGTTCCAAGTGTTCATGCATTGAAAATGAGCCTTAGAAGCATTTCACTAGGTTCTAAATTGATGTCCGTGACTTTCAAGTGAACGGGGGCCGGAAAGGGTTCTAACTCGCCTATTTTTCAATTTTTTTATCAAAATAACCTAGAACTTGCACTAACATACCAATATAGCCTAGTTCCAAGTGTTCATGCATTGAAAACGAGCCTTAGAAGCATTTCACTAAATTCTAAATTAATGTTCGTGACTTTCAACTGAAAGGGGGCCGGAAAGGGTTCTACCTCGCCTATTTTTCAAATTTCTTATCATAATGACCTAGAACTTTCACTAACATAATAATATAGCCTAGTTCCAAGTGTTCATGCTTTGAAAACGAGCCTTAGAAGTATTTCACTAAGTTTTCAATCGATGTTCGTGACTTTCAAGTGAAAGGGGGCCGGAAAGGGTTCTAACTCGCCTATTTTTCAAATTTCTTATCAAAATAACCTAGAACTTACACTAACATACCAATATAGCCTAGTTAGAAGTGTTCATGCATTGAAATCGAGCCTTAGAAGCATTTCATTAAGTTTTCAATCGATGTTTGTGACTTTCAAGGGAAAGGGCGCCAGAAAGGGTTATAACTCGCCTATTTTTCAAATTTCTTATCAAAATAACCTAGAACTTGGTCTAAGATACCAATATAGCCTAGTTCCAAGTGTTCATGCATTGAAAACGAGGCTTAGAAGCATTTCACTAAGTTTTCAATCGATGTTCGTGACTTTCAAGTGAAAGGGGGCCGGAAAGGGTTCTAACTCGCCTATTTTTCAAATTTCTTGTCAAAATAACCTAGAACTTGCACTAACATACCATTATAGCCTATTTACAAGTGTGCATGCATTAAAACGAGACTTGGAATCATTTCACTAAGGTCTAAATCGATGTTCGTGATTTTCAAGGGAAAGGGAGCCGGAAAGGGTTCTAACTCATCTATTTTTCAAATTTCTTATCAAAATAACCTAGAACTTGCACTAACATACCAATATAGCCTAGTTCCAAGTGGTCATGCATTGAAAACGAGCCTTAGAAGCATTTCACTAAGTTTTCAATCGATGTTCGTGACCTTCAAGTGAAACGGGGCCGGAAAGGGTTCTAACTCGCCTATTTTTCAAATTTCTTACCAAAATAACCTTGAACTTGCACAAACATACCAATATAGCCTAGTTCCAAGTGTTCATGCATTGAAAACGAGCCTTAGAAGCATTTCACTAGGTTCTAAATTGATGTCCGTGACTTTCAAGTGAAAGGGGGCCGGAAAGGGTTCTAACTCGCCTATTTTTCAATTTTTTTATCAAAATAACCTAGAACTTGCACTAACATACCAATATAGCCTAGTTCCAAGTGTTCATGCATTGAAAACGAGCCTTAGAAGCATTTCACTAAATTCTAAATTAATGTTCGTGACTTTCAACTGAAAGGGGGCCGGAAAGGGTTCTACCTCGCCTATTTTTCAAATTTCTTATCAAAATGACCTAGAACTTTCACTAACATAATAATATAGCCTAGTTCCAAGTGTTCATGCTTTGAAAACGAGCCTTAGAAGTATTTCACTAAGTTTTCAATCGATGTTCGTGACTTTCAAGTGAAAGGGGGCCGGAAAGGGTTCTAACTCGCCTATTTTTCAAATTTCTTATCAAAATAACCTAGAACTTACACTAACATACCAATATAGCCTAGTTAGAAGTGTTCATGCATTGAAATCGAGCCTTAGAAGCATTTCATTAAGTTTTCAATCGATGTTTGTGACTTTCAAGGGAAAGGGCGCCAGAAAGGGTTATAACTCGCCTATTTTTCAAATTTCTTATCAAAATAACCTAGAACTTGGTCTAAGATACCAATATAGCCTAGTTCCAAGTGTTCATGCATTGAAAACGAGGCTTAGAAGCATTTCACTAAGTTTTCAATCGATGTTCGTGACTTTCAAGTGAAAGGGGGCCGGAAAGGGTTCTAACTCGCCTATTTTTCAAATTTCTTGTCAAAATAACCTAGAACTTGCACTAACATACCATTATAGCCTATTTACAAGTGTGCATGCATTAAAACGAGACTTGGAATCATTTCACTAAGGTCTAAATCGATGTTCGTGATTTTCAAGGGAAAGGGAGCCGGAAAGGGTTCTAACTCATCTATTTTTCAAATTTCTTATCAAAATAACCTAGAACTTGCACTAACATACCAATATAGCCTAGTTCCAAGTGGTCATGCATTGAAAACGAGCCTTAGAAGCATTTCACTAAGTTTTCAATCGATGTTCGTGACCTTCAAGTGAAACGGGGCCGGAAAGGGTTCTAACTCGCCTATTTTTCAAATTTCTTACCAAAATAACCTTGAACTTGCACAAACATACCGATATAGCCTAGTTCCAAGTGTTCATGCATTGAAAACGAGCCTTAGAAGCATTTCACTAGGTTCTAAATTGATGTTCGTGACTTTCAAGTGAAAGGGGGCCGGAAAGGGTTCTAACTCGCCTATTTTTCAATTTTCTTATCAAAATAACCTACAACTTGCACGAACATACCAATATAGCCTAGTCCCAAGTGTTCATGCATTGAAAACGAGACTTAGAAGCATTTCACTAAATTCTAAATCGATGTTCGTGACTTTCAACTGAAAGGGGGCCGGAAAGGGTTCTACCTCGCCTATTTTTCAAATTTCTTATCAAAATAACCTAGAACTTACACTAACATAATAATATAGCGTAGTTCTAAGTGTTCATGCTTTGAAAACGAGCCTTAGAAGTATTTCACTAAGTTTTCAATTGATGTTCGTGACTTTCAAGTGAAAGGGGGCCGGAAAGGGTTCTAACTCGCCCATTTTTCAAATTCCTTATCAAAATAACCTAGAACTTGCACTAACATACCATTATAGCCTATTTACAAGTGTGCATGCATTAAAACGAGACTTAGAATCATTTCACTAAGGTCTTAATCGAGTTTCGTGATTTTCAAGGGTAAGGGGGCCGGAAAGGGTTCTAACTCGCCTATTTTTCAAATTTCTTATCAAAATAACCTAGAACTTGCACTAACATACCAATATAGCCTAGTTCCAAGTGTTCATGCATTGAAAACGAGCCTTAGAAGCATTTCACTAAGTATTCAATCGATGTTCGTGACCTTCAAGTGAAACGGGGCCGGAAAGGGTTCTAACTCGCCTATTTTTCAAATTTCTTACCAAAATAACCTTGAACTTGCACAAACATACCAATATAGCCTAGTTCCAAGTGTTCATGCATTGAAAACGAGCCTTAGAAGCATTTCACTAGGTTCTAAATTGATGTCCGTGACTTTCAAGTGAACGGGGGCCGGAAAGGGTTCTAACTCGCCTATTTTTCAATTTTTTTATCAAAATAACCTAGAACTTGCACTAACATACCAATATAGCCTAGTTCCAAGTGTTCATGCATTGAAAACGAGCCTTAGAAGCATTTCACTAAATTCTAAATTAATGTTCGTGACTTTCAACTGAAAGGGGGCCGGAAAGGGTTCTACCTCGCCTATTTTTCAAATTTCTTATCAAAATGACCTAGAACTTTCACTAACATAATAATATAGCCTAGTTCCAAGTGTTCATGCTTTGAAAACGAGCCTTAGAAGTATTTCACTAAGTTTTCAATCGATGTTCGTGACTTTCAAGTGAAAGGGGGCCGGAAAGGGTTCTAACTCGCCTATTTTTCAAATTTCTTATCAAAATAACCTAGAACTTACACTAACATACCAATATAGCCTAGTTAGAAGTGTTCATGCATTGAAATCGAGCCTTAGAAGCATTTCATTAAGTTTTCAATCGATGTTTGTGACTTTCAAGGGAAAGGGCGCCAGAAAGGGTTATAACTCGCCTATTTTTCAAATTTCTTATCAAAATAACCTAGAACTTGGTCTAAGATACCAATATAGCCTAGTTCCAAGTGTTCATGCATTGAAAACGAGGCTTAGAAGCATTTCACTAAGTTTTCAATCGATGTTCGTGACTTTCAAGTGAAAGGGGGCCGGAAAGGGTTCTAACTCGCCTATTTTTCAAATTTCTTGTCAAAATAACCTAGAACTTGCACTAACATACCATTATAGCCTATTTACAAGTGTGCATGCATTAAAACGAGACTTGGAATCATTTCACTAAGGTCTAAATCGATGTTCGTGATTTTCAAGGGAAAGGGAGCCGGAAAGGGTTCTAACTCATCTATTTTTCAAATATCTTATCAAAATAACCTAGAACTTGCACTAACATACCAATATAGCCTAGTTCCAAGTGGTCATGCATTGAAAACGAGCCTTAGAAGCATTTCACTAAGTTTTCAATCGATGTTCGTGACCTTCAAGTGAAACGGGGCCGGAAAGGGTTCTAACTCGCCTATTTTTCAAATTTCTTACCAAAATAACCTTGAACTTGCACAAACATACCAATATAGCCTAGTTCCAAGTGTTCATGCATTGAAAACGAGCCTTAGAAGCATTTCACTAGGTTCTAAATTGATGTTCGTGACTTTCAAGTGAAAGGGGGCCGGAAAGGGTTCTAACTCGCCTATTTTTCAATTTTCTTATCAAAATAACCTACAACTTGCACTAACATACCAATATAGCCTAGTCCCAAGTTTTCATGCATTGAAAACGAGACTTAGAAGCATTTCACTAAATTCTAAATCGATGTTCGTGACTTTCAACTGAAAGGGGGCCGGAAAGGGTTCTACCTCGCCTATTTTTCAAATTTCTTATCAAAATAACCTAGAACTTACACTAACATAATAATATAGCGTAGTTCTAAGTGTTCATGCTTTGAAAACGAGCCTTAGAAGTATTTCACTAAGTTTTCAATTGATGTTCGTGACTTTCAAGTGAAAGGGGGCCGGAAAGGGTTCTAACTCGCCCATTTTTCAAATTCCTTATCAAAATAACCTAGAACTTGCACTAACATACCATTATAGCCTATTTACAAGTGTGCATGCATTAAAACGAGACTTAGAATCATTTCACTAAGGTCTTAATCGAGTTTCGTGATTTTCAAGGGTAAGGGGGCCGGAAAGGGTTCTAACTCGCCTATTTTTCAAATTTCTTATCAAAATAACCTAGAACTTGCACTAACATACCAATATAGCCTAGTTCCAAGTGTTCATGCATTGAAAACGAGCCTTAGAAGCATTTCACTAAGTATTCAATCGATGTTCGTGACCTTCAAGTGAAACGGGGCCGGAAAGGGTTCTAACTCGCCTATTTTTCAAATTTCTTACCAAAATAACCTTGAACTTGCACAAACATACCAATATAGCCTAGTTCCAAGTGTTCATGCATTGAAAACGAGCCTTAGAAGCATTTCACTAGGTTCTAAATTGATGTCCGTGACTTTCAAGTGAACGGGGGCCGGAAAGGGTTCTAACTCGCCTATTTTTCAATTTTTTTATCAAAATAACCTAGAACTTGCACTAACATACCAATATAGCCTAGTTCCAAGTGTTCATGCATTGAAAACGAGCCTTAGAAGCATTTCACTAAATTCTAAATTAATGTTCGTGACTTTCAACTGAAAGGGGGCCGGAAAGGGTTCTACCTCGCCTATTTTTCAAATTTCTTATCAAAATGACCTAGAACTTACACTAACATAATAATATAGCCTAGTTCCAAGTGTTCATGCTTTGAAAACGAGCCTTAGAAGTATTTCACTAAGTTTTCAATCGATGTTCGTGACTTTCAAGTGAAAGGGGGCCGGAAAGGGTTCTAACTCGCCTATTTTTCAAATTTCTTATCAAAATAACCTAGAACTTACACTAACATACCAATATAGCCTAGTTAGAAGTGTTCATGCATTGAAATCGAGCCTTAGAAGCATTTCATTAAGTTTTCAATCGATGTTTGTGACTTTCAAGGGAAAGGGCGCCAGAAAGGGTTATAACTCGCCTATTTTTCAAATTTCTTATCAAAATAACCTAGAACTTGGTCTAAGATACCAATATAGCCTAGTTCCAAGTGTTCATGCATTGAAAACGAGGCTTAGAAGCATTTCACTAAGTTTTCAATCGATGTTCGTGACTTTCAAGTGAAAGGGGGCCGGAAAGGGTTCTAACTCGCCTATTTTTCAAATTTCTTGTCAAAATAACCTAGAACTTGCACTAACATACCATTATAGCCTATTTACAAGTGTGCATGCATTAAAACGAGACTTGGAATCATTTCACTAAGGTCTAAATCGATGTTCGTGATTTTCAAGGGAAAGGGAGCCGGAAAGGGTTCTAACTCATCTATTTTTCAAATTTCTTATCAAAATAACCTAGAACTTGCACTAACATACCAATATAGCCTAGTTCCAAGTGGTCATGCATTGAAAACGAGCCTTAGAAGCATTTCACTAAGTTTTCAATCGATGTTCGTGACCTTCAAGTGAAACGGGGCCGGAAAGGGTTCTAACTCGCCTATTTTTCAAATTTCTTACCAAAATAACCTTGAACTTGCACAAACATACCAATATAGCCTAGTTCCAAGTGTTCATGCATTGAAAACGAGCCTTAGAAGCATTTCACTAGGTTCTAAATTGATGTTCGTGACTTTCAAGTGAAAGGGGGCCGGAAAGGGTTCTAACTCGCCTATTTTTCAATTTTCTTATCAAAATAACCTACAACTTGCACTAACATACCAATATAGCCTAGTCCCAAGTGTTCATGCATTGAAAACGAGACTTAGAAGCATTTCACTAAATTCTAAATCGATGTTCGTGACTTTCAACTGAAAGGGGGCCGGAAAGGGTTCTACCTCGCCTATTTTTCAAATTTCATATCAAAATGACCTAGAACTTACACTAACATAATAATATAGCGTAGTTCTAAGTGTTCATGCTTTGAAAACGAGCCTTAGAAGTATTTCACTAAGTTTTCAATTGATGTTCGTGACTTTCAAGTGAAAGGGGGCCGGAAAGGGTTCTAACTCGCCCATTTTTCAAATTCCTTATCAAAATAACCTAGAACTTGCACTAACATACCATTATAGCCTATTTACAAGTGTGCATGCATTAAAACGAGACTTAGAATCATTTCACTAAGGTCTTAATCGATTTTCGTGATTTTCAAGGGTAAGGGGGCCGGAAAGGGTTCTAACTCGCCTATTTTTCAAATTTCTTATCAAAATAACCTAGAACTTGCACTAACATACCAATATAGCCTAGTTCCAAGTGTTCATGCATTGAAAACGAGCCTTAGAAGCATTTCACTAAGTATTCAATCGATGTTCGTGACCTTCAAGTGAAACGGGGCCGGAAAGGGTTCTAACTCGCCTATTTTTCAAATTTCTTACCAAAATAACCTTGAACTTGCACAAACATACCAATATAGCCTAGTTCCAAGTGTTCATGCATTGAAAACGAGCCTTAGAAGCATTTCACTAGGTTCTAAATTGATGTCCGTGACTTTCAAGTGAACGGGGGCCGGAAAGGGTTCTAACTCGCCTATTTTTCAATTTTTTTATCAAAATAACCTAGAACTTGCACTAACATACCAATATAGCCTAGTTCCAAGTGTTCATGCATTGAAAACGAGCCTTAGAAGCATTTCACTAAATTCTAAATTAATGTTCGTGACTTTCAACTGAAAGGGGGCCGGAAAGGGTTCTACCTCGCCTATTTTTCAAATTTCTTATCAAATTGACCTAGAACTTACACTAACATAATAATATAGCCTAGTTCCAAGTGTTCATGCTTTGAAAACGAGCCTTAGAAGTATTTCACTAAGTTTTCAATCGATGTTCGTGACTTTCAAGTGAAAGGGGGCCGGAAAGGGTTCTAACTCGCCTATTTTTCAAATTTCTTATCAAAATAACCTAGAACTTACACTAACATACCAATATAGCCTAGTTAGAAGTGTTCATGCATTGAAATCGAGCCTTAGAAGCATTTCATTAAGTTTTCAATCGATGTTTGTGACTTTCAAGGGAAAGGGCGCCAGAAAGGGTTATAACTCGCCTATTTTTCAAATTTCTTATCAAAATAACCTAGAACTTGGTCTAAGATACCAATATAGCCTAGTTCCAAGTGTTCATGCATTGAAAACGAGGCTTAGAAGCATTTCACTAAGTTTTCAATCGATGTTCGTGACTTTCAAGTGAAAGGGGGCCGGAAAGGGTTCTAACTCGCCTATTTTTCAAATTTCTTGTCAAAATAACCTAGAACTTGCACTAACATACCATTATAGCCTATTTACAAGTGTGCATGCATTAAAACGAGACTTGGAATCATTTCACTAAGGTCTAAATCGATGTTCGTGATTTTCAAGGGAAAGGGAGCCGGAAAGGGTTCTAACTCATCTATTTTTCAAATTTCTTATCAAAATAACCTAGAACTTGCACTAACATACCAATATAGCCTAGTTCCAAGTGGTCATGCATTGAAAACGAGCCTTAGAAGCATTTCACTAAGTTTTCAATCGATGTTCGTGACCTTCAAGTGAAACGGGGCCGGAAAGGGTTCTAACTCGCCTATTTTTCAAATTTCTTACCAAAATAACCTTGAACTTGCACAAACATACCAATATAGCCTAGTTCCAAGTGTTCATGCATTGAAAACGAGCCTTAGAAGCATTTCACTAGGTTCTAAATTGATGTTCGTGACTTTCAAGTGAAAGGGGGCCGGAAAGGGTTCTAACTCGCCTATTTTTCAATTTTCTTATCAAAATAACCTACAACTTGCACTAACATACCAATATAGCCTAGTCCCAAGTGTTCATGCATTGAAAACGAGACTTAGAAGCATTTCACTAAATTCTAAATCGATGTTCGTGACTTTCAACTGAAAGGGGGCCGGAAAGGGTTCTACCTCGCCTATTTTTCAAATTTCTTATCAAAATGACCTAGAACTTACACTAACATAATAATATAGCGTAGTTCCAAGTGTTCATGCTTTGAAAACGAGCCTTAGAAGTATTTCACTAAGTTTTCAATTGATGTTCGTGACTTTCAAGTGAAAGGGGGCCGGAAAGGGTTCTAACTCGCCCATTTTTCAAATTCCTTATCAAAATAACCTAGAACTTGCACTAACATACCATTATAGCCTATTTACAAGTGTGCATGCATTAAAACGAGACTTAGAATCATTTCACTAAGGTCTTAATCGATTTTCGTGATTTTCAAGGGTAAGGGGGCCGGAAAGGGTTCTAACTCGCCTATTTTTCAAATTTCTTATCAAAATAACCTAGAACTTGCACTAACATACCAATATAGCCTAGTTCCAAGTGTTCATGCATTGAAAACGAGCCTTAGAAGCATTTCACTAAGTATTCAATCGATGTTCGTGACCTTCAAGTGAAACGGGGCCGGAAAGGGTTCTAACTCGCCTATTTTTCAAATTTCTTACCAAAATAACCTTGAACTTGCACAAACATACCAATATAGCCTAGTTCCAAGTGTTCATGCATTGAAAACGAGCCTTAGAAGCATTTCACTAGGTTCTAAATTGATGTCCGTGACTTTCAAGTGAACGGGGGCCGGAAAGGGTTCTAACTCGCCTATTTTTCAATTTTTTTATCAAAATAACCTAGAACTTGCACTAACATACCAATATAGCCTAGTTCCAAGTGTTCATGCATTGAAAACGAGCCTTAGAAGCATTTCACTAAATTCTAAATTAATGTTCGTGACTTTCAACTGAAAGGGGGCCGGAAAGGGTTCTACCTCGCCTATTTTTCAAATTTCTTATCAAATTGACCTAGAACTTACACTAACATAATAATATAGCCTAGTTCCAAGTGTTCATGCTTTGAAAACGAGCCTTAGAAGTATTTCACTAAGTTTTCAATCGATGTTCGTGACTTTCAAGTGAAAGGGGGCCGGAAAGGGTTCTAACTCGCCTATTTTTCAAATTTCTTATCAAAATAACCTAGAACTTACACTAACATACCAATATAGCCTAGTTAGAAGTGTTCATGCATTGAAATCGAGCCTTAGAAGCATTTCATTAAGTTTTCAATCGATGTTTGTGACTTTCAAGGGAAAGGGCGCCAGAAAGGGTTATAACTCGCCTATTTTTCAAATTTCTTATCAAAATAACCTAGAACTTGGTCTAAGATACCAATATAGCCTAGTTCCAAGTGTTCATGCATTGAAAACGAGGCTTAGAAGCATTTCACTAAGTTTTCAATCGATGTTCGTGACTTTCAAGTGAAAGGGGGCCGGAAAGGGTTCTAACTCGCCTATTTTTCAAATTTCTTGTCAAAATAACCTAGAACTTGCACTAACATACCATTATAGCCTATTTACAAGTGTGCATGCATTAAAACGAGACTTGGAATCATTTCACTAAGGTCTAAATCGATGTTCGTGATTTTCAAGGGAAAGGGAGCCGGAAAGGGTTCTAACTCATCTATTTTTCAAATTTCTTATCAAAATAACCTAGAACTTGCACTAACATACCAATATAGCCTAGTTCCAAGTGGTCATGCATTGAAAACGAGCCTTAGAAGCATTTCACTAAGTTTTCAATCGATGTTCGTGACCTTCAAGTGAAACGGGGCCGGAAAGGGTTCTAACTCGCCTATTTTTCAAATTTCTTACCAAAATAACCTTGAACTTGCACAAACATACCAATATAGCCTAGTTCCAAGTGTTCATGCATTGAAAACGAGCCTTAGAAGCATTTCACTAGGTTCTAAATTGATGTTCGTGACTTTCAAGTGAAAGGGGGCCGGAAAGGGTTCTAACTCGCCTATTTTTCAATTTTCTTATCAAAATAACCTACAACTTGCACTAACATACCAATATAGCCTAGTCCCAAGTGTTCATGCATTGAAAACGAGACTTAGAAGCATTTCACTAAATTCTAAATCGATGTTCGTGACTTTCAACTGAAAGGGGGCCGGAAAGGGTTCTACCTCGCCTATTTTTCAAATTTCTTATCAAAATGACCTAGAACTTACACTAACATAATAATATAGCGTAGTTCCAAGTGTTCATGCTTTGAAAACGAGCCTTAGAAGTATTTCACTAAGTTTTCAATTGATGTTCGTGACTTTCAAGTGAAAGGGGGCCGGAAAGGGTTCTAACTCGCCCATTTTTCAAATTCCTTATCAAAATAACCTAGAACTTGCACTAACATACCATTATAGCCTATTTACAAGTGTGCATGCATTAAAACGAGACTTAGAATCATTTCACTAAGGTCTTAATCGATTTTCGTGATTTTCAAGGGTAAGGGGGCCGGAAAGGGTTCTAACTCGCCTATTTTTCAAATTTCTTATCAAAATAACCTAGAACTTGCACTAACATACCAATATAGCCTAGTTCCAAGTGTTCATGCATTGAAAACGAGCCTTAGAAGCATTTCACTAAGTATTCAATCGATGTTCGTGACCTTCAAGTGAAACGGGGCCGGAAAGGGTTCTAACTCGCCTATTTTTCAAATTTCTTACCAAAATAACCTTGAACTTGCACAAACATACCAATATAGCCTAGTTCCAAGTGTTCATGCATTGAAAACGAGCCTTAGAAGCATTTCACTAGGTTCTAAATTGATGTCCGTGACTTTCAAGTGAACGGGGGCCGGAAAGGGTTCTAACTCGCCTATTTTTCAATTTTTTTATCAAAATAACCTAGAACTTGCACTAACATACCAATATAGCCTAGTTCCAAGTGTTCATGCATTGAAAACGAGCCTTAGAAGCATTTCACTAAATTCTAAATTAATGTTCGTGACTTTCAACTGAAAGGGGGCCGGAAAGGGTTCTACCTCGCCTATTTTTCAAATTTCTTATCAAATTGACCTAGAACTTACACTAACATAATAATATAGCCTAGTTCCAAGTGTTCATGCTTTGAAAACGAGCCTTAGAAGTATTTCACTAAGTTTTCAATCGATGTTCGTGACTTTCAAGTGAAAGGGGGCCGGAAAGGGTTCTAACTCGCCTATTTTTCAAATTTCTTATCAAAATAACCTAGAACTTACACTAACATACCAATATAGCCTAGTTAGAAGTGTTCATGCATTGAAATCGAGCCTTAGAAGCATTTCATTAAGTTTTCAATCGATGTTTGTGACTTTCAAGGGAAAGGGCGCCAGAAAGGGTTATAACTCGCCTATTTTTCAAATTTCTTATCAAAATAACCTAGAACTTGGTCTAAGATACCAATATAGCCTAGTTCCAAGTGTTCATGCATTGAAAACGAGGCTTAGAAGCATTTCACTAAGTTTTCAATCGATGTTCGTGACTTTCAAGTGAAAGGGGGCCGGAAAGGGTTCTAACTCGCCTATTTTTCAAATTTCTTGTCAAAATAACCTAGAACTTGCACTAACATACCATTATAGCCTATTTACAAGTGTGCATGCATTAAAACGAGACTTGGAATCATTTCACTAAGGTCTAAATCGATGTTCGTGATTTTCAAGGGAAAGGGAGCCGGAAAGGGTTCTAACTCATCTATTTTTCAAATTTCTTATCAAAATAACCTAGAACTTGCACTAACATACCAATATAGCCTAGTTCCAAGTGGTCATGCATTGAAAACGAGCCTTAGAAGCATTTCACTAAGTTTTCAATCGATGTTCGTGACCTTCAAGTGAAACGGGGCCGGAAAGGGTTCTAACTCGCCTATTTTTCAAATTTCTTACCAAAATAACCTTGAACTTGCACAAACATACCAATATAGCCTAGTTCCAAGTGTTCATGCATTGAAAACGAGCCTTAGAAGCATTTCACTAGGTTCTAAATTGATGTTCGTGACTTTCAAGTGAAAGGGGGCCGGAAAGGGTTCTAACTCGCCTATTTTTCAATTTTCTTATCAAAATAACCTACAACTTGCACTAACATACCAATATAGCCTAGTCCCAAGTGTTCATGCATTGAAAACGAGACTTAGAAGCATTTCACTAAATTCTAAATCGATGTTCGTGACTTTCAACTGAAAGGGGGCCGGAAAGGGTTCTACCTCGCCTATTTTTCAAATTTCTTATCAAAATGACCTAGAACTTACACTAACATAATAATATAGCGTAGTTCCAAGTGTTCATGCTTTGAAAACGAGCCTTAGAAGTATTTCACTAAGTTTTCAATTGATGTTCGTGACTTTCAAGTGAAAGGGGGCCGGAAAGGGTTCTAACTCGCCCATTTTTCAAATTCCTTATCAAAATAACCTAGAACTTGCACTAACATACCATTATAGCCTATTTACAAGTGTGCATGCATTAAAACGAGACTTAGAATCATTTCACTAAGGTCTTAATCGATTTTCGTGATTTTCAAGGGTAAGGGGGCCGGAAAGGGTTCTAACTCGCCTATTTTTCAAATTTCTTATCAAAATAACCTAGAACTTGCACTAACATACCAATATAGCCTAGTTCCAAGTGTTCATGCATTGAAAACGAGCCTTAGAAGCATTTCACTAAGTATTCAATCGATGTTCGTGACCTTCAAGTGAAACGGGGCCGGAAAGGGTTCTAACTCGCCTATTTTTCAAATTTCTTACCAAAATAACCTTGAACTTGCACAAACATACCAATATAGCCTAGTTCCAAGTGTTCATGCATTGAAAACGAGCCTTAGAAGCATTTCACTAGGTTCTAAATTGATGTCCGTGACTTTCAAGTGAACGGGGGCCGGAAAGGGTTCTAACTCGCCTATTTTTCAATTTTTTTATCAAAATAACCTAGAACTTGCACTAACATACCAATATAGCCTAGTTCCAAGTGTTCATGCATTGAAAACGAGCCTTAGAAGCATTTCACTAAATTCTAAATTAATGTTCGTGACTTTCAACTGAAAGGGGGCCGGAAAGGGTTCTACCTCGCCTATTTTTCAAATTTCTTATCAAAATGACCTAGAACTTTCACTAACATAATAATATAGCCTAGTTCCAAGTGTTCATGCTTTGAAAACGAGCCTTAGAAGTATTTCACTAAGTTTTCAATCGATGTTCGTGACTTTCAAGTGAAAGGGGGCCGGAAAGGGTTCTAACTCGCCTATTTTTCAAATTTCTTATCAAAATAACCTAGAACTTACACTAACATACCAATATAGCCTAGTTAGAAGTGTTCATGCATTGAAATCGAGCCTTAGAAGCATTTCATTAAGTTTTCAATCGATGTTTGTGACTTTCAAGGGAAAGGGCGCCAGAAAGGGTTATAACTCGCCTATTTTTCAAATTTCTTATCAAAATAACCTAGAACTTGGTCTAAGATACCAATATAGCCTAGTTCTAAGTGTTCATGCATTGAAAACGAGGATTAGAAGCATTTCACTAAGTTTTCAATCGATGTTCGTGACTTTCAAGTGAAAGGGGGCCGGAAAGGGTTCTAACTCGCCTATTTTTCAAATTTCTTGTCAAAATAACCTAGAACTTGCACTAACATACCATTATAGCCTATTTACAAGTGTGCATGCATTAAAACGAGACTTGGAATCATTTCACTAAGGTCTAAATCGATGTTCGTGATTTTCAAGGGAAAGGGAGCCGGAAAGGGTTCTAACTCATCTATTTTTCAAATTTCTTATCAAAATAACCTAGAACTTGCACTAACATACCAATATAGCCTAGTTCCAAGTGGTCATGCATTGAAAACGAGCCTTAGAAGCATTTCACTAAGTTTTCAATCGATGTTCGTGACCTTCAAGTGAAACGGGGCCGGAAAGGGTTCTAACTCGCCTATTTTTCAAATTTCTTACCAAAATAACCTTGAACTTGCACAAACATACCAATATAGCCTAGTTCCAAGTGTTCATGCATTGAAAACGAGCCTTAGAAGCATTTCACTAGGTTCTAAATTGATGTTCGTGACTTTCAAGTGAAAGGGGGCCGGAAAGGGTTCTAACTCGCCTATTTTTCAATTTTCTTATCAAAATAACCTACAACTTGCACTAACATACCAATATAGCCTAGTCCCAAGTGTTCATGCATTGAAAACGAGACTTAGAAGCATTTCACTAAATTCTAAATCGATGTTCGTGACTTTCAACTGAAAGGGGGCCGGAAAGGGTTCTACCTCGCCTATTTTTCAAATTTCTTATCAAAATGACCTAGAACTTACACTAACATAATAATATAGCGTAGTTCCAAGTGTTCATGCTTTGAAAACGAGCCTTAGAAGTATTTCACTAAGTTTTCAATTGATGTTCGTGACTTTCAAGTGAAAGGGGGCCGGAAAGGGTTCTAACTCGCCCATTTTTCAAATTCCTTATCAAAATAACCTAGAACTTGCACTAACATACCATTATAGCCTATTTACAAGTGTGCATGCATTAAAACGAGACTTAGAATCATTTCACTAAGGTCTTAATCGATTTTCGTGATTTTCAAGGGTAAGGGGGCCGGAAAGGGTTCTAACTCGCCTATTTTTCAAATTTCTTATCAAAATAACCTAGAACTTGCACTAACATACCAATATAGCCTAGTTCCAAGTGTTCATGCATTGAAAACGAGCCTTAGAAGCATTTCACTAAGTATTCAATCGATGTTCGTGACCTTCAAGTGAAACGGGGCCGGAAAGGGTTCTAACTCGCCTATTTTTCAAATTTCTTACCAAAATAACCTTGAACTTGCACAAACATACCAATATAGCCTAGTTCCAAGTGTTCATGCATTGAAAACGAGCCTTAGAAGCATTTCACTAGGTTCTAAATTGATGTCCGTGACTTTCAAGTGAACGGGGGCCGGAAAGGGTTCTAACTCGCCTATTTTTCAATTTTTTTATCAAAATAACCTAGAACTTGCACTAACATACCAATATAGCCTAGTTCCAAGTGTTCATGCATTGAAAACGAGCCTTAGAAGCATTTCACTAAATTCTAAATTAATGTTCGTGACTTTCAACTGAAAGGGGGCCGGAAAGGGTTCTACCTCGCCTATTTTTCAAATTTCTTATCAAAATGACCTAGAACTTTCACTAACATAATAATATAGCCTAGTTCCAAGTGTTCATGCTTTGAAAACGAGCCTTAGAAGTATTTCACTAAGTTTTCAATCGATGTTCGTGACTTTCAAGTGAAAGGGGGCCGGAAAGGGTTCTAACTCGCCTATTTTTCAAATTTCTTATCAAAATAACCTAGAACTTACACTAACATACCAATATAGCCTAGTTAGAAGTGTTCATGCATTGAAATCGAGCCTTAGAAGCATTTCATTAAGTTTTCAATCGATGTTTGTGACTTTCAAGGGAAAGGGCGCCAGAAAGGGTTATAACTCGCCTATTTTTCAAATTTCTTATCAAAATAACCTAGAACTTGGTCTAAGATACCAATATAGCCTAGTTCCAAGTGTTCATGCATTGAAAACGAGGCTTAGAAGCATTTCACTAAGTTTTCAATCGATGTTCGTGACTTTCAAGTGAAAGGGGGCCGGAAAGGGTTCTAACTCGCCTATTTTTCAAATTTCTTGTCAAAATAACCTAGAACTTGCACTAACATACCATTATAGCCTATTTACAAGTGTGCATGCATTAAAACGAGACTTGGAATCATTTCACTAAGGTCTAAATCGATGTTCGTGATTTTCAAGGGAAAGGGAGCCGGAAAGGGTTCTAACTCATCTATTTTTCAAATTTCTTATCAAAATAACCTAGAACTTGCACTAACATACCAATATAGCCTAGTTCCAAGTGGTCATGCATTGAAAACGAGCCTTAGAAGCATTTCACTAAGTTTTCAATCGATGTTCGTGACCTTCAAGTGAAACGGGGCCGGAAAGGGTTCTAACTCGCCTATTTTTCAAATTTCTTACCAAAATAACCTTGAACTTGCACAAACATACCAATATAGCCTAGTTCCAAGTGTTCATGCATTGAAAACGAGCCTTAGAAGCATTTCACTAGGTTCTAAATTGATGTTCGTGACTTTCAAGTGAAAGGGGGCCGGAAAGGGTTCTAACTCGCCTATTTTTCAATTTTCTTATCAAAATAACCTACAACTTGCACTAACATACCAATATAGCCTAGTCCCAAGTGTTCATGCATTGAAAACGAGACTTAGAAGCATTTCACTAAATTCTAAATCGATGTTCGTGACTTTCAACTGAAAGGGGGCCGGAAAGGGTTCTACCTCGCCTATTTTTCAAATTTCTTATCAAAATGACCTAGAACTTACACTAACATAATAATATAGCGTAGTTCCAAGTGTTCATGCTTTGAAAACGAGCCGTAGAAGTATTTCACTAAGTTTTCAATTGATGTTCGTGACTTTCAAGTGAAAGGGGGCCGGAAAGGGTTCTAACTCGCCCATTTTTCAAATTCCTTATCAAAATAACCTAGAACTTGCACTAACATACCATTATAGCCTATTTACAAGTGTGCATGCATTAAAACGAGACTTAGAATCATTTCACTAAGGTCTTAATCGATTTTCGTGATTTTCAAGGGTAAGGGGGCCGGAAAGGGTTCTAACTCGCCTATTTTTCAAATTTCTTATCAAAATAACCTAGAACTTGCACTAACATACCAATATAGCCTAGTTCCAAGTGTTCATGCATTGAAAACGAGCCTTAGAAGCATTTCACTAAGTATTCAATCGATGTTCGTGACCTTCAAGTGAAACGGGGCCGGAAAGGGTTCTAACTCGCCTATTTTTCAAATTTCTTACCAAAATAACCTTGAACTTGCACAAACATACCAATATAGCCTAGTTCCAAGTGTTCATGCATTGAAAACGAGCCTTAGAAGCATTTCACTAGGTTCTAAATTGATGTCCGTGACTTTCAAGTGAACGGGGGCCGGAAAGGGTTCTAACTCGCCTATTTTTCAATTTTTTTATCAAAATAACCTAGAACTTGCACTAACATACCAATATAGCCTAGTTCCAAGTGTTCATGCATTGAAAACGAGCCTTAGAAGCATTTCACTAAATTCTAAATTAATGTTCGTGACTTTCAACTGAAAGGGGGCCGGAAAGGGTTCTACCTCGCCTATTTTTCAAATTTCTTATCAAAATGACCTAGAACTTTCACTAACATAATAATATAGCCTAGTTCCAAGTGTTCATGCTTTGAAAACGAGCCTTAGAAGTATTTCACTAAGTTTTCAATCGATGTTCGTGACTTTCAAGTGAAAGGGGGCCGGAAAGGGTTCTAACTCGCCTATTTTTCAAATTTCTTATCAAAATAACCTAGAACTTACACTAACATACCAATATAGCCTAGTTAGAAGTGTTCATGCATTGAAATCGAGCCTTAGAAGCATTTCATTAAGTTTTCAATCGATGTTTGTGACTTTCAAGGGAAAGGGCGCCAGAAAGGGTTATAACTCGCCTATTTTTCAAATTTCTTATCAAAATAACCTAGAACTTGGTCTAAGATACCAATATAGCCTAGTTCCAAGTGTTCATGCATTGAAAACGAGGCTTAGAAGCATTTCACTAAGTTTTCAATCGATGTTCGTGACTTTCAAGTGAAAGGGGGCCGGAAAGGGTTCTAACTCGCCTATTTTTCAAATTTCTTGTCAAAATAACCTAGAACTTGCACTAACATACCATTATAGCCTATTTACAAGTGTGCATGCATTAAAACGAGACTTGGAATCATTTCACTAAGGTCTAAATCGATGTTCGTGATTTTCAAGGGAAAGGGAGCCGGAAAGGGTTCTAACTCATCTATTTTTCAAATTTCTTATCAAAATAACCTAGAACTTGCACTAACATACCAATATAGCCTAGTTCCAAGTGGTCATGCATTGAAAACGAGCCTTAGAAGCATTTCACTAAGTTTTCAATCGATGTTCGTGACCTTCAAGTGAAACGGGGCCGGAAAGGGTTCTAACTCGCCTATTTTTCAAATTTCTTACCAAAATAACCTTGAACTTGCACAAACATACCAATATAGCCTAGTTCCAAGTGTTCATGCATTGAAAACGAGCCTTAGAAGCATTTCACTAGGTTCTAAATTGATGTTCGTGACTTTCAAGTGAAAGGGGGCCGGAAAGGGTTCTAACTCGCCTATTTTTCAATTTTCTTATCAAAATAACCTACAACTTGCACTAACATACCAATATAGCCTAGTCCCAAGTGTTCATGCATTGAAAACGAGACTTAGAAGCATTTCACTAAATTCTAAATCGATGTTCGTGACTTTCAACTGAAAGGGGGCCGGAAAGGGTTCTACCTCGCCTATTTTTCAAATTTCTTATCAAAATAACCTAGAACTTACACTAACATAATAATATAGCGTAGTTCCAAGTGTTCATGCTTTGAAAACGAGCCTTAGAAGTATTTCACTAAGTTTTCAATTGATGTTCGTGACTTTCAAGTGAAAGGGGGCCGGAAAGGGTTCTAACTCGCCCATTTTTCAAATTCCTTATCAAAATAACCTAGAACTTGCACTAACATACCATTATAGCCTATTTACAAGTGTGCATGCATTAAAACGAGACTTAGAATCATTTCACTAAGGTCTTAATCGATTTTCGTGATTTTCAAGGGTAAGGGGGCCGGAAAGGGTTCTAACTCGCCTATTTTTCAAATTTCTTATCAAAATAACCTAGAACTTGCACTAACATACCAATATAGCCTAGTTCCAAGTGTTCATGCATTGAAAACGAGCCTTAGAAGCATTTCACTAAATTCTAAATTAATGTTCGTGACTTTCAACTGAAAGGGGGCCGGAAAGGGTTCTACCTCGCCTATTTTTCAAATTTCTTATCAAAATGACCTAGAACTTACACTAACATAATAATATAGCCTAGTTCCAAGTGTTCATGCTTTGAAAACGAGCCTTAGAAGTATTTCACTAAGTTTTCAATCGATGTTTGTGACTTTCAAGTGAAAGGGGGCCGGAAAGGGTTCTAACTCGCCTATTTTTCAAATTTCTTATCAAAATAACCTAGAACTTACACTAACATACCAATATAGCCTAGTTAGAAGTGTTCATGCATTGAAATCGAGCCTTAGAAGCATTTCATTAAGTTTTCAATCGATGTTCGTGACTTTCAAGGGAAAGGGCGCCAGAAAGGGTTATAACTCGCCTATTTTTCAAATTTCTTATCAAAATAACCTAGAACTTGGTCTAAGATACCAATATAGCCTAGTTCCAAGTGTTCATGCAGTGAAAACGAGGCTTAGAAGCATTTCACTAAGTTTTCAATCGATGTTCGTTACTTTCAAGTGAAAGGGGGCCGGAAAGGGTTCTAACTCGCCTATTTTTCAAATTTCTTGTCAAAATAACCTAGAACTTGCACTAACATACCATTATAGCCTATTTACAAGTGTGCATGCATTAAAACGAGACTTGGAATCATTTCACTAAGGTCTAAATCGATGTTCGTGATTTTCAAGGGAAAGGGAGCCGGAAAGGGTTCTAACTCATCTATTTTTCAAATTTCTTATCAAAATAACCTAGAACTTGCACTAACATACCAATATAGCCTAGTTCCAAGTGGTCATGCATTGAAAACGAGCCTTAGAAGCATTTCACTAAGTTTTCAATCGATGTTCGTGACCTTCAAGTGAAACGGGGCCGGAAAGGGTTCTAACTCGCCTATTTTTCAAATTTCTTACCAAAATAACCTTGAACTTGCACAAACATACCAATATAGCCTAGTTCCAAGTGTTCATGCATTGAAAACGAGCCTTAGAAGCATTTCACTAGGTTCTAAATTGATGTTCGTGACTTTCAAGTGAAAGGGGGCCGGAAAGGGTTCTAACTCGCCTATTTTTCAATTTTCTTATCAAAATAACCTACAACTTGCACTAACATACCAATATAGCCTAGTCCCAAGTGTTCATGCATTGAAAACGAGACTTAGAAGCATTTCACTAAATTCTAAATCGATGTTCGTGACTTTCAACTGAAAGGGGGCCGGAAAGGGTTCTACCTCGCCTATTTTTCAAATTTCTTATCAAAATAACCTAGAACTTACACTAACATAATAATATAGCGTAGTTCCAAGTGTTCATGCTTTGAAAACGAGCCTTAGAAGTATTTCACTAAGTTTTCAATTGATGTTCGTGACTTTCAAGTGAAAGGGGGCCTGAAAGGGTTCTAACTCGCCCATTTTTCAAATTCCTTATCAAAATAACCTAGAACTTGCACTAACATACCATTATAGCCTATTTACAAGTGTGCATGCATTAAAACGAGACTTAGAATCATTTCACTAAGGTCTTAATCGATTTTCGTGATTTTCAAGGGTAAGGGGGCCGGAAAGGGTTCTAACTCGCCTATTTTTCAAATTTCTTATCAAAATAACCTAGAACTTGCACTAACATACCAATATAGCCTAGTTCCAAGTGTTCATGCATTGAAAACGAGCCTTAGAAGCATTTCACTAAGTATTCAATCGATGTTCGTGACCTTCAAGTGAAACGGGGCCGGAAAGGGTTCTAACTCGCCTATTTTTCAAATTTCTTACCAAAATGATATGATAGAGGATGCCAAATTCGAAGGATTGGTTGAAGCTTTAAAGAAGAATGCTACCATGGGAGAGTTGTTGGCTTATGGAGACACGAATCTTCTAGGTGCATCAAAGGGGAACATTTTCATGTGCATGATAACATGCAAATGTAAATGAGGATTGGTGGACATGGGGAATAAGTTGGTTTTGCCTATGAGTTTTCTCCCATTTCATTTGATAGGGTTTTTCTCATTTTTGGCATAGGTGTGTTTTTAAACTTTCCATTTTCAGGTTTTATGATTCTATAATGTGTGGAAGCCATGGAGGTGATGATTGATGGAAGGCCTTGATCAAAAGCTAAAATCTTGGAGTAATTTTCGAAGATTGAAAATTTTGACCAAGGAGGAAAATTTTAAGACAAGGGGAGGTGCTTGTTACATTG
The DNA here is from genome assembly GCA_026401315.1 of Dysphania ambrosioides. NCBI lineage: Eukaryota > Viridiplantae > Streptophyta > Magnoliopsida > Caryophyllales > Amaranthaceae > Dysphania > Dysphania ambrosioides. Next base: position 16,857,803 of record CM048666.1, on the reverse strand, counting down.
AGATGTGCTTATTACATCTTATTGGTGCTTTATTACGACTTAAGTGACATGGCAAGTGACATGGCAAGGGTATGGACGTGGCTACACACATGGGATTGGATATTTAGTGTTTTACTTTAAATAAAATAGGATTAGAGTAGTTAATTTGTAATATTATCTTTTTAGGTAGGATAAGATTCTAATTAAGATAAGATAGTGTTAGAGTTTTAGTAGGATTATGTAATAAATAGGTGGCATTATCCTATTGGTTATTAGGAGTCCTTTTAGAAGTAGGAGGCCTAGTCATAATATGATTGAAACTCTCAAGCTATGGGTATAAATAGATGTGCACCCAAGCTTGAAAAAATCAGATTTGGAGATTCTTTTCTATATATTCTTCAATAAACTTAGAGAGTTTGTTGTTTTTCTTTGTGTGTAACAAAGAGTTGTGAATTGGTGCTTAAAGCTTTAGATTCACGTGAGGAAGTGTAGGAATTGAGGGTGCTTTGCTTTAATCAATTCTTAAACTTTCGCCCTAGATTTTAAACCTTTGGTGCGTAGCTTTAGAGGGTTTTCTATCTAGTTCTATCCCTTTTGTGTGGATTAAGGTTTTAATACCTAGATTCACATCAACTTTTGGTGCTTTCGTTGAGAGGATTCATTAAGAGGATTCGAAGAATACTCAAGCAATATGGATTCCAGTGGTGATGATGCACACGAGATGCCACCAGGCTTCAAAAAAGGTTTAACCTTACAAGAAGCCAAAGCCTTGTGCATGGAACGCGAGTTGAAGGAACTGAAGGAACGTATGAATGTGATGTGTTTACTGATGTGTTTGTGTTTTAGGATCGTTTTGGAGTGGATTAGAGGACTTAGAAACAAATTCGTCTCAAAAGGAAACAAGATAAACACGCAAGGTAGAACCGGGTCTAAATTGCGTGTAGGGGAAATAATCTGGACCAAACACGAAGTAAGGCTAGATTATAGAGCTTATACTAACTAGCACTAAGCAAAGAAAGTATAAGTTTGTGAAACACCAAGTAACACACGAAATTCACAAAGAAAATCAGATTCTGTTCTATTTCTTTCACTCTTGTTCCAAATGAATTGGCAAGTGCCCTATTTATAGGAAGCTTTACAAATCCTTTAGCTTCCTATCTTATACGTTTAAAACAGAAGAAACAAGCCTCAATAAAGCTTTGTAACTCCTTTTTGAAATTCAAAACAGAATTTAAAAACTGAATTCAAATTGAGCATGATTCAAGCCTTGAATCACGCTTTGACTAAGTCATTATTTGACTGATTATTTGAGCAGCTATTTCGTGCATATTTGACAGAAAATAACCTCCCTAATTAAAGTTTTAAACGACTAAAATAAACAGCAAATAAATCATAATTATTCTCCCACAGAAAATGCCTTGAATCAAGCTGACGTTAATTGTGCTGTTTGAAACTTCTTGTTGATCGTATCCTTAACTGGTCAATACGTCCTCTTTGCTCTCTTCCCATTTAAGGCAAGAAACAAAAGGATTAATTGAAGAGAATCCCACGAAATTATCACCCAAGGACTTGGACTTTCCGTGGATGAACAAGGCATGGACCGTCGTTTGAACTTCTGGAACTTTACGGACTTTATTGCTTGCTACCATATCATTCTCCCCCTCTTCGGAAAAGTTTGCCCTCAAACTTTCATCATCTAGATATGGGCTCAAGTCTCCCACATTGAACGTTGCACTTACGCCACCAAAATCACTAGGTAGATCAATCTTGTAAGCGCTTTCCCCAATTTTTTCCAAGACTTGAAAGGGACCATCTGATCTAGGCATGAGCTTATTTTTCCTAAGGTTAGGAAAACGTTCCTTCCTTAAATGTAGCCAAACCAAGTCACCTTTAGCAAATGTAGGTTGTTTTCGGTTCTTATTTGCACGGTCTTTGTAGACTTTGTTCATAGCTTCAATCTTCTTTTTTATTTTGGTGCATGTTTTCTGAAATGCTTCCCACCTCTTCTTAGGTTCTCCATGTATTAAATCTCCTTTAGGCAAGGGAATTAACTCAATGGGCAGCAAAGGATTAATCCCATACACCACTTCAAAAGGACTACGTGATGTGTAAGCAAGATGAGAAACTTGTTTACAAATGATCGGGAATGTGTGTTAAGAAAGTTTAGGGGAACTCTCACCCTTAACTTGAGGATATAACAGTGAGGAACACTCACTCACGTGTTTGGGCGTAGTAGTGATTAGGGAACTCTCACCTATTCGACAACTACAAGTTTAAGTTTTAGGAACTCTCACTAAAACACAAACTCTTCAATTTGAGGTAACTCTCAAATTTGGAAAATAAACTTGACTAGCACAAGCCAAATTCGTATCATACACTCGTGTGTTTTTGGCAAAATTCTGGAATGCCTTTCATTGATTATTAGCACGCTATTTATAGCTTTTTCGTACATCATACTAAGCTAAAACAAACAATAAACAGAAAGCTGAAAATAAGGGTAGATTAAGTGGCTCACAACCGTCCAACATAATCCCCGTAACAACTCATTATTTCTCTAACTAATAAAGCTTAAAACAAGGGAAGAATAGCTTAAAATAAGGGAAGAAACGTTCAGCAAATTGACTCCAAACTGCTGTTCAAATTCCTCCTTCAAAGTCGCCTTGAAATGCGCCAAATCGTTCAGCAAATTGACTTCAAATTGCTGTTCAAATTCGTCCTCCAAAGTAGCCTTGAAATGCGCTTTTTAAGCCTTCATTTAAGCTCTTTTATTTTGAATTTAAACCAGCTATAAACGCCCCTTAAAGTCTGCCTATATTCCTCCATTATTGAGGTAATTAGTTACGCTCAATACGGTGCAACCATTTGAGGACTTATATGGGCCGTGCATGCCAAAATCCCTAAGAGTAGTATTGAGGAGAGACTTGGACAAAATCAACTCCCTAACGTTCGACTCTTGGACTGGAATATTTGCACCTTGACCATTTTGGTCATCCTCCCCTTCTTCAAAGGGAATTGCCCTCAATTCTTCATCATTATAGTACGGTGCTAGATCCCCCACATTGAATGTGCTTGAGACGCCGTACTTTCTTCCCAAATCTACCTTGTAGGCATTGTCATTGATCTTTTTCACTATCTCAAATGGACCCTCGGCTCGTGGCATGAGCTTGTTCTTCCTTTGATTGGGAAATCTCTCCTTCCTCATGTAGATCCATACTAAGTCACCAACTTCAAAACGTTTCACATTTTTGACTCTCTTGTTGGCTTGCTTCTTATAGATTTCATTAGCCTTCTCGATGTTCTTCCTCACTTCTTTGTGGATTTTCACCATGAACTCGGCTTGTTCCTTGGCACCTCCATGCACGAATTTGTCTTTAGGCAAAGCTACGAGATCAATTGGAACATAGGGATTAGAACCATAGACTACTTCAAAAGGAGAATACTTTGTAGTAGCGCTAGGAGTTCTATTGTAAGCAAACTCGGCATGAGCGAGTTTGACATCCCAATCTTTGGTGCTTTTACTAACCAAGGTTCTAAGCAAAGAACCTAGTACCCTATTCACCACCTCGGTTTGGCCATCGGTTTGGGGGTGATGTGAGGTAGAAAACAGCAACTTGGTTCCCATAAGACGCCACAAAGACTTCCAAAAATGACTTTGGAACTTTGTATCTCGATCTGAAACAATTGTGCGTGGGACTCCATGGAAACGAACAATCCCATCAAAATATAATTTTGCCACCTTCATAGCATCCTCGGTTTTATGACAAGGGATAAAGTGAGCCATCTTTGAAAAACGATCAACTACCACCATGATTGAGTCCTTACCTCTTTGAGTTCTAGGTAAAGCCACAATGAAATCCATGCTTAGGTCTTCCCAAGGTCTCTCCGGAATTGGCAATGGCTTGTAAAGACCTTTGTGAAACACCATCTTTGCCCTTTGACAAGTAGAGCAACGCGCTACAACATGATGGACAGTAGATAGCATGTTAGGCCAATAAAAGTGAGCTTGAAGAAGCTCCATAGTCTTTTGAACTCCGAAATGGCCTGCTAGACCTCCTCCATGCGCTTCATGAATCAACAAGCTTTGAATCGGACATTTCGGAATGCATAACCTATTTCCCTTAAAAAGAAAATCATTTTGTAAGGAAAATAAATCATAACTTCCCTTCACGCATTTCTCCAAAATGCCCCTGAAATCATCATCTTCCTTGTAGTACTCTTTTATTAATTCGAACCCAAGGACTTTCGCTTCGACGACTCCAAGTAAAGTATGCCTTCGAGATAAGGCATCCGCAACAACATTCGCCTTTCCACTTTTGTACTTTGATGAGAAGTTAAATGTTTGCAAGAATTCCACCCACTTTGCATGTCTCGAATTCAACTTCTTTTGGCCATGGATGAATCTCAAAGATTCATGGTCAGAATGAAGTATGAATGATTGTGGTCTCAAGTAATGCGACCAATGATCCAAAGCTCGCACCATTGCATAGAACTCCTTGTCATAGGTGGAATAATTCAGCTTGCCTTGGCTCAATTTCTCACTAAAGTAGGCAATAGGACGCCCTTCTTGAATCAACACGGCACCAATCCCCTTTCCGCTTGCATCACACTCAACTTCAAATGGTTTTGAAAAATCTGGAAGTGCTAGGACAGGTGTATTGCACATCTTCTCTTTGATCACTTCAAACGCCCTTTGAGCTTGAGGAGTCCACTCAAATGAGCCCTTCTTTGTGCACTCGGTGATAGGGGCCATTAGAGTGCTAAAATTGCGAATGAACCTCCTATAAAAGGAAGCTAATCCATGGAAAGAACGGACCTCCGTGAGTGTCTTTGGGCTAGGCCATGATTGAATAGCCTCAATCTTGCTAGGATCAACTTTCACACCTTCTCCTGAAATAATGTAACCAAGAAAAGTGACCTCATATAGCATAAAATTACATTTTTCAAGTTTTCCATACAATTTTTGTTCTTTCAAAACCGTGAAAACTTTAAATAAATGTATCAAATGTTCGTCCCCACTTTTGCTATAAATAAGGATGTCATCAAGGTACACCACCACGAACTTTCCAAGGAAAGGCCGCAACACCTCGTTCATCAACCTCATGAAAGTGCTAGGTGCGTTGGTGAGTCCAAATGGCATCACGAGCCACTCATACAAACCGTGCTTGGTTTTGAAAGCGGTCTTCCATTCATCTCCTTCTCTCATCCGAATTTGATGATACCCACTTCTCAAATCAACCTTTGAAAACCACTTCGAGCCGCTCAGTTCATCAAGCATGTCATCTAGCCTTGGAATTGGAAACCTGTACTTGATAGTAATATTGTTAACAGCCCTACTATCAATACACATACGCCATGTACCATCCTTTTTAGGGACCAAAAGAGCAGGAACAGCACACGGACTCATAGACTCACGTACATATCCCATACTCATCAACTCCTCAATTTGTCGTTGCAATTCCTTAGTTTCCATGGGATTACACCTATAGGCAGGTTTGTTAGGTAAAGGAGCACCGGGAATGAGGTCAATTTGATGTTCAATTCCCCTCACAGGTGGTAATCCTTTAGGTAATTCATCGGGAAAAACATCCTCAAAATCCTTAATCAATTGAGCCAATTTGGGGTTTTGACTCACAAAATTTTCGTGGACCTCTTTAGAGTACAACAAGTATAATTCATCCTCACCATCAATTTCCCTTTCAAATTCCTTAAGAGTAAGCAATGACACCTCCTTTGATTGTTTAGGATTTTGTGAAAATCGTGGGGGTGGTAAAGGGTGCAACTTTTTTTGTTTTCCTTGGTGAGTTATAGTGTAAGTGTTATGGTACCCATCATGTTGAGATTTTCGATCAGTTTGCCAAGGTCTACCAAGCAAAACGTGACAAGCATCCATAGACACAACATCACACAGTTGAGTATCATGATAAGACCCAATAGAAAAACTAACCATGCATTGTTTCCTAACCCCCGTGCTAGAACTAGAGTCCAACCAACTCAACTTGTAAGGATGTGGGTGATTTGTAGTTGTAAGACCAAGTCTAGTTATCAAGGTTTTGGAAACGGTGTTTGCCTCACTACCACTATCAACGATTAAATCACATACCTCGTCCTTAATCTTGCACTTGGTAATGAAAACATGTTGTCTTTGCGGTGCTAAGGGTTCCTCAACGTGAGCTTGTAACGCCCTCCTCACAACCAGATTTGTTTTGGTCTCTTCTTCGGGGAAACATTGCTCTTCCTCCTCGTCAGTAAAATTCACGTCCTCCACTTCTTCAACCTCGAAATCCTCCCAATTGATAGTTTGGTTAGCAATAAGCTTGACCTCTTGCATGGTCAAAGCTCTTGAATTTGGACAATCTTTCTTAAAGTGACCCCTTCCTCCGCATTTGTAACAAACAATGTCACTTATTCTGAAATCTTTCTTGTCCTTCTTAGGTGGATCGTTGGTTTTAACAAAAGAAGAACCATCTTTGACAGGGAAGGTTGGTCTTCGTGTCACTTGAGGGGTGACAATCGGCTTCTTCTTCTTCCTTCTTGAATCAAACTTGATTACAAGTTTGCACGCTTCAGCAAAGGTTAAATTGGTGTAACCTTCAAGTTTGTCTTGCAACTCTTGATCCAACCCAGCCACGAAACGTCCCATCTTGAGTTCTTCATTCTCCGTGATTTCACACACGATAGAAAGTCTGTCAAACTCTTTGATGTAGTCCTCAACCGATTCTCCATTTTGTTGCAAAGTGCTCCACTTCACGTATTGACTTTGCTTGTAATTGTGAGGAATAAAACGATCCCTCATCCTCTTCTTCAACTTGCTCCAAGTAGAAATGGTTGCCTTACCATTAAGAGTACGCCCCCTTTGTTCTCCTTGTAGCCAATTATCTCCATAGCCTTTCAACTTCACCTTGGCTATCTTGTATTTTTGGAATTCCTCTTGAATATCCTTGTAGTCGAAGTACCTCTCCAAGGATTTCTCCCATTCCAAGTATTTTTCTGGATCAAGTGTCCCATCAAATGAAGGGACGTCCACTTTGAGACTCCTATCTTCCCTCCTAGGTGGAGGGTCTTCGCCTTGATCTCTCCTATCATGCTCGTTCATGAGCCTTGCCATCAAGGCAGCAAGGTTCCCTTGTAGATTGGCGTTGGTTTCGGCCAACCTCTCTTGACTAGCAATGGATCGATTAAGAGCTTCCAAAGCTGTCCTCAAGTCTTGATTCTCTCCCATGGTATGTAGGTATTCGACCCCTTTGGAAAAATTTAAGGAAATTTTTCCCCCTACCTGGCGCGCCAAATGATGTGTAAGCAAGATGAGAAACTTGTTTACAAATGATCGGGAATGTGTGTTAAGAAAGTTTAGGGGAACTCTCACCCTTAACTTGAGGATATAACAGTGAGGAACACTCACTCACGTGTTTGGGCGTAGTAGTGATTAGGGAACTCTCACCTATTCGACAACTACAAGTTTAAGTTTTAGGAACTCTCACTAAAACACAAACTCTTCAATTTGAGGTAACTCTCAAATTTGGAAAATAAACTTGACTAGCACAAGCCAAATTCGTATCATACACTCGTGTGTTTTTGGCAAAATTCTGGAATGCCTTTCATTGATTATTAGCACGCTATTTATAGCTTTTTCGTACATCATACTAAGCTAAAACAAACAATAAACAGAAAGCTGAAAATAAGGGTAGATTAAGTGGCTCACAACCGTCCAACATAATCCCCGTAACAACTCATTATTTCTCTAACTAATAAAGCTTAAAACAAGGGAAGAATAGCTTAAAATAAGGGAAGAAACGTTCAGCAAATTGACTCCAAACTGCTGTTCAAATTCCTCCTTCAAAGTCGCCTTGAAATGCGCCAAATCGTTCAGCAAATTGACTTCAAATTGCTGTTCAAATTCGTCCTCCAAAGTAGCCTTGAAATGCGCTTTTTAAGCCTTCATTTAAGCTCTTTTATTTTGAATTTAAACCAGCTATAAACGCCCCTTAAAGTCTGCCTATATTCCTCCATTATTGAGGTAATTAGTTACGCTCAATACGGTGCAACCATTTGAGGACTTATATGGGCCGTGCATGCCAAAATCCCTAAGAGTAGTATTGAGGAGAGACTTGGACAAAATCAACTCCCTAACGTTCGACTCTTGGACTGGAATATTTGCACCTTGACCATTTTGGTCACTACGAGCAGTGGTAGAAGAAGGAGACCTATTGTAAGCGAATTCAGCATGGGCTAACTTAACATCCCAATCCTTTTGAGTTCTACTCACTAGACCTCGTAACAACGCACCAAGGGTTCTATTAGTCACTTCTGTTTGACCATCCGTTTGTGGATGATGAGAAGTACTAAATAGGAGCTTAGTTCCCACCAATTTCCACAAAATCCTCCAAAAATGACTAAGAAACTTAGTATCCCTATCCGAAACAATGGACCTTGGAACCCCATGTAAACGAATGATTTCTCTAAAGTATAAATCAGCAACTTTAGAAGCATCATCTGTTTTGTGACATGGAATAAAATGCGCCATTTTAGAAAAACGGTCCACCACCACCATGATACTATCCTTCCCCCTTTGAGTCCTAGGGAGATCCACAATAAAATCCATGCTCACTCCTTCCCATGGAACATCAGGAACGGGTAATGGAGTGTAAAGACCCTTGTGAAAAGTACTCTTGGACTTTTGACAAGTAGAACACCTTTCCACAATGTGAGTTACGTCCTTGATCATATGAGGCCAATAGAAATGTTCTTGAAGCATTCCTAATGTCTTATGTATTCCAAAATGACCAGCAATTCCTCCCCCATGGATTTCACGAACCAAGAGTTCACGCACACCATTCTTAGGCACACAAAGTTTGTTGCCTTTGAATAAGAACCCATCTTGAACCGTGTAGTCTTGAGTAGGTTTCTTGAATTTTCCAGAAAAATCCTCATCTTCTTCATAGTGATTTTTCAAATGTTCAAACCCAAGAATCTTCGTATGAACCATAGCTAATAGATAGCTTCTCCTTGATAATGCATCAGCCACAACATTCTTCTTCCCTTCTTTGTACCTCGAACTGAATGTAAATGATTGAAGAAATTCAACCCATTTAGCATGTCGGTGATTAAGCTTCTGCTGTCCATGAATGAATTTCAAGGCTTCATGATCCGAATGTAAAACAAACGGTTTTGGCCTTAGGTAATGAGACCAATGATCTAGAGCCCGAACAATAGCATAGAACTCACGATCATAATTCGAATAATTAAGCTTAGCACCACTTAATTTTTCGCTGAAATAACAAATGGGTCTCTTTCCTTGAATAAGAACAGCACCAATACCCACGCCACTTGCATCACATTCAACCTCAAACAGTTTATCAAAATCTGGCAATGCAAGAACCGTTGTATTGCACAATTTCTCTTTGATTTCTTCAAAGGCTTTTTGAGCAGATTCACTCCAAATGAACGCACCTTTCTTCAATAACTCGGTCAAAGGAGCTGTGATTGTTGAGAAATTTTTGATAAAGATTCTGTAAAATGAAGCAATACCATGAAAGCTCCTCACTTCATGCACATCTTTCGGCACTTTCCAAGTTGAAATAGCCTTCACCTTTTCTGGATCAACCTGTACTCCTTCACTAGATACAACATATCCTAGGAAAGTAATATGCTTACACATGAAAGCACACTTTTCCAACTTCCCATACAATCTGTTAGTCCTTAAAACCTCAAATAAAGATTTTAAATGTAACAAATGTTCATCTATGGATTTGCTATATACTAGAATATCATCTAAATATACAACAATGAATTTGTTGAGAAAAGGACGCAGTACCTCATTCATGAGTCTCATGAAAGAGCTAGGAGCATTGCAAAGACCAAATGGCATGACAAGCCATTCGTATAAGCCTTGCTTGGTCTTAAAAGCTGTTTTCCATTCATCACCTTCACGAATTCTCATTTGGTGATAGCCACTTCTCAAATCAATTTTACTGAAAATCTTGGCTCCACTCAACTCATCAAACATGTCTTGAAGCCTCGGCATAGGAAATCTGTATTTGATAGTAATATTATTGATAGAACGACTATCAATACACATTCTCCAAGTTCCCTCTTTCTTAGGTACTAAAAGAGCAGGAACAGCACATGGACTAAGGCTTTCGCGCACATATCCCCTTTCTATAAGTTCTTCAACTTGTCTTTGCAACTCTTTGGCCTGATCGGGACTACATCTGTAGGCTGGCTTATTAGGCAATTGAGCTCCTGGAATCAAGTCAATAGCATGCTCAATACCTCGAAATGGCGGCAGGCCTTGTGGCAAATCACTAGGAAATACATCAGAAAATTCCTCTAGCAATTTCTTCAAAGGCAATGAGTTAGTAACATTGGAAAGGTTATCATCAACAGGTTTAATAACAAGAAAAAACCCTTCCCCTTCCATAGCATACTCACGCTCAAACTCACGTTTTGAAACCAGAAAATTAGGTTTCTTCTCCATCATAGGTTCAATCTTTGGAGGCAAAGGAAGTAACCTGATTTTCTTTCCTCCATGAGCAGTGACCGTATAAACATTAGAAACGCCATCATGCAACGCATTTCTATCAAATTGCCATGGTCTACCAAGCAAAATATGACACGCACTCATAGGCAGAATATCACACCAACGTTCATCATGAAAATTTCCAATTGTAAAAGAAACTAGAGCTTGTTTCTTAACCTTTAAACCCGTATCATTATCTAGCCAATTTAACTTGTATGGTTTAGCATGCTCACGAGTAGGTAATTTCAGTTTACTTACAAGTTCTTTAGAGGCCACATCTGTACAAGAACCACCATCTACAATCACATCACAAAGCTTGTCTCGTACCTTGCATCTGGTATGGAAAAGATTTTCTCTTTGTTGGACATCTTTGAGAGGTTCAGAATGTAGGATCCTCCTCATAACACCACACAATGGAGTGGCGTCTTCTTCAGCTCCATATTCCTCATATTCCTCTTCTTCTTCCTCATTTTCTTCGGAATCATACCCTCCTTCATGAATGGTGAGTGTATTCCGTTTTGGACATTCACTAGCAATATGCCCCTTTTCATGGCATTTGTAACACGTTCTCTTGGAAGCTTCTTGCTTGAAATCCGTTTTTCCTCCTTTGAATGAGTTAGGAGTAAAAATGGATTTGGCAGCAACTTCACCCTTTCCTACGGAAGGAAAAGCTTTGTAAGGAGGCCTCGAAGTAGGCCTTGGCCTATCTTCTTTGTGTTGTGCCTCAACCTTTCTGGCAGCTTTCACAACTTCTTCATAGGTGGAATAAGGTAGGAGATCCACCTTATTAGAAATTGGTTTTGACAACCCTTTGGTAAAACGCGCAATTTTGAGTGGCTCTCTCTCTTGCATATCACACACCAAACTGAGTGTCTCAAATTCTCGCACATATTCATCAACACTTCGTTCCCCTTGAGCTAGGCGAGTCAATTTTACATATTGATCTTGCTCATACTCACGTGGAATCCAACGTTGCTCCATCTTTTTCCTGAGTTTCACCCATGACTCAATCTTACCCTTTCCTTCTCTTCTCCTTTTGGCCTTCAGATTATCATACCAAAGTCCAGCAAGTTTGGTTAACTTCAGAATCGCCATTTTACAACTCCTAGCATCATCATACTCCTTATACTCAAAGATACTCTCCAATCTACGTACCCAATCAAAAAAAACTTCTGGATCATTAGAACCATCGAATTCGGGAAGATCAAGTTTGAGACTTCTATCTTCTTGGTAACCACGAAATTGTGATTCCCCATGGGTGGGTGTGGAATTGGAATGTTCTAATTCCTGTAACTTTCTACCTTGTTTAAGGCATAGGTCAGCAATGGCATCCATACGTGTTTCATGCTTTTTCATTTCGTCATGCATTTCCTGGAGTTTTCCAAGAATGTCTTTCATCGCTTCGTGAGATGTTGAGTTGGATGAACTCGAAGCCATACTCCAAAGCCTTTGCTCTGATACCAACTGATGTGTTTACTGATGTGTTTGTGTTTTAGGATCGTTTTGGAGTGGATTAGAGGACTTAGAAACAAATTCGTCTCAAAAGGAAACAAGATAAACACGCAAGGTAGAACCGGGTCTAAATTGCGTGTAGGGGAAATAATCTGGACCAAACACGAAGTAAGGCTAGATTATAGAGCTTATACTAACTAGCACTAAGCAAAGAAAGTATAAGTTTGTGAAACACCAAGTAACACACGAAATTCACAAAGAAAATCAGATTCTGTTCTATTTCTTTCACTCTTGTTCCAAATGAATTGGCAAGTGCCCTATTTATAGGAAGCTTTACAAATCCTTTAGCTTCCTATCTTATACGTTTAAAACAGAAGAAACAAGCCTCAATAAAGCTTTGTAACTCCTTTTTGAAATTCAAAACAGAATTTAAAAACTGAATTCAAATTGAGCATGATTCAAGCCTTGAATCACGCTTTGACTAAGTCATTATTTGACTGATTATTTGAGCAGCTATTTCGTGCATATTTGACAGAAAATAACCTCCCTAATTAAAGTTTTAAACGACTAAAATAAACAGCAAATAAATCATAATTATTCTCCCACAGAAAATGCCTTGAATCAAGGTGACGTTAATTGTGCTGTTTGAAACTTCTTGTTGATCGTATCCTTAACTGGTCAATACGTCCTCTTTGCTCTCTTCCCATTTAAGGCAAGAAACAAAAGGATTAATTGAAGAGAATCCCACGAAATTATCACCCAAGGACTTGGACTTTCCGTGGATGAACAAGGCATGGACCGTCGTTTGAACTTCTGGAACTTTACGGACTTTATTGCTTGCTACCATATCAGAATGAGCTGTTGCAAATCATGGGGAAGAAGGAAAAGTCCTCAAGCAAAGGTAAATTCTCTTCTCATGAATCTAACTCTAGCGAAAGTGATGGTGAATCCAGTGTTAGAAGCTCAAGGAGGCCTAGCAAGAGGGACCCATCCTCCTCAGGTGATGATGAGGAATCATATAAAGGGCGTAGGAGAAAGAGTTTAAGGGGGAAAGAGGATCAAAGCTTGAGACTTGAAATCCCTGAGTTCAATGGCAGTTTGGACCCAGACAAAATCCTAGATTGGATCCGTAGAGTTGAACAAATTTTCAGATATAAGGACTATGATGATCATAGATCCTTTAAGGTTGCTGAACTCAAACTCACTTCTTATGCAAGTTTGTGGCTTGAAGGTTTGCAAAAGAAGAGGAGAAAGGAGGGGCGTTCCAAGATCTCATCTTGGACAAAACTAAAGAAGTACATGCAAAAAAGGTTTGTTCCTCAAGACTTTGAACAAAACAATTTTATAAAAATGCATACTTTGAAGCAAGAAAGGAGGTCTGTGGAGGAATACTTGATGGAATTCGAAAATCTAGCCATGGTGTGTGGGCTAGAGGAGAAAGAAGACCACAAGGTGGCTCGTTTTGTGGCTGGGTTAAATGACCCAATCAAGGAAAAGGTGGAATTACAACCCTATTGGAGCTTTGATGAGGTGTGTACAATAGCAACTAGGGTTGAAGGGCAAACACGTAAACCTAGAGGGATCTTTCAATCATTTGAAGCTAAAGGGGTGCGTGAGATGTCTAATGTGAAGCCTAATCTTGAGAATTCCATAAAGCCACAATCTTTTGGGAGAGATAAGGGAGGAAGTTCGAGGCCCCCTATGGGAGATCAACGAACTTGCTTCAAATGTAAGGGACAAGGCCATATCCAACGGGATTGTCCCCATGCTAGGATTGCTACTACTCGGACTTGGGAGGAAGATGAAACCTTTGAAGAAGAGGAGCATGAGCTTGAAGAGGAAGAAGGTAACACATCTTTTGAAGTCCTAGAGGAGGATGTGGAGGAGGTGATGGCAGAAACTAGGGGATCTAGCCTAGTATTGCGAAGGGCATTGCAATCCAAGTCCTTACCATTAGAGGAGAGCCAAAGGGAGAAAATCTTCCTCACAAGATGCAATGTCCAAGGAAGACTATGTGATGTGATTATAGATTCGGGGAGTTGCACTAACGTGGTTTCTACACTCTTGGTGGATAAGTTGGAGGTGCCCACTCAAATCCATCCTCAACCATATAAGCTCCATTGGCTTAGCAATTCAAGTGACGTAAAGGTTAGTAAACAAGCATTGATTTCGTTCAAAATTGGCAATTATGAAGATCAAGTGCTTTGTGATGTTTGTCCCATGGATGCGTGTCATATTCTCTTGGGAAGACCTTGGCAATATGACAGATTTGTGAAGTTTGATGGAAGGACAAACATATATGTTGTGAGGAAGAATGCACAAGCCAAAGCATTTGCTTTGAAGCCTTTTATGGCTCTAAAAACTCGTTCTAACAAAGATAATGGCAAGGGAGTGTTATTGGTGGATGGAAGGGAATTAGAGAAGGATGCGAAGGCCAAGGTTGACTGTATGCAAAAGCTTCACACCCAAGTGAGAGCAAGAATTGAGAAGGTCAATGATATCTATAAGGCTAGAGCTAACAAACACAAGACTCAACATACTTACAAGGAGGGAGACTTGGTTTGGTTACACTTGAGGAAGGAAAGATTTCCTAATCGACGTAAGAACAAGCTTATGCCTAGGTGTGATGGTCCATTCAAAATCATCAGTAAGGTGGGTGATTATGCATATAAGCTTCAGTTGCCTGGAGACTATGGAGTTCATGCCACATTCAATATAGGCGACTTAGCACCTTATGTGCCTGATGATCAACTTCGAAGTTTGAGGACAAACTCTTTTGAAGAAGAGGAGGATGATATGATAGAGGATGCCAAATTCGAAGGATTGGTTGAAGCTTTAAAGAAGAATGCTACCATGGGAGAGTTGTTGGCTTATGGAGACACGAATCTTCTAGGTGCATCAAAGGGGAACATTTGCATGTGCATGATAACATGCAAATGTAAATGAGGATTGGTGGACATGGGGAATAAGTTGGTTTTGCCTATGAGTTTTCTCCCATTTCATTTGATAGGGTTTTTCTCATTTTTGGCATAGGTGTGTTTTTAAACTTTCCATTTTCAGGTTTTATGATTCTATAATGTGTGGAAGCCATGGAGGTGATGATTGATGGAAGGCCTTGATCAAAAGCTAAAATCTTGGAGTAATTTTCGAAGATTGAAAATTTTGACCAAGGAGGAAAATTTTAAGACAAGGGGAGGTGCTTGTTACATTGAGATGTGCTTATTACATCTTATTGGTGCTTTATTACGACTTAAGTGACATGGCAAGTGACATGGCAAGGGTATGGACGTGGCTACACACATGGGATTGGATATTTAGTGTTTTACTTTAAATAAAATAGGATTAGAGTAGTTAATTTGTAATATTATCTTTTTAGGTAGGATAAGATTCTAATTAAGATAAGATAGTGTTAGAGTTTTAGTAGGATTATGTAATAAATAGGTGGCATTATCCTATTGGTTATTAGGAGTCCTTTTAGAAGTAGGAGGCCTAGTCATAATATGATTGAAACTCTCAAGCTATGGGTATAAATAGATGTGCACCCAAGCTTGAAAAAATCAGATTTGGAGATTCTTTTCTATATATTCTTCAATAAACTTAGAGAGTTTGTTGTTTTTCTTTGTGTGTAACAAAGAGTTGTGAATTGGTGCTTAAAGCTTTAGATTCACGTGAGGAAGTGTAGGAATTGAGGGTGCTTTGCTTTAATCAATTCTTAAACTTTCGCCCTAGATTTTAAACCTTTGGTGCGTAGCTTTAGAGGGTTTTCTATCTAGTTCTATCCCTTTTGTGTGGATTAAGGTTTTAATACCTAGATTCACATCACAAAATAACCTTGAACTTGCACAAACATACCAATATAGCCTAGTTCCAAGTGTTCATGCATTGAAAACGAGCCTTAGAAGCATTTCACTAGGTTCTAAATTGATGTCCGTGACTTTCAAGTGAACGGGGGCCGGAAGGGTTCTAACTCGCCTATTTTTCAATTTTTTTATCAAAATAACCTAGAACTTGCACTAACATACCAATATAGCCTAGTTCCAAGTGTTCATGCATTGAAAACGAGCCTTAGAAGCATTTCACTAAATTCTAAATTAATGTTCGTGACTTTCAACTGAAAGGGGGCCGGAAAGGGTTCTACCTCGCCTATTTTTCAAATTTCTTATCAAAATGACCTAGAACTTACACTAACATAATAATATAGCCTAGTTCCAAGTGTTCATGCTTTGAAAACGAGCCTTAGAAGTATTTCACTAAGTTTTCAATCGATGTTCGTGACTTTCAAGTGAAAGGGGGCCGGAAAGGGTTCTAACTCGCCTATTTTTCAAATTTCTTATCAAAATAACCTAGAACTTACACTAACATACCAATATAGCCTAGTTAGAAGTGTTCATGCATTGAAATCGAGCCTTAGAAGCATTTCATTAAGTTTTCAATCGATGTTTGTGACTTTCAAGGGAAAGGGCGCCAGAAAGGGTTATAACTCGCCTATTTTTCAAATTTCTTATCAAAATAACCTAGAACTTGGTCTAAGATACCAATATAGCCTAGTTCCAAGTGTTCATGCATTGAAAACGAGGCTTTGATGTAAAATCTAATGAAGAACACTAGAAATTACAAGACAAAATGGATCACAAATAGGTTAACAAAAAGAACAGATTCGTAGGGTTTAGAAAAAGACTTGGAAATGTGTTTTGGCTAGAAATTAAGAAAGAAATGTATATGTGTTTTAGGTGGAAAAGGAAAGAAATAGATGTGGATCTTTGGATAGGTTTAATTATGGTTTTGATAAGAAGTAGAAGAGAAACAAAGGGTTTTGATAGTAGGGAACACTCACCTAACAATCAAGATATGTAAAAGAGGAACACTCACTCTTTTACTAGTATGAATCTTACACACAAGGAACACTCACTTGGATGATTAGATTCAAGAAAATTTGCAAAGAAGGAACTCTCACTTCTCTCACAAATTCTTCAAGCAAAACTTGGGAAAACACAAGCAACTCAATACATGATATTGCAAGTAAAGATATCAAGATTCAAACTTTATTCATTCATTGATTGCTTTGAAATACAAACATACATCTCCTATTTATAGTGGACAAAACCCTAGTAACTCCCCTTAAATTTGTCCAAAATAAACTATCCAAAAATGTGTGAGAGTTTTAAGGAATTAATCCTTAATTCATGCTAATAACTTAAGGAGAACTTCCATGCACCAAGGTCTTCTTTCCCTCCATTAAACATGCCATTTAGACTAGGAAAATCAGAAAATATCCCTCCTTTAATGCCTTGGACGCACCTAGTCAAGAACCCATCCAAAACCTCCCATAATTCCATGCTATTCCCTTATTTATGCCCAAAAGAATCATCTCAATCAACCCCCTTGCCATAAAAACGCCCAACATTAAGGAACAAATCAATTAATTAAATTAAATCCCTTAATTTAAGGGATTCAAATCTCTTAATTGATTTTGAGAAGAAAATCAGAAAATCTGATTTATTTCCATCCCATTTTCGACCATATTCAAAAGAATATCTTAAGATATGCAAATCTGATCATACCTTCCTTAAATCAAGCTAAAATCAAATCAGATCATATCTTTCCCAAATCCCCTAATATTCCCTCTTTCCCATGCCATTATTTCAGCAAAATAATCCTCTTTTTACCCAAAATCACGTTCATAATGTCCCCCAAAAAATCACCCGGACCCCCACATAAATCAGCACACAAAAATCACTCCAACTCTCTCCACACGTCAACAAGGACCCACGCCAACTCACCCTACTCTAATTAACTTAATTACTTAATTAATCATTATTTATTTACATGAAACACCACTAATTTTATTATTCTAATTTCCCAAAGTGGAAATACTAGAATAACCATGACCCGAAATGAACGGTCCATGGGCCCAATAATTATCCACCGGCCCATCCTCAAAATAACGGGTCAACAAAACCTCCTTTGACTCATGAATTATTTTGGGATTTCCATCATCCTCCCCTTCTTCAAAAAGAGTTGACCTCAACTCGTCATCTTCATAATAAGGGGAAAGGTCACCCACATTGAAAGTGGAAGAGACTCCATATTTTCCACCTAGATCCACCTTATAAGCATTATCATTGACTTTGTCAATGATTTGAAATGGTCCTTCGGCCCTAGGCATTAACTTATGCTTCCTTTGCTTCGGAAATCTCTCTTTCCTCAGAAAAACCCAAACAAGATCACCAACCTCAAAGGTTCTAGCATTCTTCAAACTTTTGTTGGACTGTTTCTTGTATTCCTCATTTGCCTTCTCGATATTCTTCCTCACCTCCTTATGGACGTTCATCATGAACTCCATACATTCCTTGGCCGTACCATGCACAAATTTATCTTTGTGAAGAGTGATGTAATCAATCGGCACATATGGGTTCACCCCATAGACAACTTCAAATGGAGAGTACTTAGTGGATCGGCTCGGTGTTCGATTATAAGCAAACTCAGCATGAGCAAGCTTCAAATCCCAATTCTTACCTCCTTTACTTACTAATGATCGAAGTAAAGAACCAAGAATCCTATTTACCACCTCAGTTTGCCCATCAGTTTGGGGATGATGACTTGTTGAAAACAGTAACTTGGTCCCCACAAGCCTCCAAAGAGACTTCCAAAAATGACTCAAGAACTTAGTGTCTCGATCAGAAACAATAGTCCTTGGCAAACCATGCAATCGAGCAATTTCGGTGAAAAACAATTGAGCCACATTGAAAGCATCATCTACTTTTCGGCAGGCCACAAAATGAGCCATCTTCGAAAATCGATCCACTACCACCATTATGGAATCCTTCCCACGTTGAGTTCGAGGAAGTGCCATAATAAAATCCATACTCAAGTCTTCCCAAGGCCTTTCAGGTACAGGCAATGGTTTGTATTCTCCTCTATGGAATGACAACTTTGCCCTTTGACATGTAGCACATCGAATGATTACATGATAAACATGGGCAAGCATTTTAGGCCAATAAAAATAGCCTTGAAGGATTTCCAAAGTTTTGGAAATTCCCATGTGTCCGGCCAAACCTCCACTATGAGCTTCTTTGATCAACAGTTCTCTAATGGAACTCTTTGGAACACAAAGTTTGTTTCCTTTGAAAAGGAAATCATCAACCACTGAAAAGAGTCCATTAACTCCATCTTTGCATGTCTTCATTATCCCAAACATTTCTTCATCTTCCTTATAAAGTTCTTTTAACATCTCAAAACCAAGAACTTTAGCATCCATCATGCCAAGAAGAAAATGCCTTCGAGATAAAGCATCGGCTACCACATTAGCCTTCCCATTCTTATACTTAGCAGCAAAATTAAAAGATTGTAGAAATTCCACCCATTTTGCATGCCTTGCATTGAGCTTCTTTTGTCCATGAATAAACCTCAAGGACTCATGATCAGAATGGAGAATGAAAGGACTTGGTCTTAGATAATGCAACCAAAAATCAAGAGCTCGAACCATAGCATAAAACTCCTTGTCATATGTTGAGTAGTTAAGCTTACCATGACTCAACTTCTCACTAAAGTATGCAATCGGTTTTCCTTCTTGGATCAAGACAGCACCAACACCCTTTCCACTTGCATCACACTCAACCTCAAAAGGTTTAGTGAAATCAGGTAAAGCAAGTACAGGGGCTTCACACATCTTCTTCTTTATGTGCTCAAATGCCTTTTGAGCTTGCGGAGTCCATTGAAAAGTGCCCTTCTTTGTACACTCCGTAATTGGGGCCATGAGCGTACTAAAGTTGGCTATAAACCTTCTATAAAAAGAAGTTAGCCCATGGAAAGATCGCACTTCGGTGATGGACTTAGGGACAGGCCATGAAGAAATAGCTTCCACCTTGCTAGGATCCACCTTGACACCATCACTAGAAACAATGAACCCAAGAAACACTAACTCGGTGAGCATAAAATGACATTTCTCCAACTTCCCATAAAGCTTCTTCTCCCTTAAAGCTTTAAAAACTTCCTCAAGATGTATCAAATGATCTTCCTCATTCTTACTATATATAAGAATGTCATCCAAATATACAACGACAAACTTTCCCAAAAAAGGTCTTAGTACCTCATTCATCAACCGCATAAAGGTACTTGGAGCATTGGTAAGCCCAAATGGCATGACAAGCCATTCATAGAGACCATGCTTTGTCTTGAAAGCTGTCTTCCATTCATCTCCTTCTCGCATCCTTATTTGGTGGTATCCACTTCTAAGATCAATCTTAGAAAAAACTTGGGACCCACTTAGCTCATCAAGCATATCATCCAATCTGGGTATAGGAAACCTATACTTGATAGTGATGTTGTTTACGGCCCTACTATCAATACACATTCTCCATGTGCCATCCTTCTTTGGAACCAACAACGCTGGCACTGCACAAGGACTCATCGATTCTTTAACATAGCCCATTTCCATCAATTCCTGGATCTGTCTTTGCAACTCCTTTGTCTCCATCGGATTGCATCGATAAGGGGGTTTGTTAGGAAGGGGTGCTCCAGGAACAAGATCGATTTGATGTTCTATACCACGAGTAGGTGGTAAACCTTGTGGTAACTCATCTGGGAATACATCCTCATAAGCCTTGATTAACTTGGCTAATTTTGGATTTTGAGCCATGTATCCATCATATTCTTCCCTCGAAAGTAATAGGAAGATCTCGTCCTCTTCTTCTATCTCACCTTCAAACTCCTTGTGAGACAAAAGGAACACACTTTTAGAAGGGGCTTTTTGTGGTGGTGGGTTTTTTTGTGGTGGTAAAGGATGGAGCATTTTCTTGTTGCCAAGATGGGTAATGGTGTAAGTATTGGCTAATCCATCATGTATGGACTTCTTATCACTTTGCCATGGTCTACCCAACAAGATATGGCATGCATCCATAGGAATGACATCACATAATACCTGATCAACATAGGAGCCAATTGCAAAGTTCACCATACATTGTCTCCTAACACCAGTATTCTTACTCCTTTCTAACCAACTTAACTTATATGGGTGGGGATGTTTAGTGGTTTTCATTTCAAGTCTCTTTACCAAATCACTAGAGACTACATTTGCTTCACTACCACTATCCACAATAAGATCACATACCTCTCCCTTCACTTTGCACTTAGTCAAGAACAAGTTCTCTCTTTGAATAGGAACTTCTTCCCTTTCAGTTTGAATTTGTAAGGCTCTTCTCAAGACTAAACTGTTTTTTTCAGGAAAACAGTCATCAACATTATCACACTCTTGCTCGTCAACAAACTCTTGAGACTCTTCAGGGACTTCTTCTTCCTCCTCCTCTTCTTCCTCCATAGGAAAAGGTTGAGTAGTCATGATACGAATCTCTCTCACAGTCAATGCACGAGAATTTGGACAATCTCGTTTATAGTGTCCTCTTCCATGACATTTGAAACATACAATCTCACTCAAATCAGATTCCTTGGTAATGACTTTGCCTTTATCTTTGTTTGAGGGTTCAAAAGTGTTTCGGGTTCTTTTTGTGGGGTTAGAAAAAGATGGGTTTGGTTTAGGAACAAAAGGTTTATTTTGTGGTTGGGATGGAAAAATAGGTTTCTTGAACCTTGAATCAAAAGAAGAAAAAGGTTTCTTCTTCTTTCTTTGGTTGTCAAATTTGACAGCCAATTTGCACACTTCATCAAAGGATAGGTTTGGTTGTACTTCCACCTTCTCATAGATCTCACGATCTAGACCAGCCATAAACCTCCCTAATTTGAGTTCCTCATTCTCCTCAATCTCACAAACAATAGAGAGTCTCTCAAACTCCTTGATATATTCCTCCACTGAACCACCTCCTTGTTGTAAAGTACTCCACTTTACATATAGTGACTGCTTGTAATTAGAGGGCACAAATCGACCTCTAAGTTTCTTCTTCAATTTGACCCAAGTAAAAATTCGGGCTTTGCCATTGTTTTCTCTCTTTCTTTGGACACCTTTTAACCAAGTTTCAGCGTACCTGGTTATTTTCACTTTAGCAACCCTAAATTGTTGCTCATCATCTTGGATGTCTTTAAAGTCAAAGAATCGCTCCAAGGATTGTTCCCATTCAAGGTACCTTTCGGGATCAAGAGTACCATCAAACTCATCCACATCAACCCTTAGATTTCGATCATCAAACCTAGGGGGATTATTGGTTTCCCTATTTTCATGTGTGAAAATTCGAGCCATCAATGCCGTGACATTGTTTAAAAGTTGCTCATTTGTTTCAATGAGTCTTTGTTGATTTTCCTCCAAGAATCGAAGGTGTCTCTCTTGAGGGGTTTCATTAGGATCCATTTTTTTTAAAGAGAATCTGCTTCCCCCTACCTGACGCGCCAAATGATGTAAAATCTAATGAAGAACACTAGAAATTACAAGACAAAATGGATCACAAATAGGTTAACAAAAAGAACAGATTCGTAGGGTTTAGAAAAAGACTTGGAAATGTGTTTTGGCTAGAAATTAAGAAAGAAATGTATATGTGTTTTAGGTGGAAAAGGAAAGAAATAGATGTGGATCTTTGGATAGGTTTAATTATGGTTTTGATAAGAAGTAGAAGAGAAACAAAGGGTTTTGATAGTAGGGAACACTCACCTAACAATCAAGATATGTAAAAGAGGAACACTCACTCTTTTACTAGTATGAATCTTACACACAAGGAACACTCACTTGGATGATTAGATTCAAGAAAATTTGCAAAGAAGGAACTCTCACTTCTCTCACAAATTCTTCAAGCAAAACTTGGGAAAACACAAGCAACTCAATACATGATATTGCAAGTAAAGATATCAAGATTCAAACTTTATTCATTCATTGATTGCTTTGAAATACAAACATACATCTCCTATTTATAGTGGACAAAACCCTAGTAACTCCCCTTAAATTTGTCCAAAATAAACTATCCAAAAATGTGTGAGAGTTTTAAGGAATTAATCCTTAATTCATGCTAATAACTTAAGGAGAACTTCCATGCACCAAGGTCTTCTTTCCCTCCATTAAACATGCCATTTAGACTAGGAAAATCAGAAAATATCCCTCCTTTAATGCCTTGGACGCACCTAGTCAAGAACCCATCCAAAACCTCCCATAATTCCATGCTATTCCCTTATTTATGCCCAAAAGAATCATCTCAATCAACCCCCTTGCCATAAAAACGCCCAACATTAAGGAACAAATCAATTAATTAAATTAAATCCCTTAATTTAAGGGATTCAAATCTCTTAATTGATTTTGAGAAGAAAATCAGAAAATCTGATTTATTTCCATCCCATTTTCGACCATATTCAAAAGAATATCTTAAGATATGCAAATCTGATCATACCTTCCTTAAATCAAGCTAAAATCAAATCAGATCATATCTTTCCCAAATCCCCTAATATTCCCTCTTTCCCATGCCATTATTTCAGCAAAATAATCCTCTTTTTACCCAAAATCACGTTCATAATGTCCCCCAAAAAATCACCTTGGACCCCCACATAAATCAGCACACAAAAATCACTCCAACTCTCTCCACACGTCAACAAGGACCCACGCCAACTCACCCTACTCTAATTAACTTAATTACTTAATTAATCATTATTTATTTACATGAAACACCACTAATTTTATTATTCTAATTTCCCAAAGTGGAAATACTAGAATAACCATGACCCGAAATGAACGGTCCATGGGCCCAATAATTATCCACCGGCCCATCCTCAAAATAACGGGTCAACAAAACCTCCTTTGACTCATGAATTATTTTGGGATTTCCATCATCCTCCCCTTCTTCAAAAAGAGTTGACCTCAACTCGTCATCTTCATAATAAGGGGAAAGGTCACCCACATTGAAAGTGGAAGAGACTCCATATTTTCCACCTAGATCCACCTTATAAGCATTATCATTGACTTTGTCAATGATTTGAAATGGTCCTTCGGCCCTAGGCATTAACTTATGCTTCCTTTGCTTCGGAAATCTCTCTTTCCTCAGAAAAACCCAAACAAGATCACCAACCTCAAAGGTTCTAGCATTCTTCAAACTTTTGTTGGACTGTTTCTTGTATTCCTCATTTGCCTTCTCGATATTCTTCCTCACCTCCTTATGGACGTTCATCATGAACTCCATACATTCCTTGGCCGTACCATGCACAAATTTATCTTTGTGAAGAGTGATGTAATCAATCGGCACATATGGGTTCACCCCATAGACAACTTCAAATGGAGAGTACTTAGTGGATCGGCTCGGTGTTCGATTATAAGCAAACTCAGCATGACCAAGCTCGCCTATTTACAAAAGTGCATGCATTAAAACGAGACTTAGAATCATTTCACTAAGGTCTAAATCGATGTTCGTGATTTTCAAGGGTAAGGGGGCCGGAAAGGGTTCTAACTCGCCTATTTTTCAATTTTCTTATCAAAATAACCTAGAAGTTGCACTAACATACCAATATAGCCTAGTTCCAAGTGTTCATGCATTGAAAACGAGCCTTAGAAGCATTTCACTAAGTTTTCAATCGATGTTCGTGACCTTCAAGTGAAATGGGTCCGGAAAGGGTTCTAACTCGCTTATTTTTCAAATTTCTTACCAAAATAACCTTGAACTTGCACAAACATACCAATATAGCCTAGTTCCAAGTGTTCATGCATTGAAAACGAGCCTTAGAAGCATTTCACTAGGTTCTAAATTGATGTCCGTGACTTTCAAGTGAAAGGGGGCCGGAAAGGGTTCTAACTCGCCTATTTTTCAATTTTCTTATCAAAATAACCTAGAACTTGCACTAACATACCAATATAGCCTAGTTCCAAGTGTTCATGCATTGAAAACGAGACTTTGAAGCATTTCACTAAATTCTAAATCGATGTTCGTGACTTTCAAATGAAAGGGGGCCGAAAAGGGTTCTACCTCGCCTATTTTTCAAATTTCTTATCAAAATAACCTAGAACTTACACTAACATAATAATATAGCCTAGTTCCATGTGTTCATGCTTTGAAAACGAGCCTTAGAAGCATTTCACTAAGTTTTCAATCGATGTTCGTGACTTTCAAGTGAAAGGGGGCCGGAAAGGGTTCTAATTCGCCTATTTTTCAAATTTCTTATCAAAATAACCTAGAACTTGCACTAACATACCATTATAGCCTATTTACAAGTGTGCATGCATTAAAACGAGACTTAGAATCATTTCACTAAGGTCTAAATCGATGTTCGTGATTTTCAAGGGTAAGGGGGCCGGAAAGGGTTCTAACTCGCCTATTTTTCAAATATCTTATCAAAATAACCTAGAACTTGCACTAACATACCAATATAGCCTAGTTTCAAGTGTTCATGCATTGAAAACGAGCCTTAGAAGCATTTCACTAAGTTTTCAATCGATGTTCGTGACTTTCAAGTGAAACGGGGCCGGAAAGGGTTCTAACTCGCCTATTTTTCAATTTTCTTATCAAAATAACCTAGAACTTGCACTAACATACGAATATAGCCTAGTCCCAAGTGTTTATGCATTCAAAACAAGACTTAAAAGCATTTCATTAAGTTCTCAATCGATGTTCGTGACTTTCAAGTGAAAGGGGGCCGAAAAGGGTTCTAACTCGCCTATTTTTCAAATTTCTTATCGAAATAACCTAGAACTTGCACTAAAATACCAATATAGCCTACTTACAAGTGTTCATGCATTGAAAACGAGCCTTAGAAGTATTTCACTAAGTTGTAAATCGATGTTCGTGACTTTCAAGTGAAAGGGGGCTGGAAAGGGTTCTACCTCGCCTATTTTTCAAATTTCTTATCAAAATAACCTAGAACTTGCACTAACATTCCAATATAGCCTAGTCCCAAGTGTTCATACATTGAAAATGAGCCTTAGAAGCATTTCACTAAGTTTTCAATCGATGTTCGTGACATTCAAGTGAAAGGGGGTGGGAAAGGGTTCTAACTCGCCTATTTTTCAAATTTCTTATCAAAATAAGCTAGAACTTACACTAACATACCAATATAGCCTAGTTAGAATTGTTCATGCATTGAAATCGAGCCTTAGAAGCATTTCATTAAGTTTTCAATCGATGTTTGTGACTTTCAAGGGAAAGGGCGCCAGAAAGGGTTATAACTCGCCTATTTTTCAAATTTCTTATCAAAATAACCTAGAACTTGGTCTAAGATACCAATATAGCCTAGTTCCAAGTGTTCATGCATTGAAAACGAGCCTTAGAAGCATTTCACTAAGTTTTCAATCGATGTTCGTGACTTTCAAGTGAAAGGGGGCCATAAAGGGTTCTAACACGCCTATTTTTCTAATTTCTTATCAAAATAACCTAGAACTTGCACTAACATACCAATATAGCCTAGTTCCAAGTGTTCATGCATTGAAAACGAGCCTTAGAAGCATTTTACTAAGTTTTCAATCGATGTTCGTGACTTTCAAGTGAAAGGGGGCCGGAAAGGGTTCTAACTCGCCTATTTTTTAAATTTCTTATCAAAATAACCTAGAACTTGCACTAACGTACCATTATAGCCTATTTACAAGTGTGCATGCATTGAAAACGAGACTTAGAAGCATTTCACTAAGGTCTAAATCGATGTTTGTGATTTTCAAGGGTAAGGGGGCCAGAAAGGTTTCTAACTCGCCTATTTTTAAAATTTCTTATCAAAATAACCTAGAACTTGCACTAACATACCAATATAGCCTAGTCCCTTGTTCATGCATTGAAAACGAGCCTTAGAAGCATTTCACTAAGTTTTCAATCGATGTTCGTGACTTTCAAGTGAAAGGGGGCCAAAAAGGGTTCTAACTCGCCTATTTTTCTATTTTCTTATAAAAATAAGCTAGAACTTCCCTAACATACCAATATAGCCTAGTTACAACTAAT
This sequence comes from Dysphania ambrosioides, assembly GCA_026401315.1. Taxonomy (NCBI): domain Eukaryota; kingdom Viridiplantae; phylum Streptophyta; class Magnoliopsida; order Caryophyllales; family Amaranthaceae; genus Dysphania; species Dysphania ambrosioides. The sequence goes on along the minus strand of CM048666.1, from coordinate 16,831,019 downwards.
CATGCATTGAAAATGAGAATTAGAAGCATTTCACTAAGTTCTAATTCGATGTTCGTGACTTTCAACTGAAAGGGGTCGGATAGGGTTCTACCTCGCCTATTTTTCAAATTTCTTATCAAAATAACCTAGAACTTGCACTAACATACCAATATAGCCTAGTTCCAAGTGGTCATGCATTGAAAACGAGCCTTAGAAGCATTTCACTAAGTTTTCAATCGATGTTCGTGACCTTCAAGTGAAACGGGGCCGGAAAGGGTTCTAACTCGCCTATTTTTCAAATTTCTTACCAAAATAACCTTGAACTTGCACAAACATACCAATATAGCCTAGTTCCAAGTGTTCATGCATTGAAAACGAGCCTTAGAAGCATTTCACTAGGTTCTAAATTGATGTTCGTGACTTTCAAGTGAAAGGGGGCCGGAAAGGGTTCTAACTCGCCTATTTTTCAATTTTTTTATCAAAATAACCTACAACTTGCACTAACATACCAATATAGCCTAGTCCCAGGTGTTCATGCATTGAAAACGAGACTTAGAAGCATTTCACTAAATTCTAAATCGATGTTCGTGACTTTCAACTGAAAGTTGATGTGAATCTTGGTATTGAAACCTTAATCCACACAAAAGGGATAGAACTAGATAGAAAACCCTCTAAAGCTACGCACCAAAGGTTTAAAATCTAGGGCGAAAGTTTAAGAATTGATTAAAGCAAAGCACCCTCAATTCCGACACTTCCTCACGTGAATCTAAAGCTTAAAGCACCAATTCACAACTCTTTGTTACACACAAAGAAAAACAACAAACTCTCTAAGTTTATTGAAGAATATATAGAAAAGAATCTCCAAATCTGATTTTTCCAAGCTTGGGTGCACATCTATTTATACCCATAGCTTGAGAGTTTCAATCATATTATGACTAGGCCTCCTACTTCTAAAAGGACTCCTAATAACCAATAGGATAATGCCACCTATTTATTACATAATCCTACTAAAACTCTAACACTATCTTATCTTAATTAGAATCTTATCCTACCTAAAAAGATAATATTACAATTTAACTACTCTAATCCTATTTTATTTAAAGTAAAACACTAAATATCCAATGCCATGTGTGTAGCCACGTCCATACCCATGCCATGTCACTTGCCATGTCACTTAAGTCGTAATAAAGCACCGATAAGATGTAATAAGCACATCTCAATGTAACTCGCCTATTTTTCAAATTTCTTATCAAAATAACCTAGAACTTGGTCTAAGATACCAATATAGCCTAGTTCCAAGTGTTCATGCATTGAAAACGAGGCTTAGAAGCATTTCACTAAGTTTTCAATCGATGTTCGTTACTTTCAAGTGAAAGGGGGCCGGAAAGGGTTCTAACTCGCCTATTTTTCAAATTTCTTGTCAAAATAACCTAGAACTTGCACTAACATACCATTATAGCCTATTTACAAGTGTGCATGCATTAAAACGAGACTTGGAATCATTTCACTAAGGTCTAAATCGATGTTCGTGATTTTCAAGGGAAAGGGAGCCGGAAAGGGTTCTAACTCATCTATTTTTCAAATTTCTTATCAAAATAACCTAGAACTTGCACTAACATACCAATATAGCCTAGTTCCAAGTGGTCATGCATTGAAAACGAGCCTTAGAAGCATTTCACTAAGTTTTCAATCGATGTTCGTGACCTTCAAGTGAAACGGGGCCGGAAAGGGTTCTAACTCGCCTATTTTTCAAATTTCTTACCAAAATAACCTTGAACTTGCACAAACATACCAATATAGCCTAGTTCCAAGTGTTCATGCATTGAAAACGAGCCTTAGAAGCATTTCACTAGGTTCTAAATTGATGTTCGTGACTTTCAAGTGAAAGGGGGCCGGAAAGGGTTCTAACTCGCCTATTTTTCAATTTTCTTATCAAAATAACCTACAACTTGCACTAACATACCAATATAGCCTAGTCCCAGGTGTTCATGCATTGAAAACGAGACTTAGAAGCATTTCACTAAATTCTAAATCGATGTTCGTGACTTTCAACTGAAAGTTGATGTGAATCTAGGTATTGAAACCTTAATCCACACAAAAGGGATAGAACTAGATAGAAAACCCTCTAAAGCTACGCACCAAAGGTTTAAAATCTAGGGCGAAAGTTTAAGAATTGATTAAAGCAAAGCACCCTCAATTCCGACACTTCCTCACGTGAATCTAAAGCTTAAAGCACCAATTCACAACTCTTTGTTACACACAAAGAAAAACAACAAACTCTCTAAGTTTATTGAAGAATATATAGAAAAGAATCTCCAAATCTGATTTTTCCAAGCTTGGGTGCACATCTATTTATACCCATAGCTTGAGAGTTTCAATCATATTATGACTAGGCCTCCTACTTCTAAAAGGACTCCTAATAACCAATAGGATAATGCCACCTATTTATTACATAATCCTACTAAAACTCTAACACTATCTTATCTTAATTAGAATCTTATCCTACCTAAAAAGATAATATTACAATTTAACTACTCTAATCCTATTTTATTTAAAGTAAAACACTAAATATCCAATGCCATGTGTGTAGCCACGTCCATACCCATGCCATGTCACTTGCCATGTCACTTAAGTCGTAATAAAGCACCGATAAGATGTAATAAGCACATCTCAATGTAACAAGCACCTCCCCTTGTCTTAAAATTTTCCTCCTTGGTCAAAATTTCAATCTTCGAAAATTACTCCAAGATTTTAGCTTTTGATCAAGGCCTTCCATCAATCATCACCTCCATGGCTTCCACACATTATAGAATCATAAAATCTGAAAATGGAAAGTTCAAAACACACCTATGCCTAAAATGAGAAAAACCCTATCAAATGAAATGGGAGAAAACTCATAGGCAAAACCAACTTATTCCCTATGTCCACCAATCCTCATTTACATTTGCATGTTATCATGCACATGCAAATGTTCCCCTTTGATGGCTAGAAGATTCGTGTCTCCATAAGCCAACAACTCTCCCATGGTAGCATTCTTCTTTAAAGCTTCAACCAATCCTTCGAATTTGGCATCCTCTATCATATCATCCTCCTCTTCTTCAAAAGAGTTTGTCCTCAAACTTCGAAGTTGATCATCAGGCACATAAGGTGCTAAGTCGCCTATATTGAATGTGGCATGAACTCCATAGTCTCCAGGCAACTGAAGCTTATATGCATAATCACCCACCTTACTGATGATTTTGAATGGACCATCACACCTAGGCATAAGCTTGTTCTTACGTCGATTAGGAAATCTTTCCTTCCTCAAGTGTAACCAAACCAAGTCTCCCTCCTTGTAAGTATGTTGAGTCTTGTGTTTGTTAGCTCTAGCCTTATAGATATCATTGACCTTCTCAATTCTTGCTCTCACTTGGGTGTGAAGCTTTTGCATATAGTCAACCTTGGCCTTCGCATCCTTCTCTAATTCCCTTCCATCCACCAATAACACTCCCTTGCCATTATCTTTGTTAGAACGAGTTTTTAGTGCCATAAAAGGCTTCAAAGCAAATTCTTTGGCTTGTGCGTTCTTCCTCACAACATATATGTTTGTCCTTCCATCAAACTTTACAAATCTGTCATATTGCCAAGGTCTTCCCAAGAGAATATGACACGCATCCATGGGACAAACATCACAAAGCACTTGATCTTCATAATTGCCAATTTTGAACGAAATCAATGCTTGTTTACTAACCTTTACGTCACTTGACTTGCTAAGCCAATGGAGCTTATATGGTTGAGGATGGATTTGAGTGGGCACCTCCAACTTGTCCACCAAGAGTGTAGAAACCACGTTAGTGCAGCTCCCTGAATCTATAATCACATCACATAGTCTTCCATGGACATTGCATCTTGTGAGGAAGATTTTCTCCCTTTGGCTCTCCTCTAATGGTAAGGACTTGGATTGCAATGCCCTTCGCAACACTAGGCTAGATCCCCTAGTTTCTGCCATCACCTCCTCCACATCCTCCTCTAGGAATTCAAAAGATGTGTTACCTTCTTCCTCTTCAAGCTCATGCTCCTCTTCTTCAAAGGTTTCATCTTCCTCCCAAGTCCGAGTAGAAGCAATCCTAGCATGGGGACAATCCCTTTGGATATGGCCTTGTCCCTTACATTTGAAGCAAGTTCGTTGATCTCCCATAGGGGGCCTCGAACTTCCTCCCTTATCTCTCCCAAAAGATTGTGGCTTTATGGATTTCTCGAGATTAGGCTTCACATTAGACATCTCACGCACCCCTTTAGCTTCAAATGATCGAAAGATCCCTCTAGGTTTACGTGTTTGCCTTTCAACCCTAGTTGCTATTGTACACACCTCATCAAAGCTCCAATAGGGTTGTAATTCCACCTTTTCCTTGATTGGGTCATTTAACCCAGCCACAAAACGAGCCACCTTGTGGTCTTCTTTCTCCTCTAGCCCACACACCATGGCTAGATTTTCGAATTCCATCAAGTATTCCTCCACAGACCTCCTTTCTTGCTTCAAAGTATGCATTTTTATAAAATTGTTTTGTTCAAAGTCTTGAGGAACAAACCTTTTTTGCATGTACTTCTTTAGTTTTGTCCAAGATGAGATCTTGGAACGCCCCTCCTTTCTCCTCTTCTTTTGCAAACCTTCAAGCCACAAACTTGCATAAGAAGTGAGTTTGAGTTCAGCAACCTTAAAGGATCTATGATCATCATAGTCCTTATATCTGAAAATTCGTTCAACTCTACGGATCCAATCTAGGAATTTGTCTGGGCCCAAACTGCCATTAAACTCAGGGATTTCAAGTCTCAAGCTTTGATCCTCTTTCCCTCTTAAACTCTTTCTCCTACGCCCTTTATATGATTCCTCATCATCACCTGAAGAGGATGGGTCCCTCTTGCTAGGCCTCCTTGAGCTTCTAACACTGGATTCACCATCACTTTCGCTAGAGTTAGATTCATGAGAAGAGAGTTTACCTTTGCTTGAGGACTTTTCCTTCTTCCCCACGATTTGCAACAGCTCATTCATACGTTCCTTCAGTTCCTTCAACTCGCGTTCCATGCACAAGGCTTTGGCTTCTTGTAAGGTTAAACCTTTTTTGAAGCCTGGTGGCATCTCGTGTGCATCATCACCACTGGAATCCATATTGCTTGAGTATTCTTCGAATCCTCTCAATGAAAGCACCAAAAGTTGATGTGAATCTAGGTATTGAAACCTTAATCCACACAAAAGGGATAGAACTAGATAGAAAACCCTCTAAAGCTACGCACCAAAGGTTTAAAATCTAGGGCGAAAGTTTAAGAATTGATTAAAGCAAAGCACCCTCAATTCCGACACTTCCTCACGTGAATCTAAAGCTTTAAGCACCAATTCACAACTCTTTGTTACACACAAAGAAAAACAACAAACTCTCTAAGTTTATTGAAGAATATATAGAAAAGAATCTCCAAATCTGATTTTTCCAAGCTTGGGTGCACATCTATTTATACCCATAGCTTGAGAGTTTCAATCATATTATGACTAGGCCTCCTACTTCTAAAAGGACTCCTAATAACCAATAGGATAATGCCACCTATTTATTACATAATCCTACTAAAACTCTAACACTATCTTATCTTAATTAGAATCTTATCCTACCTAAAAAGATAATATTACAATTTAACTACTCTAATCCTATTTTATTTAAAGTAAAACACTAAATATCCAATGCCATGTGTATAGCCACGTCCATACCCATGCCATGTCACTTGCCATGTCACTTAAGTCGTAATAAAGCACCGATAAGATGTAATAAGCACATCTCAATGTAACAAGCACCTCCCCTTGTCTTAAAATTTTCCTCCTTGGTCAAAATTTTCAATCTTCGAAAATTACTCCAAGATTTTAGCTTTTGATCAAGGCCTTCCATCAATCATCACCTCCATGGCTTCCACACATTATAGAATCATAAAATCTGAAAATGGAAAGTTCAAAACACACCTATGCCTAAAATGAGAAAAACCCTATCAAATAAAATGGGAGAAAACTCATAGGCAAAACCAACTTATTCCCTATGTCCACCAATCCTCATTTACATTTGCATGTTATCATGCACATGCAAATGTTCCCCTTTGATGGCTAGAAGATTCGTGTCTCCATAAGCCAACAACTCTCCCATGGTAGCATTCTTCTTTAAAGCTTCAACCAATCCTTCGAATTTGGCATCCTCTATCATATCATAAAGGGGTCGGAAAGGGTTCTACCTCGCCTATTTTTCGAATTTCTTATCAAAATAACCTAGAACTTGCACTAACATACCAATATAGCCTAGTTCCAAGTGTTCATGCATTGAAAACAAGCCTTAGAAGCATTTCATCAAGTTCTAAATCGATGTTCGTGATTTTCAAGGGATAGGGAGCCGGAAAGGGTTCTAACTCGCCTATTTTTCAAGTTTCTTATCAAAATAACCTAGAACTTGCACTAACATACCAATATAGCCTAGTTCCAAGTGTTCATGCATTGAAAAAGAGCCTTAGAAGCATTTCACTAAGTTCTAAATCGATGTTCGTGACTTTCAAGTGAAGGGGGGCCGGAAAGGGTTCTAACTCGCCTATTTTTCAATTTTCTTATCAAAATAACCTAGAACTTGCACTAACATACCAATATAGCCTAGTCCCAAGTGTTTACGCATACAAAACAAGACTTAGAAGCATTTCACTAAGTTCTCAATCGATGTTCGTGATTTTCAAGGGTAAGGGGGCCGGAAAGGGTTCTAACTCGCCTATTTTTCAAATTTCTTATCAAAATAACCTAGAACTTGCACTAACATACCAATATAGCCTAACTACAAGTGTTTATGCATTGAAAACGATCCTTAGAAGCATTTCACTAAGGTCTAAATCGATGTTCGTGATTTTCAAGGGTAAGGGGGCCGGAAAGGGTTCTAACTCGCCTATTTTTCAAATTTCTTATCAAAATAACCTAGAACTTGCACTAACATACCAATATAGCCTAGTTTCAAGTGTTCATGCATTGAAAACGAGCCTTAGAAGCATTTCACTAAGTTTTCAATCGATGTTTGTGACTTTCAAGTGAAAGGGGGCCAGAAAGGGTTCTAACTCGCCTATTTTTCAAATTTCTTACCAAAATAACCTTGAACTTGCACAAACATACCAATATAGCCTAGTTCCAAGTGTTCATGCATTGAAAAAGAGCCTTAGAAGCATTTCACTAAGTTCTAAATCGATGTTCGTGACTTTCAAGTGAAAGGGGGCCGAAAAGGGTTCTAACTCGCCTATTTTTAAAATTTCTTATCGAAATAACCTAGAACTTGCACTAAAATACCAATATAGCCTAGTTACAAGTGTTCATGCATTGAAAACGATCCTTAGAAGTATTTCACTAAGATGTAAATCGATGTTCGTGACTTTCAAGTGAAAGGGGGCCAGAAAGGGTTCTAACTCGCCTATTTTTCAAATTTCTTATCAAAATAACCTAGAACTTGCACTAACATACCATTATAGCCTATTTACAAAAGTGCATGCATTAAAACGAGACTTAGAATCATTTCACTAAGGTCTAAATCGATGTTCGTGATTTTCAAGGGTAAGGGGGCCGGAAAGGGTTCTAACTCGCCTATTTTTCAATTTTCTTATCAAAATAACCTAGAAGTTGCACTAACATACCAAAATAGCCTAGTTCCAAGTGTTCATGCATTGAAAACGAGCCTTAGAAGCATTTCACTAAGTTTTCAATCGATGTTCGTGACCTTCAAGTGAAATGGGGCCGGAAAGGGTTCTAACTCGCCTATTTTTCAAATTTCTTACCAAAATAACCTTGAACTTGCCCAAACATACCAATATAGCCTAGTTCCAAGTGTTCATGCATTGAAAACGAGCCTTAGAAGCATTTCACTAGGTTCTAAATTGATGTCCGTGACTTTCAAGTGAAAGGGGGCCGGAAAGGGTTCTAACTCGCCTATTTTTCAATTTTCTTATCAAAATAACCTAGAACTTGCACTAACATACCAATATAGCCTAGTCCCAAGTGTTTATGCATACAAAACAAGACTTAGAAGCATTTCACTAAGTTCTCAATCGATGTTCGTGATTTTCAAGGGTAAGGGGGCCGGAAAGGGTTCTAACTCGCCTATTTTTCAAATTTCTTACCAAAATAACCTTGAACTTGCACAAACATACCAATATAGCCTAGTTCCAAGTGTTCACGCATTGAAAACGAGCCATAGAAGCATTTCACTAGGTTCTAAATTGATGTCCGTGACTTTCAAGTGAAAGGGGGCCGGAAAGGGTTCTAACTCGCCTATTTTTCAATTTTCTTATCAAAATAACCTAGAACTTGCACTAACATACCAATATAGCCTAGTTCCAAGTGTTCATGCATTGAAAACGAGACTTTGAAGCATTTCACTAAATTCTAAATCGATGTTCGTGACTTTCAAGTGAAAGGGGGCTGGAAAGGGTTCTACCTCGCCTATTTTTCAAATTTCTTATCAAAATAACCTAGAACTTGCACTAACATACCAATATAGCCTAACTACAAGTGTTTATGCATTGAAAACGATCCTTAGAAGCATTTCACTAAGGTCTAAATCGATGTTCGTGATTTTCAAGGGTAAGGGGGCCGGAAAGGGTTCTAACTCGCCTATTTTTCAAATTTCTTATCAAAATAACCTAGAACTTGCACTAACATACCAATATAGCCTAGTTTCAAGTGTTCATGCATTGAAAACGAGCCTTAGAAGCATTTCACTAAGTTTTCAATCGAAGTTTGTGACTTTCAAGTGAAACGGGGCCGGAAAGGGTTCTAACTTGCCTATTTTTCAATTTTCTTTTCAAAATAACCTAGAACTTGCACTAACATACCAATATATCCTAGTCCCAAGTGTTCATGCATTGAAAACGAGACTTAGAAGCATTTCACTAAATTCTAAATCGATGTTCGTGACTTTCAAGTGAAAGGGGGCCAAAAAGGGTTCTAACTCGCCTTTAATCTAATTTCTTCTAAAAATAACCTAGAACTTGCACTAACATACCAATATAGCCTAGTTACAAGTGTGCATGCATTGAAAACGAGCCTTAGAAGCATTTCACTAAGTTCTAAATCAATGTTCGTGATTTTCAAGGGAAAGGGGGCCGGAAAGGGTTCTAATTCGTCTATTTTTCAAATTTCTTATCAAAATAACCTAGAACTTGCACTAACATACGAATATAGCCTAGTCCAAAGTGTTCATGCATTAAAAACGTCCCTTAGAAGCATTTCACTAAGTTTTTAAGCGATATTCGTGACATTCAAGTGAAAGGGGGCTAGAAAGGGTTCTAACTCGCCTATTTTTCAAATTTCTTATCAAAATAACCTAGAACTTACACTAACATACCAATATAGCCTATTTACAAGTGTTCATGCATAGAAAACGATCCTTAGAAACATTTCACTAAGGTCTAAATCGATGTTCGTGACTTTCACGTGAAAGGGGGCCGGAAAGGGTTCTAACTCGCCTATTTTTCAAATTTCTTACCAAAATAACCTTGAACTTGCACAAACATACCAATATACCCTAGTTCCAAGTGTTCATGCATTGAAAACGATCCTTAGAAGTATTTCACTAAGTTGTAAATCGATGTTCGTGACTTTCAAGTGAAAGGGGGCTGGAAAGGTTTCTACCTCGCCTATTTTTCAAATTTCTTATCAAAATAACCTAGAACTTGTACTAACATACCAATATAGCCTATTTACAATTGTGCATGCATTGAAAACGAGCCTTAGAAGCATTTCACTAAGTTCTAAATCGATGTTCGTGACTTTCAAGTGAAAGGGGGCTGGAAAGGGTTCTACCTCGCCTATTTTTCAAATTTCTTATCAAAATAACCTAGAACTTACACTAACATAATAATATAGCCTAGTTCCAAGTGTTCATGCTTTGAAAACAAGCCTTAGAAGCATTTCACTAAGTTTTCAATCGATGTTCGTGACTTTCAAGTGAAAGGGGGCCAGAAAGGGTTCTAACTCGCCTATTTTTCAAATTTCTTATCAAAATAACCTAGAACTTGCACTAACATACCATTATAGCCTATTTACAAAAGTTCATGCATTAAACGAGACTTAGAATCATTTCACTAAGGTCTAAATCGATGTTCGTGATTTTCAAGGGTAAGGGGGCCGGAAAGGGTTCTAACTCGCCTATTTTTCAATTTTCTTATCAAAATAACCTAGAACTTGCACTAACATACCAATATAGCCTAGTTCCAAGTGTTCATGCCTTGAAAACGAGCCTTAGAAGCATTTCAATAAGTTCTAAATCGATGTTCGTGACTTTCAACTGAAAGGGGTCAGAAAGGGTTCTACCTCGCCTATTTTTCAAATTTCTTATCAAAATAACCTAGAACTTGCACTAACATACCAATATAGCCTAGTTTCAAGTGTTCATGCATTGAAAACGAGCCTTAGAAGCATTTCACTAAGTTTTCAGTCGATGTTCGTGACCTTCAAGTGAAATGGGGCCGGAAAGGGTTCTAACTCGCCTATTTTTCAAATTTCTTACCAAAATGATGCGTGCATAAATGTGAACGACGAGCATGTTGAAGAATTATTCCAAGAAAGTCAAGAAAGCATGAAATTATACTTGGAAGCTTCCTCAATAGGTCAAACTTACTATCGGGGGCATCAAGACAAAGCCACGCTTTGTATGGTGGCGTTCTTGGGAGTTCTTGAAGCTTCTTGATAGTTCTTTAAGGTTTCTTTAAAAGCTTTCTTAGATTTTGGTCTACAAGTTTTTACCTTTCACTTGAAAGGGTTTTTCTTGGTTTAGACCTTAGGTTTCTTTATGTTCTTAATTATTTTTGTACGTGTGCGTAGTTAATTAAGTTGGAGAATCGTGTAACGTTACTTGGCGCACAAGGTTAAGTTAGGTTTCCTATTTCAAGAGGGATTCCTACTCAAAATTGAAAGTGGCGGCTGCTTGGAGATCAAGGCAAAGTGGAAGACTTTTACTCAAGCTAGAACTCTAATGTGTTTAGGAAAAGTAGGAGTTTTATTAAAACTAGAATTCTAATGTGTTTAGGAAAAGTAGGAGTTTTATTCAAGCTAGAATTCTAATATGTTTAGAAAAAGAAAGAGTTTTATTCTAGTTAGAGTTCTAATATCTTTAGGAAAGGATTGCTATAAATACTCCATGTAATTCATGGAATTCATTCATTCAGATTTTGAGCAATACAAAAAACACATTTATTTTGAGTGATATTTTGGTTGGATTACCTAAATATTTCTTTGGCTAACTTGCGAGTTGGTTGCTGTTTTGGGTGTTTTAGTTAAAACATTCATTGGTTTGATTAATTAAGTGGACTCTTAATTAATTAAACTCAGTTCTTGCCTAGTTCTTGGTGATTTATCTGTATAGGACGAAGCTTAGAACATATCCTTGTGATAACTTGGTTTTCGGATCAAGAATCACATCATCGTGGTATCAGAGCTGTTGGTGACGTTTGGCTTGGAATTTTTGGCTGAAATTTTGTGGGAGGATTCAGAAAACGTAGATCAACATTGTGTCAAAATTTCGTGTCAATCGGACGCGTAACGAAGTCTGTGCAACCTCAAACTTTTGAGATTGTTACACGGAGTTGCGATCTGGAGATCGGTTTTTATTTGCCTCAAGAATCAATCAAGATTCAATCTTTTAATCAAGATTTTTACATAAACTAACCTGGTTTGTGTAGGAGCAATGAGTGACGAAGAAATCCCAGGGATTCCAAGGGGTTTGAACCTTGATCAAGCGCATAACTTGCGAAGGGATCGTCAAATAGAGCGATTGTCACAACAATTGCAAGAAGTATTGGCTAGGCTTGACGAACGTGACAAAACTTCATCTTCAAGGAAGAACAAATCAGTTACAAGTTCTAGTTCAAGTGAAGATGAATATGAAAGGAGAAAAGCAAGTAGATCACGCCATAAAGATTCATCTTCAAGTGATGAACCTAGAAGGCATAGACGGAAGAACAAGGCCAAAGATGATGACCGAAATATAAGGTTAGATTTTCCGGAATTCAATGGTAGTATGCTAGACCCCGAAAAATATTTTGAGTGGGTTAGAAGAGCGGAAACACTCTTTGATTACAAGGAGTATGATGAACGAAAGAGGTGCAAACTTGCTGAATTAAAACTCACGGGTTATGCGAGTTTATGGTATGATAATCTCAAGAAAAAGAGACGCAAGGAGGGACGATCCAAGATCACTACTTGGACACAATTACAGAAATATATGAAGCGTCAATTTGTGCCCCATGAGTACGTGCAAGAAGTGTATCTCAAGATGCAGACTTTTAAGCAAGGAAATCAATCCGTGGAGGCTTATTTGTGTGAATTTGAGAAACTATGTTTATTGTGTGATTTAGAAGAAATTCTAGAGCACAAAATAGCACGTTTTATTGCAGGTTTGAACGAAAATGTTCAAGAGAAGATTGAATTGCACGAATACTATTCGTTTGAAGAAGTATGCAAGGCGGCCATTAAGGTTGAAAGACAATTCAAGGCCAAGAAGACCTCAAGTGTGAAGCCGTTCACACGCACGTTCACAAAGGCTAGTGACAAGCCTACCTTTGATAGGACTTCTTCTAATTCGTATGCTAAAGATAACAAACCCAGAAACGAAGCTAGCAAGAAGGTGACTGAAGATAGAAAATGTTTCAAATGTGGGAGTGTTGGCCATATAGCAAGCAATTGCTACTCAAAACGCACTATGACGGCTCAAGAATGGGAAGAAGAGAAAGCTAGGTGCGAGGGAAGTAGTGACATGGAGGTTGTGGTCGAGCAAGAACGTGATTTTGAAGAAGAGGAGGGTAGTGCCGAAGAGGTTGATGGTGAAACGCAAGGAAAGAGCTTGGTTCTAAGGAGAGCTCTTCACTCTAAACCTATGCCCGTTGAAGAGAATCAAAGAGAGAAAATCTTTTTAACAAGGTGCAAGGTGGAAGATCGATTGTGTGACGTAATAATAGACTCGGGAAGTTGCACAAATGTGGTGTCTACAACTTTGATCAACAAATTAGAGTGGCCTACAACCGATCACCCAAAACCTTACAAGCTACATTGGCTCAATGATGCTAGTGACGTAAAGGTAACGAAGCGAGCCCTAATCACCTTTTCAATTGGCAAATATCATGATAAAGTTTTATGTGATGTATGCCCCATGGATGCTTGTCATATCTTATTGGGTAGACCATGGCAATATGATAGATTTGTCAAGTTTAATGGTAGGACAAATGTGTATATAATTCGAAAAGGAAAGGGGGAAAAATCATATGCATTGAAACCACTTGTTGATCATAGAATTAACCCTAGTTCGAAAGGTGCATATTTAATTGGGGAAAAGGAGTTGGAGAAAGAGATCAACAATAACAATATGGTATATATTATGGTGGCTAACAATGTGCAAGTGAATGAAAGTAAACAAGAAAAGAGGCCCGTGGAATTAGAAGTGGTATTGCAAGAGTATTGTGATGTTTTTCCTAGTGAATTACCACCGGGATTACCACCAATTCGTGGTATTGAACATCAAATTGATCTTATTCCGGGAGCTCCACTACCTAACAAGGCAGCATATAGAAGTAATCCAGAAGAAACAAAGGAAATACAACGTCAAATAGAGGAATTGATGCAAAGAGGCTACGTGAAAGAGAGTATGAGCCCCTGTGCCGTGCCTGCATTGCTAGTTCCAAAAAAAGATGGGAGTTGGCGTATGTGCATTGATAGTAGGAGTGTGAACAACATAACCATCAAGTATAGATTTCCTATACCTAGACTTGATGATTTGTTAGACGAATTGCATGGTTCAAAGCTATTTTCCAAGATTGATCTTATGAGTGGCTATCATCAAATACGCATGAGGGAAGGAGATGAATGGAAGACGGCTTTCAAGACTAAAGTGGGGTTGTACGAGTGGTTAGTCATGCCTTTTGGTCTAACCAATGTGCCTAGTACATTTATGAGATTGATGAACGAGGTGTTGAAACCATTTCTTGGAAGGTTCGTAGTTGTTTACTTGGATGACATATTAATTTATTCTGAAAATTTCAATGATCATCTAATGCATTTGAGAAGCGTTTTTGAGGTTCTTAGGGAGAAGAAGTTGTACGCAAAATTGGAAAAATGTTATTTTCTTGTTCCTAGCGTGACGTTTCTAGGGTATGTAGTATCCAAAGATGGTGTGTCCGTGGATCAATCCAAGGTTGAAGCTATCAAGACTTGGCCCGTACCTACCAATGTGAGTGAAGTTAGATCGTTTCATGGTCTAGCGTCATTTTATAGAAGATTTGTGAAGAATTTTTCCACGATAGTTGCACCTATGACTGAATGCTTGAAGAAAGACAAGGGAAAATTCGAGTGGACCAAGGAAGCCCAACGTGCATTTGATTTGGTCAAAAGGAAGCTATGTGAAGCACCTGTACTTGCATTGCCGGATTTTTCACAACCATTTGAGGTAGAAACCGACGCTAGTGGTGTGGGGATTGGTGCCGTTTTGGTTCAAAAGAAGCGCCCTATTGCCTATTTTAGTGAGAAATTAAACGGTGCTAGATTGAACTATTCTACCTATGACAAGGAGTTTTATGCTATTGTGCGAGCATTGGACCATTGGAGTCACTATTTGCGCCCAAATCACTTTGTGTTGCATAGTGATCACGAAGCTTTGAAGTACATTTATGGTCAACAAAAATTGAACCCTAGACATGCTAAATGGGTAGAGTTTCTACAAGCTTTCAATTTTTCTTCAAAGTATAAAGAGGGGAAAGCAAATGTAGTGGCCGATGCACTATCTAGAAGACACACGTTGCTTGGAGTATTGAATTGTAAACTACTTGGTTTCGAGTTAATCAAGGAGTACTATAAGGGGGACGTGGATTTCTCTACACTCCTAGAGGAGTGTTCCAAGGGGGCCGTAGGTTCCTATGTTTTACAAGACGGTTTTCTTTTCAAGGGGAATCGTTTGTGCGTGCCTAAGTGTTCTATTAGAGAATTAATAGTAAGAGAAGTGCATGGTGGAGGGATAGCGGGACATTTTGGCATAACGAAAACATTAACTATGCTCCAAGAGCATTTTTATTGGCCTAGAATGCTAGCGGATGTACAATCAATAGTTTCTAGGTGTGCAACATGTCAAAAAGCCAAGGCTACGTTTCATCAAGGCTTATATACGCCCTTGCCCGTGCCAGATTCACCTTGGGAAGACGTGTCTATGGATTTCGTAGTTGGTTTGCCAAGGACTCAAAGAGGAAAGGACTCAATCATGGTTGTAGTGGATCGATTTTCCAAGATGGCTCATTTCATACCTTGTCACAAAGTGGACGATGCTATGAAAGTGGCGGAATTGTATTTCAAGGAAGTGGTGAGACTACATGGGTTGCCGAACAGTATTGTGAGTGATCGTGATACAAAGTTCATGAGTTTCTTTTGGAAATCACTATGGAAGTTGGTGGGAACGAAGCTGTTATTTCAGGAGAAGGTGTGAAAGTTGATCCTAGCAAGATTGAGGCTATTCAATCATGGCCTAGCCCAAAGACACTCACGGAGGTCCGTTCTTTCCATGGATTAGCTTCCTTTTATAGGAGGTTCATTCGCAATTTTAGCACTATAATGGCTCCTATCACCGAGTGCACAAAGAAGGGTTCATTTGAGTGGACTCCTCAAGCTCAAAAGGCGTTTGAAGTAATCAAAGAGAAGATGTGCAATACACCTGTTCTAGCACTTCCAGATTTTTCAAAACCATTTGAAGTTGAGTGTGATGCAAGCGGAAAGGGGATTGGTGCCGTGTTGATTCAAGAAGGGCGTCCGATTGCCTACTTTAGTGAGAAATTGAGCCAAGGCAAGCTGAATTATTCCACCTATGACAAGGAGTTCTATGCAATGGTGCGAGCTTTGGATCATTGGTCGCATTACTTGAGGCCACAACCATTCATACTTCATTCTGACCATGAATCGTTAAGGTTCATCCATGGCCAAAAGAAATTGAATTCGAGGCATGCAAAGTGGGTGGAATTCTTGCAAACATTTAACTTCTCATCAAAGTACAAAAGTGGAAAGGTGAATGTTGTTGCGGATGCCTTATCTCGAAGGCATACTTTACTTGGAGTCGTTGAGGCGAAAGTCCTTGGGTTCGAATTAATAAAAGAATACTACAAGGAAGATGATGATTTCAAGGGCATTTTGGAGAAATGCGTGAAGGGAAGTTATGATTTATTTTCCTTACAAAATGATTTTCTTTTTAAGGGAAATAGGTTATGCATTCTTAAATGTCCGATTCAAAGCTTGTTGATTCATGAAGCGCATGGAGGAGGTCTAGCAGGCCATTTCGGAGTTCAAAAGACTATGGAGCTTCTTCAAGCTCACTTTTATTGGCCTAACATGCTATCTACTGTCCATCATGTTGTAGCGCGTTGCTCTACTTGTCAAAGGGCAAAGATGGTGTTTCACAAAGGTCTTTACAAGCCATTGCCAATTCCGGAGAGACCTTGGGAAGACCTAAGCATGGATTTCATTGTGGCTTTACCTAGAACTCAAAGAGGTAAGGACTCAATCATGGTGGTAGTTGATCGTTTTTCAAAGATGGCTCACTTTATCCCTTGTCATAAAACCGAGGATGCTATGAAGGTGGCAAAATTATATTTTGATGGGATTGTTCGTTTCCATGGAGTCCCACGCACCATTGTTTCAGATCGAGATACAAAGTTCCAAAGTCATTTTTGGAAGTCTTTGTGGCGTCTTATGGGAACCAAGTTGCTGTTTTCTACCTCACATCACCCCCAAACCGATGGCCAAACCGAGGTGGTGAATAGGGTGCTAGGTTCTTTGCTTAGAACCTTGGTTAGTAAAAGCACCAAAGATTGGGATGTCAAACTCGCTCATGCCGAGTTTGCTTACAATAGAACTCCTAGCGCTACTACAAAGTATTCTCCTTTTGAAGTAGTCTATGGTTCTAATCCCTATGTTCCAATTGATCTCGTAGCTTTGCCTAAAGACAAATTCGTGCATGGAGGTGCCAAGGAACAAGCCGAGTTCATGGTGAAAATCCACAAAGAAGTGAGGAAGAACATCGAGAAGGCTAATGAAATCTATAAGAAGCAAGCCAACAAGAGAGTCAAAAATGTGAAACGTTTTGAAGTTGGTGACTTAGTATGGATCTACATGAGGAAGGAGAGATTTCCCAATCAAAGGAAGAACAAGCTCATGCCACGAGCCGAGGGTCCATTTGAGATAGTGAAAAAGATCAATGACAATGCCTACAAGGTAGATTTGGGAAGAAAGTACGGCGTCTCAAGAACATTCAATGTGGGGGATCTAGCACCGTACTATAATGATGAAGAATTGAGGGCAATTCCCTTTGAAGAAGGGGAGGATGACCAAAATGGTCAAGGTGCGAATATTCCAGTCCAAGGGTCGAACGTTAGGGAGTTGATTTTGTCCAAGTCTCTCCTCAATACTACTCTTAGGGATTTTGGCATGCACGGCCCATATAAGTCCTCAAATGGTTGCACCGTATTGAGCGTAACTAATTACCTCAATAATGGGGGAATATAGGCAGACTTTAAGGGGCGTTCCTAGCTGGTTTAAATTCGAAATAAAAGAGCTTAAATGAAGGCTTAAAAAGCGCATTTCAAGGCTACTTTGGAGGACGAATTTGAACAGCAATTTGAAGTCAATTTGCTGAACGATTTGGCGCATTTCAAGGCGACTTTGAAGGAGGAATTTGAACAGCAGTTTGGAGTCAATTTGCTGAACGTTTCTTTCCTTATTTTAAGCTATTCTTCCCTTGTTTTAAGCTTTATTAGTTAGAGAAATAATGAGTTGTTATGGGGATTATGTTGGACGGTTGTGAGCCACTTAATCTACCCTTATTTTCAGCTTTCTGTTTATTGTTTGTTTTAGCTTAGTATGATGTACGAAAAAGCTATAAATAGCGTGCTAATAATCAATGAAAGGCATTCCAGAATTTTGCCCAAAACACACGAGTGTATAATCCGAATTTGGCTTGTGCTAGTTAAGTTTATTTTCCAAATTTGAGAGTTCCCTCAATTTGAAGAGTTTGTGTTTTAGTGAGAGTTCCTAAAACTTAAACTTGTAGTTGTCGAATAGGTGAGAGTTCCCTAATCACTACTACGCCCAAACACGTGAGTGAGTGTTCCTCACTGTTATATCCTCAAGTTAAGGGTGAGAGTTCCCCTAAACTTTCTTAACACACATTCCCGATCATTTGTAATCAAGTTTCTCACCTTGTTTACACATCAGTTCATGCATTGAAAATGACCCTTAGAAGCATTTCACTAAGTTTTCAATAGATGTTCGTGACATTCAATTGAAAGGGGGCAGGAAAGGGTTCTAACTCGCATATTTT
The DNA here is from genome assembly GCA_026401315.1 of Dysphania ambrosioides. NCBI lineage: Eukaryota > Viridiplantae > Streptophyta > Magnoliopsida > Caryophyllales > Amaranthaceae > Dysphania > Dysphania ambrosioides. The sequence goes on along the minus strand of CM048666.1, from coordinate 16,812,669 downwards.
TCAAATTTCTTATCAAAATAACCTAGAACTTACACTAACATACCAATATAGCCTAGTTACAAGTGTTCATGCATTGAAAACAATCCTTAGAAGCATTTCACTAAGGTCTAAATCGATGTTCGTGACTTTCAAGTGAAAGGGGGCCGGAAAGGGTTCTAACTCGCCTATTTTTCAAATTTCTTATCCAAATAAACTAGAACTTACACTAACATACCAATATATCCTAGTTATAAGTGTTCATGCATTGAAAACAATCCTTAGAAGCATTTCACTAAGGTCTAAATCGATGTTCGTGACTTTCAAGTGAAAGGGGGCCGGAAAGGGTTCTAACTCGCCTATTTTTCAAATTTCTTATCAAAATAACCTAGAACTTACACTAACATACCAATATAGCCTAGTTACAAGTGTTCATACATTGAAAATGAGCCTTGGAAGCATTTCACCAAGTTCTAAATCGATGTTCGTGACTTTCAAGTGAAAGGGGGCCGGAAAGGGTTCTAACTCGCCTATTTTTCATATTTCTTATCAAAATAACCTAGAACTTGCACTATTATACCAATATAGCCTAGTCCCAAGTGTTCATGCATTGAAAACGACCCTTAGAAGCATTTCACTAAGTTTTCAATAGATGTTCGTGACATTCAATTGAAAGGGGGAAGGAAAGGGTTCTAACTCGCCTATTTTTCATATTTCTTATCAAAATAACCTAAAACTTACACTAACATACCAATATAGCCTAGTTACAAGTGTTCATGCATTGAAAACAATCCTTAGAAGCATTTCACTAAGGTCTAAATCGATGTTCGTGACTTTCAAGTGAAAGGGGGCCAGAAAGGGTTCTAACTCGCCTATTTTTCAAATTTCTTATCAAAATAACCTAGAACTTGCACTAACATTTCAATATAGCCTAGTTCCAAGTGTTCATGCATTGAAAACGAGCCTTAGAAGCATTTCACTAAGTTCTAAATCGATGTTCGTGACTTTCCAGTGAAAGGGGGCTAGAAAGGGTTCTAACTCGCCTATTTTTCAAATTTCTTATCAAAATAACCTAGAACTTGCACTAACATACCAATATAGCCTAGTCCCAAGTGTTCATGCATTGAAAACGACCCTTAGATTCATTTCACTAAGTTTTCAATTGATGTTCGTGACATTCAAGTGAAAGGGGGCAGGAAAGGGTTCTAACTCGACTATTGACCAAAGTGGTCAAGGTGCGAATATTCCAGTCCAAGAGTCGAACGTTAGGGAGTTGATTTTGTCCAAGTCTCTCCTCAATACTACTCATACGGATTTTGGCGTGCACGGCCCATATAAGTCCTCAAATGGTTGCACCGTATTGAGCGTAACTAATTACCTCAATAATAGGGGAATATAGGTTGATTTAATGCAGACTTTAAGGAGAATTTCAAGCTGGTTTAATTTCGAAATAAAGGAGCTTGAATGAAGACTTAAAAGGCGCATTTCAAGGCTACTTTGGAGGACGAATTTGAACAGCAATTTGAAGTCAATTTGCTGAACGTTTTGGCGCATTTCAAGGCTATTTTAAAGGAAGAATTTGAACAGCAGTTGGAGTCAATTTGCTGAACGTTTCCTCTCTTATTTTAAGCTATTCTTCGCTTGTTTTAAGCTCTATTAGTTAGAGGAATAATTAGTTGTAATGGGGATTATGTTGGACGGTTATGAGCCACTTAATCTACCCTTATTTTCAGCTTTCTGTTTTATTGTTTGTTTTAGCTAAGTATGATGTACGAAAAGCTATAAATAGCGTGCTAATGTTCAATAAAAGGCATTCCAGAATTTTGCCCAAAACACACGAGTGTATAATCCGAATTTGGCTTGTGCTAGTCAAGTTTATTTTCCAAATTTGAGAGTTCCCTCAATATGAAGAGTTTGTGTTTTAGTGAGAGTTCCTAAAACTTAAACTTGTAGTTGTCGAATAGGTGAGAGTTCCCTAATCACTACTACGCCCAAACACGTGAGTGAGTGTTCCTCACTGTTATATCCTCAAGTAAAGGGTGAGAGTTCCCCTAAACTTTCTTAACACACATTCCCGATCATTTGTAATCAAGTTTCTCACCTTGCTTACACATCAACTATTTTTCAAATTTCTCATCAAAATAACCTAGAACTTCCACTAACATACCAATATAGCCTAGTTACAAGTGTTCATGCATTGAAAATGATCCTTAGAAGCATTTCACTAATGTCTAAATCGATGTTCGTGACTTTCAAGTGAAAGGGGGCCGGAAAGGGTTCTAACTCGCCTATTTTTCAAATTTCTTATCAAAATAACCTTGAACTTGCACTAACATACCAATATAGCCTAGTTCCAAGTGTTCATGCCTTGAAAACGAGCCTTAGAAGCATTTCACTAAGTTTTCAATAGATGTTCGTGACATTCAAGTGAAAGGGGGCAGGAAAAGGTTCTAACTCGCCTATTTTTCAAATTTCTTATTAAAATAACCTTGAACTTGCACTAACATACCAATATAGCCTAGTCCCAAGTGTTCATGCATTGAAAACGTTCCTTAGAAGCATTTCACTAAGTTTTCAATAGATGTTCGTGACATTCAAGTGAAAGGGGGCAGGAAAGGGTTCTAACTCGCCTATTTTTCAAATTTCTTATCAAAACAACCTAGAACTTGCACTAACATTTCAATATAGCCTAGTTCCAAGTGTTCATGCATTGAAAACGAGCCTTAGAAGCATTTCACTAAGTTCTAAATCGATGTTCGTGACTTTCAAGTGAAAGGGGGCTAGAAAGAGTTCTAACTCGCCTATTTTTAAAATTTCTTATCAAAATAACCTAGAACTTGCACTAACATACCAATATAGCCTAGTCCCAAGTGTTCATGCATTGAAAACAATCCTTAGAAGCATTTCACTAAGGTCTAAATCGATGTTCGTGACTTTCAAGTGAAAGGGGGCCAGAAAGGGTTCTAACTCGCCTATTTTTCAAATTTCCTATCAAAATAACCTAAAACTTGAACTAAAATACCAATATAGCCTAGTTCCAAGTGTTCATGCATTGAAAACGAGCCTTAGAAGCATTTCACTAAGGTCTAAATCGATGTTCGTGACTTTCAAGTGAAAGGGGGCCAGAAAGGGTTCTAACTCGCCTATTTTTCAAATTTCTTATCAAAATAACCTAGAACTTGCACTAACATACCAATATAGCCTAGTTCCAAGTGTTCATGCCTTGAAAACGAGCCTTAGAAGCATTTCACTAAGGTCTAAATTGATGTTCGTGATTCTCAAGGGAAAGAGGGCCGGAAAAGGTTCACACTCGCCTATTTTTCAAACTTCTTATCAAAATAACCTATAACTTGCACTAACATACCAATATAGCCTAGTCCTAAGTTTTCATGCATTGAAAACGAGACTTAGAAGCATTTCACTAAGTTCTAAATCGATGTTCGTGACTTTCAAGTGAAAGGGGGCCGGAAAGGGTTCTACCTCGCCTATTTTTCAAATTTCTTATCAAAATAACCTAGAACTTGCACTAACATACCAATATAGTCTAGTTCCAAGTGTTCATGCATTGAAAACGAGCCTTAGAAGCATTTCACTAAGTTTTCAATCGATGTTCCTGACTTTCAAGTGAAAGGGGGCCAAAAAGGGTTCTAACTCGCCTATTTTTCAAATTTCTTATCAAAATAAGCTAGAACTTGCACTAACATACCATCATAGCCTAGTTACAAGTGTTTATGCATTGAAAATGAGCCGAAGAGAGCATTTCACTAAGGTCTAAATTGATGTTCGTGACTTTCAACTAAAAGGGGTCGGAAAGGGATCTACCTCGCCTATTTTTCAAATTTCTTACCAAATTAACCTAGAACTTGCACTAACATACCAATAGAGCCTAGTTCCAAGTGTTCATGCATTGAAAACAAGACTTAGAAGCATTTCACTAAGTTCTAAATCGATGTTCGTGACTTTCAACTGAAAGGGGTCAGAAAGGGTTCTACCTCGCCTATTTTTCAAATTTCTTATCAAAATGATGCGTGCATAAATGTGAACGACGAGCATGTTGAAGAATTATTCCAAGAAAGTCAAGAAAGCATGAATCTATACTTGGAAGCTTCCTCAATAGGTCAAACTTACTATCGGGGGCATCAAGACAAAGCCACGCTTTGTATGGTGGCGTTCTTGGGAGTTCTTGAAGCTTCTTGATAGTTCTTTAAGGTTTCTTTAAAAGCTTTCTTAGATTTTGGTCTACAAGTTTTTACCTTTCACTTGAAAGGGTTTTTCTTGGTTTAGACCTTAGGTTTCTTTATGTTCTTAATTATTTTTGTACGTGTGCGTAGTTAATTAAATTGGAGAATCGTGTAACGTTACTTGGCGCACAAGGTTAAGTTAGGTTTCCTATTTCAAGAGGGATTCCTACTCAAAATTGAAAGTGGCGGCTGCTTGGAGATCAAGGCAAAGTGGAAGACTTTTACTCAAGCTAGAACTCTAATGTGTTTAGAAAAAGTAGGAGTTTTACTCAAGCTAGAACTCTAATGTGTTTAGAAAAAGTAGGAGTTTTACTCAAGTTAGAACTCTAATATGCTTAGGAAGAGAAGGAGTTTTATTCTAGTTAGAGTTCTAATAGTCTTAGGAAAGGATTGCTATAAATACTCCATGTAATTCACGAATTCATTCATTCAGATTTTGAGCAATACAAAAAACACATTTATTTTGAGTGATATTTTGGTTGGATTACCTAAATATTTCTTTGGCTAACTTGCGAGTTGGTTGCTGTTTTGGGTGTTTTAGTTAAAACATTCATTGGTTTGATTAATTAAGTGGACTCTTAATTAATTAAACTCAGTTCTTGCCTAGTTCTTGGTGATTTATCTGTATAGGACGAAGCTTAGAACATATCCTTGTGATAACTTGGTTTTCGGATCAAGAATCACATCATCGTGGTATCAGAGCTGTTGGTGACGTTTGGCTTGGAATTTTTGGCTGAAATTTTGTGGGAGGATTCAGAAAACGTAGATCAACATTGTGTCAAAATTTCGTGTCAATCGGACGCGTAACGAAGTCTGTGCAACCTCAAACTTTTGAGATTGTTACACGGAGTTGCGATCTGGAGATCGGTTTTTATTTGCCTCAAGAATCAATCAAGATTCAATCTTTTAATAAGATTTTTACATAAACTAACCTGGTTTGTGTAGGAGCAATGAGTGACGAAGAAATCCCAGGGATTCCAAGGGGTTTGAACCTTGATCAAGCGCATAACTTGCGAAGGGATCGTCAAATAGAGCGATTGTCACAACAATTGCAAGAAGTATTGGCTAGGCTTGACGAACGTGACAAAACTTCATCTTCAAGGAAGAACAAATCAGTTACAAGTTCTAGTTCAAGTGAAGATGAATATGAAAGGAGAAAAGCAAGTAGATCACGCCATAAAGATTCATCTTCAAGTGATGAACCTAGAAGGCATAGACGGAAGAACAAGGCCAAAGATGATGACCGAAATATAAGGTTAGATTTTCCGGAATTCAATGGTAGTATGCTAGACCCCGAAAAATATTTTGAGTGGGTTAGAAGAGCGGAAACACTCTTTGATTACAAGGAGTATGATGAACGAAAGAGGTGCAAACTTGCTGAATTAAAACTCACGGGTTATGCGAGTTTATGGTATGATAATCTCAAGAAAAAGAGACGCAAGGAGGGACGATCCAAGATCACTACTTGGACACAATTACAGAAATATATGAAGCGTCAATTTGTGCCCCATGAGTACGTGCAAGAAGTGTATCTCAAGATGCAGACTTTTAAGCAAGGAAATCAATCCGTGGAGGCTTATTTGTGTGAATTTGAGAAACTATGTTTATTGTGTGATTTAGAAGAAATTCTAGAGCACAAAATAGCACGTTTTATTGCAGGTTTGAACGAAAATGTTCAAGAGAAGATTGAATTGCACGAATACTATTCGTTTGAAGAAGTATGCAAGGCGCCCATTAAGGTTGAAAGACAATTCAAGGCCAAGAAGACCTCAAGTGTGAAGCCGTTCACACGCACGTTCACAAAGGCTAGTGACAAGCCTACCTTTGATAGGACTTCTTCTAATTCGTATGTTAAAGATAACAAACCCAGAAACGAAGCTAGCAAGAAGGTGACTGAAGATAGAAAATGTTTCAAATGTGGGAGTGTTGGCCATATAGCAAGCAATTGCTACTCAAAACGCACTATGACGGCTCAAGAATGGGAAGAAGAGAAAGCTAGGTGCGAGGGAAGTAGTGACATGGAGGTTGTGGTCGAGCAAGAACGTGATTTTGAAGAAGAGGAGGGTAGTGCCGAAGAGGTTGATGGTGAAACGCAAGGAAAGAGCTTGGTTCTAAGGAGAGCTCTTCACTCTAAACCTATGCCCGTTGAAGAGAATCAAAGAGAGAAAATCTTTTTAACAAGGTGCAAGGTGGAAGATCGATTGTGTGACGTAATAATAGACTCGGGAAGTTGCACAAATGTGGTGTCTACAACTTTGATCAACAAATTAGAGTGGCCTACAACCGATCACCCAAAACCTTACAAGCTACATTGGCTCAATGATGCTAGTGACGTAAAGGTAACGAAGCGAGCCCTAATCACCTTTTCAATTGGCAAATATCATGATAAAGTTTTATGTGATGTATGCCCCATGGATGCTTGTCATATCTTATTGGGTAGACCATGGCAATATGATAGATTTGTCAAGTTTAATGGTAGGACAAATGTGTATATAATTCGAAAAGGAAAGGGGGAAAAATCATATGCATTGAAACCACTTGTTGATCATAGAATTAACCCTAGTTCGAAAGGTGCATATTTAATTGGGGAAAAGGAGTTGGAGAAAGAGATCAACAATAACAATATGGTATATATTATGGTGGCTAACAATGTGCAAGTGAATGAAAGTAAACAAGAAAAGAGGCCCGTGGAATTAGAAGTGGTATTGCAAGAGTATTGTGATGTTTTTCCTAGTGAATTACCACCGGGATTACCACCAATTCGTGGTATTGAACATCAAATTGATCTTATTCCGGGAGCTCCACTACCTAACAAGGCAGCATATAGAAGTAATCCAGAAGAAACAAAGGAAATACAACGTCAAATAGAGGAATTGATGCAAAGAGGCTACGTGAAAGAGAGTATGAGCCCCTGTGCCGTGCCTGCATTGCTAGTTCCAAAAAAAGATGGGAGTTGGCGTATGTGCATTGATAGTAGGAGTGTGAACAACATAACCATCAAGTATAGATTTCCTATACCTAGACTTGATGATTTGTTAGACGAATTGCATGGTTCAAAGCTATTTTCCAAGATTGATCTTATGAGTGGCTATCATCAAATACGCATGAGGGAAGGAGATGAATGGAAGACGGCTTTCAAGACTAAAGTGGGGTTGTACGAGTGGTTAGTCATGCCTTTTGGTCTAACCAATGCGCCTAGTACATTTATGAGATTGATGAACGAGGTGTTGAAACCATTTCTTGGAAGGTTCGTAGTTGTTTACTTGGATGACATATTAATTTATTCTGAAAATTTGAATGATCATCTAATGCATTTGAGAAGCGTTTTTGAGGTTCTTAGGGAGAAGAAGTTGTACGCAAAATTGGAAAAATGTTATTTTCTTGTTCCTAGCGTGACGTTTCTAGGGTATGTAGTATCCAAAGATGGTGTGTCCGTGGATCAATCCAAGGTTGAAGCTATCAAGACTTGGCCCGTACCTACCAATGTGAGTGAAGTTAAATCGTTTCATGGTCTAGCGTCATTTTATAGAAGATTTGTGAAGAATTTTTCCACGATAGTTGCACCTATGACTGAATGCTTGAAGAAAGACAAGGGAAAATTCGAGTGGACCAAGGAAGCCCAACGTGCATTTGATTTGGTCAAAAGGAAGCTATGTGAAGCACCTGTACTTGCATTGCCGGATTTTTCACAACCATTTGAGGTAGAAACCGACGCTAGTGGTGTGGGGATTGGTGCCGTTTTGGTTCAAAAGAAGCGCCCTATTGCCTATTTTAGTGAGAAATTAAACGGTGCTAGATTGAACTATTCTACCTATGACAAGGAGTTTTATGCTATTGTGCGAGCATTGGACCATTGGAGTCACTATTTGCGCCCAAATCACTTTGTGTTGCATAGTGATCACGAAGCTTTGAAGTACATTCATGGTCAACAAAAATTGAACCCTAGACATGCTAAATGGGTAGAGTTTCTACAAGCTTTCAATTTTTCTTCAAAGTATAAAGAGGGGAAAGCAAATGTAGTGGCCGATGCACTATCTAGAAGACACACGTTACTTGGAGTATTGAATTGTAAACTACTTGGTTTCGAGTTAATCAAGGAGTACTATAAGGGGGACGTGGATTTCTCTACACTCCTAGAGGAGTGTTCCAAGGGGGCCGTAGGTTCCTATGTTTTACAAGACGGTTTTCTTTTCAAGGGGAATCGTTTGTGCGTGCCTAACATACCAATATAGCCTATTTACAAGTGTGCATGCATTGAAAACGAGCCTTAGAAGCATTTCACTAAGTTCTAAATCGATGTTCGTGACTTTCAAGTGAAAGGGGGCCGGAAAGGGTTCTACCTCGCCTATTTTTCAAATTTCTTATCAAAATAACCTAGAACTTGCACTAACATACCAATATGGCCTAGTTCCAAGAATTCATGCATTGAAAACGAGCCTTAGAAGCATTTCACTAAGTTTTCAATCGATGTTCGTGACTTTCAAGTGAAAGGGCGCTAGAAAGGGTTCTAACTCGCCTATTTTTCTAATTTCTTATCAAAATAACCTAGAACTTGCACTAACATACCAATATAGCCTAGTCCCAAGTGTTCATGCATTGAAAACGAGACTTAGAAGCATTTCACTAAGTTCAAAATCGATGTTTGTGACTTTCAACTGAAAGGGGTCGGAAAGGGTTTTACCTCGCCTATTTTTTATAATTCTTATCAAATAACCTAGAACTTACACTAACATACCAATATAGTCTAGTTCCAAGTGTTCATGCATTTAAAACGGGCCTTAGAAGCATTTCACTAAATTCTAAATCGATGTTCGTGACTTTCAAGTGAAAGGGGGCCAGAAAGGGTTCTATCTCGCCTTTTATCTAATTTCTTCTAAAAATAACCTAGAACTTGCACTAACATACCAATATAGCCTAGTTACAAGTGTGCTTGCATTGAAAACGAGCCTTAGAAGCATTTCACTAAGTTCTAAATTGATGTTCGTGATTTTCAAGGGAAAGGGGGCCGGAAAGGGTTCTAACTCGCCTATTTTTCAAATTTTTTATCAAAATGATATGATAGAGGATATCAACTTCGAAGGGTTGATTGAAGCTTCAAAGAAGGATGTTACCATGGGAGAGTTGTTGGCTTATGGAGACACGAATCTTCTAGGTGCATCAAAGGGGAACATTTGCATGTGCATGACAACATGCAAATGTGAATGAGGATTAGTGGACATGGGGAATAAGTTGGTTTTGCCTATGAGTTTTCTCCCATTTCATTTGATAGGGTTTTTCTCATTTCAGGCATAGGTGTGTTTTCAAACTTTCCTTTTTCAGGTTTTATGATTCTATAATGTGTGGAAGCCATGGAGGTGATGATTGATGGAAGGCCTTGATCAAAAGCTAAAACTTGGAGTAATTTTCGAAGATTGAAAATTTTGACCAAGGAGGAAAATTTTAAGACAAGGGGAGGTGCTTGTTACATTAAGATGTGCTTATTACATCTTATTGGTGCTTTATTACGACTTAAGTGACATGGCAAGTGACATGACATTGGTATGGACGTGGCTACACACATGGGATTGGATATTTAGTGTTTTACTTTAAATAAAATAGGATTAGAGTAGTTAATTTGTAATATTATCTTTTTAGATAGGATAAGATTCTAATTAAGATAAGATAGTTGATGTGTAAGCAAGATGAGAAACTTGTTTACAAATGATCGGGAATGTGTGTTAAGAAAGTTTAGGGGAACTCTCACCCTTAACTTGAGGATATAACAGTGAGGAACACTCACTCACGTGTTTGGGCGTAGTAGTGATTAGGGAACTCTCACCTATTCGACAACTACAAGTTTAAGTTTTAGGAACTCTCACTAAAACACAAACTCTTCAAATTGAGGTAACTCTCAAATTTGGAAAATAAACTTGACTAGCACAAGCCAAATTCGGATTATACACTCGTGTGTTTTGGGCAAATTTCTGGAATGCCTTTCATTGATTATTAGCACGCTATTTATAGCTTTTTCGTACATCATACTAAGCTAAAACAAACAATAAACAGAAAGCTGAAAATAAGGGTAGATTAAGTGGCTCACAACCGTCCAACATAATCCCCATAACAACTCATTATTTCTCTAACTAATAAAGCTTAAAACAAGGGAAGAATAGCTTAAAATAAGGGAAGAAACGTTCAGCAAATTGACTCCAAACTGCTGTTCAAATTCCTCCTTCAAAGTCGCCTTGAAATGCGCCAAATCGTTCAGCAAATTGACTTCAAATTGCTGTTCAAATTCGTCCTCCAAAGTAGCCTTGAAATGCGCTTTTTAAGCCTTCATTTAAGCTCTTTTATTTTGAATTTAAACCAGCTATAAACGCCCCTTAAAGTCTGCCTATATTCCCCCATTATTGAGGTAATTAGTTACGCTCAATACGGTGCAACCATTTGAGGACTTATATGGGCCGTGCATGCCAAAATCCCTAAGAGTAGTATTGAGGAGAGACTTGGACAAAATCAACTCCCTAACGTTCGACTCTTGGACTGGAATATTTGCACCTTGACCATTTTGGTCATCCTCCCCTTCTTCAAAGGGAATTGCCCTCAATTCTTCATCATTATAGTACGGTGCTAGATCCCCCACATTGAATGTGCTTGAGACGCCGTACTTTCTTCCCAAATCTACCTTGTAGGCATTGTCATTGATCTTTTTCACTATCTCAAATGGACCCTCGGCTCGTGGCATGAGCTTGTTCTTCCTTTGATTGGGAAATCTCTCCTTCCTCATGTAGATCCATACTAAGTCACCAACTTCAAAACGTTTCACATTTTTGACTCTCTTGTTGGCTTGCTTCTTATAGATTTCATTAGCCTTCTCGATGTTCTTCCTCACTTCTTTGTGGATTTTCACCATGAACTCGGCTTGTTCCTTGGCACCTCCATGCACGAATTTGTCTTTAGGCAAAGCTACGAGATCAATTGGAACATAGGGATTAGAACCATAGACTACTTCAAAAGGAGAATACTTTGTAGTAGCGCTAGGAGTTCTATTGTAAGCAAACTCGGCATGAGCGAGTTTGACATCCCAATCTTTGGTGCTTTTACTAACCAAGGTTCTAAGCAAAGAACCTAGTACCCTATTCACCACCTCGGTTTGGCCATCGGTTTGGGGGTGATGTGAGGTAGAAAACAGCAACTTGGTTCCCATAAGACGCCACAAAGACTTCCAAAAATGACTTTGGAACTTTGTATCTCGATCTGAAACAATTGTGCGTGGGACTCCATGGAAACGAACAATCCCATCAAAATATAATTTTGCCACCTTCATAGCATCCTCGGTTTTATGACAAGGGATAAAGTGAGCCATCTTTGAAAAACGATCAACTACCACCATGATTGAGTCCTTACCTCTTTGAGTTCTAGGTAAAGCCACAATGAAATCCATACTTAGGTCTTCCCAAGGTCTCTCCGGAATTGGCAATGGCTTGTAAAGACCTTTGTGAAACACCATCTTTGCCCTTTGACAAGTAGAGCAACGCGCTACAACATGATGGACAGTAGATAGCATGTTAGGCCAATAAAAGTGAGCTTGAAGAAGCTCCATAGTCTTTTGAACTCCGAAATGGCCTGCTAGACCTCCTCCATGCGCTTCATGAATCAACAAGCTTTGAATCGGACATTTCGGAATGCATAACCTATTTCCCTTAAAAAGAAAATCATTTTGTAAGGAAAATAAATCATAACTTCCCTTCACGCATTTCTCCAAAATGCCCCTGAAATCATCATCTTCCTTGTAGTACTCTTTTATTAATTCGAACCCAAGGACTTTTGCTTCGACGACTCCAAGTAAAGTATGCCTTCGAGATAAGGCATCCGCAACAACATTCGCCTTTCCACTTTTGTACTTTGATGAGAAGTTAAATGTTTGCAAGAATTCCACCCACTTTGCATGCCTCGAATTCAATTTCTTTTGGCCATGGATGAACCTCAACGATTCATGGTCAGAATGAAGTATGAATGGTTGTGGCCTCAAGTAATGCGACCAATGATCCAAAGCTCGCACCATTGCATAGAACTCCTTGTCATAGGTGGAATAATTCAGCTTGCCTTGGCTCAATTTCTCACTAAAGTAGGCAATAGGACGCCCTTCTTGAATCAACACGGCACCAATCCCCTTTCCGCTTGCATCACACTCAACTTCAAATGGTTTTGAAAAATCTGGAAGTGCTAGGACAGGTGTATTGCACATCTTCTCTTTGATCACTTCAAACGCCCTTTGAGCTTGAGGAGTCCACTCAAATGAGCCCTTCTTTGTGCACTCGGTGATAGGGGCCATTAGAGTGCTAAAATTGCGAATGAACCTCCTATAAAAGGAAGCTAATCCATGGAAAGAACGGACCTCCGTGAGTGTCTTTGGGCTAGGCCATGATTGAATAGCCTCAATCTTGCTAGGATCAACTTTCACACCTTCTCCTGAAATAATGTAACCAAGAAAAGTGACCTCATATAGCATAAAATTACATTTTTCAAGTTTTCCATACAATTTTTGTTCTCTCAAAACCGTGAAAACTTTAAATAAATGTATCAAATGTTCGTCCCCACTTTTGCTATAAATAAGGATGTCATCAAGGTACACCACCACGAACTTTCCAAGGAAAGGCCGCAACACCTCGTTCATCAACCTCATGAAAGTGCTAGGTGCATTGGTGAGTCCAAATGGCATCACGAGCCACTCATACAAACCGTGCTTGGTTTTGAAAGCGGTCTTCCATTCATCTCCTTCTCTCATCCGAATTTGATGATACCCACTTCTCAAATCAACCTTTGAAAACCACTTCGAGCCGCTCAGTTCATCAAGCATGTCATCTAGCCTTGGAATTGGAAACCTGTACTTGATAGTAATATTGTTAACAGCCCTACTATCAATACACATACGCCATGTACCATCCTTTTTAGGGACCAAAAGAGCAGGAACAGCACACGGACTCATAGACTCACGTACATATCCCATACTCATCAACTCCTCAATTTGTCGTTGCAATTCCTTAGTTTCCAAGGGATTACACCTATAGGCAGGTTTGTTAGGTAAAGGAGCACCGGGAATGAGGTCAATTTGATGTTCAATTCCCCTCACAGGTGGTAATCCTTTAGGTAATTCATCGGGAAAAACATCCTCAAAATCCTTAATCAATTGAGCCAATTTGGGGTTTTGACTCACAAAATTTTTGTGGACCTCTTTAGAGTACAACAAGTATAATTCATCCTCACCATCAATTTCCCTTTCAAATTCCTTAAGAGTAAGCAATGACACCTCCTTTGATTGTTTAGGATTTTGTGAAAATCGTGGGGGTGGTAAAGGGTGCAACTTTTTTTGTTTTCCTTGGTGAGTTATAGTGTAAGTGTTATGGTACCCATCATGTTGAGATTTTCGATCAGTTTGCCAAGGTCTACCAAGCAAAATGTGACAAGCATCCATAGACACAACATCACACAGTTGAGTATCATGATAAGACCCAATAGAAAAACTAACCATGCATTGTTTCCTAACCCCCGTGCTAGAACTAGAGTCCAACCAACTCAACTTGTAAGGATGTGGGTGATTTGTAGTTGTAAGACCAAGTCTAGTTATCAAGGTTTTGGAAACGGTGTTTGCCTCACTACCACTATCAACGATTAAATCACATACCTCGTCCTTAATCTTGCACTTGGTAATGAAAACATGTTGTCTTTGCGGTGCTAAGGGTTCCTCAACGTGAGCTTGTAACGCCCTCCTCACAACCAGATTTGTTTTGGTCTCTTCTTCGGGGAAACATTGCTCTTCCTCCTCGTCCCCTTCAGTAAAATTCACGTCCTCCACTTCTTCAACCTCGAAATCCTCCCAATTGATAGTTTGGTTAGCAATAAGCTTGACCTCTTGCATGGTCAAAGCTCTTGAATTTGGACAATCTTTCTTAAAGTGACCCCTTCCTCCGCATTTGTAACAAACAATGTCACTTATTCTGAAATCTTTCTTGTCCTTCTTAGGTGGATCATTGGTTTTAACAAAAGAAGAACCATCTTTGACAGGGAAGGTTGGTCTTCGTGTCACTTGAGGGGTGACAATCGGCTTCTTCTTCTTCCTTCTTGAATCAAACTTGATTACAAGTTTGCACGCTTCAGCAAAGGTTAAATTGGTGTAACCTTCAAGTTTGTCTTGCAACTCTTGATCCAACCCAGCCACGAAACGTCCCATCTTGAGTTCTTCATTCTCCGTGATTTCACACACGATAGAAAGTCTGTCAAACTCTTTGATGTAGTCCTCAACCGATTCTCCATTTTGTTGCAAAGTGCTCCACTTCACGTATTGACTTTGCTTGTAATTGTGAGGAATAAAACGATCCCTCATCCTCTTCTTCAACTTGCTCCAAGTAGAAATGGTTGCCTTACCCTTAAGAGTACGCCCCCTTTGTTCTCCTTGTAGCCAATTATCTCCATAGCCTTTCAACTTCACCTTGGCTATCTTGTATTTTTGGAATTCCTCTTGAATATCCTTGTAGTCGAAGTACCTCTCCAAGGATTTCTCCCATTCCAAGTATTTTTCTGGATCAAGTGTCCCATCAAATGAAGGGACGTCCACTTTGAGACTCCTATCTTCCCTCCTAGGTGGAGGGTCTTCGCCTTGATCTCTCCTATCATGCTCGTTCATGAGCCTTGCCATCAAGGCAGCAAGGTTCCCTTGTAGATTGGCGTTGGTTTCGGCCAACCTCTCTTGACTAGCAATGGATCGATTAAGAGCTTCCAAAGCTGTCCTCAAGTCTTGATTCTCTCCCATGGTATGTAGGTATTCGACCCCTTTGGAAAAATTTAAGGAAATTTTTCCCCCTACCTGACGCGCCAAATGATGTGTAAGCAAGATGAGAAACTTGTTTACAAATGATCGGGAATGTGTGTTAAGAAAGTTTAGGGGAACTCTCACCCTTAACTTGAGGATATAACAGTGAGGAACACTCACTCACGTGTTTGGGCGTAGTAGTGATTAGGGAACTCTCACCTATTCGACAACTACAAGTTTAAGTTTTAGGAACTCTCACTAAAACACAAACTCTTCAAATTGAGGTAACTCTCAAATTTGGAAAATAAACTTGACTAGCACAAGCCAAATTCGGATTATACACTCGTGTGTTTTGGGCAAATTTCTGGAATGCCTTTCATTGATTATTAGCACGCTATTTATAGCTTTTTCGTACATCATACTAAGCTAAAACAAACAATAAACAGAAAGCTGAAAATAAGGGTAGATTAAGTGGCTCACAACCGTCCAACATAATCCCCATAACAACTCATTATTTCTCTAACTAATAAAGCTTAAAACAAGGGAAGAATAGCTTAAAATAAGGGAAGAAACGTTCAGCAAATTGACTCCAAACTGCTGTTCAAATTCCTCCTTCAAAGTCGCCTTGAAATGCGCTTTTTAAGCCTTCATTTAAGCTCTTTTATTTTGAATTTAAACCAGCTATAAACGCCCCTTAAAGTCTGCCTATATTCCCCCATTATTGAGGTAATTAGTTACGCTCAATACGGTGCAACCATTTGAGGACTTATATGGGCCGTGCATGCCAAAATCCCTAAGAGTAGTATTGAGGAGAGACTTGGACAAAATCAACTCCCTAACGTTCGACTCTTGGACTGGAATATTTGCACCTTGACCATTTTGGTCAATAGTGTTAGAGTTTTGGTAGGATTATGTAATAAATAGGTGGCATTATCCTATTGGTTATTAGGAGTCCTTTTAGAAGTAGGAGGCCTAGTCATAATATGATTGAAACTCTCAAGCTATGGGTATAAATAGATGTGCACCCAAGCTTGGAAAAATCAGATTTGGAGATTCTTTTCTATATATTCTTCAATAAACTTAGAGAGTTTGTTTTTTTTCTTTGTGTGTAACAAAGAGTTGTGAATTGGTGCTTAAAGCTTTAGATTCACGTGAGGAAGTGTAGGAATTGAGGGTGCTTTGCTTTAATCAATTCTTAAACTTTCGCCCTAGATTTTAAACCTTTGGTGCGTAGCTTTAGAGGGTTTTCTATCTAGTTCTATCCCTTTTGGGTGGATTAAGGTTTCAATACCTAGATTCACATCACAAAATAACCTAGAACTTGCACTAACATACCAATATAGCCTAGTTCCAAGTGTTCATGCATTGAAAAGGAGCCTTAGAAGCATTTTACTAAGTTTTCAATCGATGTTCGTGACCTTCAAATGAAACGGGGCCGGAAATGCTTCTAACTCGCCTATTTTTCAAATTTCTTACCAAAATAACCTTGAACTTGCACTAACATACCAATATAGCCTAGTTCCAAGTGTTCATGCATTGAAAACGAGCCTTAGAAGCATTTCACTAGGTTCTAAATCGATGTTCGTGACTTTCAAGTGAAAGGGGGCCGAAAAGGGTTCTAACTCGCCTATTTTTCAATTTTCTTATCAAAATAACCTAGAACTTGCACTAGTATACCATATTAGCCTAGTCCCAAGTGTTCATGCATTGAAAACTAGACTTAGAATCATTTCACTAAATTCTAAATCGATGTTCGTGACTTTCAACTGAAAGGGGGCCAGAAAGGGTTCTACCTCGCCTATTTTTCAAATTTCTTACCAAAATAACCTAGAACTTACACTAACATAATAATATAGCCTAGTTCCAAGTGTTCATGCTTTGAAAACGAGCCTTAGAAGCATTTCACTAAGTTTTCAATCGATGTTCGTGACTATCAAGTGAAAGGGGGCCAGAAAGGGTTCTAAATCGCCTATTTTTCAAATTTCTTATCAAAATAACCTAGAAGTTGCACTAACATACCATTATAGCCTATTTACAAGTGTGCATGCATTAAAACGAGACTTAGAATCATTTCACTAAGGTCTAAATCGATGTTCGTGATTTGCAAGGGTAAGGGGGCCGGAAAGGGTTCTAACTCGCCCATTTTTCAAATTTCTTATCAAAATAACCTAGAACTTGCACTAACATACCAATATAGCCTAGTTCCAAGTGTTCATGCAATGAAAACAAGCCTTAGAAGCATTTCACTAAGTTTTTAATCGATGTTCGTGACCTTCAAGTGAAACGGGGCCGGAAAGGGTTCTAACTCGCCTATTTTTCAAATTTCTTACCAAAATAAACTTGAACTTGCACAAACATACCAATATAACCTAGTTCCAAGTGTTCATGCATTGAAAACGAGCCTTAGAAGCATTTCACTAGGTTCTAAATTGATGTTCGTGACTTTCAAGTGAAAGGGGGCCGGAAAGGGTTCTAACTCGCCTATTTTTCAATTTTCTTATCAAAATAACCTAGAACTTGCACTAACATACCAATATAGCCTAGTCCCAAGTGTTCATGCATTGAAAACGAGACTTAGAAGCATTTCACTAAATTCTAAATCGATGTTCGTGACTTTCAAGTGAAAGGGGGCCAAAAAGGGTTCTAACTCGCCTTTTATCTAATTTCTTCTAAAATTAACCTAGAACTTGCACTAACATACCAATATAGCCTAGTTACAAGTGTGCATGCATTGAAAACGACCCTTAGAAGCATTTCACTAAGTTCTAAATCAATGTTCGTTATTTTCAAGGGAAAGGGGGCCGGAAAGGGTTCTAACTCGCCTATTTTTCAAATTTCTTATCAAAGTAACCTAGAACTTGCACTAACATACGAATATAGCCTAGTCCCAAGTGTTCATGCATTGAAAACGTCCCTTAGAAGCATTTCACTTAGTTTTTAAGCGATATTCGTGACATTCAAGTGAAAGGGGGCAGGAAAGGGTTCTAACTCGCCTATTTTTCAAATTTCTTATCAAAATAACCTAGAACTTACACTAACATACCAATATAGCCTAGTTACAAGTGTTCATGCATTGAAAACGATCCTTAGAAGCATTTCACTAAGGTCTAAATCGATGTTCGTGACTTTCACGTGAAAGGGGGCCGGAAAGGGTTCTAACTCGCCTATTTTTCAAATTTCTTACCAAAATAACCTTGAACTTGCACAAACATACCAATGTAGCCTATTTCCAAGTGTTCATGCATTGAAAAAGAGCCTTAGAAGCATTTCACTAAGTTCTAAATCGATGTTCGTGACTTTCAAGTGAAAGGGGGCCAAAAAGAGTTCTAACTCGCCTATTTTTCAATTTTCTTATCAAAATAACCTAGAACTTGCACTAACATACCAATATAGCCTAGTCCCAAGTGTTAATGCATTCAAAACAAGACTTAGAAGCATTTCACTAACTTCTCAATCGATGTTCGTGACTTTCAAGTGAAAGGGGGCCGAAAAGGGTTCTAACTCACCTATTTTTCAAATTTCTTATCGAAATAACCTAGAACTTGCACTAAAATACCAATATAGCCTAGTTACAAGTGTTCATGCATTGAAAACGAGCCTTAGAAGTATTTCACTAAGTTGTAAATCGATATTCGTGACTTTCAAGTGAAAGGGGGCTGGAAAGGGTTCTACCTCGCCTATTTTTCAAATTTCTTATCAAAATAACCTAGAACTTGCACTAACATACCAATATAGCCTATTTACAAGTGTGCATGCATTGAAAACGAGCCTTAGAAGCATTTCACTAAGGTCTAAATCGATGTTCGTGATTTTTAAGGGTAAGGGGGCCGGAAAGGGTTCTAACTTGCCTATTTTTCAAATTTCTTATCAAAGTAACCTAAAACTTGCACTAACATACCAATATAGCCTAGTTCCAAGTGTTCATGCATTGAAAACGAGCCTTAGAAGCATTTTACTAAGTTTTCAATCGATGTTCGTGACCTTCAAGTGAAACGGGGCCGGAAAGGGTTCTAACTCGCCTTTTTTTCAAATTTCTTACCAAAATAACCTTGAACTTGCACAAACATACCAATATAGCCTAGTTCCAAGTGTTCATGCATTGAAAACGAGCCTTAGAAGCATTTCACTAGGTTCTAAATTGATGTTCGTGACTTTCAAGTGAAAGGGGGCCGGAAAGGGTTCTAACTCGCCTATTTTTCAATTTTCTTATCAAAATAACCTACAACTTGCACTAACATACCAATATAGCCTAGTCCCAAGTCTTCATGCATTGAAAACGAGACTTAGAAGCATTTCACTAAATTCTAAATCGATGTTCGTGACTTTCAACTGAAAGGGGGCCGGAAAGGGTTCTACCTCGCCTATTTTTCAAATTTCTTATCAAAATGACCTAGAACTTACACTAACATAATAATATAGCCTAGTTCCAAGTGTTCATGCTTTGAAAACGAGCCTTAGAAGTATTTCACTAAGTTTTCAATCGATGTTCGTGACTATCAAGTGAAAGGGGGCCAGAAAGGGTTCTAAATCGCCTATTTTTCAAATTTCTTATCAAAATAACCTAGAAGTTGCACTAACATACCATTATAGCCTATTTACAAGTGTGCATGCATTAAAACGAGACTTAGAATCATTTCACTAAGGTCTAAATCGATGTTCGTGATTTGCAAGGGTAAGGGGGCCGGAAAGGGTTCTAACTCGCCCATTTTTCAAATTTCTTATCAAAATAACCTAGAACTTGCACTAACATACCAATATAGCCTAGTTCCAAGTGTTCATGCAATGAAAACAAGCCTTAGAAGCATTTCACTAAGTTTTTAATCGATGTTCGTGACCTTCAAGTGAAACGGGGCCGGAAAGGGTTCTAACTCGCCTATTTTTCAAATTTCTTACCAAAATAAACTTGAACTTGCACAAACATACCAATATAACCTAGTTCCAAGTGTTCATGCATTGAAAACGAGCCTTAGAAGCATTTCACTAGGTTCTAAATTGATGTTCGTGACTTTCAAGTGAAAGGGGGCCGGAAAGGGTTCTAACTCGCCTATTTTTCAATTTTCTTATCAAAATAACCTAGAACTTGCACTAACATACCAATATAGCCTAGTCCCAAGTGTTCATGCATTGAAAACGAGACTTAGAAGCATTTCACTAAATTCTAAATCGATGTTCGTGACTTTCAAGTGAAAGGGGGCCAAAAAGGGTTCTAACTCGCCTTTTATCTAATTTCTTCTAAAATTAACCTAGAACTTGCACTAACATACCAATATAGCCTAGTTACAAGTGTGCATGCATTGAAAACGACCCTTAGAAGCATTTCACTAAGTTCTAAATCAATGTTCGTTATTTTCAAGGGAAAGGGGGCCGGAAAGGGTTCTAACTCGCCTATTTTTCAAATTTCTTATCAAAGTAACCTAGAACTTGCACTAACATACGAATATAGCCTAGTCCCAAGTGTTCATGCATTGAAAACGTCCCTTAGAAGCATTTCACTTAGTTTTTAAGCGATATTCGTGACATTCAAGTGAAAGGGGGCAGGAAAGGGTTCTAACTCGCCTATTTTTCAAATTTCTTATCAAAATAACCTAGAACTTACACTAACATACCAATATAGCCTAGTTACAAGTGTTCATGCATTGAAAACGATCCTTAGAAGCATTTCACTAAGGTCTAAATCGATGTTCGTGACTTTCACGTGAAAGGGGGCCGGAAAGGGTTCTAACTCGCCTATTTTTCAAATTTCTTACCAAAATAACCTTGAACTTGCACAAACATACCAATGTAGCCTATTTCCAAGTGTTCATGCATTGAAAAAGAGCCTTAGAAGCATTTCACTAAGTTCTAAATCGATGTTCGTGACTTTCAAGTGAAAGGGGGCCAAAAAGAGTTCTAACTCGCCTATTTTTCAATTTTCTTATCAAAATAACCTAGAACTTGCACTAACATACCAATATAGCCTAGTCCCAAGTGTTAATGCATTCAAAACAAGACTTAGAAGCATTTCACTAACTTCTCAATCGATGTTCGTGACTTTCAAGTGAAAGGGGGCCGAAAAGGGTTCTAACTCACCTATTTTTCAAATTTCTTATCGAAATAACCTAGAACTTGCACTAAAATACCAATATAGCCTAGTTACAAGTGTTCATGCATTGAAAACGAGCCTTAGAAGTATTTCACTAAGTTGTAAATCGATATTCGTGACTTTCAAGTGAAAGGGGGCTGGAAAGGGTTCTACCTCGCCTATTTTTCAAATTTCTTATCAAAATAACCTAGAACTTGCACTAACATACCAATATAGCCTATTTACAAGTGTGCATGCATTGAAAACGAGCCTTAGAAGCATTTCACTAAGGTCTAAATCGATGTTCGTGATTTTTAAGGGTAAGGGGGCCGGAAAGGGTTCTAACTTGCCTATTTTTCAAATTTCTTATCAAAGTAACCTAAAACTTGCACTAACATACCAATATAGCCTAGTTCCAAGTGTTCATGCATTGAAAACGAGCCTTAGAAGCATTTTACTAAGTTTTCAATCGATGTTCGTGACCTTCAAGTGAAACGGGGCCGGAAAGGGTTCTAACTCGCCTTTTTTTCAAATTTCTTACCAAAATAACCTTGAACTTGCACAAACATACCAATATAGCCTAGTTCCAAGTGTTCATGCATTGAAAACGAGCCTTAGAAGCATTTCACTAGGTTCTAAATTGATGTTCGTGACTTTCAAGTGAAAGGGGGCCGGAAAGGGTTCTAACTCGCCTATTTTTCAATTTTCTTATCAAAATAACCTAGAACTTGCACTAATATACCAATATAGCCTAGTCCCAAGTGTTCATGCATTGAAAACGAGACTTAGAAGCATTTCAATAAATTCTAAATCGATGTTCGTGACTTTCAAGTGAAAGGGGGCCAAAAAGGGTTCTAACTCGCCTTTTATCTAATTTCTTCTAAAATTAACCTAGAACTTGCACTAACATACCAATATAGCCTAGTTACAAGTGTGCATGCATTGAAAACGACCCTTAGAAGCATTTCACTAAGTTCTAAATCAATGTTCGTTATTTTCAAGGGAAAGGGGGCCGGAAAGGGTTCTAACTCGCCTATTTTTCAAATTTCTTATCAAAGTAACCTAAAAATTGCACTAACATACGAATATTGCCTAGTCCCAAGTGTTCATGCATTGAAAACGTCCCTTAGAAGCATTTCACTCAGTTTTTAAGCGATATTCGTGACATTCAAGTGAAAGGGGGCAGGAAAGGGTTCTAACTCGCCTATTTTTCAAATTTCTTATCAAAATAACCTAGAACTTACACTAACATACCAATATAGCCTAGTTACAAGTGTTCATGCATTGAAAACGATCCTTAGAAGCATTTCACTAAGGTCTAAATCGATGTTCGTGACTTTCACGTGAAAGGGGGCCGGAAAGGGTTCTAACTCGCCTATTTTTCAAATTTCTTACCAAAATAACCTTGAACTTGCACAAACATACCAATGTAGACTATTTCCAAGTGTTCATGCATTGAAAAAGAGCCTTAGAAGCATTTCACTAAGTTCTAAATCGATGTTCGTGACTTTCAAGTGAAAGGGGGCCGGAAAGAGTTCTAACTCGCCTATTTTTCAATTTTCTTATCAAAATAACCTAGAACTTGCACTAACATACCAATATAGCCTAGTCCCAAGTGTTAATGCATTCAAAACAAGACTTAGAAGCATTTCACTAAGTTCTCAATCGATGTTCGTGACTTTCAAGTGAAAGGGGGCCGAAAAGGGTTCTAACTCACCTATTTTTCAAATTTCTTATCGAAATAACCTAGAACTTGCACTAAAATACCAATATAGCCTAGTTACAAGTGTTCATGCATTGAAAACGAGCCTTAGAAGTATTTCACTAAGTTGTAAATCGATATTCGTGACTTTCAAGTGAAAGGGGGCTGGAAAGGGTTCTACCTCGCCTATTTTTCAAATTTCTTATCAAAATAACCTAGAACTTGCACTAACATACCAATATAGCCTATTTACAATTGAAAACGAGCCTTAGAAGCATTTCACTAAGGTCTAAATCGATGTTCGTGATTTTTAAGGGTAAGGGGGCCGGAAAGGGTTCTAACTTGCCTATTTTTCAAATTTCTTATCAAAGTAACCTAGAACTTGCACCAACATACCAATATAGCCTAGTTCCAAGTGTTCATGCATTGAAAACGAGATTTAGAAGCATTTCACTAAATTCTAAATCGATGTTCGTGACTTTCAACTGAAAGGGGGCCGGAAAGGGTTCTACCTCGCCTATTTTTCAAATTTCTTATCAAAATAACCTAGAACTTACACTAACATAATAATATAGCCTAGTTCCAAGTGTTCATGCTTTGAAAACGAGCCTTAGAAGCATTTCACTAAGTTTTCAATCGATGTTCGTGACTTTCAAGTGAAAGGGGGCCGGAAAGGGTTCTAACTCGCCTATTTTTCAAATTTCTTATCAAAATAACCTAGAACTTGCACTAACATACCATTATAGCCTATTTACAAGTGTGCATGCATTAAAACGAGACTGAGAATCATTTCACTAAGGTCTAAATCGATGTTCGTGATTTTCAAGGGTAAGGGGGCCGGAAAGGGTTCTAACTCGCCTATTTTTCAAATTTCTTATCAAAATAACCTAGAACTTGCACTAACATACCAATATAGCCTAGTTCCAAGTGTTCATGCATTGAAAACGAGCCTTAGAAGCATTTCACTAAGTTTTCAATCGATGTTCGTGACTTTCAAGTGAAACGGGGCCGGAAAGGGTTCTAACTCGCCTATTTTTCAAATTTCTTACCAAAATAACCTTAAACTTGCACAAACATACAAATATAGCCTAGTTCCAAGTGTTCATGCATTAAAACGAGCCTTAGAAGCATTTCACTAGGTTCTAAATCGATGTTCGTGACTTTCAAGTGAAAGGGGAACGGAAAGGGTTCTAACTCGCCTATTTTTCAATTTTCTTATCAAAATAACCTAGAACTTGCACTTACATACCAATATAGCCTAGTTACAAGTGTGCATGGATTGAATACGAGCCTTAGAAGCATTTCACTAAGTTATAAATCAATGTTCGTGATTTTCAAGGGAAAGGGGGCCGGAAAGGGTTCTAACTCGCCTATTTTTCAAATTTCTTATCAAAATAACCTATAACTAACACTAACATACCAATATAGCCTAGTTACAAGTGTTCATGCATTGAAAACGATCCTTAGAAGCCTTTCACTAAGTTCTCAATCGATGTTCGTGACTTTCACGTGAAAGGGGGCCGAAAAGGGTTCTAACTCGCCTATTTTTCAAATTTCTTATCGAAATAACCTAGAACTTACACTAACATAATAATATAGCCTAGTTCCAAGTGTTCATGCTTTGAAAACGAGCCTTAGAAGCATTTCACTAAGTTTTCAATCGATGTTCGTGACTTTCAAGTGAATGGGGGCCGGAAAGGGTTCTAACTCGGCTATTTTTCGAATTTCTTATCAAAATAACCTAGAACATGCACTAACATACCAATATAGCCTAGTCCCAAGTGTTCATGCATTGAAAACGAGACTTAGAAGCATTTCACTAAATTCTAAATCGATGTTCGTGACTTTCAAGTGAAAGGGGGCCAAAAAGGGTTCTAACTCGCCTTTTATCTAATTTCTTCTAAAATTAACCTAGAACTTGCACTAACATACCAATATAGCCTAGTTACAAGTGTGCATGCATTGAAAACGACCCTTAGAAGCATTTCACTAAGTTCTAAATCAATGTTCGTTATTTTCAAGGGAAAGGGGGCCGGAAAGGGTTCTAACTCGCCTATTTTTCAAATTTCTTATCAAAGTAACCTAGAACTTGCACTAACATACGAATATAGCCTAGTCCCAAGTGTTCATGCATTGAAAACGTCCCTTAGAAGCATTTCACTTAGTTTTTAAGCGATATTCGTGACATTAAAGTGAAAGGGGGCAGGAAAGGGTTCTAACTCGCCTATTTTTCAAATTTCTTATCAAAATAACCTAGAACTTACACTAACATACCAATATAGCCTAGTTCCAAGTGTTCATGCATTGAAAACGAGCCTTAGAAGCATTTCACTAAGTTTTCAATCGATGTTCGTGACTTTCAAGTGAAACGGGGCCGGAAAGGGTTCTAACTCGCCTATTTTTCAAATTTCTTACCAAAATAACCTTAAACTTGCACAAACATACAAATATAGCCTAGTTCCAAGTGTTCATGCCTTAAAACGAGCCTTAGAAGCATTTCACTAGGTTCTAAATCGATGTTCGTGACTTTCAAGTGAAAGGGGAACGGAAAGGGTTCTAACTCGCCTATTTTTCAATTTTCTTATCAAAATAACCTAGAACTTGCACTTACATACCAATATAGCCTAGTTACAAGTGTGCATGGATTGAAAACGAGCCTTAGAAGCATTTCACTAAGTTATAAATCAATGTTCGTGATTTTCAAGGGAAAGGGGGCCGGAAAGGGTTCTAACTCGCCTATTTTTCAAATTTCTTATCAAAATAACCTATAACTAACACTAACATACCAATATAGCCTAGTTACAAGTGTTCATGCATTGAAAACGATCCTTAGAAGCCTTTCACTAAGTTCTCAATCGATGTTCGTGACTTTCACGTGAAAGGGGGCCGAAAAGGGTTCTAACTCGCCTATTTTTCAAATTTCTTATCGAAATAACCTAGAACTTACACTAACATAATAATATAGCCTAGTTCCAAGTGTTCATGCTTTGAAAACGAGCCTTAGAAGCATTTCACTAAGTTTTCAATCGATGTTCGTGACTTTCAAGTGAATGGGGGCCGGAAAGGGTTCTAACTCGGCTATTTTTCGAATTTCTTATCAAAATAACCTAGAACATGCACTAAAATTCCAATATAGCCTAGTCCCAAGTGTTCATACATTGAAAACAAGCCTTAGAAGCATTTCACTAAGTTTTCAATCGATGTTCGTGACATTCAAGTGAAAGGGGGCAGGAAAGGGTTCTAACTCGCCTATTTTTCAAATTTCTTATCTAAATAACCTAGAACTTACACTAACATACCAATATAGCCTAGTTAGAAGTGTTCATGCATTGAAATCGAGACTTAGAAGCATTTCATTAAGTTTTAAATCGATGTTTGTGACTTTCAAGGGAAAGGGGGCCGGAAAGGGTTCTAACTCGCCTATTTTTCAAATTTCTTCTAAAAATAACCTAGAACTTGCACTAACATACCAATATAGCCTAGTTACAAGTGTGCATGCATTGAAAACGAGCCTTAGAAGCATTTCACTAAGTTCAAAATCGATGTTCGTGATTTTCAAGGGAAAGGGGGCTGGAAAGGGTTCTAACTCGCCTATTTTTCAAATTTCTTATCAAAATAACCTAGAACTTGCACTAACATACGAATATAGCCTAGTCCCAAGTGTTCATGCATTGAAAACGTCCCTTAGAAGCATTTCACTAAGTTTTTAAGCGATATTCGTGACATTCAAGTGAAAGGGGGCAGGAAAGGGTTCTAACTCGCCTATTTTTCAAATTTCTTAACAAAATAACCTAGAACTTTCACTAACATACCAATATAGCCTAGTTACAAGTGTTCATGCATTGAAAACGATCCTTAGAAGCATTTCACTAAGGGCTAAATCGATGTTCGTGACTTTCACGTGAAAGGGGGCCGGAAAGGGTTCTAACTCGCCTATTTTTCAAATTTCTTACCAAAATAACCTTGAACTTGCACAAACATACCAATATAGCCTAGTTCCAAGTGTTCATGCATTGAAAAAGAGCCTTAGAAGCATTTCACTAAGTTCTATATCGATGTTCGTGACTTTCAAGTGAAAGGGGGCCGGAAAGAGTTCTAACTCGCCTATTTTTCAATTTTCTTTTCAAAATAACCTAGAACTTGCACTAACATACCAATATAGCCTAGTCCCAAGTGTTAATGCATTCAAAACAAGACTTAGAAGCATTTCACTAAGTTCTCAATCGATGTTCGTGACTTTCAAGTGAAAGGGGGCCGAAAAGGGTTCTAACTCGCCTATTTTTCAAATTTCTTATCGAAATAACCTAGAACTTGCACTAAAATACCAATATAGCCTAGTTACAAGTGTTCATGCATTGAAAACGAGCCTTAGAAGTATTTCACTAAGTTGTAAATCGATGTTCGTGACTTTCAAGTGAAAGGGGGCTGGAAAGGGTTCTACCTCGCCTATTTTTCAAATTTCTTATCAAAATAACCTAGAACTTGCACTAACATACCATTATAGCCTATTTACAAGTGTGCATGCATTAAAACGAGACTTAGAATCATTTCACTAAGGTCTAAATCGATGTTCGTGATTTTCAAGGGTAAGGGGGCCGGAAAGGGTTCTAACTCGCCTATTTTTCAAATTTCTTATCAAAATAACCTAGAACTTGCACTAACATACCAATATAGCCTAGTTCCAAGTGTTCATTCATTGAAAACGAGCCTTAGAAGCATTTCACTAAGTTTTCAATCGATGTTCGTGACTTTCAAGTGAAACGGGGCCGTTAAGGGTTCTAACTCGCCTATTTTTCAATTTTCTTTTCAAAATAACCTAGAACTTGCACTAACATACCAATATAGCCTAGTCCCAAGTGTTCATGCATTGAAAACAAGACTTAGAAGCATTTCACTAAATTCTAAATCGATGTTCGTGACTTTCAAGTGAAAGGGGGCCAAAAAGGGTTCTAACTCGCCTTTTATCTAATTTCTTCTAAAATTAACCTAGAACTTGCACTAACATACCAATATAGCCTAGTTACAAGTGTGCATGCATTGAAAACGACCCTTAGAAGCATTTCACTAAGTTCTAAATCAATGTTCGTGATTTTCAAGGGAAAGGGGGCCGGAAAGGGTTCTAACTCGCCTATTTTTCAAATTTCTTATCAAAATACCCTAGAACTTGCACTAACATACGAATATAGCCTAGTCCCAAGTGTTCATGCATTGAAAACGTCCCTTAGAAGCATTTCACTCAGTTTTTAAGCGATATTCGTGACATTCAAGTGAAAGGGGGCAGGAAAGGGTTCTAACTCGCCTATTTTTCAAATTTCTTATCAAAATAACCTAGAACTTACACTAACATACCAATATAGCCTAGTTACAAGTGTTCATGCATTGAAAACGATCCTTAGAAGCATTTCACTAAGGTCTAAATCGATGTTCATGACTTTCACGTGAAAGGGGGCCGGAAAGGGTTCTAACTCGCCTATTTTTCAAATTTCTTACCAAAATAACGTTGAACTTGCACAAACATACCAATATAGCCTATTTCCAAGTGTTCATGCATTGAAAAAGAGCCTTAGAAGCATTTCACTAAGTTCTAAATCGATGTTCGTGACTTTCAAGTGAAAGGGGGCCGGAAAGAGTTCTAACTCGCCTATTTTTCAATTTTCTTATCAAAATAACCTAGAACTTGCACTAACATACCAATATAGCCTAGTCCCAAGTGTTAATGCATTCAAAACAAGACTTAGAAGCATTTCACTAACTTCTCAATCGATGTTCGTGACTTTCAAGTGAAAGGGGGCCGAAAAGGGTTCTAACTCACCTATTTTTCAAATTTCTTATCGAAATAACCTAGAACTTGCACTAAAATACCAATATAGCCTAGTTACAAGTGTTCATGCATTGAAAACGAGCCTTAGAAGTATTTCACTAAGTTGTAAATCGATATTCGTGACTTTCAAGTGAAAGGGGGCTGGAAAGGGTTCTACCTCGCCTATTTTTCAAATTTCTTATCAAAATAACCTAGAACTTGCACTAACATACCAATATAGCCTATTTACAAGTGTGCATGCATTGAAAACGAGCCTTAGAAGCATTTCACTAAGGTCTAAATCGATGTTCGTGATTTTTAAGGGTAAGGGGGCCGGAAAGGGTTCTAACTTGCCTATTTTTCAAATTTCTTATCAAAGTAACCTAGAACTTGCACTAACATACCAATATAGCCTAGTTCCAAGTGTTCATGCATTGAAAACGAGCCTTAGAAGCATTTTACTAAGTTTTCAATCGATGTTCGTGACCTTCAAGTGAAACGGGGCCGGAAAGGGTTCTAACTCGCCTTTTTTTCAAATTTCTTACCAAAATAACCTTGAACTTGCACAAACATACCAATATAGCCTAGTTCCAAGTGTTCATGCATTGAAAACGAGCCTTAGAAGCATTTCACTAGGTTCTAAATTGATGTTCGTGACTTTCAAGTGAAAGGGGGCCGGAAAGGGTTCTAACTCGCCTATTTTTCAATTTTCTTATCAAAATAACCTAGAACTTGCACTAATATACCAATATAGCCTAGTCCCAAGTGTTCATGCATTGAAAACGAGATTTAGAAGCATTTCAATAAATTCTAAATCGATGTTCGTGACTTTCAACTGAAAGGGGGCCGGAAAGGGTTCTACCTCGCCTATTTTTCAAATTTCTTATCAAAATAACCTAGAACTTACACTAACATAATAATATAGCCTAGTTCCAAGTGTTCATGCTTTGAAAACGAGCCTTAGAAGCATTTCACTAAGTTTTCAATCGATGTTCGTGACTTTCAAGTGAAAGGGGGCCGGAAAGGGTTCTAACTCGCCTATTTTTCAAATTTCTTATCAAAATAACCTAGAACTTGCACTAACATACCATTATAGCCTATTTACAAGTGTGCATGCATTAAAACGAGACTTAGAATCATTTCACTAAGGTCTAAATCGATGTTCGTGATTTTCAAGGGTAAGGGGGCCGAAAAGGGTTCTAACTCGCCTATTTGATGCGTGCATCAATGTGAATGACAAGCATGTTGAAGAATTATTCCAAGATAGTCAAGAAAGCATGAATCTATACTTAGAAGCTTCTTCAATAGGTCAAACTTACTATCGGGGGCATCAAGACAAAGCCACGCTTTGTATGGTGGCGTTCTTGGGAGTTCTTGAAGCTTCTTGATAGTTCTTTAAGGTTCTTTAAAAGCTTTCTTAGATTTTTTTCTACAAGTTTTTACCTTTCACTTGAAAGGGTTTTTCTTGGTTTAGACCTTAGGTTTCTTTATTTTCTTTATGTTCTTGATTATTTTTGTACGTGTGAGTTAGTTAATTAAGTTAGTTAGAAAACCGTGTAACGTTACTTGGCGCCCAAGGTTAAGTTTCCTATTTCAAGATGGATTCCTACCCAAGGTTTTTTCCTATTTCAAGAGGGATTCCTACTCAAGATTGAATCATAAGTGGCGGCTGCTTGGAGATCAAGGCAAAGTGGAAGAGTTTTACTCAAGCTAGAACTCTAATATGTTTAGGAAAAGTAGGAGTTTTACTCAAGATAGAACTCTAATATGTTTAGGAAAAGAAGGAGTTTTATTCAAGTTAGAGTTCTAATAGTTTTAGGAAAGGATTGCTATAAATACTCCATGTAATTCACGGTTTCAACTCATTCATTCATTCACGAATTTGATCAATAAAAACAAATTTTATTTTCGAGTGATATTTTGGTTGGATACCTAAATATTTCTTTGGCTAACTTGCGAGTTAGTTGCTGTTTTGGGTGTTTTAGTTAAAACATTCATTGGTTTGATTAATTAGGTGGACTCTTAATTAATTAAACTCAGTTCTAGCCTAGTTCTTGGTGATTTATCTGTATAGGACGAAGCTTAGAACATATCCTTGTGAAAACTTGGTTTTCGGATCAAGAATCACATCATCGTGGTATCAGAGCTGTTGGTGACGTTTGACTTGGAATTTTTGGTTGAAATTTTGTGGGAAGATTCAGAAAACGTAGATCAACATTGTGTCAAAATTTCGTGTCAGTTGGACGAGTAACGAAGTCTGTGCAACCTCAAACTTTTGAGAGTATTACACGGAGTTGCGAATTGGAGAACGGTTTTTATTTGCTTCAAGAATCAATCAAGATTCAATCTTTTAATCAATATTTTGCATAAACTAACCTAGTTTGTGTAGGAGCAATGAGTGACGAAGAAATCCCAGGGATTCCAAGGGGTTTGAACCTTAATCAAGCGCATAACTTGCGAAGGGATCGTCAAATAGAGCGATTGTCACAACAATTGCCAGAAGTATTGGCTAGGCTTGACGAACGTGACAAAACTTCATCTTCAAGGAAGAACAAATCAGTTGCAAATTCTAGTTCAAGTGAAGACGAATATGAAAGGAGAAAAGCAAGTAGATCATGTCATAAAGATTCATCTTCAAGTGATGAACCTAGAAGGCATAGACGGAAGAACAAGGCCAAAGATGATGACCGAAATATAAGGTTAGATTTTTCGGAATTCAATGGTAGTATGCTAGACCCCAAAAAATATTTTGAGTGGGTTAGAAGAGTGGAAACACTCTTTGATTACAAGGAGTATGATGAACGAAAGAGGTGCAAAATTGCTGAATTAAAACTCAAGGGTTATGCGAGTTTATGGTATGATAATCTCAATAAAAAGAGACGCAAGGAGGGACGATCCAAGATCACTACTTGGACACAATTAAAGAAATATATGAAGCGTCAATTTGTGCCCCATGAGTACGTGCAAGAAGTGTATCTCAAGATGCAAACTTTTAAGCAAGGAAATCAATCCGTGGAGGCTTATTTGTGTGAATTTGAGAAACTATGTTTATTGTGTGATTTAGAAGAAATTCTAGAGCACAAAATAGCACGTTTTATTGCAGGTTTGAACGAAAATGTTCAAGAGAAGATTGAATTGCACGAATACTATTCGTTTGAAGAAGTATGCAAGGCGGCCATTAAGGTTGAAAAACAATTCAAGGCCAAGAAGTGATGTGTAAGCAAGGTGAGAAACTTGATTACAAATGATCGGGAATGTGTGTTAAGAAAGTTTAGGGGAACTCTCACCCTTAACTTGAGGATATAACAGTGAGGAACACTCACTCACGTGTTTGGGCGTAGTAGTGATTAGGGAACTCTCACCTATTCGACAACTACAAGTTTAAGTTTTAGGAACTCTCACTAAAACACAAACTCTTCAAATTGAGGGAACTCTCAAATTTGGAAAATAAACTTGACTAGCACAAGCCAAATTCGGATTATACACTCGTGTGTTTTGGGAAAAATTCTCGAATGCCTTTCATTGATTATTAGCACGCTATTTATAGCTTTTCGTACATCAGACTTAGCTAAAACAAACAATAAAACAGAAAGCTGAAACTAAGGGTAGATTAAGTGGCTCATAACCGTCCAACATAATCCCCATAACAACTCATTATTTCTCTAACTAATAAAGCTTAAAACAAGGGAAGAATAGCTTAAAATAAGGGAAGAAACGTTCAGCACATTGACCCCAATTGCTGTTCAAATTCTTCCTTCAAAGTCGCCTTGAAATGCGCCAAATCGTTCAGCAAATTGACTTCAAATTGCTGTTCAAATTCGTCCTCCAAAGTAGCCTTGAAATGCGCTTTTTAAGCCTTCATTTAAGCTCTTTTATTTCGAAATTAAACCAGCTAGAAACGCCCCTTAAAGTCTGCATTAAATCAACCTATATTCCCCCATTATTGAGGTAATTAGTTACGCTCAATACGGTGCAACCATTTGAGGACTTATATGGGCCGTGCACGCCAAAATCCCTAAGAGTAGTATTGAGGAGAGACTTGGACAAAATCAACTCCCTAACGTTCGACTCTTGGACTGGAATATTCGCACCTTGACCATTCTGGTCATCCTCCCCTTCTTCAAAGGGAATTGCCCTCAATTCTTCATCGTTATAGTACGGTGCTAGATCCCCCACATTGAATGTGCTTGAGACGCCGTACTTTCTTCCCAAATCTACCTTGTAGGCATTGTCATTGATCTTTTTCACTATCTCAAATGGACCCTCGGCTCGTGGCATGAGCTTGTTCTTCCTTTGATTGGGAAATCTCTCCTTCCTCATGTAGATCCATACTAAGTCACCAACTTCAAAACGTTTCACATTTTTGACTCTCTTGTTGGCTTGCTTTTTATAGATTTCATTAGCCTTCTCGATGTTCTTCCTCACTTCTTTGTGGATTTTCACCATGAACTCGGCTTGTTCCTTGGCACCTCCATGCACGAACTTATCTTGAGGCAAAGCTATGAGATCAATTGGAACATAGGGATTAGAACCATAGACTACTTCAAAAGGAGAATACTTTGTAGTAGCGCTAGGAGTTCTATTGTAAGCAAACTCGGCATGAGCGAGTTTAACATCCCAATCTTTGGTGCTCTTACTAACCAAGGTTCTAAGCAAAGAACCTAGTACCCTATTCACCACCTCGGTTTGGCCATCGGTTTGGGGGTGATGTGAGGTAGAAAACAGCAACTTGGTTCCCATAAGACGCCACAAAGACTTCCAAAAATGACTTTGGAACTTTGTATCCCGATCTAAAACAATGGTGCGTGGGACTCCATGGAAACGAACAATCCCATCAAAATATAGTTTTGCCACCTTCATAGCATCCTCGGTTTTATGACAAGGGATAAAGTGAGCCATCTTTGAAAAACGATCAACTACCACCATGATTGAGTCCTTACCTCTTTGAGTTCTAGGTAAAGCCACAATGAAATCCATGCTTATGTCTTCCCAAGGTCTCTCCGGAATTGGCAATGGCTTGTAAAGACCTTTGTGAAACACCATCTTTGCCCTTTGACAAGTAGAGCAACGCGCTACAACATGGTGAACAGTAGATAGCATGTTAGGCCAATAAAAGTGAGCTTGAAGAAGCTCCATAGTTTTTTGAACTCCGAAATGGCCTGCTAGTCCTCCTCCATGCGCTTCATGAATCAACAAGCTTCGAATTGGACATTTAGGAATGCATAACCTATTTCCCTTAAAAAGAAAATCATTTTATAAGGAAAATAATTCATAACTTCCCTTCATGCATTTCTCCAAAATGACCTTGAAATCATCATCTTCCTTGTAGTATTCTTTTATTAATTCGAACCCAAGGACTTTCGCCTCGACGACTCCAAGTAAAGTATGCCTTCGAGATAAGGCATCCGCAACAACATTCGCCTTTCCACTTTTGTACTTTGATGAGAAGTTAAATGTTTGCAAGAATTCCACCCACTTTGCATGTCTCGAATTCAACTTCTTTTGGCCATGGATGAATCTCAAAGATTCATGGTCAGAATGAAGTATGAATGGTTGTGGTCTCAAGTAATGCGACCAATGATCCAAAGCTCGCACCATTGCATAGAATTCCTTGTCATAGGTGGAATAATTCAGCTTGCCTTGGCTCAATTTCTCACTAAAGTAGGCAATAGGACGCCCCTCTTGAATCAACACGGCACCAATCCCCTTTTCGCTTGCATCACACTCAACTTCAAATGGTTTTGAAAAATCTGGAAGTGCTAGGATAGGTGTATTGCACATTCTCTCTTTGATTACTTCAAACGCCTTTTGAGCTTGAGGAGTCCACTCAAATGAGCCCTTCTTTGTGCACTCGGTGATAGGAGCCATTAGAGTGCTAAAATTGCGAATGAACCTCCTATAAAAGGAAGCTAATCCATGGAAAGAACGGACCTCCGTGAGTGTCTTTGGGCTAGGCCATGATTGAATAGCCTCAATCTTGCTAGGATCAACTTTCACACCTTCTCCTGAAATAATGTAACCAAGAAAAGTGACCTCATATAGCATAAAATTACATTTTTCAAGTTTTCCATACAATTTTTGTTCTCTCAAAACCGTGAAAACTTTAAATAAATGTATCAAATGTTCGTCCCCACTTTTGCTATAAATAAGGATATCATCAAGGTACACCACCACGAACTTTCCAAGGAAAGGTCGCAACACCTCGTTCATCAACCTCATGAAAGTGCTAGGTGCGTTGGTGAGTCCAAATGGCATCACGAGCCACTCATACAAACCATGCTTGGTTTTGAAAGCGGTCTTCCATTCATCTCCTTCTCTCATCCGAATTTGATGATAACCACTCCTCAAATCAACCTTTGAAAAGCACTTCGAGCCGCTCAGTTCATCAAGCATGTCATCTAGCCTTGGAATTGGAAACCTGTACTTGATAGTAATATTGTTAACAGCCCTACTATCAATACACATACGCCATGTACCATCCTTTTTAGGGACCAAAAGAGCAGGAACAGCACACGGACTCATAGACTCACGTACATACCCCATACTCATCAACTCCTCAATTTGTCGTTGCAATTCCTTAGTTTCCAAGGGATTACACCTATAGGCAGGTTTGTTAGGTAAAGGAGCACCGGGAATGAGGTCAATCTGATGTTCAATTCCCCTCAAAGGTGGTAGCCCTTTAGGTAACTCATCGGGAAAAACATCCTCAAAATCCTTAATCAATTGAGCCAATTTGGGGTTTTGACTCACAAAATTTTCGTGGACCTCTTTAGAGTACAACAAGTATAATTCATCCTTACCATCAATTTCCCTTTCAAATTCCTTAAAGGTAAGCAATGACACCTCCTTTGATTGTTTAGGATTGTGTGAAAATCGTGGGGGTGGTAAAGGGTGCAACTTTTTTTGTTTTCCTTGGTGAGTTATAGTGTAAGTGTTATGGTACCCATCATGTTGAGATTTTCGATCAGTTTGCCAAGGTCTACCAAGCAAAACGTGACAAGCATCCATAGACACAACATCACACAGTTGAGTATCATGATAAGACCCAATAGAAAAACTAACCATGCATTGTTTCCTAACCCCCGTGTGATGTGTTTACTGATGTGTTTGTGTTTTAGGATCGTTTTGGAGTGGATTAGATGACTTAGAAACAAATTCGTCTCAAAAAGAAACAAGATAAAAACGCAAGGTAGAATCGGGTCTAAATTGCGTTTAGGGGAAATAATCTGGACCAAACACGAAGTAAGGCTAGATTATAGAGCTTATACTAACTAGCACTAAGCAAAGAAAGTATAAGTTTGTGAAACACAAAGTAACACACGAAATTCACAAAGAAAATCAGATTCTGTTCTATTTCTTTCACTCTTGTTCCAAATGAATTGGCAAGTGCCCTATTTATAGGAAGCTTTACAAATCCTTTAGCTTCCTATCTTATACGTTTAAAACAGAAGAAACAAGCCTCAATAAAGCTTTGTAACTCCTTTTTGAAATTCAAAACAGAATTTAAAAACTGAATTCAAATTGAGCATGATTCAAGCCTTGAATCACGCTTTGACTAAGTCATTATTTGACTGATTATTTGAGCAGCTATTTCGTGCATATTTGACAGAAAATAACCTCCCTAATTAAAGTTTTAAACGACTAAAATAAACAGCAAATAAATCATAATTATTCTCCCACAGAAAATGCCTTGAATCAAGCTGACGTTAATTGTGCTGTTTGAAACTTCTTGTTGATCGTATCCTTAACTGGTCAATACGTCCTCTTTGCTCTCTTCCCATTTAAGGCAAGAAACAAAAGGATTAATTGAAGAGAATCCCACGAAATTATCACCCAAGGACTTGGACTTTCCGTGGATGAACAAGGCATGGACCGTCGTTTGAACTTCTGGAACTTTACGGACTTTATTGCTTGCTACCATATCATTCTCCCCCTCTTCGGAAAAGTTTGCCCTCAAACTTTCATCATCTAGATATGGGC
Source organism: Dysphania ambrosioides (assembly GCA_026401315.1). Classification (NCBI taxonomy): domain Eukaryota; kingdom Viridiplantae; phylum Streptophyta; class Magnoliopsida; order Caryophyllales; family Amaranthaceae; genus Dysphania; species Dysphania ambrosioides. The sequence continues at coordinate 16,776,120 of CM048666.1, read as the reverse complement.
TCAAGTCTCCCACATTGAACGTTGCACTTACGCCACCAAAATCACTAGGTAGATCAATCTTGTAAGCGCTTTCCCCAATTTTTTCCAAGACTTGAAAGGGACCATCTGATCTAGGCATGAGCTTATTTTTCCTAAGGTTAGGAAAACGTTCCTTCCTTAAATGTAGCCAAACCAAGTCACCTTTAGCAAATGTAGGTTGTTTTCGGTTCTTATTTGCACGGTCTTTGTAGACTTTGTTCATAGCTTCAATCTTCTTTTTTATTTTGGTGCATGTTTTCTGAAATGCTTCCCACCTCTTCTTAGGTTCTCCATGTATTAAATCTCCTTTAGGCAAGGGAATTAACTCAATGGGCAGCAAAGGATTAATCCCATACACCACTTCAAAAGGACTACGAGCAGTGGTAGAAGAAGGAGACCTATTGTAAGCGAATTCAGCATGGGCTAACTTAACATCCCAATCCTTTTGAGTTCTACTCACTAGACCTCGTAACAACGCACCAAGGGTTCTATTAGTCACTTCTGTTTGACCATCCGTTTGTGGATGATGAGAAGTACTAAATAGGAGCTTAGTTCCCACCAATTTCCACAAAATCCTCCAAAAATGACTAAGAAACTTAGTATCCCTATCCGAAACAATGGACCTTGGAACCCCATGTAAACGAATGATTTCTCTAAAGTATAAATCAGCAACTTTAGAAGCATCATCTGTTTTGTGACATGGAATAAAATGCGCCATTTTAGAAAAACGGTCCACCACCACCATGATACTATCCTTCCCCCTTTGAGTCCTAGGGAGACCCACAATAAAATCCATGCTCACTCCTTCCCATGGAACATCAGGAACGGGTAATGGAGTGTAAAGACCCTTGTGAAAAGTACTCTTGGACTTTTGACAAGTAGAACACCTTTCCACAATGTGAGTTACGTCCTTGATCATATGAGGCCAATAGAAATGTTCTTGAAGCATTCCTAATGTCTTATGTATTCCAAAATGACCAGCAATTCCTCCCCCATGGATTTCACGAACCAAGAGTTCACGCACACCATTCTTAGGCACACAAAGTTTGTTGCCTTTGAATAAGAACCCATCTTGAACCGTGTAGTCTTGAGTAGGTTTCTTGAATTTTCCAGAAAAATCCTCATCTTCTTCATAGTGATTTTTCAAATGTTCAAACCCAAGAATCTTCGTATGAACCATAGCTAATAGATAGCTTCTCCTTGATAATGCATCAGCCACAACATTCTTCTTCCCTTCTTTGTACCTCGAACTGAATGTAAATGATTGAAGAAATTCAACCCATTTAGCATGTCGGTGATTAAGCTTCTGCTGTCCATGAATGAATTTCAAGGCTTCATGATCCGAATGTAAAACAAACGGTTTTGGCCTTAGGTAATGAGACCAATGATCTAGAGCCCGAACAATAGCATAGAACTCACGATCATAATTCAAATAATTAAGCTTAGCACCACTTAATTTTTCGCTGAAATAACAAATGGGTCTCTTTCCTTGAATAAGAACAGCACCAATACCCACGCCACTTGCATCACATTCAACCTCAAACAGTTTATCAAAATCTGGCAATGCAAGAACCGTTGTATTGCACAATTTCTCTTTGATTTCTTCAAAGGCTTTTTGAGCAGATTCACTCCAAATGAACGCACCTTTCTTCAATAACTCGGTCAAAGGAGCTGTGATTGTTGAGAAATTCTTAATAAAGATTCTGTAAAATGAAGCAAGACCATGAAAGCTCCTCACTTCATGCACATCTTTCGGCACCTTCCAAGTTGAAATAGCCTTCACTTTCTCTGGATCAACCTGTACTCCTCCACTAGATACAACATATCCTAGGAAAGTAATATGCTTACACATGAAAGCACACTCATTCATGAGTCTCATGAAAGAGCTAGGGGCATTGCAAAGACCAAATGGCATGACAAGCCATTCGTTTAAGCCTTGCTTGCTCTTAAAAGCTGTTTTCCATTCATCACCTTCACGAATTCTCATTTGGTGATAGCCACTTCTCAAATCAATTTTACTGAAAATCTTGGCTCCACTCAACTCATCAAACATGTCTTGAAGCCTCGGCATAGGAAATCTGTATTTGATAGTAATATTATTGATTGAACGACTATCAATACACATTCTCCAAGTTCCCTCTTTCTTAGGTACTAAAAGAGCAGGAACAGCACATGGACTAAGGCTTTCGCGCACATATCCCCTTTCTATAAGTTCTTCAACTTGTCTTTGCAACTCTTTGGCCTGATCGGGACTACATCTGTAGGCTGGCTTATTAGGCAATTGAGCTCCCGGAATCAAGTCAATAGCATGCTCAATACCTCGAAATGGAGGCAGGCCTTGTGGCAAATCACTAGGAAATACATCAGAAAATTCCTCTAGCAATTTCTTCAAAGGCAATGAGTTAGTAACATTGGAAAGGTTATCATCAACAGGTTTAATAACAAGAAAAAACCCTTCCCCTTCCATAGCATACTCACGCTCAAACTCACGTTTTGAAACCAGAAAATTAGGTTTCTTCTCCATCATAGGTTCAATCTTTGGAGGCAAAGGAAGTAACCTGATTTTCTTTCCTCCATGAGCAGTGACCGTATAAACATTAGAAACGCCATCATGCAACGCATTTCTATCAAATTGCCATGGTCTTCCAAGCAAAATATGACACGCACTCATAGGCAGAATATCACACCAACGTTCATCATGAAAATTTCCAATTGTAAAAGAAACTAGAGCTTGTTTCTTAACCTTTAAACCCGTATCATTATCTAGCCAATTTAACTTGTATGGTTTAGCATGCTCACGAGTAGGTAATTTTAGTTTACTTACAAGTTCTTTAGAGGCCACATCTGTACAAGAACCACCATCTACAATCACATCACAAAGCTTGTCTCGTACCTTGCATCTGGTATGGAAAAGATTTTCTCTTTGTTGGACATCTTTGAGAGGTTCAGAATGTAGGATCCTCCTCATAACACCACACAATGGAGTGGCGTCTTCTTCAGCTCCATATTCCTCATATTCCTCTTCTTCTTCCTCATTTTCTTCGGAATCATACCCTCCTTCATGAATGGTGAGTGTATTCCGTTTTGGACATTCACTAGCAATATGTCCCTTTTCATGGCACTTGTAACACGTTCTCTTGGATTGCCGGGAGAATATGGTGTAAGCGCAACATTTAATGTTGGAGATTTGGTGAAGTATTTGCCAGATGATGCTATTGAAGATTTGAGGGCAAATTCTTTTGAAGAAGGGGAGGATGATGCGTGCATCAATGTGAATGACAAGTATGTTGAAGAATTATTCCAAGAAAGTCAAGAAAGCATGAATCTATACTTGGAAGCTTCTTCAATAGGTCAAACTTACTATCGGGGGCATCAAGACAAAGCCACGCTTTGTATGGTGGCGTTCTTGGGAGTTCTTGAAGCTTCTTGATAGTTCTTTAAGGTTCTTTAAAAGCTTTCTTAGATTTTTGTCTACAAGATTTTACCTTTCACTTGAAAGGGTTTTTCTTGGTTTAGACCTTAGGTTTCTTTATTTTCTTTATGTTCTTGATTATTTTTGTACGTGTGAGTTAGTTAATTAAGTTAGTTAGAAAACCGTGTAACGTTACTTGGCGCCCAAGGTTAAGTTTCCTATTTCAAGATGGATTCCTACCCAAGGTTAAGTTTCCTATTTCAAGAGGGATTCCTACTCAAGATTGAATCATAAGTGGCGGCTGCTTGGAGATCAAGGCAAAGTGGAAGAGTTTTACTCAAGCTAGAACTCTAATATGTTTAGGAAAAGTAGGAGTTTTACTCAAGATAGAACTCTAATATGTTTAGGAAAAGAAGGAGTTTTATTCAAGTTAGAGTTCTAATAGTTTTAGGAAAGGATTGCTATAAATACTCCATGTAATTCACGGTTTCAACTCATTCATTCATTCACGAATTTGATCAATAAAAACAAATTTTCTTTTCGAGTGATATTTTGGTTGGATACCTAAATATTTCTTTGGCTAACTTGCGAGTTAGTTGCTGTTTTGGGTGTTTTAGTTAAAACATTCATTGGTTTGATTAATTAGGTGGACTCTTAATTAATTAAACTCAGTTCTAGCCTAGTTCTTGGTGATTTATCTGTATAGGACGAAGCTTAGAACATATCCTTGTGAAAACCTGGTTTTCGGATCAAGAATCACATCACTATTTTTCAAATTTCTTATCAAAATAACCTAGAACTTGCACTAACATACCAATATAGCCTAGTTCCAAGTGTTCATGCATTGAAAACAAGCCTTAGAAGCATTCCACTAAGTTTTCAATCGATGTTCGTGACCTTCAAGTGAAACGGGGCCGGAAAGGGTTCTAACTCGCCTATTTTTCAAATTTCTTACCAAAATAAACTTGAACTTGCACAAACATACCAATATAGCCTAGTTCCAAGTGTTCATGCGTTGAAAATGAGCCTTAGAAGCATTTCACTAGGTTCTAAATTGATGTTCGTGACTTTCAAGTGAAAGGGGGCCGGAAAGGGTTCTAACTCGCCTATTTTTCAATTTTCTTATCAAAATAACCTAGAACTTGCACTAACATACCAATATAGCCTAGTCCCAAGTGTTCATGCATTGAAAACGAGACTTAGAAGCATTTCACTAAATTCTAAATCGATGTTCGTGACTTTCAACTGAAAGGGGGCCGGAAAGGGTTCTACCTCGCCTATTTTTCAAATTTCTTATCAAAATAACCTAGAACTTACACTAACATCATAATATAGCGTAGTTCCAAGTGTTCATGCTTTGAAAACGAGCCTTAGAAGCATTTCACTAAGTTTTCAATTGATGTTCGTGACTTTCAAGTGAAAGGGGGCCGGAAAGGGTTCTAACTCGCCTATTTTTCAAATTTCTTATCAAAATAACCTAGAACTTGCACTAACATACCATTATAGCCTATTTACAAGTGTGCATGCATTAAAACGAGACTTAGAATCATTTCACTAAGGTCTAAATCGATGTTTGTGATTTTCAAGTGAAAGGGGGCCAAAAAGGGTTCTAACTCGCCTTTTATCTAATTTCTTCTAAAAATAACCTAGAACTTGCACTAACATACCAATATAGCCTAGTTACAAGTGTGCATGCATTGAAAACGAGCCTTAGAAGCATTTCACTAAGTTCTAAATCAATGTTCGTGATTTTCAAGGGAAAGGGGGCCGGAAAGGGTTCTAACTCGCCTATTTTTCAAATTTCTTATCAAAATAACCTAGAACTTGCACTAACATATGAATATAGCCTAGTCCCAAGTGTTGATGCATTGAAAATGTCCCTTAGAAGCATTTCACTAAGTTTTTAAGCGATATTCGTGACATTAAAGTGAAAGGGGGCAGGAAAGGGTTCTAACTCGCCTATTTTTCAAATTTCTTATCAAAATAACCTAGAACTTACATTAACATACCAATATAGCCTAGTTACAAGTGTTCATGCATTGAAAACGATCCTTAGAAGCATTTCACTAAGGTCTAAATCGATGTTCGTGACTTTCACGTGAAAGGGGGCCGGAAAGGGTTCTAACTCGCCTATTTTTCAAATTTCTTACCAAAATAACCTTGAACTTGCACAAACATACCAATATAGCCTAGTTCCAAGTGTTCATGCATTGAAAAAGAGCCTTAGAAGCATTTCACTAAGTTCTAAATCGATGTTCGTGACTTTCAAGTGAAAGGGGGCCGGAAAGGGTTCTAACTCGCCCATTTTTCAAATTCCTTATCAAAATAACCTAGAACTTGCACTAACATACCATTATAGCCTATTTACAAGTGTGCATGCATTAAAACGAGACTTAGAATCATTTCACTAAGGTCTTAATCGATGTTCGTGATTTTCAAGGGTAAGGGGGCCGGAAAGGGTTCTAACTCGCCTTTTTTTAAAATTTCTTATCGAAATAACCTAGAACTTGCAGTAAAATACCAATATAGCCTAGTTACAAGTGTTCATGCATTGAAAACGAGCCTTAGAAGTATTTCAGTAAGTTGTAAATCGATGTTCGTGACTTTCAAGTGAAAGGGGGCTGGAAAGGGTTCTACCTCGCCTATTTTTCAAATTTCTTATCAAAATAACCTAGAACTTGCACTAACATACCAATATATAGCCTATTTACAAGTGTGCATGCATTGAAAACGAGCCTTAGAAGCATTTCACTAAGTTCTAAATCGATGTTCGTGACTTTCAAGTGAAAGGGGGCCGGAAAGGGTTCTACCTCGCCTATTTTTCAAATTTCTAATCAAAATAACCAAGAACTTGCACTAGCATTCCAATATAGCCTAGTCCCAAGTGTTCCTACATTGAAAACGAGCCTTAGAAGCATTTCACTAAGTTTTCAATCGATATTCGTGACATTCAAGTGAAAGGGGGTGGGAAAGGGTTCTAACTCGCCTATTTTTCAAATTTCTTATCAAAATAACCTAGAACTTGCACTAACATACCAATATAGCCTAGTTCCAAGTGTTCATGAATTGAAAACGAGCCTTAGAAGCATTTCACTAAGTTTTCAATCGATGTTCGTGACCTTCAAGTGAAACGGGGCCGGAAAGGGTTCTAACTCGTCTATTTTTCAAATTTCTTACCAAAATAACCTTGAACTTGCACAAACATACCAATATAGCCTAGTTCCAAGTGTTCAAGCATTGAAAACGAGCCTCAGAAGCATTTCACTAGGTTCTAAATTGATGTTCGTGACTTTCAAGTGAAAGGGGGCCGGAAAGGGTTCTAACTCGCCTATTTTTAAAATTTCTTATCGAAATAACCTAGAACTTGCACTAAAATACCAATATAGCCTAGTTACAAGTGTTCATGCATTGAAAACGAGCCTTAGAAGTATTTCAGTAAGTTGTAAATCGATGTTCGTGACTTTCAAGTGAAAGGGGGCTGGAAAGGGTTCTACCTCGCCTATTTTTCAAATTTCTTATCAAAATAACCTAGAACTTGCACTAACATACCAATATATAGCCTATTTACAAGTGTGCATGCATTGAAAACGAGCCTTAGAAGCATTTCACTAAGTTCTAAATCGATGTTCGTGACTTTCAAGTGAAAGGGGGCCGGAAAGGGTTCTACCTCGCCTATTTTTCAAATTTCTAATCAAAATAACCAAGAACTTGCACTAGCATTCCAATATAGCCTAGTCCCAAGTGTTCCTACATTGAAAACGAGCCTTAGAAGCATTTCACTAAGTTTTCAATCGATATTCGTGACATTCAAGTGAAAGGGGGTGGGAAAGGGTTCTAACTCGCCTATTTTTCAAATTTCTTATCAAAATAACCTAGAACTTGCACTAACATACCAATATAGCCTAGTTCCAAGTGTTCATGAATTGAAAACGAGCCTTAGAAGCATTTCACTAAGTTTTCAATCGATGTTCGTGACCTTCAAGTGAAACGGGGCCGGAAAGGGTTCTAACTCGTCTATTTTTCAAATTTCTTACCAAAATAACCTTGAACTTGCACAAACATACCAATATAGCCTAGTTCCAAGTGTTCAAGCATTGAAAACGAGCCTCAGAAGCATTTCACTAGGTTCTAAATTGATGTTCGTGACTTTCAAGTGAAAGGGGGCCGGAAAGGGTTCTAACTCGCCTATTTTTAAAATTTCTTATCGAAATAACCTAGAACTTGCACTAAAATACCAATATAGCCTAGTTACAAGTGTTCATGCATTGAAAACGAGCCTTAGAAGTATTTCAGTAAGTTGTAAATCGATGTTCGTGACTTTCAAGTGAAAGGGGGCTGGAAAGGGTTCTACCTCGCCTATTTTTCAAATTTCTTATCAAAATAACCTAGAACTTGCACTAACATACCAATATATAGCCTATTTACAAGTGTGCATGCATTGAAAACGAGCCTTAGAAGCATTTCACTAAGTTCTAAATCGATGTTCGTGACTTTCAAGTGAAAGGGGGCCGGAAAGGGTTCTACCTCGCCTATTTTTCAAATTTCTAATCAAAATAACCTAGAACTTGCACTAGCAATCCAATATAGCCTAGTCCCAAGTGTTCCTACATTGAAAACGAGCCTTAGAAGCATTTCACTAAGTTTTCAATCGATATTCGTGACATTCAAGTGAAAGGGGGTGGGAAAGGGTTCTAACTCGCCTATTTTTCAAATTTCTTATCAAAATAACCTAGAACTTACACTAACATACCAATATAGCCTAGTTAGAAGTGTTCATGCATTGAAATCGAGCCTTAGAAGCATTTCATTAAGTTTTCAATCGATGTTTGTGACTTTCAAGGGAAAGGGCGCCAGAAAGGGTTATAACTCGCCTATTTTTCAAATTTCTTATCAAAATAACCTAGAACTTGGTCTAAGATACCAATATAGCCTAGTTCCAAGTGTTCATGCATTGAAAACGAGGCTTAGAAGCATTTCACTAAGTTTTCAATCGATGTTCGTGACTTTCAAGTGAAAGGGGGCCGGAAAGGATTCTAACTCGCCTATTTTTCAAATTTCTTGTCAAAATAACCTAGAACTTGCACGAACATACCATTATAGCCTATTTACAAGTGTGCATGCATTAAAACGAGACTTAGAATCATTTCACTAAGGTCTAAATCGATGTTCGTGATTTTCAAGGGTAAGGGAGCCGGAAAGGGTTCTAACTCGCCTATTTTTCAAATTTCTTATTAAAATAACCTAGAACTTGCACTAACATACCAATATAGCCTAGTTCCAAGTGTTCATGCATTGAAAACGAGCCTTAGAAGCATTTCACTAAGTTTTCAATCGATGTTCGTGACCTTCAAGTGAAACGGGGCCGGAAAGGGTTCTAACTCGCCTATTTTTCAAATTTCTTACCAAAATAACCTTGAACTTGCACAAACATACCAATATAGCCTAGTTCCAAGTGTTCATGCATTGAAAACGAGCCTCAGAAGCATTTCACTAGGTTCTAAATTGATGTTCGTGACTTTTAAGTGAAAGGGGGCCGAAAAGGGTTCTAACTCGCCTATTTTTAAAATTTCTTATCGAAATAACCTAGAACTTGCACTAAAATACCAATATAGCCTAGATACAAGTGTTCATGCATTGAAAACGAGCCTTAGAAGTATTTCAGTAAGTTGTAAATCGATGTTCGTGACTTTCAAGTGAAAGGGGGCTGGAAAGGGTTCTACCTCGCCTATTTTTCAAATTTCTTATCAAAATAACCTAGAACTTGCACTAACATACCAATATATAGCCTATTTACAAGTGTGCATGCATTGAAAACGAGCCTTAGAAGCATTTCACTAAGTTCTAAATCGATGTTCGTGACTTTCAAGTGAAAGGGGGCCGGAAAGGGTTCTACCTCGCCTATTTTTCAAATTTCTAATCAAAATAACCTAGAACTTGCACTAGCATTCCAATATAGCCTAGTCCCAAGTGTTCCTACATTGAAAACGAGCCTTAGAAGCATTTCACTAAGTTTTCAATCGATATTCGTGACATTCAAGTGAAAGGGGGTGGGAAAGGGTTCTAACTCGCCTATTTTTCAAATTTCTTATCAAAATAACCTAGAACTTGCACTAACATACCAATATAGCCTAGTTCCAAGTGTTCATGAATTGAAAACGAGCCTTAGAAGCATTTCACTAAGTTTTCAATCGATGTTCGTGACCTTCAAGTGAAACGGGGCCGGAAAGGGTTCTAACTCGTCTATTTTTCAAATTTCTTACCAAAATAACCTTGAACTTGCACAAACATACCAATATAGCCTAGTTCCAAGTGTTCAAGCATTGAAAACGAGCCTCAGAAGCATTTCACTAGGTTCTAAATTGATGTTCGTGACTTTCAAGTGAAAGGGGGCTGGAAAGGGTTCTAACTCGCCTATTTTTCAATTTTCTTATCAAAATAACCTACAACTTGCACTAACATACCAATATAGCCTAGTCCCAAGTGTTCATGCATTGAAAACGAGACTTAGAAGCATTTCACTAAATTCTAAATCGATGTTCGTGACTTTCAACTGAAAGGGGGACGGAAAGGGTTCTACCTCGCCTATTTTTCAAATTTCTTATCAAAATAACCTAGAACTTACACTAACATAATAATATAGCCTAGTTCCAAGTGTTCATGCATTGAAAACGAGCCTTAGAAGCATTTCACTAAGGTCTAAATCCGTTCGTGACTTTCAAGTGAAAGGGGGGGGAAAGGGTTCTAACTCGCCTATTTTTCAAATTTCTTATCAAAATAACCTAGAACTTGGTCTAAGATACCAATATAGCCTAGTTCCAAGTGTTCATGCATTGAAAACGAGGCTTAGAAGCATTTCACTAAGTTTTCAATTGATGTTCGTGACTTTCAAGTGAAAGGGGGCCGGAAAGGGTTCTAACTCGCCTATTTTTCAAATTTCTTGTCAAAATAACCTAGAACTTGCACTAACATACCATTATATCCTATTTACAAGTGTGCATGCATTAAAACGAGACTTGGAATCATTTCACTAAGGTCTAAATCGATGTTCGTGATTTTCAAGGGTAAGGGAGCCGGAAAGGGTTCTAACTCGCCTATTTTTCAAATTTCTTATCAAAATAACCTAGAACTTGCACTAACATACCAATATAGCCTAGTTCCAAGTGTTCATGCATTGAAAACGAGCCTTAGAAGCATTTCACTAAGTTTTCAATCGATGATCGTGACCTTCAAGTGAAACGGGGCCGGAAAGGGTTCTAACTCGCCTATTTTTCAAATTTCTTACCAAAATAACCTTGAACTTGCACAAACATACCAATATAGCCTAGTTCCAAGTGTTCATGCATTGAAAACGAGCCTCAGAAGCATTTCACTAGGTTCTAAATTGATGTTCGTGACTTTCAAGTGAAAGGGGGCCGGAAAGGGTTCTAACTCGCCTATTTTTAAAATTTCTTATCGAAATAACCTAGAACTTGCACTAAAATACCAATATAGCCTAGTTACAAGTGTTCATGCATTGAAAACGAGCCTTAGAAGTATTTCAGTAAGTTGTAAATCGATGTTCGTGACTTTCAAGTGAAAGGGGGCTGGAAAGGGTTCTACCTCGCCTATTTTTCAAATTTCTTATCAAAATAACCTAGAACTTGCACTAACATACCAATATATAGCCTATTTACAAGTGTGCATGCATTGAAAACGAGCCTTAGAAGCATTTCACTAAGTTCTAAATCGATGTTCGTGACTTTCAAGTGAAAGGGGGCCGGAAAGGGTTCTACCTCGCCTATTTTTCAAATTTCTTATCAAAATAACCTAGAACTTGCACTAGCATTCCAATATAGCCTAGTCCCAAGTGTTCCTACATTGAAAACGAGCCTTAGAAGCATTTCACTAAGTTTTCAATCGATATTCGTGACATTCAAGTGAAAGGGGGTGGGAAAGGGTTCTAACTCGCCTATTTTTCAAATTTCTTATCAAAATAACCTAGAACTTACACTAACATACCAATATAGCCTAGTTAGAAGTGTTCATGCATTGAAATCGAGCGTTAGAAGCATTTCATTAAGTTTTCAATCGATGTTTGTGACTTTCAAGGGAAAGGGCGCCAGAAAGGGTTATAACTCGCCTATTTTTCAAATTTCTTATCAAAATAACCTAGAACTTGGTCTAAGATACCAATATAGCCTAGTTCCAAGTGTTCATGCATTGATAACGAGGCTTAGAAGCATTTCACTAAGTTTTCAATCGATGTTCGTGACTTTCAAGTGAAAGGGGGCCGGAAAGGATTCTAACTCGCCTATTTTTCAAATTTCTTGTCAAAATAACCTAGAACTTGCACGAACATACCATTATAGCCTATTTACAAGTGTGCATGCATTAAAACGAGACTTAGAATCATTTCACTAAGGTCTAAATCGATGTTCGTGATTTTCAAGGGTAAGGGAGCCGGAAAGGGTTCTAACTCGCCTATTTTTCAAATTTCTTATTAAAATAACCTAGAACTTGCACTAACATACCAATATAGCCTAGTTCCAAGTGTTCATGCATTGAAAACGAGCCTTAGAAGCATTTCACTAAGTTTTCAATCGATGTTCGTGACCTTCAAGTGAAACGGGGCCGGAAAGGGTTCTAACTCGCCTATTTTTCAAATTTCTTACCAAAATAACCTTGAACTTGCACAAACATACCAATATAGCCTAGTTCCAAGTGTTCATGCATTGAAAACGAGCCTCAGAAGCATTTCACTAGGTTCTAAATTGATGTTCGTGACTTTCAAGTGAAAGGGGGCCGAAAAGGGTTCTAACTCGCCTATTTTTAAAATTTCTTATCGAAATAACCTAGAACTTGCACTAAAATACCAATATAGCCTAGTTACAAGTGTTCATGCATTGAAAACGAGCCTTAGAAGTATTTCAGTAAGTTGTAAATCGATGTTCGTGACTTTCAAGTGAAAGGGGGCTGGAAAGGGTTCTACCTCGCCTATTTTTCAAATTTCTTATCAAAATAACCTAGAACTTGCACTAACATACCAATATATAGCCTATTTACAAGTGTGCATGCATTGAAAACGAGACTTAGAAGCATTTCACTAAGTTCTAAATCGATGTTCGTGACTTTCAAGTGAAAGGGGGCCGGAAAGGGTTCTACCTCGCCTATTTTTCAAATTTCTAATCAAAATAACCAAGAACTTGCACTAGCATTCCAATATAGCCTAGTCCCAAGTGTTCCTACATTGAAAACGAGCCTTAGAAGCATTTCACTAAGTTTTCAATCGATATTCGTGACATTCAAGTGAAAGGGGGTGGGAAAGGGTTCTAACTCGCCTATTTTTCAAATTTCTTATCAAAATAACCTAGAACTTGCACTAACATACCATTATAGCCTAGTTCCAAGTGTTCATGAATTGAAAACGAGCCTTAGAAGCATTTCACTAAGTTTTCAATCGATGTTCGTGACCTTCAAGTGAAACGGGGCCGGAAAGGGTTCTAACTCGTCTATTTTTCAAATTTCTTACCAAAATAACCTTGAACTTGCACAAACATACCAATATAGCCTAGTTCCAAGTGTTCAAGCATTGAAAACGAGCCTCAGAAGCATTTCACTAGGTTCTAAATTGATGTTCGTGACTTTCAAGTGAAAGGGGGCTGGAAAGGGTTCTAACTCGCCTATTTTTCAATTTTCTTATCAAAATAACCTACAACTTGCACTAACATACCAATATAGCCTAGTCCCAAGTGTTCATGCATTGAAAACGAGACTTAGAAGCATTTCACTAAATTCTAAATCGATGTTCGTGACTTTCAACTGAAAGGGGGACGGAAAGGGTTCTACCTCGCCTATTTTTCAAATTTCTTATCAAAATAACCTAGAACTTACACTAACATAATAATATAGCCTAGTTCCAAGTGTTCATGCATTGAAAACGAGCCTTAGAAGCATTTCACTAAGGTCTAAATCCGTTCGTGACTTTCAAGTGAAAGGGGGGGGAAAGGGTTCTAACTCGCCTATTTTTCAAATTTCTTATCAAAATAACCTAGAACTTGGTCTAAGATACCAATATAGCCTAGTTCCAAGTGTTCATGCATTGAAAACGAGGCTTAGAAGCATTTCACTAAGTTTTTAATCGATGTTCGTGACTTTCAAGTGAAAGGGGGCCGGAAAGGGTTCTAACTCGCCTATTTTTCAAATTTCTTGTCAAAATAACCTAGAACTTGCACTAACATACCATTATAGCCTATTTACAAGTGTGCATGCATTAAAACGAGACTTGGAATCATTTCACTAAGGTCTAAATCGATGTTCGTGATTTTCAAGGGTAAGGGAGCCGGAAAGGGTTCTAACTCGCCTATTTTTCAAATTTCTTATCAAAATAACCTAGAACTTGCACTAACATACCAATATAGCCTAGTTCCAAGTGTTCATGCATTGAAAACGAGCCTTAGAAGCATTTCACTAAGTTTTCAATCGATGTTCGTGACCTTCAAGTGAAACGGGGCCGGAAAGGGTTCTAACTCGCCTATTTTTCAAATTTCTTACCAAAATAACCTTGAACTTGCAGAAACATACCAATATAGCCTAGTTCCAAGTGTTCATGCATTGAAAACGAGCCTCAGAAGCATTTCACTAGGTTCTAAATTGATGTTCGTGACTTTCAAGTGAAAGGGGGCCGGAAAGGGTTCTAACTCGCCTATTTTTCAATTTTCTTATCAAAATAACCTACAACTTACACTAACATACCAATATAGCCTAGTCCCAAGTGTTCATGCATTGAAAACGAGACTTAGAAGCATTTCACTAAATTCTAAATCGATGTTCGTGACTTTCAACTGAAAGGGGGCCGGAAAGGGTTCTACCTCGCCTATTTTTCAAATTTCTGATGCGTGCATAAATGTGAACGACGAGCATGTTGAAGAATTATTCCAAGAAAGTCAAGAAAGCATGAATCTATACTTGGAAGCTTCCTCAATAGGTCAAACTTACTATCGGGGGCATCAAGACAAAGCCACGCTTTGTATGGTGGCGTTCTTGGGAGTTCTTGAAGCTTCTTGATAGTTCTTTAAGGTTTCTTTAAAAGCTTTCTTAGATTTTGGTCTACAAGTTTTTACCTTTCACTTGAAAGGGTTTTTCTTGGTTTAGACCTTAGGTTTCTTTATGTTCTTAATTATTTTTGTACGTGTGCGTAGTTAATTAAGTTGGAGAATCGTGTAACGTTACTTGGCGCACAAGGTTAAGTTAGGTTTCCTATTTCAAGAGGGATTCCTACTCAAAATTGAAAGTGGCGGCTGCTTGGAGATCAAGGCAAAGTGGAAGACTTTTACTCAAGCTAGAACTCTAATGTGTTTAGAAAAAGTAGGAGTTTTACTCAAGCTAGAACTCTAATGTGTTTAGAAAAAGTAGGAGTTTTACTCAAGTTAGAACTCTAATATGCTTAGGAAGAGAAGGAGTTTTATTCTAGTTAGAGTTCTAATAGTCTTAGGAAAGGATTGCTATAAATACTCCATGTAATTCACGAATTCATTCATTCATTCAGATTTTGAGCAATACAAAAAACACATTTATTTTGAGTGATATTTTGGTTGGATTACCTAAATATTTCTTTGGCTAACTTGCGAGTTGGTTGCTGTTTTGGGTGTTTTAGTTAAAACATTCATTGGTTTGATTAATTAAGTGGACTCTTAATTAATTAAACTCAGTTCTTGCCTAGTTCTTGGTGATTTATCTGTATAGGACGAAGCTTAGAACATATCCTTGTGATAACTTGGTTTTCGGATCAAGAATCACATCATCGTGGTATCAGAGCTGTTGGTGACGTTTGGCTTGGAATTTTTGGCTGAAATTTTGTGGGAGGATTCAGAAAACGTAGATCAACATTGTGTCAAAATTTCGTGTCAATCGGACGCGTAACGAAGTCTGTGCAACCTCAAACTTTTGAGATTGTTACACGGAGTTGCGATCTGGAGATCGGTTTTTATTTGCCTCAAGAATCAATCAAGATTCAATCTTTTAATCAAGATTTTTACATAAACTAACCTGGTTTGTGTAGGAGCAATGAGTGACGAAGAAATCCCAGGGATTCCAAGGGGTTTGAACCTTGATCAAGCGCATAACTTGCGAAGGGATCGTCAAATAGAGCGATTGTCACAACAATTGCAAGAAGTATTGGCTAGGCTTGACGAACGTGACAAAACTTCATCTTCAAGGAAGAACAAATCAGTTACAAGTTCTAGTTCAAGTGAAGATGAATATGAAAGGAGAAAAGCAAGTAGATCACGCCATAAAGATTCATCTTCAAGTGATGAACCTAGAAGGCATAGACGGAAGAACAAGGCCAAAGATGATGACCGAAATATAAGGTTAGATTTTCCGGAATTCAATGGTAGTATGCTAGACCCCGAAAAATATTTTGAGTGGGTTAGAAGAGCGGAAACACTCTTTGATTACAAGGAGTATGATGAACGAAAGAGGTGCAAACTTGCTGAATTAAAACTCACGGGTTATGCGAGTTTATGGTATGATAATCTCAAGAAAAAGAGACGCAAGGAGGGACGATCCAAGATCACTACTTGGACACAATTACAGAAATATATGAAGCGTCAATTTGTGCCCCATGAGTACGTGCAAGAAGTGTATCTCAAGATGCAGACTTTTAAGCAAGGAAATCAATCCGTGGAGGCTTATTTGTGTGAATTTGAGAAACTATGTTTATTGTGTGATTTAGAAGAAATTCTAGAGCACAAAATAGCACGTTTTATTGCAGGTTTGAACGAAAATGTTCAAGAGAAGATTGAATTGCACGAATACTATTCGTTTGAAGAAGTATGCAAGGCGGCCATTAAGGTTGAAAGACAATTCAAGGCCAAGAAGACCTCAAGTGTGAAGCCGTTCACACGCACGTTCACAAAGGCTAGTGACAAGCCTACCTTTGATAGGACTTCTTCTAATTCGTATGTTAAAGATAACAAACCCAGAAACGAAGCTAGCAAGAAGGTGACTGAAGATAGAAAATGTTTCAAATGTGGGAGTGTTGGCCATATAGCAAGCAATTGCTACTCAAAACGCACTATGACGGCTCAAGAATGGGAAGAAGAGAAAGCTAGGTGCGAGGGAAGTAGTGACATGGAGGTTGTGGTCGAGCAAGAACGTGATTTTGAAGAAGAGGAGGGTAGTGCCGAAGAGGTTGATGGTGAAACACAAGGAAAGAGCTTGGTTCTAAGGAGAGCTCTTCACTCTAAACCTATGCCCGTTGAAGAGAATCAAAGAGAGAAAATCTTTTTAACAAGGTGCAAGGTGGAAGATCGATTGTGTGACGTAATAATAGACTCGGGAAGTTGCACAAATGTGGTGTCTACAACTTTGATCAACAAATTAGAGTGGCCTACAACCGATCACCCAAAACCTTACAAGCTACATTGGCTCAATGATGCTAGTGACGTAAAGGTAACGAAGCGAGCCCTAATCACCTTTTCAATTGGCAAATATCATGATAAAGTTTTATGTGATGTATGCCCCATGGATGCTTGTCATATCTTATTGGGTAGACCATGGCAATATGATAGATTTGTCAAGTTTAATGGTAGGACAAATGTGTATATAATTCGAAAAGGAAAGGGGGAAAAATCATATGCATTGAAACCACTTGTTGATCATAGAATTAACCCTAGTTCGAAAGGTGCATATTTAATTGGGGAAAAGGAGTTGGAGAAAGAGATCAACAATAACAATATGGTATATATTATGGTGGCTAACAATGTGCAAGTGAATGAAAGTAAACAAGAAAAGAGGCCCGTGGAATTAGAAGTGTTCATGCATTGAAATCGAGCCTTAGAAGCATTTCATTAAGTTTTCAATCGATGTTTGTGACTTTCAAGGGAAAGGGCGCCAGAAAGGGTTATAACTCGCCTATTTTTCAAATTTCTTATCAAAATAACCTAGAACTTGGTCTAAGATACCAATATAGCCTAGTTCCAAGTGTTCATGCATTGAAAACGAGGCTTAGAAGCATTTCACTAAGTTTTCAATCGATGTTCGTGACTTTCAAGTGAAAGGGGGCCGGAAAGGGTTCTAACTCGCCTATTTTTCAAATTTCTTGTCAAAATAACCTAGAACTTGCACTAAAATACCATTATAGCCTATTTACAAGTGTGCATGCATTAAAACGAGACTTGGAATCATTTCACTAAGGTCTAAATCGATGTTCGTGATTTTCAAGGGAAAGGGAGCCGGAAAGGGTTCTAACTCATCTATTTTTCAAATTTCTTATCAAAATAACCTAGAACTTGCACTAACATACCAATATAGCCTAGTTCCAAGTGGTCATGCATTGAAC
The DNA here is from genome assembly GCA_026401315.1 of Dysphania ambrosioides. NCBI lineage: Eukaryota > Viridiplantae > Streptophyta > Magnoliopsida > Caryophyllales > Amaranthaceae > Dysphania > Dysphania ambrosioides. The sequence goes on along the minus strand of CM048666.1, from coordinate 16,758,370 downwards.
ACGAGCCTTAGAAGCATTTCACTAAGTTTTCAATCGATGTTCGTGACCTTCAAGTGAAACGGGGCCGGAAAGGGTTCTAACTCGCCTATTTTTCAAATTTCTTACCAAAATAACCTTGAACTTGCACAAACATACCAATATAGCCTAGTTCCAAGTGTTCATGCATTGAAAACGAGCCTTAGAAGCATTTCACTAGGTTCTAAATTGATGTTCGTGACTTTCAAGTGAAAGGGGGCCGGAAAGGGTTCTAACTCGCCTATTTTTCAATTTTCTTATCAAAATAACCTACAACTTGCACTAACATACCAATATAGCCTAGTCCCAAGTCTTCATGCATTGAAAACGAGACTTAGAAGCATTTCACTAAATTCTAAATCGATGTTCGTGACTTTCAACTGAAAGGGGGCCGGAAAGGGTTCTACCTCGCCTATTTTTCAAATTTCTTATCAAAATGACCTAGAACTTACACTAACATAATAATATAGCCTAGTTCCAAGTGTTCATGCTTTGAAAACGAGCCTTAGAAGTATTTCACTAAGTTTTCAATCGATGTTCGTGACTTTCAACTGAAAGGGGGCCGGAAAGGATTCTACCTCGCCTATTTTTCAAATTTCTTATCAAAATGACCTAGAACTTACACTAACATAATAATATAGCCTAGTTCCAAGTGTTCATGCTTTGAAAACGAGCCTTAGAAGTATTTCACTAAGTTTTCAATCGATGTTCGTGACTTTCAAGTGAAAGGGGGCCGGAAAGGGTTCTAACTCGCCTATTTTTCAAATTTCTTATCAAAATAACCTAGAACTTACACTAACATACCAATATAGCCTAGTTAGAAGTGTTCATGCATTGAAATTGAGCCTTAGAAGCATTTCACTAAGTTTTCAATCGATGTTCGTGACTTTCAAGTGAAACGGGGCCGGAAAGGGTTCTAACTCGCCTATTTTTAAATTTTCTTTTCAAAATAACCTAGAACTTGCACTAACATACCAATATAGCCTAGTCCCAAGTGTTCATGCATTGAAAACGAGACTTAGAAGCATTTCACTAAATTCTAAATCGATGTTCGTGACTTTCAAGTGAAAGGGGGCCAAAAAGGGTTCTAACTCGCCTTTTATCTAATTTCTTTTAAAAATAACCTAGAACTTGCACTAACATACCAATATAGCCTAGTTACAAGTGTGCATGCATTGAAAACGAGCCTTAGAAGCATTTCACTAAGTTCTAAATCAATGTTCGTGATTTTCAAGGGAAAGGGGGCCGGAAAGGGTTCTAACTCGCCTATTTTTCAAATTTCTTGTCAAAATAACCTAGAACTTGCACTAACATACCATTATAGCCTATTTACAAGTGTGCATGCATTAAAACGAGACTTAGAATCATTTCTCTAAGGTCTAAATCGATGTTCGTGATTTTCAAGGGTAAAGGAGCCGGAAAGGGTTCTAACTCGCCTATTTTTCAAATTTCTTATCAAAATAACCTAGAACTTGCACTAACATACCAATATAGCCTAGTTCCAAGTGTTCATGCTTTGAAAACGAGCCTTAGAAGCATTTCACTAAGTTTTCAATCGATGTTCGTGACCTTCAAGTGAAACGGGGCCGGAAAGGGTTCTAACTCGCCTATTTTTCAAATTTCTTACCAAAATAACCTTGAACTTGCACAAACATACCGATATAGCCTAGTTCCAAGTGTTCATGCATTGAAAACGAGCCTTAGAAGCATTTCACTAGGTTCTAAATTGATGTTCGTGACTTTCAAGTGAAAGGGGGCCGGAAAGGGTTCTAACTCGCCTATTTTTCAATTTTCTTATCAAAATAACCTACAACTTGCACTAACATACCAATATAGCCTAGTCCCAAGTGTTCATGCATTGAAAACGAGACTTAGAAGCATTTCACTAAATTCTAAATCGATGTTCGTGACTTTCAACTGAAAGGGGGCCGGAAAGGGTTCTACCTCGCCTGTTTTTCATATTTCTTATCAAAATAACCTAGAACTTACACTAACATAATAATATAGCCTAGTTTCAAGTGTTCATGCTTTGAAAACGAGCCTTAGAAGCATTTCACTAAGTTTTCAATCGATGTTCGTGACTTTCAAGTGAAAGGGGGCCGGAAAGGGTTCTAACTCGCCCATTTTTCAAATTCCTTATCAAAATAACCTAGAACTTGCACTAACATACCATTATAGCCTATTTACAAGTGTGCATGCATTAAAATGAGACTTAGAATCATTTCACTAAGGTCTTAATCGATGTTCGTGTTTTTCAAGGGTAAGGGGGCCGGAAAGGGTTCTAACTCGCCTATTTTTAAAATTTCTTATCGAAATAACCTAGAACTTGCACTAAAATACCAATATAGCCTAGTTACAAGTGTTCATTGATGTGATTCTTGATCCGAAAACCAAGTTATCACAAGGATATGTTCTAAGCTTCGTCCTATACAGATAAATCACCAAGAACTAGGCAAGAACTGAGTTTAATTAATTAAGAGTCCACTTAATTAATCAAACCAATGAATGTTTTAACTAAAACACCCAAAACAGCAACCAACTCGCAAGTTAGCCAAAGAAATATTTAGGTAATCCAACCAAAATATCACTCAAAATAAATGTGTTTTTTGTATTGCTCAAAATCTGAATGAATGAATGAATTCGTGAATTACATGGAGTATTTATAGCAATCCTTTCCTAAGACTATTAGAACTCTAACTAGAATAAAACTCCTTCTCTTCCTAAGCATATTAGAGTTCTTACTTGAATAAAACTCCTACTTTTTCTAAACACATTAGAGTTCTAGCTTGAGTAAAACTCCTACTTTTTCTAAACACATTAGAGTTCTAGCTTGAGTAAAAGTCTTCCACTTTGCCTTGATCTCCAAGCAGCCGCCACTTTCAATTTTGAGTAGGAATCCCTCTTGAAATAGGAAACCTAACTTAACCTTGTGCGCCAAGTAACGTTACACGATTCTCCAACTTAATTAACTACGCACACGTACAAAAATAATTAAGAACATAAAGAAACCTAAGGTCTAAACCAAGAAAAACCCTTTCAAGTGAAAGGTAAAAACTTGTAGACCAAAATCTAAGAAAGCTTTTAAAGAAACCTTAAAGAACTATCAAGAAGCTTCAAGAACTCCCAAGAACGCCACCATACAAAGCGTGGCTTTGTCTTGATGCCCCCGATAGTAAGTTTGACCTATTGAGGAAGCTTCCAAGTATAGATTCATGCTTTCTTGACTTTCTTGGAATAATTCTTCAACATGCTCGTCGTTCACATTTATGCACGCATCATCCTCCCCTTCTTCAAAAGAATTTGCCCTCAAATCTTCAATAGCATCATCTGGCAAATACTTCACCAAATCCCCAACATTAAATGTTGCGCTTACACCATATTCTCCCGGCAATTCAAGCTTATATGCATTCTCATTGATCTTCTCAATAATCTTGAACGGCCCCTCACTTCTTGGCATCAATTTATTCTTTCTTTTGCTAGGAAATCTTTCTTTTCTCAAGTGTAGCCACACCAAGTCGCCAACTTCAAAACTTTGTGGCTTTTTGTTCTTGTTAGCTCGTGCTTTGTAGAGTTCATTGACACGTTCAATCCTAGCTCTAACTTGTGCGTGTAGCTTCATCATGTACTTGATCTTAGCCTCGGCATCCTTATGAATTAATTCCCCTTTTGGAATTTCAATCAAATCAATGGGCATTCTTGGATTGACACCATAAACAACTTCAAATGGCGTGTGTTTTGTGGCATAAGTAGGTGATCTATTGTAAGCAAACTCGGCATGAGCAAGCTTAATATCCCAATCTTTTTGCGTTTTGCTCACTAGTCCACGTAAAAGCACACCAAGAGTTCGATTTGTTACCTCCGTTTGTCCGTCCGTTTGTGGGTGATATGATGTACTAAATAACAGCTTCGTTCCCACCAACTTCCATAGTGATTTCCAAAAGAAACTCATGAACTTTGTATCACGATCACTCACAATACTGTTCGGCAACCCATGTAGTCTCACCACTTCCTTGAAATACAATTCCGCCACTTTCATAGCATCGTCCACTTTGTGACAAGGTATGAAATGAGCCATCTTGGAAAATCGATCCACTACAACCATGATTGAGTCCTTTCCTCTTTGAGTCCTTGGCAAACCAACTACGAAATCCATAGACACGTCTTCCCAAGGTGAATCTGGCACGGGCAAGGGCGTATATAAGCCTTGATGAAACGTAGCCTTGGCTTTTTGACATGTTGCACACCTAGAAACTATTGATTGTACATCCGCTAGCATTCTAGGCCAATAAAAATGCTCTTGGAGCATAGTTAATGTTTTCGTTATGCCAAAATGTCCCGCTATCCCTCCACCATGCACTTCTCTTACTATTAATTCTCTAATAGAACACTTAGGCACGCACAAACGATTCCCCTTGAAAAGAAAACCGTCTTGTAAAACATAGGAACCTACGGCCCCCTTGGAACACTCCTCTAGGAGTGTAGAGAAATCCACGTCCCCCTTATAGTACTCCTTGATTAACTCGAAACCAAGTAGTTTACAATTCAATACTCCAAGCAACGTGTGTCTTCTAGATAGTGCATCGGCCACTACATTTGCTTTCCCCTCTTTATACTTTGAAGAAAAATTGAAAGCTTGTAGAAACTCTACCCATTTAGCATGTCTAGGGTTCAATTTTTGTTGACCATGAATGTACTTCAAAGCTTCGTGATCACTATGCAACACAAAGTGATTTGGGCGCAAATAGTGACTCCAATGGTCCAATGCTCGCACAATAGCATAAAACTCCTTGTCATAGGTAGAATAGTTCAATCTAGCACCGTTTAATTTCTCACTAAAATAGGCAATAGGGCGCTTCTTTTGAACCAAAACGGCACCAATCCCCACACCACTAGCGTCGGTTTCTACCTCAAATGGTTGTGAAAAATCCGGCAATGCAAGTACAGGTGCTTCACATAGCTTCCTTTTGACCAAATCAAATGCACGTTGGGCTTCCTTGGTCCACTCGAATTTTCCCTTGTCTTTCTTCAAGCATTCAGTCATAGGTGCAACTATCGTGGAAAAATTCTTCACAAATCTTCTATAAAATGACGCTAGACCATGAAACGATCTAACTTCACTCACATTGGTAGGTACGGGCCAAGTCTTGATAGCTTCAACCTTGGATTGATCCACGGACACACCATCTTTGGATACTACATACCCTAGAAACGTCACGCTAGGAACAAGAAAATAACATTTTTCCAATTTTGCGTACAACTTCTTCTCCCTAAGAACCTCAAAAACGCTTCTCAAATGCATTAGATGATCATTGAAATTTTCAGAATAAATTAATATGTCATCCAAGTAAACAACTACGAACCTTCCAAGAAATGGTTTCAACACCTCGTTCATCAATCTCATAAATGTACTAGGCGCATTGGTTAGACCAAAAGGCATGACTAACCACTCGTACAACCCCACTTTAGTCTTGAAAGCCGTCTTCCATTCATCTCCTTCCCTCATGCGTATTTGATGATAGCCACTCATAAGATCAATCTTGGAAAATAGCTTTGAACCATGCAATTCGTCTAACAAATCATCAAGTCTAGGTATAGGAAATCTATACTTGATGGTTATGTTGTTCACACTCCTACTATCAATGCACATACGCCAACTCCCATCTTTTTTTGGAACTAGCAATGCAGGCACGGCACAGGGGCTCATACTCTCTTTCACGTAGCCTCTTTGCATCAATTCCTCTATTTGACGTTGTATTTCCTTTGTTTCTTCTGGATTACTTCTATATGCTGCCTTGTTAGGTAGTGGAGCTCCCGGAATAAGATCAATTTGATGTTCAATACCACGAATTGGTGGTAATCCCGGTGGTAATTCACTAGGAAAAACATCACAATACTCTTGCAATACCACTTCTAATTCCACGGGCCTCTTTTCTTGTTTACTTTCATTCACTTGCACATTGTTAGCCACCATAATATATACCATATTGTTATTGTTGATCTCTTTCTCCAACTCCTTTTCCCCAATTAAATATGCACCTTTCGAACTAGGGTTAATTCTATGATCAACAAGTGGTTTCAATGCATATGATTTTTCCCCCTTTCCTTTTCGAATTATATACACATTTGTCCTACCATTAAACTTGACAAATCTATCATATTGCCATGGTCTACCCAATAAGATATGACAAGCATCCATGGGGCATACATCACATAAAACTTTATCATGATATTTGCCAATTGAAAAGGTGATTAGGGCTCGCTTCGTTACCTTTACGTCACTAGCATCATTGAGCCAATGTAGCTTGTAAGGTTTTGGGTGATCGGTTGTAGGCCACTCTAATTTGTTGATCAAAGTTGTAGACACCACATTTGTGCAACTTCCCGAGTCTATTATTACGTCACACAATCGATCTTCCACCTTGCACCTTGTTAAAAAGATTTTCTCTCTTTGATTCTCTTCAACGGCCATAGGTTTAGAGTGAAGAGCTCTCCTTAGAACCAAGCTCTTTCCTTGCGTTTCACCATCAACCTCTTCGGCACTACCCTCCTCTTCTTCAAAATCACGTTCTTGCTCGACCACAACCTCCATGTCACTACTTCCCTCGCACCTAGCTTTCTCTTCTTCCCATTCTTGAGCCGTCATAGTGCGTTTTGAGTAGCAATTGCTTGCTATATGGCCAACACTCCCACATTTGAAACATTTTCTATCTTCAGTCACCTTCTTGCTAGCTTCGTTTCTGGGTTTGTTATCTTTAGCATACGAATTAGAAGAAGTCCTATCAAAGGTAGGCTTGTCACTAGCCTTTGTGAACGTGCGTGTGAACGGCTTCACACTTGAGGTCTTCTTGGCCTTGAATTGTCTTTCAACCTTAATGGCCGCCTTGCATACTTCTTCAAACGAATAGTATTCGTGCAATTCAATCTTCTCTTGAACATTTTCGTTCAAACCTGCAATAAAACGTGCTATTTTGTGCTCTAGAATTTCTTCTAAATCACACAATAAACATAGTTTCTCAAATTCACACAAATAAGCCTCCACGGATTGATTTCCTTGCTTAAAAGTCTGCATCTTGAGATACACTTCTTGCACGTACTCATGGGGCACAAATTGACGCTTCATATATTTCTGTAATTGTGTCCAAGTAGTGATCTTGGATCGTCCCTCCTTGCGTCTCTTTTTCTTGAGATTATCATACCATAAACTCGCATAACCCGTGAGTTTTAATTCAGCAAGTTTGCACCTCTTTCGTTCATCATACTCCTTGTAATCAAAGAGTGTTTCCGCTCTTCTAACCCACTCAAAATATTTTTCGGGGTCTAGCATACTACCATTGAATTCCGGAAAATCTAACCTTATATTTCGGTCATCATCTTTGGCCTTGTTCTTCCGTCTATGCCTTCTAGGTTCATCACTTGAAGATGAATCTTTATGGCGTGATCTACTTGCTTTTCTCCTTTCATATTCATCTTCACTTGAACTAGAACTTGTAACTGATTTGTTCTTCCTTGAAGATGAAGTTTTGTCACGTTCGTCAAGCCTAGCCAATACTTCTTGCAATTGTTGTGACAATCGCTCTATTTGACGATCCCTTCGCAAGTTATGCGCTTGATCAAGGTTCAAACCCCTTGGAATCCCTGGGATTTCTTCGTCACTCATTGCTCCTACACAAACCAGGTTAGTTTATGTAAAAATCTTGATTAAAAGATTGAATCTTGATTGATTCTTGAGGCAAATAAAAACCGATCTCCAGATCGCAACTCCGTGTAACAATCTCAAAAGTTTGAGGTTGCACAGACTTCGTTACGCGTCCGATTGACACAAAATTTTGACACAATGTTGATCTACGTTTTCTGAATCCTCCTACAAAATTTCAGCCAAAAATTCCAAGCCAAACGTCACCAACAGCTCTGATACCACGATGATGTGATTCTTGATCCGAAAACCAAGTTATCACAAGGATATGTTCTAAGCTTCGTCCTATACAGATAAATCACCAAGAACTAGGCAAGAACTGAGTTTAATTAATTAAGAGTCCACTTAATTAATCAAACCAATGAATGTTTTAACTAAAACACCCAAAACAGCAACCAACTCGCAAGTTAGCCAAAGAAATATTTAGGTAATCCAACCAAAATATCACTCAAAATAAATGTGTTTTTTGTATTGCTCAAAATCTGAATGAATGAATGAATTCGTGAATTACATGGAGTATTTATAGCAATCCTTTCCTAAGACTATTAGAACTCTAACTAGAATAAAACTCCTTCTCTTCCTAAGCATATTAGAGTTCTAACTTGAATAAAACTCCTACTTTTTCTAAACACATTAGAGTTCTAGCTTGAGTAAATCTCCTACTTTTTCTAAACACATTAGAGTTCTAGCTTGAGTAAAAGTCTTCCACTTTGCCTTGATCTCCAAGCAGCCGCCACTTTCAATTTTGAGTAGAAATCCCTCTTGAAATAGGAAACCTAACTTAACCTTGTGCGCCAAGTAACGTTACACGATTCTCCAACTTAATTAACTACGCACACGTACAAAAATAATTAAGAACATAAAGAAACCTAAGGTCTAAACCAAGAAAAACCCTTTCAAGTGAAAGGTAAAAACTTGTAGACCAAAATCTAAGAAAGCTTTTAAAGAAACCTTAAAGAACTATCAAGAAGCTTCAAGAACTCCCAAGAACGCCACCATACAAAGCGTGGCTTTGTCTTGATGCCCCCGATAGTAAGTTTGACCTATTGAGGAAGCTTCCAAGTATAGATTCATGCTTTCTTGACTTTCTTGGAATAATTCTTCAACATGCTCGTCGTTCACATTTATGCACGCATCATTCATGCATTGAAAACGAGCCTTAGAAGTATTTCAGTAAGTTGTAAATCGATGTTCGTGACTTTCAAGTGAAAGGGGGCTGGAAAGGGTTCTACCTCTCCTATTTTTCAAATTTCTTATCAAAATAACCTAGAACTTGCACTAACATACCAATATAGCCTATTTACAAGTGTGCATGCATTGAAAATGAGCCTTAGAAGCATTTCACTAAGTTCTAAATCGATGTTCGTGACTTTCAAGTGAAAGGGGGCCGGAAAGGGTTCTACCTCGCCTATTTTTCAAATTTCTAATCAAAATAACCTAGAACTTGCACTAGCATTCCAATATAGCCTAGTCCCAAGTGTTCCTACATTGAAAACGAGCCTTAGAAGCATTTCACTAAGTTTTCAATCGATATTCGTGACATTCAAGTGAAAGGGGGCCAAAAAGGGTTCTAACTCGCCTATTTTTCAAATTTCTTATCAAAATAACCTAGAACTTACACTAACATACCAATATAGCCTAGTTAGAAGTGTTCATGCATTGAAATCGAGCCTTAGAAGCATTTCATTAAGTTTTCAATCGATGTTTGTGACTTTCAAGGGAAAGGGCGCCAGAAAGGGTTATAACTCGCCTATTTTTCAAATTTCTTATCAAAATAACCTAGAACTTACACTAACATAATAATATAGCGTAGTTCCAAGTGTTCATGCTTTGAAAACGAGCCTTAGAAGTATTTCACTAAGTTTTCAATTGATGTTCGTGACTTTCAAGTGAAAGGGGGCCGGAAAGGGTTCTAACTCGCCCATTTTTCAAATTCCTTATCAAAATAACCTAGAACTTGCACTAACATACCATTATAGCCTATTTACAAGTGTGCATGCATTAAAACGAGACTTAGAATCATTTCACTAAGGTCTTAATCGATTTTCGTGATTTTCAAGGGTAAGGGGGCCGGAAAGGGATCTAACTCGCCTATTTTTCAAATTTCTTATCAAAATAACCTAGAACTTGCACTAACATACCAATATAGCCTAGTTCCAAGTGTTCATGCATTGAAAACGAGCCTTAGAAGCATTTCACTAAGTATTCAATCGATGTTCGTGACCTTCAAGTGAAACGGGGCCGGAAAGGGTTCTAACTCGCCTATTTTTCAAATTTCTTACCAAAATAACCTTGAACTTGCACAAACATACCAATATAGCCTAGTTCCAAGTGTTCATGCATTGAAAACGAGCCTTAGAAGCATTTCACTAGGTTCTAAATTGATGTCCGTGACTTTCAAGTGAACGGGGGCCGGAAAGGGTTCTAACTCGCCTATTTTTCAATTTTTTTATCAAAATAACCTAGAACTTGCACTAACATACCAATATAGCCTAGTTCCAAGTGTTCATGCATTGAAAACGAGCCTTAGAAGCATTTCACTAAATTCTAAATTAATGTTCGTGACTTTCAACTGAAAGGGGGCCGGAAAGGGTTCTACCTCGCCTATTTTTCAAATTTCTTATCAAAATGACCTAGAACTTTCACTAACATAATAATATAGCCTAGTCCCAAGTGTTCATGCTTTGAAAACGAGCCTTAGAAGTATTTCACTAAGTTTTCAATTGATGTTCGTGACTTTCAAGTGAAAGGGGGCCGGAAAGGGTTCTAACTCGCCCATTTTTCAAATTCCTTATCAAAATAACCTAGAACTTGCACTAACATACCATTATAGCCTATTTACAAGTGTACATGCATTAAAACGAGACTTAGAATCATTTCACTAAGGTCTTAATCGATTTTCGTGATTTTCAAGGGTAAGGGGGCCGGAAAGGGTTCTAACTCGCCTATTTTTCAAATTTCTTATCAAAATAACCTAGAACTTGCACTAACATACCAATATAGCCTAGTTCCAAGTGTTCATGCATTGAAAACGAGCCTTAGAAGCATTTCACTAAGTATTCAATCGATGTTCGTGACCTTCAAGTGAAACGGGGCCGGAAAGGGTTCTAACTCGCCTATTTTTTAAATTTCTTACCAAAATAACCTTGAACTTGCACAAACATACCAATATAGCCTAGTTCCAAGTGTTCATGCATTGAAAACGAGCCTTAGAAGCATTTCACTAGGTTCTAAATTGATGTCCGTGACTTTCAAGTGAACGGGGGCCGGAAAGGGTTCTAACTCGCCTATTTTTCAATTTTTTAATCAAAATAACCTAGAACTTGCACTAACATACCAATATAGCCTAGTTCCAAGTGTTCATGCATTGAAAACGAGCCTTAGAAGCATTTCACTAAATTCTAAATTAATGTTCGTGACTTTCAACTGAAAGGGGGCCGGAAAGGGTTCTACCTCGCCTATTTTTCAAATTTCTTATCAAAATGACCTAGAACTTTCACTAACATAATAATATAGCCTAGTTCCAAGTGTTCATGCTTTGAAAACGAGCCTTAGAAGTATTTCACTAAGTTTTCAATCGATGTTCGTGACTTTCAAGTGAAAGGGGGCCGGAAAGGGTTCTAACTCGCCTATTTTTCAAATTTCTTATCAAAATAACCTAGAACTTACACTAACATACCAATATAGCCTAGTTAGAAGTGTTCATGCATTGAAATCGAGCCTTAGAAGCATTTCATTAAGTTTTCAATCGATGTTTGTGACTTTCAAGGGAAAGGGCGCCAGAAAGGGTTATAACTCGCCTATTTTTCAAATTTCTTATCAAAATAACCTAGAACTTGGTCTAAGATACCAATATAGCCTAGTTCCAAGTGTTCATGCATTGAAAACGAGGCTTAGAAGCATTTCACTAAGTTTTCAATCGATGTTCGTGACTTTCAAGTGAAAGGGGGCCGGAAAGGGTTCTAACTCGCCTATTTTTCAAATTTCTTGTCAAAATAACCTAGAACTTGCACTAACATACCATTATAGCCTATTTACAAGTGTGCATGCATTAAAACGAGACTTGGAATCATTTCACTAAGGTCTAAATCGATGTTCGTGATTTTCAAGGGAAAGGGAGCCGGAAAGGGTTCTAACTCATCTATTTTTCAAATTTCTTATCAAAATAACCTAGAACTTGCACTAACATACCAATATAGCCTAGTTCCAAGTGGTCATGCATTGAAAACGAGCCTTAGAAGCATTTCACTAAGTTTTCAATCGATGTTCGTGACCTTCAAGTGAAACGGGGCCGGAAAGGGTTCTAACTCGCCTATTTTTCAAATTTCTTACCAAAATAACCTTGAACTTGCACAAACATACCAATATAGCCTAGTTCCAAGTGTTCATGCATTGAAAACGAGCCTTAGAAGCATTTCACTAGGTTCTAAATTGATGTTCGTGACTTTCAAGTGAAAGGGGGCCGGAAAGGGTTCTAACTCGCCTATTTTTCAATTTTCTTATCAAAATAACCTACAACTTGCACTAACATACCAATATAGCCTAGTCCCAAGTGTTCATGCATTGAAAACGAGACTTAGAAGCATTTCACTAAATTCTAAATCGATGTTCGTGACTTTCAACTGAAAGGGGGCCGGAAAGGGTTCTACCTCGCCTATTTTTCAAATTTCTTATCAAAATGACCTAGAACTTACACTAACATAATAATATAGCGTAGTTCCAAGTGTTCATGCTTTGAAAACGAGCCTTAGAAGTATTTCACTAAGTTTTCAATTGATGTTCGTGACTTTCAAGTGAAAGGGGGCCGGAAAGGGTTCTAACTCGCCCATTTTTCAAATTCCTTATCAAAATAACCTAGAACTTGCACTAACATACCATTATAGCCTATTTACAAGTGTGCATGCATTAAAACGAGACTTAGAATCATTTCACTAAGGTCTTAATCGATTTTCGTGATTTTCAAGGGTAAGGGAGCCGGAAAGGGTTCTAACTCATCTATTTTTCAAATTTCTTATGAAAATAACCTAGAACTTGCACTAACATACCAATATAGCCTAGTTCCAAGTGGTCATGCATTGAAAACGAGCCTTAGAAGCATTTCACTAAGTTTTCAATCGATGTTCGTGACCTTCAAGTGAAACGGGGCCGGAAAGGGTTCTAACTCGCCTATTTTTCAAATTTCTTACCAAAATAACCTTGAACTTGCACAAACATACCAATATAGCCTAGTTCCAAGTGTTCATGCATTGAAAACGAGCCTTAGAAGCATTTCACTAGGTTCTAAATTGATGTTCGTGACTTTCAAGTGAAAGGGGGCCGGAAAGGGTTCTAACTCGCCTATTTTTCAATTTTCTTATCAAAATAACCTACAACTTGCACTAACATACCAATATAGCCTAGTCCCAAGTGTTCATGCATTGAAAACGAGACTTAGAAGCATTTCACTAAATTCTAAATCGATGTTCGTGACTTTCAACTGAAAGGGGGCCGGAAAGGGTTCTACCTCGCCTATTTTTCAAATTTCTTATCAAAATGACCTAGAACTTACACTAACATAATAATATAGCCTAGTTCCAAGTGTTCATGCTTTGAAAACGAGCCTTAGAAGTATTTCACTAAGTTTTCAATCGATGTTCGTGACTTTCAACTGAAAGGGGGCCGGAAAGGGTTCTACCTCGCCTATTTTTCAAATTTCTTATCAAAATGACCTAGAACTTACACTAACATAATAATATAGCCTAGTTCCAAGTGTTCATGCTTTGAAAACGAGCCTTAGAAGTATTTCACTAAGTTTTCAATCGATGTTCGTGACTTTCAAGTGAAAGGGGGCCGGAAAGGGTTCTAACTCGCCTATTTTTCAAATTTCTTATCAAAATAACCTAGAACTTACACTAACATACCAATATAGCCTAGTTAGAAGTGTTCATGCATTGAAATCGAGCCTTAGAAGCATTTCATTAAGTTTTCAATCGATGTTTGTGACTTTCAAGGGAAAGGGCGCCAGAAAGGGTTATAACTCGCCTATTTTTCAAATTTCTTATCAAAATAACCTAGAACTTGGTCTAAGATACCAATATAGCCTAGTTCCAAGTGTTCATGCATTGAAAACGAGGCTTAGAAGCATTTCACTAAGTTTTCAATCGATGTTCGTGACTTTCAAGTGAAAGGGGGCCGGAAAGGGTTCTAACTCGCCTATTTTTCAAATTTCTTGTCAAAATAACCTAGAACTTGCACTAAAATACCATTATAGCCTATTTACAAGTGTGCATGCATTAAAACGAGACTTGGAATCATTTCACTAAGGTCTAAATCGATGTTCGTGATTTTCAAGGGAAAGGGAGCCGGAAAGGGCTAACTCATCTATTTTTCAAATTTCTTATCAAAATAACCTAGAACTTGCACTAACATACCAATATAGCCTAGTTCCAAGTGGTCATGCATTGAACACGAGCCTTAGAAGCATTTCACTAAGTTTTCAATCGATGTTCGTGACCTTCAAGTGAAACGGGGCCGGAAAGGGTTCTAACTCGCCTATTTTTCAAATTTCTTACCAAAATAACCTTGAACTTGCACAAACATACCAATATAGCCTAGTTCCAAGTGTTCATGCATTGAAAACGAGCCTTAGAAGCATTTCACTAGGTTCTAAATTGATGTTCGTGACTTTCAAGTGAAAGGGGGCCGGAAAGGGTTCTAACTCGCCTATTTTTCAATTTTCTTATCAAAATAACCTACAACTTGCACTAACATACCAATATAGCCTAGTCCCAAGTCTTCATGCATTGAAAACGAGACTTAGAAGCATTTCACTAAATTCTAAATCGATGTTCGTGACTTTCAACTGAAAGGGGGCCGGAAAGGGTTCTACCTCGCCTATTTTTCAAATTTCTTATCAAAATGACCTAGAACTTACACTAACATAATAATATAGCCTAGTTCCAAGTGTTCATGCTTTGAAAACGAGCCTTAGAAGTATTTCACTAAGTTTTCAATCGATGTTCGTGACTTTCAACTGAAAGGGGGCCGGAAAGGACTCTACCTCGCCTATTTTTCAAATTTCTTATCAAAATGACCTAGAACTTACACTAACATAATAATATAGCCTAGTTCCAAGTGTTCATGCTTTGAAAACGAGCCTTAGAAGTATTTCACTAAGTTTTCAATCGATGTTCGTGACTTTCAAGTGAAAGGGGGCCGGAAAGGGTTCTAACTCGCCTATTTTTCAAATTTCTTATCAAAATAACCTAGAACTTACACTAACATACCAATATAGCCTAGTTAGAAGTGTTCATGCATTGAAATCGAGCCTTAGAAGCATTTCATTAAGTTTTCAATCGATGTTTGTGACTTTCAAGGGAAAGGGCGCCAGAAAGGGTTATAACTCGCCTATTTTTCAAATTTCTTATCAAAATAACCTAGAACTTGGTCTAAGATACCAATATAGCCTAGTTCCAAGTGTTCATGCATTGAAAACGAGGCTTAGAAGCATTTCACTAAGTTTTCAATCGATGTTCGTTACTTTCAAGTGAAAGGGGGCCGGAAAGGGTTCTAACTCGCCTATTTTTCAAATTTCTTGTCAAAATAACCTAGAACTTGCACTAACATACCATTATAGCCTATTTACAAGTGTGCATGCATTAAAACAAGACTTGGAATCATTTCACTAAGGTCTAAATCGATGTTCGTGATTTTCAAGGGAAAGGGAGCCGGAAAGGGTTCTAACTCATCTATTTTTCAAATTTCTTATCAAAATAACCTAGAACTTGCACTAACATACCAATATAGCCTAGTTCCAAGTGGTCATGCATTGAAAACGAGCCTTAGAAGCATTTCACTAAGTTTTCAATCGATGTTCGTGACCTTCAAGTGAAACGGGGCCGGAAAGGGTTCTAACTCGCCTATTTTTCAAATTTCTTACCAAAATAACCTTGAACTTGCACAAACATACCAATATAGCCTAGTTCCAAGTGTTCATGCATTGAAAATGAGCCTTAGAAGCATTTCACTAGGTTCTAAATTGATGTTCGTGACTTTCAAGTGAAAGGGGGCCGGAAAGGGTTCTAACTCGCCTATTTTTCAATTTTCTTATCAAAATAACCTACAACTTGCACTAACATACCAATATAGCCTAGTCCCAAGTGTTCATGCATTGAAAACGAGACTTAGAAGCATTTCACTAAATTCTAAATCGATGTTCGTGACTTTCAACTGAAAGGGGGCCGGAAAGGGTTCTACCTCGCCTATTTTTCAAATTTCTTATCAAAATGACCTAGAACTTACACTAACATAATAATATAGCGTAGTTCCAAGTGTTCATGCTTTGAAAACGAGCCTTAGAAGTATTTCACTAAGTTTTCAATTGATGTTCGTGACTTTCAAGTGAAAGGGGGCCGGAAAGGGTTCTAACTCGCCCATTTTTCAAATTCCTTATCAAAATAACCTAGAACTTGCACTAACATACCATTATAGCCTATTTACAAGTGTGCATGCATTAAAACGAGACTTAGAATCATTTCACTAAGGTCTTAATCGATTTTCGTGATTTTCAAGGGTAAGGGGGCCGGAAAGGGTTCTAACTCGCCTATTTTTCAAATTTCTTATCAAAATAACCTAGAACTTGCACTAACATACCAATATAGCCTAGTTCCAAGTGTTCATGCATTGAAAACGAGCCTTAGAAGCATTTCACTATGTATTCTATCGATGTTCGTGACCTTCAAGTGAAACGGGGCCGGAAAGGGTTCTAACTCGCCTATTTTTCAAATTTCTTACCAAAATAACCTTGAACTTGCACAAACATACCAATATAGCCTAGTTCCAAGTGTTTATGCATTGAAAACGAGCCTTAGAAGCATTTCACTAGGTTCTAAATTGATGTCCGTGACTTTCAAGTGAACGGGGGCTGGAAAGGGTTCTAACTCGCCTATTTTTCAATTTTTTTATCAAAATAACCTAGAACTTGCACTAACATACCAATATAGCCTAGTTCCAAGTGTTCATGCATTGAAAACGAGCCTTAGAAGCATTTCACTAAATTCTAAATTAATGTTCGTGACTTTCAACTGAAAGGGGGCCGGAAAGGGTTCTACCTCGCCTATTTTTCAAATTTCTTATCAAAATGACCTAGAACTTACACTAACATAATAATATAGCCTAGTTCCAAGTGTTCATGCTTTGAAAACGAGCCTTAGAAGTATTTCACTAAGTTTTCAATCGATGTTTGTGACTTTCAAGTGAAAGGGGGCCGGAAAGGGTTCTAACTCGCCTATTTTTCAAATTTCTTGTCAAAATAACCTAGAACTTGCACTAACATACCATTATAGCCTATTTACAAGTGTGCATGCATTAAAACGAGACTTGGAATCATTTCACTAAGGTCTAAATCGATGTTCGTGATTTTCAAGGGAAAGGGAGCCGGAAAGGGTTCTAACTCATCTATTTTTCAAATTTCTTATCAAAATAACCTAGAACTTGCACTAACATACCAATATAGCCTAGTTCCAAGTGGTCATGCATTGAAAACGAGCCTTAGAAGCATTTCACTAAGTTTTCAATCGATGTTCGTGACCTTCAAGTGAAACGGGGCCGGAAAGGGTTCTAACTCGCCTATTTTTCAAATTTCTTACCAAAATAACCTTGAACTTGCACAAACATACCAATATAGCCTAGTTCCAAGTGTTCATGCATTGAAAACGAGCCTTAGAAGCATTTCACTAGGTTCTAAATTGATGTTCGTGACTTTCAAGTGAAAGGGGGCCGGAAAGGGTTCTAACTCGCCTATTTTTCAATTTTCTTATCAAAATAACCTACAACTTGCACTAACATACCAATATAGCCTAGTCCCAAGTGTTCATGCATTGAAAACGAGACTTAGAAGCATTTCACTAAATTCTAAATCGATGTTCGTGACTTTCAACTGAAAGGGGGCCGGAAAGGGTTCTACCTCGCCTATTTTTCAAATTTCTTATCAAAATAACCTAGAACTTACACTAACATAATAATATAGCGTAGTTCCAAGTGTTCATGCTTTGAAAACGAGCCTTAGAAGTATTTCACTAAGTTTTCAATTGATGTTCGTGACTTTCAAGTGAAAGGGGGCCGGAAAGGGTTCTAACTCGCCCATTTTTCAAATTCCTTATCAAAATAACCTAGAACTTGCACTAACATACCATTATAGCCTATTTACAAGTGTGCATGCATTAAAACGAGACTTAGAATCATTTCACTAAGGTCTTAATCGATTTTCGTGATTTTCAAGGGTAAGGGGGCCGGAAAGGGTTCTAACTCGCCTATTTTTCAAATTTCTTATCAAAATAACCTAGAACTTGCACTAACATACCAATATAGCCTAGTTCCAAGTGTTCATGCATTGAAAACGAGCCTTAGAAGCATTTCACTAAGTATTCAATCGATGTTCGTGACCTTCAAGTGAAACGGGGCCGGAAAGGGTTCTAACTCGCCTATTTTTCAAATTTCTTACCAAAATGATATGATAGAGGATGCCAAATTCGAAGGATTGGTTGAAGCTTTAAAGAAGAATGCTACCATGGGAGAGTTGTTGGCTTATGGAGACACGAATCTTCTAGGTGCATCAAAGGGGAACATTTGCATGTGCATGATAACATGCAAATGTAAATGAGGATTGGTGGACATGGGGAATAAGTTGGTTTTGCCTATGAGTTTTCTCCCATTTCATTTGATAGGGTTTTTCTCATTTTTGGCATAGGTGTGTTTTTAAACTTTCCATTTTCAGGTTTTATGATTCTATAATGTGTGGAAGCCATGGAGGTGATGATTGATGGAAGGCCTTGATCAAAAGCTAAAATCTTGGAGTAATTTTCGAAGATTGAAAATTTTGACCAAGGAGGAAAATTTTAAGACAAGGGGAGGTGCTTGTTACATTGAGATGTGCTTATTACATCTTATTGGTGCTTTATTACGACTTAAGTGACATGGCAAGTGACATGGCAAGGGTATGGACGTGGCTACACACATGGGATTGGATATTTAGTGTTTTACTTTAAATAAAATAGGATTAGAGTAGTTAATTTGTAATATTATCTTTTTAGGTAGGATAAGATTCTAATTAAGATAAGATAGTGTTAGAGTTTTAGTAGGATTATGTAATAAATAGGTGGCATTATCCTATTGGTTATTAGGAGTCCTTTTAGAAGTAGGAGGCCTAGTCATAATATGATTGAAACTCTCAAGCTATGGGTATAAATAGATGTGCACCCAAGCTTGAAAAAATCAGATTTGGAGATTCTTTTCTATATATTCTTCAATAAACTTAGAGAGTTTGTTGTTTTTCTTTGTGTGTAACAAAGAGTTGTGAATTGGTGCTTAAAGCTTTAGATTCACGTGAGGAAGTGTAGGAATTGAGGGTGCTTTGCTTTAATCAATTCTTAAACTTTCGCCCTAGATTTTAAACCTTTGGTGCGTAGCTTTAGAGGGTTTTCTATCTAGTTCTATCCCTTTTGTGTGGATTAAGGTTTTAATACCTAGATTCACATCAACTTTTGGTGCTTTCGTTGAGAGGATTCATTAAGAGGATTCGAAGAATACTCAAGCAATATGGATTCCAGTGGTGATGATGCACACGAGATGCCACCAGGCTTCAAAAAAGGTTTAACCTTACAAGAAGCCAAAGCCTTGTGCATGGAACGCGAGTTGAAGGAACTGAAGGAACGTATGAATGTGATGTGTTTACTGATGTGTTTGTGTTTTAGGATCGTTTTGGAGTGGATTAGAGGACTTAGAAACAAATTCGTCTCAAAAGGAAACAAGATAAACACGCAAGGTAGAACCGGGTCTAAATTGCGTGTAGGGGAAATAATCTGGACCAAACACGAAGTAAGGCTAGATTATAGAGCTTATACTAACTAGCACTAAGCAAAGAAAGTATAAGTTTGTGAAACACCAAGTAACACACGAAATTCACAAAGAAAATCAGATTCTGTTCTATTTCTTTCACTCTTGTTCCAAATGAATTGGCAAGTGCCCTATTTATAGGAAGCTTTACAAATCCTTTAGCTTCCTATCTTATACGTTTAAAACAGAAGAAACAAGCCTCAATAAAGCTTTGTAACTCCTTTTTGAAATTCAAAACAGAATTTAAAAACTGAATTCAAATTGAGCATGATTCAAGCCTTGAATCACGCTTTGACTAAGTCATTATTTGACTGATTATTTGAGCAGCTATTTCGTGCATATTTGACAGAAAATAACCTCCCTAATTAAAGTTTTAAACGACTAAAATAAACAGCAAATAAATCATAATTATTCTCCCACAGAAAATGCCTTGAATCAAGCTGACGTTAATTGTGCTGTTTGAAACTTCTTGTTGATCGTATCCTTAACTGGTCAATACGTCCTCTTTGCTCTCTTCCCATTTAAGGCAAGAAACAAAAGGATTAATTGAAGAGAATCCCACGAAATTATCACCCAAGGACTTGGACTTTCCGTGGATGAACAAGGCATGGACCGTCGTTTGAACTTCTGGAACTTTACGGACTTTATTGCTTGCTACCATATCATTCTCCCCCTCTTCGGAAAAGTTTGCCCTCAAACTTTCATCATCTAGATATGGGCTCAAGTCTCCCACATTGAACGTTGCACTTACGCCACCAAAATCACTAGGTAGATCAATCTTGTAAGCGCTTTCCCCAATTTTTTCCAAGACTTGAAAGGGACCATCTGATCTAGGCATGAGCTTATTTTTCCTAAGGTTAGGAAAACGTTCCTTCCTTAAATGTAGCCAAACCAAGTCACCTTTAGCAAATGTAGGTTGTTTTCGGTTCTTATTTGCACGGTCTTTGTAGACTTTGTTCATAGCTTCAATCTTCTTTTTTATTTTGGTGCATGTTTTCTGAAATGCTTCCCACCTCTTCTTAGGTTCTCCATGTATTAAATCTCCTTTAGGCAAGGGAATTAACTCAATGGGCAGCAAAGGATTAATCCCATACACCACTTCAAAAGGACTACGTGATGTGTAAGCAAGATGAGAAACTTGTTTACAAATGATCGGGAATGTGTGTTAAGAAAGTTTAGGGGAACTCTCACCCTTAACTTGAGGATATAACAGTGAGGAACACTCACTCACGTGTTTGGGCGTAGTAGTGATTAGGGAACTCTCACCTATTCGACAACTACAAGTTTAAGTTTTAGGAACTCTCACTAAAACACAAACTCTTCAATTTGAGGTAACTCTCAAATTTGGAAAATAAACTTGACTAGCACAAGCCAAATTCGTATCATACACTCGTGTGTTTTTGGCAAAATTCTGGAATGCCTTTCATTGATTATTAGCACGCTATTTATAGCTTTTTCGTACATCATACTAAGCTAAAACAAACAATAAACAGAAAGCTGAAAATAAGGGTAGATTAAGTGGCTCACAACCGTCCAACATAATCCCCGTAACAACTCATTATTTCTCTAACTAATAAAGCTTAAAACAAGGGAAGAATAGCTTAAAATAAGGGAAGAAACGTTCAGCAAATTGACTCCAAACTGCTGTTCAAATTCCTCCTTCAAAGTCGCCTTGAAATGCGCCAAATCGTTCAGCAAATTGACTTCAAATTGCTGTTCAAATTCGTCCTCCAAAGTAGCCTTGAAATGCGCTTTTTAAGCCTTCATTTAAGCTCTTTTATTTTGAATTTAAACCAGCTATAAACGCCCCTTAAAGTCTGCCTATATTCCTCCATTATTGAGGTAATTAGTTACGCTCAATACGGTGCAACCATTTGAGGACTTATATGGGCCGTGCATGCCAAAATCCCTAAGAGTAGTATTGAGGAGAGACTTGGACAAAATCAACTCCCTAACGTTCGACTCTTGGACTGGAATATTTGCACCTTGACCATTTTGGTCACTACGAGCAGTGGTAGAAGAAGGAGACCTATTGTAAGCGAATTCAGCATGGGCTAACTTAACATCCCAATCCTTTTGAGTTCTACTCACTAGACCTCGTAACAACGCACCAAGGGTTCTATTAGTCACTTCTGTTTGACCATCCGTTTGTGGATGATGAGAAGTACTAAATAGGAGCTTAGTTCCCACCAATTTCCACAAAATCCTCCAAAAATGACTAAGAAACTTAGTATCCCTATCCGAAACAATGGACCTTGGAACCCCATGTAAACGAATGATTTCTCTAAAGTATAAATCAGCAACTTTAGAAGCATCATCTGTTTTGTGACATGGAATAAAATGCGCCATTTTAGAAAAACGGTCCACCACCACCATGATACTATCCTTCCCCCTTTGAGTCCTAGGGAGATCCACAATAAAATCCATGCTCACTCCTTCCCATGGAACATCAGGAACGGGTAATGGAGTGTAAAGACCCTTGTGAAAAGTACTCTTGGACTTTTGACAAGTAGAACACCTTTCCACAATGTGAGTTACGTCCTTGATCATATGAGGCCAATAGAAATGTTCTTGAAGCATTCCTAATGTCTTATGTATTCCAAAATGACCAGCAATTCCTCCCCCATGGATTTCACGAACCAAGAGTTCACGCACACCATTCTTAGGCACACAAAGTTTGTTGCCTTTGAATAAGAACCCATCTTGAACCGTGTAGTCTTGAGTAGGTTTCTTGAATTTTCCAGAAAAATCCTCATCTTCTTCATAGTGATTTTTCAAATGTTCAAACCCAAGAATCTTCGTATGAACCATAGCTAATAGATAGCTTCTCCTTGATAATGCATCAGCCACAACATTCTTCTTCCCTTCTTTGTACCTCGAACTGAATGTAAATGATTGAAGAAATTCAACCCATTTAGCATGTCGGTGATTAAGCTTCTGCTGTCCATGAATGAATTTCAAGGCTTCATGATCCGAATGTAAAACAAACGGTTTTGGCCTTAGGTAATGAGACCAATGATCTAGAGCCCGAACAATAGCATAGAACTCACGATCATAATTCGAATAATTAAGCTTAGCACCACTTAATTTTTCGCTGAAATAACAAATGGGTCTCTTTCCTTGAATAAGAACAGCACCAATACCCACGCCACTTGCATCACATTCAACCTCAAACAGTTTATCAAAATCTGGCAATGCAAGAACCGTTGTATTGCACAATTTCTCTTTGATTTCTTCAAAGGCTTTTTGAGCAGATTCACTCCAAATGAACGCACCTTTCTTCAATAACTCGGTCAAAGGAGCTGTGATTGTTGAGAAATTTTTGATAAAGATTCTGTAAAATGAAGCAATACCATGAAAGCTCCTCACTTCATGCACATCTTTCGGCACTTTCCAAGTTGAAATAGCCTTCACCTTTTCTGGATCAACCTGTACTCCTTCACTAGATACAACATATCCTAGGAAAGTAATATGCTTACACATGAAAGCACACTTTTCCAACTTCCCATACAATCTGTTAGTCCTTAAAACCTCAAATAAAGATTTTAAATGTAACAAATGTTCATCTATGGATTTGCTATATACTAGAATATCATCTAAATATACAACAATGAATTTGTTGAGAAAAGGACGCAGTACCTCATTCATGAGTCTCATGAAAGAGCTAGGAGCATTGCAAAGACCAAATGGCATGACAAGCCATTCGTATAAGCCTTGCTTGGTCTTAAAAGCTGTTTTCCATTCATCACCTTCACGAATTCTCATTTGGTGATAGCCACTTCTCAAATCAATTTTACTGAAAATCTTGGCTCCACTCAACTCATCAAACATGTCTTGAAGCCTCGGCATAGGAAATCTGTATTTGATAGTAATATTATTGATAGAACGACTATCAATACACATTCTCCAAGTTCCCTCTTTCTTAGGTACTAAAAGAGCAGGAACAGCACATGGACTAAGGCTTTCGCGCACATATCCCCTTTCTATAAGTTCTTCAACTTGTCTTTGCAACTCTTTGGCCTGATCGGGACTACATCTGTAGGCTGGCTTATTAGGCAATTGAGCTCCTGGAATCAAGTCAATAGCATGCTCAATACCTCGAAATGGCGGCAGGCCTTGTGGCAAATCACTAGGAAATACATCAGAAAATTCCTCTAGCAATTTCTTCAAAGGCAATGAGTTAGTAACATTGGAAAGGTTATCATCAACAGGTTTAATAACAAGAAAAAACCCTTCCCCTTCCATAGCATACTCACGCTCAAACTCACGTTTTGAAACCAGAAAATTAGGTTTCTTCTCCATCATAGGTTCAATCTTTGGAGGCAAAGGAAGTAACCTGATTTTCTTTCCTCCATGAGCAGTGACCGTATAAACATTAGAAACGCCATCATGCAACGCATTTCTATCAAATTGCCATGGTCTACCAAGCAAAATATGACACGCACTCATAGGCAGAATATCACACCAACGTTCATCATGAAAATTTCCAATTGTAAAAGAAACTAGAGCTTGTTTCTTAACCTTTAAACCCGTATCATTATCTAGCCAATTTAACTTGTATGGTTTAGCATGCTCACGAGTAGGTAATTTCAGTTTACTTACAAGTTCTTTAGAGGCCACATCTGTACAAGAACCACCATCTACAATCACATCACAAAGCTTGTCTCGTACCTTGCATCTGGTATGGAAAAGATTTTCTCTTTGTTGGACATCTTTGAGAGGTTCAGAATGTAGGATCCTCCTCATAACACCACACAATGGAGTGGCGTCTTCTTCAGCTCCATATTCCTCATATTCCTCTTCTTCTTCCTCATTTTCTTCGGAATCATACCCTCCTTCATGAATGGTGAGTGTATTCCGTTTTGGACATTCACTAGCAATATGCCCCTTTTCATGGCATTTGTAACACGTTCTCTTGGAAGCTTCTTGCTTGAAATCCGTTTTTCCTCCTTTGAATGAGTTAGGAGTAAAAATGGATTTGGCAGCAACTTCACCCTTTCCTACGGAAGGAAAAGCTTTGTAAGGAGGCCTCGAAGTAGGCCTTGGCCTATCTTCTTTGTGTTGTGCCTCAACCTTTCTGGCAGCTTTCACAACTTCTTCATAGGTGGAATAAGGTAGGAGATCCACCTTATTAGAAATTGGTTTTGACAACCCTTTGGTAAAACGCGCAATTTTGAGTGGCTCTCTCTCTTGCATATCACACACCAAACTGAGTGTCTCAAATTCTCGCACATATTCATCAACACTTCGTTCCCCTTGAGCTAGGCGAGTCAATTTTACATATTGATCTTGCTCATACTCACGTGGAATCCAACGTTGCTCCATCTTTTTCCTGAGTTTCACCCATGACTCAATCTTACCCTTTCCTTCTCTTCTCCTTTTGGCCTTCATATTATCATACCAAAGTCCAGCAAGTTTGGTTAACTTCAGAATCGCCATTTTACAACTCCTAGCATCATCATACTCCTTATACTCAAAGATACTCTCCAATCTACGTACCCAATCAAAAAAAACTTCTGGATCATTAGAACCATCGAATTCGGGAAGATCAAGTTTGAGACTTCTATCTTCTTGGTAACCACGAAATTGTGATTCCCTATGGGTGGGTGTGGAATTGGAATGTTCTAATTCCTGTAACTTTCTACCTTGTTTAAGGCATAGGTCAGCAATGGCATCCATACGTGTTTCATGCTTTTTCATTTCGTCATGCATTTCCTGGAGTTTTCCAAGAATGTCTTTCATCGCTTCGTGAGATGTTGAGTTGGATGAACTCGAAGCCATACTCCCAAGCCTTTGCTCTGATACCAACTGATGTGTTTACTGATGTGTTTGTGTTTTAGGATCGTTTTGGAGTGGATTAGAGGACTTAGAAACAAATTCGTCTCAAAAGGAAACAAGATAAACACGCAAGGTAGAACCGGGTCTAAATTGCGTGTAGGGGAAATAATCTGGACCAAACACGAAGTAAGGCTAGATTATAGAGCTTATACTAACTAGCACTAAGCAAAGAAAGTATAAGTTTGTGAAACACCAAGTAACACACGAAATTCACAAAGAAAATCAGATTCTGTTCTATTTCTTTCACTCTTGTTCCAAATGAATTGGCAAGTGCCCTATTTATAGGAAGCTTTACAAATCCTTTAGCTTCCTATCTTATACGTTTAAAACAGAAGAAACAAGCCTCAATAAAGCTTTGTAACTCCTTTTTGAAATTCAAAACAGAATTTAAAAACTGAATTCAAATTGAGCATGATTCAAGCCTTGAATCACGCTTTGACTAAGTCATTATTTGACTGATTATTTGAGCAGCTATTTCGTGCATATTTGACAGAAAATAACCTCCCTAATTAAAGTTTTAAACGACTAAAATAAACAGCAAATAAATCATAATTATTCTCCCACAGAAAATGCCTTGAATCAAGGTGACGTTAATTGTGCTGTTTGAAACTTCTTGTTGATCGTTTCCTTAACTGGTCAATACGTCCTCTTTGCTCTCTTCCCATTTAAGGCAAGAAACAAAAGGATTAATTGAAGAGAATCCCACGAAATTATCACCCAAGGACTTGGACTTTCCGTGGATGAACAAGGCATGGACCGTCGTTTGAACTTCTGGAACTTTACGGACTTTATTGCTTGCTACCATATCAGAATGAGCTGTTGCAAATCATGGGGAAGAAGGAAAAGTCCTCAAGCAAAGGTAAATTCTCTTCTCATGAATCTAACTCTAGCGAAAGTGATGGTGAATCCAGTGTTAGAAGCTCAAGGAGGCCTAGCAAGAGGGACCCATCCTCCTCAGGTGATGATGAGGAATCATATAAAGGGCGTAGGAGAAAGAGTTTAAGGGGGAAAGAGGATCAAAGCTTGAGACTTGAAATCCCTGAGTTCAATGGCAGTTTGGACCCAGACAAAATCCTAGATTGGATCCGTAGAGTTGAACAAATTTTCAGATATAAGGACTATGATGATCATAGATCCTTTAAGGTTGCTGAACTCAAACTCACTTCTTATGCAAGTTTGTGGCTTGAAGGTTTGCAAAAGAAGAGGAGAAAGGAGGGGCGTTCCAAGATCTCATCTTGGACAAAACTAAAGAAGTACATGCAAAAAAGGTTTGTTCCTCAAGACTTTGAACAAAACAATTTTATAAAAATGCATACTTTGAAGCAAGAAAGGAGGTCTGTGGAGGAATACTTGATGGAATTCGAAAATCTAGCCATGGTGTGTGGGCTAGAGGAGAAAGAAGACCACAAGGTGGCTCGTTTTGTGGCTGGGTTAAATGACCCAATCAAGGAAAAGGTGGAATTACAACCCTATTGGAGCTTTGATGAGGTGTGTACAATAGCAACTAGGGTTGAAGGGCAAACACGTAAACCTAGAGGGATCTTTCAATCATTTGAAGCTAAAGGGGTGCGTGAGATGTCTAATGTGAAGCCTAATCTTGAGAATTCCATAAAGCCACAATCTTTTGGGAGAGATAAGGGAGGAAGTTCGAGGCCCCCTATGGGAGATCAACGAACTTGCTTCAAATGTAAGGGACAAGGCCATATCCAACGGGATTGTCCCCATGCTAGGATTGCTACTACTCGGACTTGGGAGGAAGATGAAACCTTTGAAGAAGAGGAGCATGAGCTTGAAGAGGAAGAAGGTAACACATCTTTTGAAGTCCTAGAGGAGGATGTGGAGGAGGTGATGGCAGAAACTAGGGGATCTAGCCTAGTATTGCGAAGGGCATTGCAATCCAAGTCCTTACCATTAGAGGAGAGCCAAAGGGAGAAAATCTTCCTCACAAGATGCAATGTCCAAGGAAGACTATGTGATGTGATTATAGATTCGGGGAGTTGCACTAACGTGGTTTCTACACTCTTGGTGGATAAGTTGGAGGTGCCCACTCAAATCCATCCTCAACCATATAAGCTCCATTGGCTTAGCAATTCAAGTGACGTAAAGGTTAGTAAACAAGCATTGATTTCGTTCAAAATTGGCAATTATGAAGATCAAGTGCTTTGTGATGTTTGTCCCATGGATGCGTGTCATATTCTCTTGGGAAGACCTTGGCAATATGACAGATTTGTGAAGTTTGATGGAAGGACAAACATATATGTTGTGAGGAAGAATGCACAAGCCAAAGCATTTGCTTTGAAGCCTTTTATGGCTCTAAAAACTCGTTCTAACAAAGATAATGGCAAGGGAGTGTTATTGGTGGATGGAAGGGAATTAGAGAAGGATGCGAAGGCCAAGGTTGACTGTATGCAAAAGCTTCACACCCAAGTGAGAGCAAGAATTGAGAAGGTCAATGATATCTATAAGGCTAGAGCTAACAAACACAAGACTCAACATACTTACAAGGAGGGAGACTTGGTTTGGTTACACTTGAGGAAGGAAAGATTTCCTAATCGACGTAAGAACAAGCTTATGCCTAGGTGTGATGGTCCATTCAAAATCATCAGTAAGGTGGGTGATTATGCATATAAGCTTCAGTTGCCTGGAGACTATGGAGTTCATGCCACATTCAATATAGGCGACTTAGCACCTTATGTGCCTGATGATCAACTTCGAAGTTTGAGGACAAACTCTTTTGAAGAAGAGGAGGATGATATGATAGAGGATGCCAAATTCGAAGGATTGGTTGAAGCTTTAAAGAAGAATGCTACCATGGGAGAGTTGTTGGCTTATGGAGACACGAATCTTCTAGGTGCATCAAAGGGGAACATTTGCATGTGCATGATAACATGCAAATGTAAATGAGGATTGGTGGACATGGGGAATAAGTTGGTTTTGCCTATGAGTTTTCTCCCATTTCATTTGATAGGGTTTTTCTCATTTTTGGCATAGGTGTGTTTTTAAACTTTCCATTTTCAGGTTTTATGATTCTATAATGTGTGGAAGCCATGGAGGTGATGATTGATGGAAGGCCTTGATCAAAAGCTAAAATCTTGGAGTAATTTTCGAAGATTGAAAATTTTGACCAAGGAGGAAAATTTTAAGACAAGGGGAGGTGCTTGTTACATTGAGATGTGCTTATTACATCTTATTGGTGCTTTATTACGACTTAAGTGACATGGCAAGTGACATGGCAAGGGTATGGACGTGGCTACACACATGGGATTGGATATTTAGTGTTTTACTTTAAATAAAATAGGATTAGAGTAGTTAATTTGTAATATTATCTTTTTAGGTAGGATAAGATTCTAATTAAGATAAGATAGTGTTAGAGTTTTAGTAGGATTATGTAATAAATAGGTGGCATTATCCTATTGGTTATTAGGAGTCCTTTTAGAAGTAGGAGGCCTAGTCATAATATGATTGAAACTCTCAAGCTATGGGTATAAATAGATGTGCACCCAAGCTTGAAAAAATCAGATTTGGAGATTCTTTTCTATATATTCTTCAATAAACTTAGAGAGTTTGTTGTTTTTCTTTGTGTGTAACAAAGAGTTGTGAATTGGTGCTTAAAGCTTTAGATTCACGTGAGGAAGTGTAGGAATTGAGGGTGCTTTGCTTTAATCAATTCTTAAACTTTCGCCCTAGATTTTAAACCTTTGGTGCGTAGCTTTAGAGGGTTTTCTATCTAGTTCTATCCCTTTTGTGTGGATTAAGGTTTTAATACCTAGATTCACATCACAAAATAACCTTGAACTTGCACAAACATACCAATATAGCCTAGTTCCAAGTGTTCATGCATTGAAAACGAGCCTTAGAAGCATTTCACTAGGTTCTAAATTGATGTCCGTGACTTTCAAGTGAACGGGGGCCGGAAGGGTTCTAACTCGCCTATTTTTCAATTTTTTTATCAAAATAACCTAGAACTTGCACTAACATACCAATATAGCCTAGTTCCAAGTGTTCATGCATTGAAAACGAGCCTTAGAAGCATTTCACTAAATTCTAAATTAATGTTCGTGACTTTCAACTGAAAGGGGGCCGGAAAGGGTTCTACCTCGCCTATTTTTCAAATTTCTTATCAAAATGACCTAGAACTTACACTAACATAATAATATAGCCTAGTTCCAAGTGTTCATGCTTTGAAAACGAGCCTTAGAAGTATTTCACTAAGTTTTCAATCGATGTTCGTGACTTTCAAGTGAAAGGGGGCCGGAAAGGGTTCTAACTCGCCTATTTTTCAAATTTCTTATCAAAATAACCTAGAACTTACACTAACATACCAATATAGCCTAGTTAGAAGTGTTCATGCATTGAAATCGAGCCTTAGAAGCATTTCATTAAGTTTTCAATCGATGTTTGTGACTTTCAAGGGAAAGGGCGCCAGAAAGGGTTATAACTCGCCTATTTTTCAAATTTCTTATCAAAATAACCTAGAACTTGGTCTAAGATACCAATATAGCCTAGTTCCAAGTGTTCATGCATTGAAAACGAGGCTTTGATGTAAAATCTAATGAAGAACACTAGAAATTACAAGACAAAATGGATCACAAATAGGTTAACAAAAAGAACAGATTCGTAGGGTTTAGAAAAAGACTTGGAAATGTGTTTTGGCTAGAAATTAAGAAAGAAATGTATATGTGTTTTAGGTGGAAAAGGAAAGAAATAGATGTGGATCTTTGGATAGGTTTAATTATGGTTTTGATAAGAAGTAGAAGAGAAACAAAGGGTTTTGATAGTAGGGAACACTCACCTAACAATCAAGATATGTAAAAGAGGAACACTCACTCTTTTACTAGTATGAATCTTACACACAAGGAACACTCACTTGGATGATTAGATTCAAGAAAATTTGCAAAGAAGGAACTCTCACTTCTCTCACAAATTCTTCAAGCAAAACTTGGGAAAACACAAGCAACTCAATACATGATATTGCAAGTAAAGATATCAAGATTCAAACTTTATTCATTCATTGATTGCTTTGAAATACAAACATACATCTCCTATTTATAGTGGACAAAACCCTAGTAACTCCCCTTAAATTTGTCCAAAATAAACTATCCAAAAATGTGTGAGAGTTTTAAGGAATTAATCCTTAATTCATGCTAATAACTTAAGGAGAACTTCCATGCACCAAGGTCTTCTTTCCCTCCATTAAACATGCCATTTAGACTAGGAAAATCAGAAAATATCCCTCCTTTAATGCCTTGGACGCACCTAGTCAAGAACCCATCCAAAACCTCCCATAATTCCATGCTATTCCCTTATTTATGCCCAAAAGAATCATCTCAATCAACCCCCTTGCCATAAAAACGCCCAACATTAAGGAACAAATCAATTAATTAAATTAAATCCCTTAATTTAAGGGATTCAAATCTCTTAATTGATTTTGAGAAGAAAATCAGAAAATCTGATTTATTTCCATCCCATTTTCGACCATATTCAAAAGAATATCTTAAGATATGCAAATCTGATCATACCTTCCTTAAATCAAGCTAAAATCAAATCAGATCATATCTTTCCCAAATCCCCTAATATTCCCTCTTTCCCATGCCATTATTTCAGCAAAATAATCCTCTTTTTACCCAAAATCACGTTCATAATGTCCCCCAAAAAATCACCCGGACCCCCACATAAATCAGCACACAAAAATCACTCCAACTCTCTCCACACGTCAACAAGGACCCACGCCAACTCACCCTACTCTAATTAACTTAATTACTTAATTAATCATTATTTATTTACATGAAACACCACTAATTTTATTATTCTAATTTCCCAAAGTGGAAATACTAGAATAACCATGACCCGAAATGAACGGTCCATGGGCCCAATAATTATCCACCGGCCCATCCTCAAAATAACGGGTCAACAAAACCTCCTTTGACTCATGAATTATTTTGGGATTTCCATCATCCTCCCCTTCTTCAAAAAGAGTTGACCTCAACTCGTCATCTTCATAATAAGGGGAAAGGTCACCCACATTGAAAGTGGAAGAGACTCCATATTTTCCACCTAGATCCACCTTATAAGCATTATCATTGACTTTGTCAATGATTTGAAATGGTCCTTCGGCCCTAGGCATTAACTTATGCTTCCTTTGCTTCGGAAATCTCTCTTTCCTCAGAAAAACCCAAACAAGATCACCAACCTCAAAGGTTCTAGCATTCTTCAAACTTTTGTTGGACTGTTTCTTGTATTCCTCATTTGCCTTCTCGATATTCTTCCTCACCTCCTTATGGACGTTCATCATGAACTCCATACATTCCTTGGCCGTACCATGCACAAATTTATCTTTGTGAAGAGTGATGTAATCAATCGGCACATATGGGTTCACCCCATAGACAACTTCAAATGGAGAGTACTTAGTGGATCGGCTCGGTGTTCGATTATAAGCAAACTCAGCATGAGCAAGCTTCAAATCCCAATTCTTACCTCCTTTACTTACTAATGATCGAAGTAAAGAACCAAGAATCCTATTTACCACCTCAGTTTGCCCATCAGTTTGGGGATGATGACTTGTTGAAAACAGTAACTTGGTCCCCACAAGCCTCCAAAGAGACTTCCAAAAATGACTCAAGAACTTAGTGTCTCGATCAGAAACAATAGTCCTTGGCAAACCATGCAATCGAGCAATTTCGGTGAAAAACAATTGAGCCACATTGAAAGCATCATCTACTTTTCGGCAGGCCACAAAATGAGCCATCTTCGAAAATCGATCCACTACCACCATTATGGAATCCTTCCCACGTTGAGTTCGAGGAAGTGCCATAATAAAATCCATACTCAAGTCTTCCCAAGGCCTTTCAGGTACAGGCAATGGTTTGTATTCTCCTCTATGGAATGACAACTTTGCCCTTTGACATGTAGCACATCGAATGATTACATGATAAACATGGGCAAGCATTTTAGGCCAATAAAAATAGCCTTGAAGGATTTCCAAAGTTTTGGAAATTCCCATGTGTCCGGCCAAACCTCCACTATGAGCTTCTTTGATCAACAGTTCTCTAATGGAACTCTTTGGAACACAAAGTTTGTTTCCTTTGAAAAGGAAATCATCAACCACTGAAAAGAGTCCATTAACTCCATCTTTGCATGTCTTCATTATCCCAAACATTTCTTCATCTTCCTTATAAAGTTCTTTTAACATCTCAAAACCAAGAACTTTAGCATCCATCATGCCAAGAAGAAAATGCCTTCGAGATAAAGCATCGGCTACCACATTAGCCTTCCCATTCTTATACTTAGCAGCAAAATTAAAAGATTGTAGAAATTCCACCCATTTTGCATGCCTTGCATTGAGCTTCTTTTGTCCATGAATAAACCTCAAGGACTCATGATCAGAATGGAGAATGAAAGGACTTGGTCTTAGATAATGCAACCAAAAATCAAGAGCTCGAACCATAGCATAAAACTCCTTGTCATATGTTGAGTAGTTAAGCTTACCATGACTCAACTTCTCACTAAAGTATGCAATCGGTTTTCCTTCTTGGATCAAGACAGCACCAACACCCTTTCCACTTGCATCACACTCAACCTCAAAAGGTTTAGTGAAATCAGGTAAAGCAAGTACAGGGGCTTCACACATCTTCTTCTTTATGTGCTCAAATGCCTTTTGAGCTTGCGGAGTCCATTGAAAAGTGCCCTTCTTTGTACACTCCGTAATTGGGGCCATGAGCGTACTAAAGTTGGCTATAAACCTTCTATAAAAAGAAGTTAGCCCATGGAAAGATCGCACTTCGGTGATGGACTTAGGGACAGGCCATGAAGAAATAGCTTCCACCTTGCTAGGATCCACCTTGACACCATCACTAGAAACAATGAACCCAAGAAACACTAACTCGGTGAGCATAAAATGACATTTCTCCAACTTCCCATAAAGCTTCTTCTCCCTTAAAGCTTTAAAAACTTCCTCAAGATGTATCAAATGATCTTCCTCATTCTTACTATATATAAGAATGTCATCCAAATATACAACGACAAACTTTCCCAAAAAAGGTCTTAGTACCTCATTCATCAACCGCATAAAGGTACTTGGAGCATTGGTAAGCCCAAATGGCATGACAAGCCATTCATAGAGACCATGCTTTGTCTTGAAAGCTGTCTTCCATTCATCTCCTTCTCGCATCCTTATTTGGTGGTATCCACTTCTAAGATCAATCTTAGAAAAAACTTGGGACCCACTTAGCTCATCAAGCATATCATCCAATCTGGGTATAGGAAACCTATACTTGATAGTGATGTTGTTTACGGCCCTACTATCAATACACATTCTCCATGTGCCATCCTTCTTTGGAACCAACAACGCTGGCACTGCACAAGGACTCATCGATTCTTTAACATAGCCCATTTCCATCAATTCCTGGATCTGTCTTTGCAACTCCTTTGTCTCCATCGGATTGCATCGATAAGGGGGTTTGTTAGGAAGGGGTGCTCCAGGAACAAGATCGATTTGATGTTCTATACCACGAGTAGGTGGTAAACCTTGTGGTAACTCATCTGGGAATACATCCTCATAAGCCTTGATTAACTTGGCTAATTTTGGATTTTGAGCCATGTATCCATCATATTCTTCCCTCGAAAGTAATAGGAAGATCTCGTCCTCTTCTTCTATCTCACCTTCAAACTCCTTGTGAGACAAAAGGAACACACTTTTAGAAGGGGCTTTTTGTGGTGGTGGGTTTTTTTGTGGTGGTAAAGGATGGAGCATTTTCTTGTTGCCAAGATGGGTAATGGTGTAAGTATTGGCTAATCCATCATGTATGGACTTCTTATCACTTTGCCATGGTCTACCCAACAAGATATGGCATGCATCCATAGGAATGACATCACATAATACCTGATCAACATAGGAGCCAATTGCAAAGTTCACCATACATTGTCTCCTAACACCAGTATTCTTACTCCTTTCTAACCAACTTAACTTATATGGGTGGGGATGTTTAGTGGTTTTCATTTCAAGTCTCTTTACCAAATCACTAGAGACTACATTTGCTTCACTACCACTATCCACAATAAGATCACATACCTCTCCCTTCACTTTGCACTTAGTCAAGAACAAGTTCTCTCTTTGAATAGGAACTTCTTCCCTTTCAGTTTGAATTTGTAAGGCTCTTCTCAAGACTAAACTGTTTTTTTCAGGAAAACAGTCATCAACATTATCACACTCTTGCTCGTCAACAAACTCTTGAGACTCTTCAGGGACTTCTTCTTCCTCCTCCTCTTCTTCCTCCATAGGAAAAGGTTGAGTAGTCATGATACGAATCTCTCTCACAGTCAATGCACGAGAATTTGGACAATCTCGTTTATAGTGTCCTCTTCCATGACATTTGAAACATACAATCTCACTCAAATCAGATTCCTTGGTAATGACTTTGCCTTTATCTTTGTTTGAGGGTTCAAAAGTGTTTCGGGTTCTTTTTGTGGGGTTAGAAAAAGATGGGTTTGGTTTAGGAACAAAAGGTTTATTTTGTGGTTGGGATGGAAAAATAGGTTTCTTGAACCTTGAATCAAAAGAAGAAAAAGGTTTCTTCTTCTTTCTTTGGTTGTCAAATTTGACAGCCAATTTGCACACTTCATCAAAGGATAGGTTTGGTTGTACTTCCACCTTCTCATAGATCTCACGATCTAGACCAGCCATAAACCTCCCTAATTTGAGTTCCTCATTCTCCTCAATCTCACAAACAATAGAGAGTCTCTCAAACTCCTTGATATATTCCTCCACTGAACCACCTCCTTGTTGTAAAGTACTCCACTTTACATATAGTGACTGCTTGTAATTAGAGGGCACAAATCGACCTCTAAGTTTCTTCTTCAATTTGACCCAAGTAAAAATTCGGGCTTTGCCATTGTTTTCTCTCTTTCTTTGGACACCTTTTAACCAAGTTTCAGCGTACCTGGTTATTTTCACTTTAGCAACCCTAAATTGTTGCTCATCATCTTGGATGTCTTTAAAGTCAAAGAATCGCTCCAAGGATTGTTCCCATTCAAGGTACCTTTCGGGATCAAGAGTACCATCAAACTCATCCACATCAACCCTTAGATTTCGATCATCAAACCTAGGGGGATTATTGGTTTCCCTATTTTCATGTGTGAAAATTCGAGCCATCAATGCCGTGACATTGTTTAAAAGTTGCTCATTTGTTTCAATGAGTCTTTGTTGATTTTCCTCCAAGAATCGAAGGTGTCTCTCTTGAGGGGTTTCATTAGGATCCATTTTTTTTAAAGAGAATCTGCTTCCCCCTACCTGACGCGCCAAATGATGTAAAATCTAATGAAGAACACTAGAAATTACAAGACAAAATGGATCACAAATAGGTTAACAAAAAGAACAGATTCGTAGGGTTTAGAAAAAGACTTGGAAATGTGTTTTGGCTAGAAATTAAGAAAGAAATGTATATGTGTTTTAGGTGGAAAAGGAAAGAAATAGATGTGGATCTTTGGATAGGTTTAATTATGGTTTTGATAAGAAGTAGAAGAGAAACAAAGGGTTTTGATAGTAGGGAACACTCACCTAACAATCAAGATATGTAAAAGAGGAACACTCACTCTTTTACTAGTATGAATCTTACACACAAGGAACACTCACTTGGATGATTAGATTCAAGAAAATTTGCAAAGAAGGAACTCTCACTTCTCTCACAAATTCTTCAAGCAAAACTTGGGAAAACACAAGCAACTCAATACATGATATTGCAAGTAAAGATATCAAGATTCAAACTTTATTCATTCATTGATTGCTTTGAAATACAAACATACATCTCCTATTTATAGTGGACAAAACCCTAGTAACTCCCCTTAAATTTGTCCAAAATAAACTATCCAAAAATGTGTGAGAGTTTTAAGGAATTAATCCTTAATTCATGCTAATAACTTAAGGAGAACTTCCATGCACCAAGGTCTTCTTTCCCTCCATTAAACATGCCATTTAGACTAGGAAAATCAGAAAATATCCCTCCTTTAATGCCTTGGACGCACCTAGTCAAGAACCCATCCAAAACCTCCCATAATTCCATGCTATTCCCTTATTTATGCCCAAAAGAATCATCTCAATCAACCCCCTTGCCATAAAAACGCCCAACATTAAGGAACAAATCAATTAATTAAATTAAATCCCTTAATTTAAGGGATTCAAATCTCTTAATTGATTTTGAGAAGAAAATCAGAAAATCTGATTTATTTCCATCCCATTTTCGACCATATTCAAAAGAATATCTTAAGATATGCAAATCTGATCATACCTTCCTTAAATCAAGCTAAAATCAAATCAGATCATATCTTTCCCAAATCCCCTAATATTCCCTCTTTCCCATGCCATTATTTCAGCAAAATAATCCTCTTTTTACCCAAAATCACGTTCATAATGTCCCCCAAAAAATCACCTTGGACCCCCACATAAATCAGCACACAAAAATCACTCCAACTCTCTCCACACGTCAACAAGGACCCACGCCAACTCACCCTACTCTAATTAACTTAATTACTTAATTAATCATTATTTATTTACATGAAACACCACTAATTTTATTATTCTAATTTCCCAAAGTGGAAATACTAGAATAACCATGACCCGAAATGAACGGTCCATGGGCCCAATAATTATCCACCGGCCCATCCTCAAAATAACGGGTCAACAAAACCTCCTTTGACTCATGAATTATTTTGGGATTTCCATCATCCTCCCCTTCTTCAAAAAGAGTTGACCTCAACTCGTCATCTTCATAATAAGGGGAAAGGTCACCCACATTGAAAGTGGAAGAGACTCCATATTTTCCACCTAGATCCACCTTATAAGCATTATCATTGACTTTGTCAATGATTTGAAATGGTCCTTCGGCCCTAGGCATTAACTTATGCTTCCTTTGCTTCGGAAATCTCTCTTTCCTCAGAAAAACCCAAACAAGATCACCAACCTCAAAGGTTCTAGCATTCTTCAAACTTTTGTTGGACTGTTTCTTGTATTCCTCATTTGCCTTCTCGATATTCTTCCTCACCTCCTTATGGACGTTCATCATGAACTCCATACATTCCTTGGCCGTACCATGCACAAATTTATCTTTGTGAAGAGTGATGTAATCAATCGGCACATATGGGTTCACCCCATAGACAACTTCAAATGGAGAGTACTTAGTGGATCGGCTCGGTGTTCGATTATAAGCAAACTCAGCATGAGCAAGCTCGCCTATTTACAAAAGTGCATGCATTAAAACGAGACATAGAATCATTTCACTAAGGTCTAAATCGATGTTCGTGATTTTCAAGGGTAAGGGGGCCGGAAAGGGTTCTAACTCGCCTATTTTTCAATTTTCTTATCAAAATAACCTAGAAGTTGCACTAACATACCAATATAGCCTAGTTCCAAGTGTTCATGCATTGAAAACGAGCCTTAGAAGCATTTCACTAAGTTTTCAATCGATGTTCGTGACCTTCAAGTGAAATGGGTCCGGAAAGGGTTCTAACTCGCTTATTTTTCAAATTTCTTACCAAAATAACCTTGAACTTGCACAAACATACCAATATAGCCTAGTTCCAAGTGTTCATGCATTGAAAACGAGCCTTAGAAGCATTTCACTAGGTTCTAAATTGATGTCCGTGACTTTCAAGTGAAAGGGGGCCGGAAAGGGTTCTAACTCGCCTATTTTTCAATTTTCTTATCAAAATAACCTAGAACTTGCACTAACATACCAATATAGCCTAGTTCCAAGTGTTCATGCATTGAAAACGAGACTTTGAAGCATTTCACTAAATTCTAAATCGATGTTCGTGACTTTCAAATGAAAGGGGGCCGAAAAGGGTTCTACCTCGCCTATTTTTCAAATTTCTTATCAAAATAACCTAGAACTTACACTAACATAATAATATAGCCTAGTTCCATGTGTTCATGCTTTGAAAACGAGCCTTAGAAGCATTTCACTAAGTTTTCAATCGATGTTCGTGACTTTCAAGTGAAAGGGGGCCGGAAAGGGTTCTAATTCGCCTATTTTTCAAATTTCTTATCAAAATAACCTAGAACTTGCACTAACATACCATTATAGCCTATTTACAAGTGTGCATGCATTAAAACGAGACTTAGAATCATTTCACTAAGGTCTAAATCGATGTTCGTGATTTTCAAGGGTAAGGGGGCCGGAAAGGGTTCTAACTCGCCTATTTTTCAAATATCTTATCAAAATAACCTAGAACTTGCACTAACATACCAATATAGCCTAGTTTCAAGTGTTCATGCATTGAAAACGAGCCTTAGAAGCATTTCACTAAGTTTTCAATCGATGTTCGTGACTTTCAAGTGAAACGGGGCCGGAAAGGGTTCTAACTCGCCTATTTTTCAATTTTCTTATCAAAATAACCTAGAACTTGCACTAACATACGAATATAGCCTAGTCCCAAGTGTTTATGCATTCAAAACAAGACTTAAAAGCATTTCATTAAGTTCTCAATCGATGTTCGTGACTTTCAAGTGAAAGGGGGCCGAAAAGGGTTCTAACTCGCCTATTTTTCAAATTTCTTATCGAAATAACCTAGAACTTGCACTAAAATACCAATATAGCCTACTTACAAGTGTTCATGCATTGAAAACGAGCCTTAGAAGTATTTCACTAAGTTGTAAATCGATGTTCGTGACTTTCAAGTGAAAGGGGGCTGGAAAGGGTTCTACCTCGCCTATTTTTCAAATTTCTTATCAAAATAACCTAGAACTTGCACTAACATTCCAATATAGCCTAGTCCCAAGTGTTCATACATTGAAAATGAGCCTTAGAAGCATTTCACTAAGTTTTCAATCGATGTTCGTGACATTCAAGTGAAAGGGGGTGGGAAAGGGTTCTAACTCGCCTATTTTTCAAATTTCTTATCAAAATAAGCTAGAACTTACACTAACATACCAATATAGCCTAGTTAGAATTGTTCATGCATTGAAATCGAGCCTTAGAAGCATTTCATTAAGTTTTCAATCGATGTTTGTGACTTTCAAGGGAAAGGGCGCCAGAAAGGGTTATAACTCGCCTATTTTTCAAATTTCTTATCAAAATAACCTAGAACTTGGTCTAAGATACCAATATAGCCTAGTTCCAAGTGTTCATGCATTGAAAACGAGCCTTAGAAGCATTTCACTAAGTTTTCAATCGATGTTCGTGACTTTCAAGTGAAAGGGGGCCATAAAGGGTTCTAACACGCCTATTTTTCTAATTTCTTATCAAAATAACCTAGAACTTGCACTAACATACCAATATAGCCTAGTTCCAAGTGTTCATGCATTGAAAACGAGCCTTAGAAGCATTTTACTAAGTTTTCAATCGATGTTCGTGACTTTCAAGTGAAAGGGGGCCGGAAAGGGTTCTAACTCGCCTATTTTTTAAATTTCTTATCAAAATAACCTAGAACTTGCACTAACGTACCATTATAGCCTATTTACAAGTGTGCATGCATTGAAAACGAGACTTAGAAGCATTTCACTAAGGTCTAAATCGATGTTTGTGATTTTCAAGGGTAAGGGGGCCAGAAAGGTTTCTAACTCGCCTATTTTTAAAATTTCTTATCAAAATAACCTAGAACTTGCACTAACATACCAATATAGCCTAGTCCCTTGTTCATGCATTGAAAACGAGCCTTAGAAGCATTTCACTAAGTTTTCAATCGATGTTCGTGACTTTCAAGTGAAAGGGGGCCAAAAAGGGTTCTAACTCGCCTATTTTTCTATTTTCTTATAAAAATAAGCTAGAACTTCCCTAACATACCAATATAGCCTAGTTACAACTAATCATGCATTGAAAATGAGAATTAGAAGCATTTCACTAAGTTCTAATTCGATGTTCGTGACTTTCAACTG
Organism: Dysphania ambrosioides; assembly: GCA_026401315.1. Taxonomy (NCBI): domain Eukaryota; kingdom Viridiplantae; phylum Streptophyta; class Magnoliopsida; order Caryophyllales; family Amaranthaceae; genus Dysphania; species Dysphania ambrosioides. The sequence goes on along the minus strand of CM048666.1, from coordinate 16,718,090 downwards.
AAAGGGGTCGGATAGGGTTCTACCTCGCCTATTTTTCAAATTTCTTATCAAAATAACCTAGAACTTGCACTAACATACCAATATAGCCTATTTACAAGTGTGCATGCATTGAAAACGAGCCTTAGAAGCATTTCCCTAAGTTCTAAATCGATGTTCGTGACTTTCAATTGAAAGGGGGCCGGAAAGGGTTCTACCTCGCCTATTTTTCAAATTTCTTATCAAAATAACCTAGAACTTGCACTTACATACCAATATACCCTAGTTCCAAGTGTTCATGCATTGAAAACGAGCCTTAGAAGCATTTCACTAAGTTTTCAATCAATGTTCGTGACTTTCAAGTGAAAGGGGGCCAAAAAGGGTTCTAACACGCCTATTTTTCAAATTTCTTATCAAAATAAGCTAGAACTTGCACTAACATACCATCATAGCTTAGTTACAAGTGTTCATGCATTGGAAACGAGCCTTAGAAGCATTTTACTAAGGTCTAAATCGATGTTCGTGACTTTCAACTGAAAGTTGATGTGAATCTTGGTATTGAAACCTTAATCCACACAAAAGGGATAGAACTAGATAGAAAACCCTCTAAAGCTACGCACCAAAGGTTTAAAATCTAGGGCGAAAGTTTAAGAATTGATTAAAGCAAAGCACCCTCAATTCCGACACTTCCTCACGTGAATCTAAAGCTTAAAGCACCAATTCACAACTCTTTGTTACACACAAAGAAAAACAACAAACTCTCTAAGTTTATTGAAGAATATATAGAAAAGAATCTCCAAATCTGATTTTTCCAAGCTTGGGTGCACATCTATTTATACCCATAGCTTGAGAGTTTCAATCATATTATGACTAGGCCTCCTACTTCTAAAAGGACTCCTAATAACCAATAGGATAATGCCACCTATTTATTACATAATCCTACTAAAACTCTAACACTATCTTATCTTAATTAGAATCTTATCCTACCTAAAAAGATAATATTACAATTTAACTACTCTAATCCTATTTTATTTAAAGTAAAACACTAAATATCCAATGCCATGTGTGTAGCCACGTCCATACCCATGCCATGTCACTTGCCATGTCACTTAAGTCGTAATAAAGCACCGATAAGATGTAATAAGCACATCTCAATGTAACTCGCCTATTTTTCAAATTTCTTATCAAAATAACCTAGAACTTGGTCTAAGATACCAATATAGCCTAGTTCCAAGTGTTCATGCATTGAAAACGAGGCTTAGAAGCATTTCACTAAGTTTTCAATCGATGTTCGTTACTTTCAAGTGAAAGGGGGCCGGAAAGGGTTCTAACTCGCCTATTTTTCAAATTTCTTGTCAAAATAACCTAGAACTTGCACTAACATACCATTATAGCCTATTTACAAGTGTGCATGCATTAAAACGAGACTTGGAATCATTTCACTAAGGTCTAAATCGATGTTCGTGATTTTCAAGGGAAAGGGAGCCGGAAAGGGTTCTAACTCATCTATTTTTCAAATTTCTTATCAAAATAACCTAGAACTTGCACTAACATACCAATATAGCCTAGTTCCAAGTGGTCATGCATTGAAAACGAGCCTTAGAAGCATTTCACTAAGTTTTCAATCGATGTTCGTGACCTTCAAGTGAAACGGGGCCGGAAAGGGTTCTAACTCGCCTATTTTTCAAATTTCTTACCAAAATAACCTTGAACTTGCACAAACATACCAATATAGCCTAGTTCCAAGTGTTCATGCATTGAAAACGAGCCTTAGAAGCATTTCCCTAAGTTCTAAATCGATGTTCGTGACTTTCAATTGAAAGGGGGCCGGAAAGGGTTCTACCTCGCCTATTTTTCAAATTTCTTATCAAAATAACCTAGAACTTGCACTTACATACCAATATACCCTAGTTCCAAGTGTTCATGCATTGAAAACGAGCCTTAGAAGCATTTCACTAAGTTTTCAATCAATGTTCGTGACTTTCAAGTGAAAGGGGGCCAAAAAGGGTTCTAACACGCCTATTTTTCAAATTTCTTATCAAAATAAGCTAGAACTTGCACTAACATACCATCATAGCTTAGTTACAAGTGTTCATGCATTGGAAACGAGCCTTAGAAGCATTTTACTAAGGTCTAAATCGATGTTCGTGACTTTCAACTGAAAGTTGATGTGAATCTTGGTATTGAAACCTTAATCCACACAAAAGGGATAGAACTAGATAGAAAACCCTCTAAAGCTACGCACCAAAGGTTTAAAATCTAGGGCGAAAGTTTAAGAATTGATTAAAGCAAAGCACCCTCAATTCCGACACTTCCTCACGTGAATCTAAAGCTTAAAGCACCAATTCACAACTCTTTGTTACACACAAAGAAAAACAACAAACTCTCTAAGTTTATTGAAGAATATATAGAAAAGAATCTCCAAATCTGATTTTTCCAAGCTTGGGTGCACATCTATTTATACCCATAGCTTGAGAGTTTCAATCATATTATGACTAGGCCTCCTACTTCTAAAAGGACTCCTAATAACCAATAGGATAATGCCACCTATTTATTACATAATCCTACTAAAACTCTAACACTATCTTATCTTAATTAGAATCTTATCCTACCTAAAAAGATAATATTACAATTTAACTACTCTAATCCTATTTTATTTAAAGTAAAACACTAAATATCCAATGCCATGTGTGTAGCCACGTCCATACCCATGCCATGTCACTTGCCATGTCACTTAAGTCGTAATAAAGCACCGATAAGATGTAATAAGCACATCTCAATGTAACTCGCCTATTTTTCAAATTTCTTATCAAAATAACCTAGAACTTGGTCTAAGATACCAATATAGCCTAGTTCCAAGTGTTCATGCATTGAAAACGAGGCTTAGAAGCATTTCACTAAGTTTTCAATCGATGTTCGTTACTTTCAAGTGAAAGGGGGCCGGAAAGGGTTCTAACTCGCCTATTTTTCAAATTTCTTGTCAAAATAACCTAGAACTTGCACTAACATACCATTATAGCCTATTTACAAGTGTGCATGCATTAAAACGAGACTTGGAATCATTTCACTAAGGTCTAAATCGATGTTCGTGATTTTCAAGGGAAAGGGAGCCGGAAAGGGTTCTAACTCATCTATTTTTCAAATTTCTTATCAAAATAACCTAGAACTTGCACTAACATACCAATATAGCCTAGTTCCAAGTGGTCATGCATTGAAAACGAGCCTTAGAAGCATTTCACTAAGTTTTCAATCGATGTTCGTGACCTTCAAGTGAAACGGGGCCGGAAAGGGTTCTAACTCGCCTATTTTTCAAATTTCTTACCAAAATAACCTTGAACTTGCACAAACATACCAATATAGCCTAGTTCCAAGTGTTCATGCATTGAAAACGAGCCTTAGAAGCATTTCACTAGGTTCTAAATTGATGTTCGTGACTTTCAAGTGAAAGGGGGCCGGAAAGGGTTCTAACTCGCCTATTTTTCAATTTTCTTATCAAAATAACCTACAACTTGCACTAACATACCAATATAGCCTAGTCCCAGGTGTTCATGCATTGAAAACGAGACTTAGAAGCATTTCACTAAATTCTAAATCGATGTTCGTGACTTTCAACTGAAAGTTGATGTGAATCTAGGTATTGAAACCTTAATCCACACAAAAGGGATAGAACTAGATAGAAAACCCTCTAAAGCTACGCACCAAAGGTTTAAAATCTAGGGCGAAAGTTTAAGAATTGATTAAAGCAAAGCACCCTCAATTCCGACACTTCCTCACGTGAATCTAAAGCTTAAAGCACCAATTCACAACTCTTTGTTACACACAAAGAAAAACAACAAACTCTCTAAGTTTATTGAAGAATATATAGAAAAGAATCTCCAAATCTGATTTTTCCAAGCTTGGGTGCACATCTATTTATACCCATAGCTTGAGAGTTTCAATCATATTATGACTAGGCCTCCTACTTCTAAAAGGACTCCTAATAACCAATAGGATAATGCCACCTATTTATTACATAATCCTACTAAAACTCTAACACTATCTTATCTTAATTAGAATCTTATCCTACCTAAAAAGATAATATTACAATTTAACTACTCTAATCCTATTTTATTTAAAGTAAAACACTAAATATCCAATGCCATGTGTGTAGCCACGTCCATACCCATGCCATGTCACTTGCCATGTCACTTAAGTCGTAATAAAGCACCGATAAGATGTAATAAGCACATCTCAATGTAACAAGCACCTCCCCTTGTCTTAAAATTTTCCTCCTTGGTCAAAATTTCAATCTTCGAAAATTACTCCAAGATTTTAGCTTTTGATCAAGGCCTTCCATCAATCATCACCTCCATGGCTTCCACACATTATAGAATCATAAAATCTGAAAATGGAAAGTTCAAAACACACCTATGCCTAAAATGAGAAAAACCCTATCAAATGAAATGGGAGAAAACTCATAGGCAAAACCAACTTATTCCCTATGTCCACCAATCCTCATTTACATTTGCATGTTATCATGCACATGCAAATGTTCCCCTTTGATGGCTAGAAGATTCGTGTCTCCATAAGCCAACAACTCTCCCATGGTAGCATTCTTCTTTAAAGCTTCAACCAATCCTTCGAATTTGGCATCCTCTATCATATCATCCTCCTCTTCTTCAAAAGAGTTTGTCCTCAAACTTCGAAGTTGATCATCAGGCACATAAGGTGCTAAGTCGCCTATATTGAATGTGGCATGAACTCCATAGTCTCCAGGCAACTGAAGCTTATATGCATAATCACCCACCTTACTGATGATTTTGAATGGACCATCACACCTAGGCATAAGCTTGTTCTTACGTCGATTAGGAAATCTTTCCTTCCTCAAGTGTAACCAAACCAAGTCTCCCTCCTTGTAAGTATGTTGAGTCTTGTGTTTGTTAGCTCTAGCCTTATAGATATCATTGACCTTCTCAATTCTTGCTCTCACTTGGGTGTGAAGCTTTTGCATATAGTCAACCTTGGCCTTCGCATCCTTCTCTAATTCCCTTCCATCCACCAATAACACTCCCTTGCCATTATCTTTGTTAGAACGAGTTTTTAGTGCCATAAAAGGCTTCAAAGCAAATTCTTTGGCTTGTGCGTTCTTCCTCACAACATATATGTTTGTCCTTCCATCAAACTTTACAAATCTGTCATATTGCCAAGGTCTTCCCAAGAGAATATGACACGCATCCATGGGACAAACATCACAAAGCACTTGATCTTCATAATTGCCAATTTTGAACGAAATCAATGCTTGTTTACTAACCTTTACGTCACTTGACTTGCTAAGCCAATGGAGCTTATATGGTTGAGGATGGATTTGAGTGGGCACCTCCAACTTGTCCACCAAGAGTGTAGAAACCACGTTAGTGCAGCTCCCTGAATCTATAATCACATCACATAGTCTTCCATGGACATTGCATCTTGTGAGGAAGATTTTCTCCCTTTGGCTCTCCTCTAATGGTAAGGACTTGGATTGCAATGCCCTTCGCAACACTAGGCTAGATCCCCTAGTTTCTGCCATCACCTCCTCCACATCCTCCTCTAGGAATTCAAAAGATGTGTTACCTTCTTCCTCTTCAAGCTCATGCTCCTCTTCTTCAAAGGTTTCATCTTCCTCCCAAGTCCGAGTAGAAGCAATCCTAGCATGGGGACAATCCCTTTGGATATGGCCTTGTCCCTTACATTTGAAGCAAGTTCGTTGATCTCCCATAGGGGGCCTCGAACTTCCTCCCTTATCTCTCCCAAAAGATTGTGGCTTTATGGATTTCTCGAGATTAGGCTTCACATTAGACATCTCACGCACCCCTTTAGCTTCAAATGATCGAAAGATCCCTCTAGGTTTACGTGTTTGCCTTTCAACCCTAGTTGCTATTGTACACACCTCATCAAAGCTCCAATAGGGTTGTAATTCCACCTTTTCCTTGATTGGGTCATTTAACCCAGCCACAAAACGAGCCACCTTGTGGTCTTCTTTCTCCTCTAGCCCACACACCATGGCTAGATTTTCGAATTCCATCAAGTATTCCTCCACAGACCTCCTTTCTTGCTTCAAAGTATGCATTTTTATAAAATTGTTTTGTTCAAAGTCTTGAGGAACAAACCTTTTTTGCATGTACTTCTTTAGTTTTGTCCAAGATGAGATCTTGGAACGCCCCTCCTTTCTCCTCTTCTTTTGCAAACCTTCAAGCCACAAACTTGCATAAGAAGTGAGTTTGAGTTCAGCAACCTTAAAGGATCTATGATCATCATAGTCCTTATATCTGAAAATTCGTTCAACTCTACGGATCCAATCTAGGAATTTGTCTGGGCCCAAACTGCCATTAAACTCAGGGATTTCAAGTCTCAAGCTTTGATCCTCTTTCCCTCTTAAACTCTTTCTCCTACGCCCTTTATATGATTCCTCATCATCACCTGAAGAGGATGGGTCCCTCTTGCTAGGCCTCCTTGAGCTTCTAACACTGGATTCACCATCACTTTCGCTAGAGTTAGATTCATGAGAAGAGAGTTTACCTTTGCTTGAGGACTTTTCCTTCTTCCCCACGATTTGCAACAGCTCATTCATACGTTCCTTCAGTTCCTTCAACTCGCGTTCCATGCACAAGGCTTTGGCTTCTTGTAAGGTTAAACCTTTTTTGAAGCCTGGTGGCATCTCGTGTGCATCATCACCACTGGAATCCATATTGCTTGAGTATTCTTCGAATCCTCTCAATGAAAGCACCAAAAGTTGATGTGAATCTAGGTATTGAAACCTTAATCCACACAAAAGGGATAGAACTAGATAGAAAACCCTCTAAAGCTACGCACCAAAGGTTTAAAATCTAGGGCGAAAGTTTAAGAATTGATTAAAGCAAAGCACCCTCAATTCCGACACTTCCTCACGTGAATCTAAAGCTTTAAGCACCAATTCACAACTCTTTGTTACACACAAAGAAAAACAACAAACTCTCTAAGTTTATTGAAGAATATATAGAAAAGAATCTCCAAATCTGATTTTTCCAAGCTTGGGTGCACATCTATTTATACCCATAGCTTGAGAGTTTCAATCATATTATGACTAGGCCTCCTACTTCTAAAAGGACTCCTAATAACCAATAGGATAATGCCACCTATTTATTACATAATCCTACTAAAACTCTAACACTATCTTATCTTAATTAGAATCTTATCCTACCTAAAAAGATAATATTACAATTTAACTACTCTAATCCTATTTTATTTAAAGTAAAACACTAAATATCCAATGCCATGTGTGTAGCCACGTCCATACCCATGCCATGTCACTTGCCATGTCACTTAAGTCGTAATAAAGCACCGATAAGATGTAATAAGCACATCTCAATGTAACAAGCACCTCCCCTTGTCTTAAAATTTTCCTCCTTGGTCAAAATTTCAATCTTCGAAAATTACTCCAAGATTTTAGCTTTTGATCAAGGCCTTCCATCAATCATCACCTCCATGGCTTCCACACATTATAGAATCATAAAATCTGAAAATGGAAAGTTCAAAACACACCTATGCCTAAAATGAGAAAAACCCTATCAAATGAAATGGGAGAAAACTCATAGGCAAAACCAACTTATTCCCTATGTCCACCAATCCTCATTTACATTTGCATGTTATCATGCACATGCAAATGTTCCCCTTTGATGGCTAGAAGATTCGTGTCTCCATAAGCCAACAACTCTCCCATGGTAGCATTCTTCTTTAAAGCTTCAACCAATCCTTCGAATTTGGCATCCTCTATCATATCATCCTCCTCTTCTTCAAAAGAGTTTGTCCTCAAACTTCGAAGTTGATCATCAGGCACATAAGGTGCTAAGTCGCCTATATTGAATGTGGCATGAACTCCATAGTCTCCAGGCAACTGAAGCTTATATGCATAATCACCCACCTTACTGATGATTTTGAATGGACCATCACACCTAGGCATAAGCTTGTTCTTACGTCGATTAGGAAATCTTTCCTTCCTCAAGTGTAACCAAACCAAGTCTCCCTCCTTGTAAGTATGTTGAGTCTTGTGTTTGTTAGCTCTAGCCTTATAGATATCATTGACCTTCTCAATTCTTGCTCTCACTTGGGTGTGAAGCTTTTGCATATAGTCAACCTTGGCCTTCGCATCCTTCTCTAATTCCCTTCCATCCACCAATAACACTCCCTTGCCATTATCTTTGTTAGAACGAGTTTTTAGTGCCATAAAAGGCTTCAAAGCAAATTCTTTGGCTTGTGCGTTCTTCCTCACAACATATATGTTTGTCCTTCCATCAAACTTTACAAATCTGTCATATTGCCAAGGTCTTCCCAAGAGAATATGACACGCATCCATGGGACAAATATCACAAAGCACTTGATCTTCATAATTGCCAATTTTGAACGAAATCAATGCTTGTTTACTAACCTTTACGTCACTTGACTTGCTAAGCCAATGGAGCTTATATGGTTGAGGATGGATTTGAGTGGGCACCTCCAACTTGTCCACCAAGAGTGTAGAAACCACGTTAGTGCAGCTCCCTGAATCTATAATCACATCACATAGTCTTCCATGGACATTGCATCTTGTGAGGAAGATTTTCTCCCTTTGGCTCTCCTCTAATGGTAAGGACTTGGATTGCAATGCCCTTCGCAACACTAGGCTAGATCCCCTAGTTTCTGCCATCACCTCCTCCACATCCTCCTCTAGGAATTCAAAAGATGTGTTACCTTCTTCCTCTTCAAGCTCATGCTCCTCTTCTTCAAAGGTTTCATCTTCCTCCCAAGTCCGAGTAGAAGCAATCCTAGCATGGGGACAATCCCTTTGGATATGGCCTTGTCCCTTACATTTGAAGCAAGTTCGTTGATCTCCCATAGGGGGCCTCGAACTTCCTCCCTTATCTCTCCCAAAAGATTGTGGCTTTATGGATTTCTCGAGATTAGGCTTCACATTAGACATCTCACGCACCCCTTTAGCTTCAAATGATCGAAAGATCCCTCTAGGTTTACGTGTTTGCCTTTCAACCCTAGTTGCTATTGTACACACCTCATCAAAGCTCCAATAGGGTTGTAATTCCACCTTTTCCTTGATTGGGTCATTTAACCCAGCCACAAAACGAGCCACCTTGTGGTCTTCTTTCTCCTCTAGCCCACACACCATGGCTAGATTTTCGAATTCCATCAAGTATTCCTCCACAGACCTCCTTTCTTGCTTCAAAGTATGCATTTTTATAAAATTGTTTTGTTCAAAGTCTTGAGGAACAAACCTTTTTTGCATGTACTTCTTTAGTTTTGTCCAAGATGAGATCTTGGAACGCCCCTCCTTTCTCCTCTTCTTTTGCAAACCTTCAAGCCACAAACTTGCATAAGAAGTGAGTTTGAGTTCAGCAACCTTAAAGGATCTATGATCATCATAGTCCTTATATCTGAAAATTCGTTCAACTCTACGGATCCAATCTAGGAATTTGTCTGGGCCCAAACTGCCATTAAACTCAGGGATTTCAAGTCTCAAGCTTTGATCCTCTTTCCCTCTTAAACTCTTTCTCCTACGCCCTTTATATGATTCCTCATCATCACCTGAAGAGGATGGGTCCCTCTTGCTAGGCCTCCTTGAGCTTCTAACACTGGATTCACCATCACTTTCGCTAGAGTTAGATTCATGAGAAGAGAGTTTACCTTTGCTTGAGGACTTTTCCTTCTTCCCCACGATTTGCAACAGCTCATTCATACGTTCCTTCAGTTCCTTCAACTCGCGTTCCATGCACAAGGCTTTGGCTTCTTGTAAGGTTAAACCTTTTTTGAAGCCTGGTGGCATCTCGTGTGCATCATCACCACTGGAATCCATATTGCTTGAGTATTCTTCGAATCCTCTCAATGAAAGCACCAAAAGTTGATGTGAATCTAGGTATTGAAACCTTAATCCACACAAAAGGGATAGAACTAGATAGAAAACCCTCTAAAGCTACGCACCAAAGGTTTAAAATCTAGGGCGAAAGTTTAAGAATTGATTAAAGCAAAGCACCCTCAATTCCGACACTTCCTCACGTGAATCTAAAGCTTTAAGCACCAATTCACAACTCTTTGTTACACACAAAGAAAAACAACAAACTCTCTAAGTTTATTGAAGAATATATAGAAAAGAATCTCCAAATCTGATTTTTCCAAGCTTGGGTGCACATCTATTTATACCCATAGCTTGAGAGTTTCAATCATATTATGACTAGGCCTCCTACTTCTAAAAGGACTCCTAATAACCAATAGGATAATGCCACCTATTTATTACATAATCCTACTAAAACTCTAACACTATCTTATCTTAATTAGAATCTTATCCTACCTAAAAAGATAATATTACAATTTAACTACTCTAATCCTATTTTATTTAAAGTAAAACACTAAATATCCAATGCCATGTGTATAGCCACGTCCATACCCATGCCATGTCACTTGCCATGTCACTTAAGTCGTAATAAAGCACCGATAAGATGTAATAAGCACATCTCAATGTAACAAGCACCTCCCCTTGTCTTAAAATTTTCCTCCTTGGTCAAAATTTTCAATCTTCGAAAATTACTCCAAGATTTTAGCTTTTGATCAAGGCCTTCCATCAATCATCACCTCCATGGCTTCCACACATTATAGAATCATAAAATCTGAAAATGGAAAGTTCAAAACACACCTATGCCTAAAATGAGAAAAACCCTATCAAATAAAATGGGAGAAAACTCATAGGCAAAACCAACTTATTCCCTATGTCCACCAATCCTCATTTACATTTGCATGTTATCATGCACATGCAAATGTTCCCCTTTGATGGCTAGAAGATTCGTGTCTCCATAAGCCAACAACTCTCCCATGGTAGCATTCTTCTTTAAAGCTTCAACCAATCCTTCGAATTTGGCATCCTCTATCATATCATAAAGGGGTCGGAAAGGGTTCTACCTCGCCTATTTTTCGAATTTCTTATCAAAATAACCTAGAACTTGCACTAACATACCAATATAGCCTAGTTCCAAGTGTTCATGCATTGAAAACAAGCCTTAGAAGCATTTCATCAAGTTCTAAATCGATGTTCGTGATTTTCAAGGGATAGGGAGCCGGAAAGGGTTCTAACTCGCCTATTTTTCAAGTTTCTTATCAAAATAACCTAGAACTTGCACTAACATACCAATATAGCCTAGTTCCAAGTGTTCATGCATTGAAAAAGAGCCTTAGAAGCATTTCACTAAGTTCTAAATCGATGTTCGTGACTTTCAAGTGAAGGGGGGCCGGAAAGGGTTCTAACTCGCCTATTTTTCAATTTTCTTATCAAAATAACCTAGAACTTGCACTAACATACCAATATAGCCTAGTCCCAAGTGTTTACGCATACAAAACAAGACTTAGAAGCATTTCACTAAGTTCTCAATCGATGTTCGTGATTTTCAAGGGTAAGGGGGCCGGAAAGGGTTCTAACTCGCCTATTTTTCAAATTTCTTATCAAAATAACCTAGAACTTGCACTAACATACCAATATAGCCTAACTACAAGTGTTTATGCATTGAAAACGATCCTTAGAAGCATTTCACTAAGGTCTAAATCGATGTTCGTGATTTTCAAGGGTAAGGGGGCCGGAAAGGGTTCTAACTCGCCTATTTTTCAAATTTCTTATCAAAATAACCTAGAACTTGCACTAACATACCAATATAGCCTAGTTTCAAGTGTTCATGCATTGAAAACGAGCCTTAGAAGCATTTCACTAAGTTTTCAATCGATGTTTGTGACTTTCAAGTGAAAGGGGGCCAGAAAGGGTTCTAACTCGCCTATTTTTCAAATTTCTTACCAAAATAACCTTGAACTTGCACAAACATACCAATATAGCCTAGTTCCAAGTGTTCATGCATTGAAAAAGAGCCTTAGAAGCATTTCACTAAGTTCTAAATCGATGTTCGTGACTTTCAAGTGAAAGGGGGCCGAAAAGGGTTCTAACTCGCCTATTTTTAAAATTTCTTATCGAAATAACCTAGAACTTGCACTAAAATACCAATATAGCCTAGTTACAAGTGTTCATGCATTGAAAACGATCCTTAGAAGTATTTCACTAAGATGTAAATCGATGTTCGTGACTTTCAAGTGAAAGGGGGCCAGAAAGGGTTCTAACTCGCCTATTTTTCAAATTTCTTATCAAAATAACCTAGAACTTGCACTAACATACCATTATAGCCTATTTACAAAAGTGCATGCATTAAAACGAGACTTAGAATCATTTCACTAAGGTCTAAATCGATGTTCGTGATTTTCAAGGGTAAGGGGGCCGGAAAGGGTTCTAACTCGCCTATTTTTCAATTTTCTTATCAAAATAACCTAGAAGTTGCACTAACATACCAATATAGCCTAGTTCCAAGTGTTCATGCATTGAAAACGAGCCTTAGAAGCATTTCACTAAGTTTTCAATCGATGTTCGTGACCTTCAAGTGAAATGGGGCCGGAAAGGGTTCTAACTCGCCTATTTTTCAAATTTCTTACCAAAATAACCTTGAACTTGCCCAAACATACCAATATAGCCTAGTTCCAAGTGTTCATGCATTGAAAACGAGCCTTAGAAGCATTTCACTAGGTTCTAAATTGATGTCCGTGACTTTCAAGTGAAAGGGGGCCGGAAAGGGTTCTAACTCGCCTATTTTTCAATTTTCTTATCAAAATAACCTAGAACTTGCACTAACATACCAATATAGCCTAGTCCCAAGTGTTTATGCATACAAAACAAGACTTAGAAGCATTTCACTAAGTTCTCAATCGATGTTCGTGATTTTCAAGGGTAAGGGGGCCGGAAAAAGTTCTAACTCGCCTATTTTTCAAATTTCTTACCAAAATAACCTTGAACTTGCACAAACATACCAATATAGCCTAGTTCCAAGTGTTCACGCATTGAAAACGAGCCATAGAAGCATTTCACTAGGTTCTAAATTGATGTCCGTGACTTTCAAGTGAAAGGGGGCCGGAAAGGGTTCTAACTCGCCTATTTTTCAATTTTCTTATCAAAATAACCTAGAACTTGCACTAACATACCAATATAGCCTAGTTCCAAGTGTTCATGCATTGAAAACGAGACTTTGAAGCATTTCACTAAATTCTAAATCGATGTTCGTGACTTTCAAGTGAAAGGGGGCTGGAAAGGGTTCTACCTCGCCTATTTTTCAAATTTCTTATCAAAATAACCTAGAACTTGCACTAACATACCAATATAGCCTAACTACAAGTGTTTATGCATTGAAAACGATCCTTAGAAGCATTTCACTAAGGTCTAAATCGATGTTCGTGATTTTCAAGGGTAAGGGGGCCGGAAAGGGTTCTAACTCGCCTATTTTTCAAATTTCTTATCAAAATAACCTAGAACTTGCACTAACATACCAATATAGCCTAGTTTCAAGTGTTCATGCATTGAAAACGAGCCTTAGAAGCATTTCACTAAGTTTTCAATCGAAGTTTGTGACTTTCAAGTGAAACGGGGCCGGAAAGGGTTCTAACTTGCCTATTTTTCAATTTTCTTTTCAAAATAACCTAGAACTTGCACTAACATACCAATATATCCTAGTCCCAAGTGTTCATGCATTGAAAACGAGACTTAGAAGCATTTCACTAAATTCTAAATCGATGTTCGTGACTTTCAAGTGAAAGGGGGCCAAAAAGGGTTCTAACTCGCCTTTAATCTAATTTCTTCTAAAAATAACCTAGAACTTGCACTAACATACCAATATAGCCTAGTTACAAGTGTGCATGCATTGAAAACGAGCCTTAGAAGCATTTCACTAAGTTCTAAATCAATGTTCGTGATTTTCAAGGGAAAGGGGGCCGGAAAGGGTTCTAATTCGTCTATTTTTCAAATTTCTTATCAAAATAACCTAGAACTTGCACTAACATACGAATATAGCCTAGTCCAAAGTGTTCATGCATTAAAAACGTCCCTTAGAAGCATTTCACTAAGTTTTTAAGCGATATTCGTGACATTCAAGTGAAAGGGGGCTAGAAAGGGTTCTAACTCGCCTATTTTTCAAATTTCTTATCAAAATAACCTAGAACTTACACTAACATACCAATATAGCCTATTTACAAGTGTTCATGCATAGAAAACGATCCTTAGAAGCATTTCACTAAGGTCTAAATCGATGTTCGTGACTTTCACGTGAAAGGGGGCCGGAAAGGGTTCTAACTCGCCTATTTTTCAAATTTCTTACCAAAATAACCTTGAACTTGCACAAACATACCAATATACCCTAGTTCCAAGTGTTCATGCATTGAAAACGATCCTTAGAAGTATTTCACTAAGTTGTAAATCGATGTTCGTGACTTTCAAGTGAAAGGGGGCTGGAAAGGTTTCTACCTCGCCTATTTTTCAAATTTCTTATCAAAATAACCTAGAACTTGTACTAACATACCAATATAGCTTATTTACAATTGTGCATGCATTGAAAACGAGCCTTAGAAGCATTTCACTAAGTTCTAAATCGATGTTCGTGACTTTCAAGTGAAAGGGGGCTGGAAAGGGTTCTACCTCGCCTATTTTTCAAATTTCTTATCAAAATAACCTAGAACTTACACTAACATAATAATATAGCCTAGTTCCAAGTGTTCATGCTTTGAAAACAAGCCTTAGAAGCATTTCACTAAGTTTTCAATCGATGTTCGTGACTTTCAAGTGAAAGGGGGCCAGAAAGGGTTCTAACTCGCCTATTTTTCAAATTTCTTATCAAAATAACCTAGAACTTGCACTAACATACCATTATAGCCTATTTACAAAAGTGCATGCATTAAACGAGACTTAGAATCATTTCACTAAGGTCTAAATCGATGTTCGTGATTTTCAAGGGTAAGGGGGCCGGAAAGGGTTCTAACTCGCCTATTTTTCAATTTTCTTATCAAAATAACCTAGAACTTGCACTAACATACCAATATAGCCTAGTTCCAAGTGTTCATGCCTTGAAAACGAGCCTTAGAAGCATTTCAATAAGTTCTAAATCGATGTTCGTGACTTTCAACTGAAAGGGGTCAGAAAGGGTTCTACCTCGCCTATTTTTCAAATTTCTTATCAAAATAACCTAGAACTTGCACTAACATACCAATATAGCCTAGTTCCAAGTGTTCATGCATTGAAAACGAGCCTTAGAAGCATTTCACTAAGTTTTCAGTCGATGTTCGTGACCTTCAAGTGAAATGGGGCCGGAAAGGGTTCTAACTCGCCTATTTTTCAAATTTCTTACCAAAATAACCTTGAACTTGCACAAACATACCAATATAGCCTAGTTCCAAGTGTTCATGCATTGAAAACGAGCCTTAGAAGCATTTCACTAGGTTCTAAATTGATGTCCGTGACTTTCAAGTGAAAGGGGGCCGGAAAGGGTTCTAACTCGCCTATTTTTCAATTTTCTTATCAAAATAACCTAGAACTTGCACTAACATACCAATATAGCGTAGTTCCAAGTGTTCATGCATTGAAAACGAGACTTTGAAGCATTTCACTAAATTCTAAATCGATGTTCGTGACTTTCAAGTGAAAGGGGGCTGGAAAGGGTTCTACCTCGCCTATTTTTCTAATTTCTTATCAAAATAACCTAGAACTTACACTAACATAATAATATAGCCTAGTTCCAAGTGTTCATGCTTTGAAAACAAGCCTTAGAAGCATTTCACTAAGTTTTCAATCGATGTTCGTGACTTTCAAGTGAAAGGGGGCCAGAAAGGGTTCTAACTCGCCTATTTTTCAAATTTCTTATCAAAATAACCTAGAACTTGCACTAACATACCATTATAGCCTATTTACAAAAGTGCATGCATTAAACGAGACTTAGAATCATTTCACTAAGGTCTAAATCGATGTTCGTGATTTTCAAGGGTAAGGGGGCCGGAAAGGGTTCTAACTCGCCTATTTTTCAATTTTCTTATCAAAATAACCTAGAACTTGCACTAACATACCAATATAGCCTAGTTCCAAGTGTTCATGCCTTGAAAACGAGCCTTAGAAGCATTTCACTAAGTTCTAAGTCGATGTTCGTGACTTTCAACTGAAAGGGGTCAGAAAGGGTTCTACCTCGCCTATTTTTCAAATTTCTTATCAAAATAACCTAGAACTTGCACTAACATACCAATATAGCCTAGTTCCAAGTGTTCATGCATTGAAAACGAGCCTTAGAAGCATTTCACTAGGTTCTAAATTGATGTCCGTGACTTTGAAGTGAAAGGGGGCCGGAAAGGGTTCTAACTCGCCTATTTTTCAATTTTCTTATCAAAATAACCTAGAACTTGCACTAACATACCAATATAGCCTAGTTCCAAGTGTTCATGCATTGAAAACGAGACTTTGAAGCATTTCACTAAATTCTAAATCGATGTTCGTGACTTTCAAGTGAAAGGGGGCTGGAAAGGGTTCTACCTCGCCTATTTTTCAAATTTCTTATCAAAATAACCTAGAACTTACACTAACATAATAATATAGCCTAGTTCCAAGTGTTCCTGCTTTGAAAACGAGCCTTAGAAGCATTTCACTAAGTTTTCAATCGATGTTCGTGACTTTCAAGTGAAAGGGGGCCGGAAAGGGTTCTACCTCGCCTATTTTTCAAATTTCTTATCAAAATAACCTAGAACTTGCACTAACATACCAATATAGCCTAGTTCCAAGTGTTCATGCATTGAAAATAAAGCCTTAGAAGCATTTCATCAAGTTCTAAATCGATGTTCGTGATTTTCAAGGGATAGGGAGCCGGAAAGGGTTCTAACTCGTCTATTTTTCAAGTTTCTTATCAAAATAACCTAAAACTTGCACTAACATACCAATATAGCCTGGTTCCAAGTGTTCATGCATTGAAAACGAGCCTTAGAAGCATTTCACTAAGTTCTAAATTGATGTTCGTGATTTTCAAAGGAAAGGGGGCCGAAAAGGGTTCTAACTCGCCTATTTTTAAAATTTCTTATCAAGATAACCGAGAACTTGCACTAACATACAAATATAGCCTAGTTCCAAGTGTTCATGCATTGAAAACGAGCCTTAGAAGCATTTCACTAAGTTTTCAATCGATGTTCGTGACCTTCAAGTGAAACGGGGCCGGAAAGGGTTCTAACTCGCCTATTTTTCAAATTTCTTACCAAAATAACCTTGAACTTGCACAAACATACCAATATAGCCTAGTTCCAAGTGTTCATGCATTGAAAGCGAGCCTTAGAAGCATTTCACTAAGTTTTCAATTGATGTTCGTGACTTTTAAGAGAAAGGGAGCTAGAAAGGGTTCTAACTCGCCTATTTTTCAAATTTCTTATCAAAATAAGCTAGAACTTGCTCTAACATACCATCATAGCCTAGCTACAAGTGTTCATGCATTGAAAGCGAGCCTTAGAAGCATTTCACTAAGGTCTAAATCGATGTTCGTGACTTTCAAGTGAAAGGGGGCCGAAAAGGGTTCTAACTCGCCTATTTTTCAAAAATTTTATCAAAATAACCTAAAACTTGCACTAACATACCAATATAGCCTAGTCCTAAGTTTTCATGCATTCAAAACGAGACTTAGAAGCATTTCACTAAGTTCTAAATCGATGTTCGAAACTTTCAAGTGAAAGGGGGCCAGAAAGGGTTCTAACTCGCCTATTTTTCAAATTTCTTATCAAAATAACCTAGAACTTGCACTAACATACCAATATAGCCTATTTACAAGTGTGCATGCATTGAAAACGAGACTTAGAAGCATTTCACTAAGTTCTAAATCGATGTTCGTGACTTTCAAGTGAAAGGGGGCCGGAAAGGGTTCTACCTCGCCTATTTTTCAAATTTCTTATCAAAATAACCTAGAACTTGCACTAACATACCAATATAGCCTAGTTCCAAGTGTTCATGCATTGAAAACGAGCCTTGGAAGCATTTCACTAAGTTTTCAATCGATGTTCGTGACATTCTAGTGAAAGAGGGCCGGAAAGGGTTCTAACTCGCCTATTTTTCTATTTTCTTATAAAAATAAGCTATAACTTCCACTAACATACCAATATAGCCTAGTTACAACTAATCATGCATTGAAAACGAGCCTTAGAAGCATTTCACTAAGTTCTAAATCGATGTTCGTGACTTTCAAGTGAAAGGGGGCCTGAAAGGGTTCTACCTTGCGTATTTTTCAAATTTCTTATCAAAATAACCTAGAACTTACACTAACATACCAATATAGCCTAGCTACAAGTGTTCATGCATTGAAAACGAGCCTTAGAAGCATTTCACTAAGGTCTAAATTGATGTTCGTGATTTTCAAGGGAAAGAGGGCCGGAAAAGGTTCTCACTCGCCTATTTTTCAAATTTCTTATCAAAATAACCTATAACTTGCACTAACATACCAATATAGCCTAGTCCTAAGTTTTCATGCATTCAAAACGAGACTTAGAAGCATTTCACTAAGTTCTAAATCGATGTTCGAAACTTTCAAGTGAAAGGGGGCCGAAAAGGGTTCTAACTCGCCTATTTTTCAAATTTCTTATCAAAATAACCTAGAACTTGCACTAACATACCAATATAGCCTATTTACAAGTGTGCATGCATTGAAAACGAGACTTAGAAGCATTTCACTAAGTTCTAAATCGATGTTCGTGACTTTCAAGTGAAAGGGGGCCGGAAAGGGTTCTACCTCGCCTATTTTTCAAATTTCTTATCAAAATAACCTAGAACTTGCACTAACATACCAATATAGCCTAGTTCCAAGTGTTCATGCATTGAAAACGAGCCTTAGAAGCATTTCACTAAGTTTTCAATCGATGTTCGTGACTTTCAAGAGAAAGGGGGCTAGAAAGGGTTCTAACTCGCCTATTTTTCAAATTTCTTATCAAAATAAGCTAGAACTTGCACTAACATACCATCATAGCCTAGTTACAAGTGTTCATTTATTGAAAACGAGCCTTAGAAGCATTTCACTAAGGTCTAAATCGATGTTCGTGACTTTCAAGTGAAAGGGGGCCGAAAAAGGTTCTAACTCGCCTATTTTTCAAATTTTTTATCAAAATAACCTAGAACTTGCACTAACATACCAATATTGCCTAGTCCCAAGTGTTCATGCATTGAAAATGATATGGTAGCAAGCAATAAAGTCCATAAAGTTCCAGAAGTTCAAACGACGGTCCATGCCTTGTTCATCCACGGAAAGTCCAAGTCCTTGGGTGATAATTTCGTGGGGTTCTCTTCAATTAATCCTTTTGTTTCTTGCCTTAAATGGGAAGAGAGCAAAGGGGAAGTTATGGCCAGTTAAAGGGGACGGTCAAGAAGAAGTTTTCAAACAGCCAAATTAACGCCACAGCTAAAAAAAGGGGGGGGTCAATGCTTGATTCATGGCGATTTCTGTGGGAGAATAATTATGATTTATTTGCTGTTTATTTTAGTCATTTAAAGCTTTAATTAGGGAGGTTATTTTCTGTCAAATATGCACGAAATAGCTGCTCAAATAATCAGTCATCTAGTGACTTAGTCAAAGCGTGATTCAAGGCTTGAATCATGCTCAATTTGAATTCAGTTTTTAAATTCTGTTTTGAATTTCAAAAAGGAGTTACAAAGCTTTATTGAGGCTTGTTTCTTCTGTTTTAAACGTATAAGATAGGAAGCTAAAGGATTTGTAAAGCTTCCTATAAATAGGGCACTTGCCCATTCATTTGGAACAAGAGTGAAAGAAATAGAACAGAATCTGATTTTCTTTGTGAATTTCGTGTGTTACTTTGTGTTTCACAAACTTATACTTTCTTTGCTTAGTGCTAGTTAGTATAAGCTCTATAATCTAGCCTTACTTCGTGTTTGGTCCAGATTATTTCCCCTAAACGCAATTTAGACCCGATTCTACCTTGCGTTTTTATCTTGTTTCTTTTTGAGACGAATTTGTTTCTAAGTCATCTAATCCACTCCAAAACGATCCTAAAACACAAACACATCAGTAAACACATCAGTTGGTATCAGAGCAAAGGCTTTGGAGTATGGCTTCGAGTTCATCCAACTCAACATCTCACGAAGCGATGAAAGACATTCTTGGAAAACTCCAGGAAATGCATGACGAAATGAAAAAGCATGAAACACGTATGGATGCCATTGCTGACCTATGCCTTAGACAAGGTAGAAAGTTAGAGGAATTAGAACATTCCAATTCCACACCCACCCATGGGGAATCACAATCTCGTGGTTACCAAGAAGATAGAAGTCTCAAACTTGATCTTCCCGAATTCGATGGTTCTAATGATCCAGAAGTTTTTTTTGATTGGGTACGTAGATTGGAGAGTATCTTTGAGTATAAGGAGTATGATGATGCTAGGAGTTGTAAAATGGCGATTCTGAAGTTAACCAAACTTGCTGGACTTTGGTATGATAATCTGAAGGCCAAAAGGAGAAGAGAAGGAAAGGGTAAGATTGAGTCATGGGTGAAACTCAGGAAAAAGATGGAGCAACGTTGGATTCCACGTGAGTATGAGCAAGATCAATATGTAAAATTGACTCGCCTAGCTCAAGGGGAACGAAGTGTTGATGAATATGTGCGAGAATTTGAGACACTCAGTTTGGTGTGTGATATGCAAGAGAGAGAGCCACTCAAAATTGCACGTTTTACCAAAGGGTTGTCAAAACCAATTTCTAATAAGGTGGATCTCCTACCTTATTCCACCTATGAAGAAGTTGTGAAAGCTGCCAGAAAGGTTGAGGCACAACACAAAGAAGATAGGCCAAGGCCTACTTCGAGGCCTCCTTTCAAAGCTTTTCCTTCCGTAGGAAAGGGTGAAGTTGCTGCCAAATCCATTTTTACTCCTAACTCATTCAAAGGAGGAAAAACGGATTTCAAGCAAGAAGCTTCCAAGAGAACGTGTTACAAATGCCATGAAAAGGGGCATATTGCTAGTGAATGTCCAAAACGGAATACACTCACCATTCATGAAGGAGGGTATGATTCCGAAGAAAATGAGGAAGAAGAAGAGGAATATGAGGAATATGGAGCTGAAGAAGACGCCACTCCATTGTGTGGTGTTATGAGGAGGATCCTACATTCTGAACCTCTCAAAGATGTCCAACAAAGAGAGAATCTTTTCCATACCAGATGCAAGGTACGAGACAAGCTTTGTGATGTGATTGTAGATGGTGGTTCTTGTACAGATGTGGCCTCTAAAGAACTTGTAAGTAAACTGAAATTACCTACTCGTGAGCATGCTAAACCATACAAGTTAAATTGGCTAGATAATGATACGGGTTTAAAGGTTAAGAAACAAGCTCTAGTTTCTTTTACAATTGGAAATTTTCATGATGAACGTTGGTGTGATATTCTGCCTATGAGTGCGTGTCATATTTTGCTTGGAAGACCATGGCAATTTGATAGAAATGCATTGCATGATGGCGTTTCTAATGTTTATACGGTCACTGCTCATGGAGGAAAGAAAATCAGGTTACTTCCTTTGCCTCCAAAGATTGAACCTATGATGGAGAAGAAACCTAATTTTCTGGTTTCAAAACGTGAGTTTGAGCGTGAGTATGCTATGGAAGGGGAAGGGTTTTTTCTTGTTATTAAACCTATTGATGATAACCTTTCCAATGTTACTAACTCATTGCCTTTGAAGAAATTGCTAGAGGAATTTTCTGATGTATTTCCTAGTGATTTGCCACAAGGCCTGCCTCCATTTCGAGGTATTGAGCATGCTATTGACTTGATTCCGGGAGCTCAATTGCCTAATAAGCCAGCCTACAGATGTAGTCCCGATCAGGCCAAAGAGTTGCAAAGACAAGTTGAAGAACTTATAGAAAGGGGATATGTGCGCGAAAGCCTTAGTCCATGTGCTGTTCCTGCTCTTTTAGTACCTAAGAAAGAGGGAACTTGGAGAATGTGTATTGATAGTCGTTCTATCAATAATATTACTATCAAATATAGATTTCCTATGCCGAGGCTTCAAGACATGTTTGATGAGTTGAGTGGAGCCAAGATTTTCAGTAAAATTGATTTGAGAAGTGGCTATCACCAAATGAGAATTCGTGAAGGTGATGAATGGAAAACAGCTTTTAAGACCAAGCAAGGCTTATACGAATGGCTTGTCATGCCATTTGGTCTTTGTAATGCTCCTAGCTCTTTCATGAGACTCATGAATGAGGTACTGCGTCCTTTTCTCAACAAATTCATTGTTGTATATTTAGATGATATTCTAGTATATAGCAAATCCATAGATGAACATTTGTTACATTTAAAATCTTTATTTGAGGTTTTAAGGACTAACAGATTGTATGGGAAGTTGGAAAAGTGTGCTTTCATGTGTAAGCATATTACTTTCCTAGGATATGTTGTATCTAGTGGAGGAGTACAGGTTGATCTAGAGAAAGTGAAGGCTATTTCAACTTGGAAGGTGCCGAAAGATGTGCATGAAGTGAGGAGTTTTCATGGTCTTGCTTCATTTTACAGAATCTTTATCAAGAATTTCTCAACAATCACAGCTCCTTTGACCGAGTTATTGAAGAAAGGTGCATTCATTTGGAGTGAATCTGCTCAAAAAGCCTTTGAAGAAATCAAAGAGAAATTGTGCAATACAACGGTTCTTGCATTGCCAGATTTTGATAAACTGTTTGAGGTTGAATGTGATGCAAGTGGCGTGGGTATTGGTGCTGTTCTTATTCAAGGAAAGAGACCCATTTGTTATTTCAGCGAAAAATTAAGTGGTGCTAAGCTTAATTATTCGAATTATGATCGTGAGTTCTATGCTATTGTTCGGGCTCTAGATCATTGGTCTCATTACCTAAGGCCAAAACCGTTTGTTTTACATTCGGATCATGAAGCCTTGAAATTCATTCATGGACAGCAGAAGCTTAATCACCGACATGCTAAATGGGTTGAATTTCTTCAATCTTTTACATTCAGTTCGAGGTACAAAGAAGGGAAGAAGAATGTTGTGGCTGATGCATTATCAAGGAGAAGCTATCTATTAGCTATGGTTCATACGAAGATTCTTGGGTTTGAACATTTGAAAAATCACTATGAAGAAGATGAGGATTTTTCTGGAAAATTCAAGAAACCTACTCAAGACTACACGGTTCAAGATGGGTTCTTATTCAAAGGCAACAAACTTTGTGTGCCTAAGAATGGTGTGCGTGAACTCTTGGTTCGTGAAATCCATGGGGGAGGAGTTGCTGGTCATTTTGGAATACATAAGACATTAGAAATGCTTCAAGAACATTTCTATTGGCCTCATATGATCAAAGACGTTACTCACATTGTAGAAAGGTGTTCTACTTGTCAAAAATCCAAGAGCACTTTTCACAAGGGTCTTTACACTCCATTACCAGTTCCTGATGTTCCATGGGAAGGAGTAAGCATGGATTTTATTGTGGGTCTCCCTAGGACTCAAAGGGGGAAGGATAGTATCATGGTGGTGGTGGACCGTTTTTCTAAAATGGCTCATTTTATTCCATGTCACAAAACAGATGATGCTTCTAAAGTTGCTGATTTATACTTTAGAGAAATCATTCGTTTACATGGGGTTCCAAGGTCCATTGTTTCGGATAGGGATACTAAGTTCCTTAGTCATTTTTGGAGGATTTTGTGGAAATTGGTGGGAACTAAGCTCCTATTTAGTACTTCTCATCATCCACAAACAGATGGTCAAACAGAAGTGACTAATAGAACCCTTGGTGCTTTGTTACGAGGTCTAGTGAGTAGAACTCAAAAGGACTGGGATGTTAAGTTAGCCCATGCTGAATTCGCTTACAATAGGTCTCCTTCTTCTACCACTGCTCGTAGTCCTTTTGAAGTGGTGTATGGGGTTAATCCTTTGCTGCCCATTGAGTTAATTCCCTTGCCTAAAGGAGATTTAATACATGGAGAACCTAAGAAGAGGTGGGAAGCATTTCAGAAAACATGCACCAAAGTCAAAAAGAAGATTGAAGCTATGAACAAAGTCTACAAAGACCGTGCAAATAAGAACCGAAAACAACCTACATTTGCTAAAGGTGACTTGGTTTGGCTACATTTAAGGAAGGAACGTTTTCCTAACCTTAGGAAAAATAAGCTCATGCCTAGATCAGATGGTCCCTTTCAAGTCTTGGGAAAAATTGGGGAAAGCGCTTACAAGATTGATCTACCTAGTGAGTTTGGTGGCGTAAGTGCAACGTTCAATGTGGGAGACTTGAGCCCATATCTAGATGATGAAAGTTTGAGGACAAACTTTTCCGAAGAGGGGGAGAATGATATGGTAGCAAGCAATAAAGTCCATAAAGTTCCAGAAGTTCAAACGACGGTCCATGCCTTGTTCATCCACGGAAAGTCCAAGTCCTTGGGTGATAATTTCGTGGGGTTCTCTTCAATTAATCCTTTTGTTTCTTGCCTTAAATGGGAAGAGAGCAAAGGGGAAGTTATGGCCAGTTAAAGGGGACGGTCAAGAAGAAGTTTTCAAACAGCCAAATTAACGCCACAGCTAAAAAAGGGGGGGGTCAATGCTTGATTCATGGCGATTTCTGTGGGAGAATAATTATGATTTATTTGCTGTTTATTTTAGTCGTTTAAAGCTTTAATTAGGGAGGTTATTTTCTGTCAAATATGCACGAAATAGCTGCTCAAATAATCAGTCATCTAGTGACTTAGTCAAAGCGTGATTCAAGGCTTGAATCATGCTCAATTTGAATTCAGTTTTTAAATTCTGTTTTGAATTTCAAAAAGGAGTTACAAAGCTTTATTGAGGCTTGTTTCTTCTGTTTTAAACGTATAAGATAGGAAGCTAAAGGATTTGTAAAGCTTCCTATAAATAGGGCACTTGCCCATTCATTTGGAACAAGAGTGAAAGAAATAGAACAGAATCTGATTTTCTTTGTGAATTTCGTGTGTTACTTTGTGTTTCACAAACTTATACTTTCTTTGCTTAGTGCTAGTTAGTATAAGCTCTATAATCTCGCCTTACTTCGTGTTTGGTCCAGATTATTTCCCCTAAACGCAATTTAGACCCGATTCTACCTTGCGTTTTTATCTTGTTTCTTTTTGAGACGAATTTGTTTCTAAGTCATCTAATCCACTCCAAAACGATCCTAAAACACAAACACATCAGTAAACACATCAGAAAACGAGCCTTAGAAGCATTTCACTAAGTTTTCAATCGATGTTCGTGACATTCAAGTGAAAGGGGGAGGGAAAGGGTTCTAACTCGCCTATTTTTCAAATTTCTTATCAAAATAACCTATAACTTACACTAACATACCAATATAGCCTAGTTACAAGTGTTCATGCATTGAAAATGAGCCTTAGAAGCATTTCACTAAGTTCTAAATCGATGTTCGTGATTTTCAAGGGAAAGGGGGCCGGAAAGGGTTCTAACTCGCCTATTTCAATTTTCTTGTCAAAATAACCTAGAACTTGCACTAACGTACCAATATGGCCTAGTCCCAAGTGTTCACGCATTAAAAATGAGACTTGGAAGCATTTCACTAAGGTCTAAATCGATGTTCGTGACTTTCAAGTGAAAGGGGGCCGGAAAGGGATCTACCTCGCCTATTTTTCAAATTTCTTATCAAAATAACCTAGAACTTGCACTAACATACAATTATAGCCTATTTACAAGTGTGGATGCATTGAAAACGAGCCTTAGAAGCATTTCACAAGGTTCTAAATTGATGTTCGTGACTTTCAAGTGAAAGGGGGCTGGAAAGGGTTCTACCTTGCCTATTTTACAAATTTCTTATCAAAATAACCTAGAACTTACACTAACATACCAATATAGCCTAGTTACAAGTGTTCATGCACTGAAAAGGAGCCTTAGAAGCATTTCACTAAGGTCTAAATTGATGTTCGTGATTTTCAAGGGAAAGAGGGCCGGAAAGGGTTCTCACTCGCCTATTTTTCAAATTTCTTATCAAAATAACCTAGAACTTGCACTAACATACCAATATAGCCTAGTCCTAAGTGTTCATGCATTCAAAACGAGACTTAGAAGCATTTCACTAAGTTCTAAATCGATGTTCGTGACTTTCAAATGAAAGGGGGCCGGAAAGGGTTCTAACTCGCCTATTTTTCAATTTTCTTATCAAAATAACCTAGAACTTGCACTAACATACCAATATAGCCTAGTTCCAAGTGTTCATGCATTGAAAACGAGACTTTGAAGCATTTCACTAAATTCTAAATCGATGTTCGTGACTTTCAAGTGAAAGGGGGCTGGAAAGGGTTCTACCTCGCCTATTTTTCAAATTTCTTATCAAAATAACCTAGAACTTACACTAACATAATAATATAGCCTAGTTCCAAGTGTTCCTGCTTTGAAAACGAGCCTTAGAAGCATTTCACTAAGTTTTCAATCGATGTTTGTGACTTTCAAGTGAAAGGGGGCCGGAAAGGGTTCTACCTCGCCTATTTTTCAAATTTCTTATCAAAATAACCTAGAACTTGCACTAACATACCAATATAGCCTAGTTACAAGTGTTCATGCATTGAAAACAAGCCTTAGAAGCATTTCATCAAGTTCTAAATCGATGTTCGTGATTTTCAAGGGATAGGGAGCCGGAAAGGGTTCTAACTCGTCTATTTTTCAAGTTTCTTATCAAAATAACCTAAAACTTGCACTAACATACCAATATAGCCTGGTTGCAAGTGTTCATGCATTGAAAACGAGCCTTAGAAGCATTTCACTAAGTTCTAAATCGATGTTCGTGATTTTCAAAGGAAAGGGGGCCGAAAAGGGTTCTAACTCGCCTATTTTTAAAATTTCTTATCAAGATAACCGAGAACTTGCACTAACATACAAATATAGCCTAGTTCCAAGTGTTCATGCATTGAAAACGAGCCTTAGAAGCATTTCACTAAGTTTTCAATCGATGTTCGTGACCTTCAAGTGAAACGGGGCCGGAAAGGGTTCTAACTCGCCTATTTTTCAAATTTCTTACCAAAATAACCTTGAACTTGCACAAACATACCAATATAGCCTTGTTCCAAGTGTTCATGCATTGAAAGCGAGCCTTAGAAGCATTTCACTAAGTTTTCAATTGATGTTCGTGACTTTTAAGAGAAAGGGAGCTAGAAAGGGTTCTAACTCGCCTATTTTTCAAATTTCTTATCAAAATAAGCTAGAACTTTCTCTAACATACCATCATAGCCTAGCTACAAGTGTTCATGCATTGAAAGCGAGCCTTAGAAGCATTTCACTAAGGTCTAAATCGATGTTCGTGACTTTCAAGTGAAAGGGGGCCGAAAAGGGTTCTAACTCGCCTATTTTTCAAAAAATTTATCAAAATAACCTAAAACTTGCACTAACATACCAATATAGCCTAGTTCCAAGTGTGCACGCATTAAAAATGAGCCTTGGAAGCATTTCACTAAGTTTTCAATCAATGTTCGTGACTTTCAAGTGAAAGGGGGCTAGAAAGGGTTCTAACTCGCCTATTTTTCAAATTTCTTATCAAAATAACCTAGAACTTGCACTAACATACAAATATAGCCTAGTTCCAAGTGTTCATGCATTGAAAACGAGCCTTAGAAGCATTTCACTAAGTTTTCAATCGATGTTCGTGACTTTCAAGTGAAAGGGGGCCAGAAAGGGTTCTAACCCGCCTATTTTTCAAATTTCTTATCAAAATAACCTAGAACTTGCACTAACATACCAATATAGCCTAGTTCCAAGTGTTCATGCATTGAAAACGAGCCTTGGAAGCATTTCACTAAGTTTTCAATCGATGTTCGTGACATTCTAGTGAAAGAGGGCCGGAAAGGGTTCTAACTCGCCTATTTTTCTATTTTCTTATAAAAATAAGCTATAACTTCCACTAACATACCAATATAGCCTAGTTACAACTAATCATGCATTGAAAACGAGCCTTAGAAGCATTTCACTAAGTTCTAAATCGATGTTCGTGACTTTCAAGTGAAAGGGGGCCTGAAAGGGTTCTACCTTGCGTATTTTTCAAATTTCTTATCAAAATAACCTAGAACTTACACTAACATACCAATATAGCCTAGCTACAAGTGTTCATGCATTGAAAACGAGCCTTAGAAGCATTTCACTAAGGTCTAAATTGATGTTCGTGATTTTCAAGGGAAAGAGGGCCGGAAAAGGTTCTCACTCGCCTATTTTTCAAATTTCTTATCAAAATAACCTATAACTTGCACTAACATACCAATATAGCCTAGTCCTAAGTTTTCATGCATTCAAAACGAGACTTAGAAGCATTTCACTAAGTTCTAAATCGATGTTCGAAACTTTCAAGTGAAAGGGGGCCGGAAAGGGTTCTAACTCGCCTATTTTTCAAATTTCTTATCAAAATAACCTAGAACTTGCACTAACATACCAATATAGCCTATTTACAAGTGTGCATGCATTGAAAACGAGACTTAGAAGCATTTCACTAAGTTCTAAATCGATGTTCGTGACTTTCAAGTGAAAGGGGGCCGGAAAGGGTTCTACCTCGCCTATTTTTCAAATTTCTTATCAAAATAACCTAGAACTTGCACTAACATACCAATATAGCCTAGTTCCAAGTGTTCATGCATTGAAAACGAGCCTTAGAAGCATTTCACTAAGTTTTCAATCGATGTTCGTGACTTTCAAGAGAAAAGG
The DNA here is from genome assembly GCA_026401315.1 of Dysphania ambrosioides. Lineage (NCBI taxonomy): Eukaryota > Viridiplantae > Streptophyta > Magnoliopsida > Caryophyllales > Amaranthaceae > Dysphania > Dysphania ambrosioides. Next base: position 16,689,593 of record CM048666.1, on the reverse strand, counting down.
GGCTAGAAAGGGTTCTAACTCGCCTATTTTTCAAATTTCTTATCAAAATAAGCTAGAACTTGCACTAACATACCATCATAGCCTAGTTACAAGTGTTCATTTATTGAAAACGAGCCTTAGAAGCATTTCACTAAGGTCTAAATCGATGTTCGTGACTTTCAAGTGAAAGGGGGCCGAAAAAGGTTCTAACTCGCCTATTTTTCAAATTTTTTATCAAAATAACCTAGAACTTGCACTAACATAACAATATTGCCTAGTCCCAAGTGTTCATGCATTGAAAACGAGCCTTAGAAGCATTTCACTAAGTTTTCAATCGATGTTCGTGACATTCAAGTGAAAGGGGGAGGGAAAGGGTTCTAACTCGCCTATTTTTCAAATTTCTTATCAAAATAACCTATAACTTACACTAACATACCAATATAGCCTAGTTACAAGTGTTCATGCATTGAAAATGAGCCTTAGAAGCATTTCACTAAGTTCTAAATCAATGTTCGTGATTTTCAAGGGAAAGGGGGCCGGAAAGGGTTCTAACTCGCCTATTTTTCAATTTTCTTGTGAAAATAACCTAGAACTTGCACTAACGTACCAATATGGCCTAGTCCCAAGTGTTCACGCATTAAAAATGAGACTTCGAAGCATTTCACTAAGGTCTAAATCGATGTTCGTGACTTTCAAGTGAAAGGGGGCCGGAAAGGGTTCTACCTCGCCTATTTTTCAAATTTCTTATCAAAATAACCTAGAACTTGCACTAACATACAATTATAGCCTATTTACAAGTGTGGATGCATTGAAAACGAGCCTTAGAAGCATTTCACAAGGTTCTAAATTGATGTTCGTGACTTTCAAGTGAAAGGGGGCTGGAAAGGGTTCTACCTTGCCTATTTTACAAATTTCTTATCAAAATAACCTAGAACTTACACTAACATACCAATATAGCCTAGTTACAAGTGTTCATGCACTGAAAAGGAGCCTTAGAAGCATTTCACTAAGGTCTAAATTGATGTTCGTGATTTTCAAGGGAAAGAGGGCCGGAAAGGGTTCTCACTCGCTTATTTTTCAAATTTCTTATCAAAATAACCTAGAACTTGCACTAACATACCAATATAGCCTAGTCCTAAGTGTTCATGCATTCAAAACGAGACTTAGAAGCATTTCACTATGTTCTAAATCGATGTTCGTGACTTTCAAATGAAAGGGGGCCGAAAAGGGTTCTCACTCGCCTATTTTTCAAATTTCTTATCAAAATAACCTAGAACTTACACTAACATACCAATATAGCCTATTTACAAGTGTGCATGCATTGAAAACGAGCCTTAGAAGCATTTCACTAAGTTCTAAATCGAAGTTCGTGACTTTCAAGTGAAAGGGGGTCGGAAAGGGTTCTACCTTGCCTATTTTTCAAATTTCTTATCAAAATAACCTAGAACTTACACTAACATACCAATATAGCCTAGTTACAAGTGTTCATGCATTGAAAACGAGCCTTAGAAGCATTTCACTAAGGTCTGAATCGATGTTCGTGATTTTCAAGGGAAAGAGGGCCGGAAAGGGTTCTAACTCGCCTATTTTTCAAATTTCTTATCAAAATAACCTAGAACTTGCACTAACATACCAATATAGCCTAGTTCCAAGTGTTTATGCATTGAAAACGAGTGTTAGAAGCATTTCACTAAGTTCTTAATCGATGTTCGTGACTTTCAAGTGAAAGGGGGCCGAAAAGGGTTCTAACTCGCCTATTTTTCAATTTTCATATCAAAATAACCTCGAACTTGCACTAATATACCAATATAGCCTAGTTCCAAGTGTTCATGCATTGAAAACGAGACTTAGAAGCATTTCACTAAGTTCTAAATCGATGTTCGTGACATTCAACTGAAAGGGGGACCGTAAGGGTTCTCCCTCGCCTATTTTTCAAATTTCTTATTAAAATAACCATGAACTTACACTAACATACCAATATAGCCTAGTTCCGATTGTTCATGCATTGAAAACGAGCCTTAGAAGCAATTCACTAAGTTTTCAATCGATGTTCGTGACTTTCAAGTGAAAGGGGGCCGGAAAAAGTTCTAACTCGCCTATTTTTCAAATTTCTTTACAAAACAACCTAGAACTTGCACTAACATACCATTATAGCCTATTTAAAAGTGTGCATGCATTGAAAACGAGACTTAGAAGCATTTCACTAAGGTCTAAATCGATGTTTGTGATTTTCAAGGGTAAGGGGGCCGGAAAGGGTTCTAACTCGCCTATTTTTCAAATTTCTTATCAAAATAACCTAGAACTTGCACTAACATACCAATATAGCCTAGTTCCAAGTATTCATGCATTGAAAACGAGCCTTAGAAGCATTTTACTAAGTTTTCAATCAATGTTCGTGACTTTCAAGTGAAAGGGGGCCGGAATGGGTTCTTACTCGCCTATTTTTCAATTTCATTATCAAAATAACCTAGAACTCACACTAACATACCAATATAGCCTAGTTACAAGTGTTCATGCATTGAAAATGAGCCTTATAGCCTAGTTACAAGTGTTCATGCATTGAAAACAATCCTTGGAAGCATTTTACTATGGTCTAAATCGATGTTCGTGACTTTCAAGTGAAAGGGGCCGGAAAGGGTTCTAACTCGCCTATTTTTCAATTTTCTTATCAAAATAACCTAGAACTTGCACTAACATACCAATATAGCCTAGTTACAAGTGTGCATGCATTTAAAACGAGCCTTAGAAGCATTTCATTAAGTTCTCAATCGATGTTCGTGATTTTCAAGGGAAAGGGGGCCGGAAAGGGTTCTAACTCGCCTATTTTTCTAATTTCTTATCAAAATAACCTAGAACTTGCACTAACATACCAATATAGCCTAGTTACAAGTGTTCATGCATTGAAAACGAGCCTTAGAAGCATTTCACTAAGTTCTAAATCGATGTTCGTGACTTTCAAGTGAAAGGTGGCCAGAAAGGGTTCTAACTCGCCTATTTTTCAAATATTATATCAAAATAACCTAGAACTTGCACTAACATACCAATATAGCCTAGTCCCAAGTGTTCATGTATTGAAAACGACCCTTAGAAGCATTTCACTAAGTTTTCAATCGATGTTCGTGACATTCAAGTGAAAGGGGGCAGGAAAGGGTTCTAACTCGCCTATTTTTCAACTTTCTTATCAAAATATCCTAGAACTTAAACTAACATACCAATATAGCCTAGTTAAAAGTGTTCATGCATTGAAAAGGAGCCTTAGAAGCATTTAACTAAGGTCTAAATCGATGTTCGTGACATTCAAGTGAAACGGGGCCGGAAGATGGTTCTAACTCGCCTATTTTTCAAATTTCTTATCAAAATAACCTAGAACTTGCACTAACATCCCAATATAGCCTAGTTCCAAGTGTTCATGCATTGAAAATGAGCCTCAGATACATTTCACTAAGTTCTAAATCGATGTTCGTGACTTTCAAGTGAAAGGGGGCCGGAAAGGGTTCTACCTCGCCTATTTTTCAAATTTCTTATCAAAATAACCTAGAACTTGCACTAACATACCAATATAGCATAGTTCCAAGTGTTCCTGCATTGAAAACGAGCCTAAGAAGCATTTCACTAAGTTTTCAATCGATGTTCGTGACTTTCAAGTGAAAGGGGGCCAGAAAGGGTTCTAACTCGCCTATTTTTTTAATTTCTTATCAAAATAACCTAGAACTTCCACTAACATACCAATATAGCCTAGTTACAAGTGTGCATGCATTGAAAAGGAGCCTTAGAAGTATTTCACTAAGTTCTCAATCGATGTTCGTGACTTTTAAGTGAAAGGGGGCCGGAAAGGGTTCTAACTCGCCTATTTTTCTAATTTCCTATCAAAATAACCTAGAACTTGCACTAACATACCAATATAGCCTAGTTCCAAGTGTTCATGCATTGAAAACGAGCCTTAGAAGCATTTCACTAAGGTCTAAATCCGTTCGTGACTTTCAAGTGAAAGGGGGCCGGAAAGGGTTCTAACTCGCCTATTTTTCAAATTTCTTATTAAAATAACCTAGAACTTGCACTAACATACCAATATAGCCTAGTCCCAAGTGTTCATGACCAAAATGGTCAAGGTGCGAATATTCCAGTCCAAGGGTCGAACGTTAGGGAGTTGATTTTGTCCAAGTCTCTCCTCAATACTACTCTTAGGGATTTTGGCATGCACGGCCCATATAAGTCCTCAAATGGTTGCACCGTATTGAGCGTAACTAATTACCTTAATAATGGGGGAATATAGGCAGACTTTAAGGGGCGTTCCTAGCTGGTTTAAATTCGAAATAAAAGAGCTTAAATGAAGACTTAAAAGGCGCATTTCAAGGCTACTTTGGAGGACGAATTTGAACAGCAATTTGAAGTCAATTTGCTGAACGTTTTGGCGCATTTCAAGGCTATTTTAAAGGAAGAATTTGAACAGCAGTTTGGAGTCAATTTGCTGAACGTTTCTTTCCTTATTTTAAGCTATTCTTCCCTTGTTTTAAGCTTTATTAGTTAGAGAAATAATGAGTTGTTATGGGGATTATGTTGGACGGTTGTGAGCCACTTAATCTACCCTTATTTTCAGCTTTCTGTTTATTGTTTGTTTTAGCTTAGTATGATGTACGAAAAAGCTATAAATAGCGTGCTAATAATCAATGAAAGGCATTCCAGAATTTTGCCCAAAACACACGAGTGTATAATCCGAATTTGGCTTGTGCTAGTCAAGTTTATTTTCCAAATTTGAGAGTTCCCTCAATTTGAAGAGTTTGTGTTTTAGTGAGAGTTCCTAAAACTTAAACTTGTAGTTGTCGAATAGGTGAGAGTTCCCTAATCACTACTACGCCCAAACACGTGAGTGAGTGTTCCTCACTGTTATATCCTCAAGTTAAGGGTGAGAGTTCCCCTAAACTTTCTTAACACACATTCCCGACCATTTGTAATCAAGTTTCTCACCTTGTTTACACATCATTTGGCGCGCCAGGTAGGGGGAAAATTTCCTTAAATTTTTCCAAAGGGGTCGAATACCTACATACCATGGGAGAGAATCAAGATTTGAGGACAGCTTTGGAAGCTCTTAATCGATCCATTGCTAGTCAAGAAAGGTTGGCTTAAACCAACGCCAATCTACAAGGGAACCTTGCTGCCTTGATGGCAAGGCTCATGAACGAGCATGATAGGAGAGATCAAGGCGAAGACCCTCCACCTAGGAGGGAAGATAGGAGTCTCAAAGTGGACGTCCCTTCCTTTGATGGGACACTTGATCCAGAAAAGTACTTGGAATGGGAGAAATCCTTGGAGAGGTACTTCGATTACAAGGACATTCAGGAGGAGTTCCAAAAATACAAGATAGCCAAGGTGAAGTTGAAAGGCTATGGAGATAATTGGCTACAAGGAGAACAAAGGGGGCGTACTCTTAAGGGTAAGGCAACCATTGCTACTTGGAGCAAGTTGAAGAAGAGGATGAGGGATCGTTTTATTCCTCACAATTACAAGCAAAGTCAATATGTGAAGTGGAGAACTTTGCACCAAAATGGAGAATCGGCTGAGGACTACATCAAAGAGTTTGATAGACTTTCTATCGTGTGTGAAATCACGGAGAATGAAGAACTCAAGATGGGACGTTTCGTGGCTGGGTTGGATCAAGAGTTGCAAGACAAACTTGAAGGTTACACCAATTTAACCTTTGCTGAAGCGTGCAAACTTGTAATCAAGTTTGATTCAAGAAGGAAGAAGAAGAAGCCGATTGTCACCCCTCAAGTGACACGAAGACCAACCTTCCCTGTCAAGGATGGTTCTTCTTTTGTCAAAACCAACGATCCACCTAAGAAGGACAAGAAAGATTTCAGAATAAGTGACATTGTTTGTTACAAATGCGGAGGAAGGGGTCACTTTAAGAAAGATTGTCCAAATTCAAGAGCTTTGACCATGCAAGAGGTCAAGCTTATTGCTAACCAAACTATCAATTGGGAGGATTTCGAGGTTGAAGAAGTGGAGGACGTGAATTTTACTAAAGGGGACGAGGAGGAAGAGCAATGTTTCCCCGAAGAAGAGACCAAAACAAATCTGGTTGTGAGAAGGGCGTTGCAAGCTCACGTTGAGGAGCCCTTAGCACCGCAAAGACAACATGTTTTCATTACCAAGTGCAAGATTAAAGACGAGGTATGTGATTTAATCGTTGATAGTGGTAGTGAGGCAAACACAGTTTCCAAAACCTTGATAACTAGACTTGGTCTTACAACTACAAATCACCCATATCCTTACAAGTTGAGTTGGTTGGATTCTAGTTCTAGCACGGGGGTTAGGAAACAATGCATGGTTAGTTTTTCTATTGGGTCTTATCATGATACTCAACTGTGTGATGTTGTGTCTATGGATGCTTGTCACGTTTTGCTTGGTAGACCTTGGCAAACTGATCGAAAATCTCAACATGATGGGTACCATAACACTTACACTATAACTCACCAAGGAAAACAAAAAAAGTTGCACCCTTTACCACCCCCACGATTTTCACAAAATCCGAAACAATCAAAGGAGGTGTCATTACTTACCCTTAAGGAATTTGAAAGGGAAATTGATGGTGAGGATGAATTATACTTGTTGTACTCTAAAGAGGTCCACGAAAATTTTGTGAGTCAAAACCCCAAATTGGCTCAATTGATTAAGGATTTTGAGGATGTTTTTCCCGATGAGTTACCTAAAGGATTACCACCTTTGAGGGGAATTGAACATCAAATTGACCTCATTCCCGGTGCTCCTTTACCTAACAAACCTGCCTATAGGTGTAATCCCTTGGAAACTAAGGAATTACAACGACAAATTGAGGAGTTGATGAGTATGGGGTATGTACGTGAGTCTATGAGTCCGTGTGCTGTTCCTGCTCTTTTGGTCCCTAAAAAGGATGGGACATGGCGTATGTGTATTGATAGTAGGGCTGTTAACAATATTACTATCAAGTACAGGTTTCCAATTCCAAGGCTAGATGACATGCTTGATGAACTGAGCGGCTCGAAGTGGTTTTCAAAGGTTGATTTGAGAAGTGGGTATCATCAAATTCGGATGAGAGAAGGAGATGAATGGAAGACCGCTTTCAAAACCAAGCACGGTTTGTATGAGTGGCTCGTGATGCCATTTGGACTCACCAACGCACCTAGCACTTTCATGAGGTTGATGAACGAGGTGTTGCGGCCTTTCCTTGGAAAGTTCGTGGTGGTGTACCTTGATGATATCCTTATTTATAGCAAGAGTGGGGGCGAACATTTGATACATTTATTTAAAGTTTTCACGGTTTTGAGAGAACAAAAATTGTATGGAAAACTTGAAAAATGTAATTTTATGCTATATGAGGTCACTTTTCTTGGTTACATTATTTCAGGAGAAGGTGTGAAAGTTGATCCTAGCAAGATTGAGGCTATTCAATCATGGCCTAGCCCAAAGACACTCACGGAGGTCCGTTCTTTCCATGGATTAGCTTCCTTTTATAGGAGGTTCATTCGCAATTTTAGCACTATAATGGCTCCTATCACCGAGTGCACAAAGAAGGGTTCATTTGAGTGGACTCCTCAAGCTCAAAAGGCGTTTGAAGTAATCAAAGAGAAGATGTGCAATACACCTGTTCTAGCACTTCCAGATTTTTCAAAACCATTTGAAGTTGAGTGTGATGCAAGCGGAAAGGGGATTGGTGCCGTGTTGATTCAAGAAGGGCGTCCGATTGCCTACTTTAGTGAGAAATTGAGCCAAGGCAAGCTGAATTATTCCACCTATGACAAGGAGTTCTATGCAATGGTGCGAGCTTTGGATCATTGGTCGCATTACTTGAGGCCACAACCATTCATACTTCATTCTGACCATGAATCGTTAAGGTTCATCCATGGCCAAAAGAAATTGAATTCGAGGCATGCAAAGTGGGTGGAATTCTTGCAAACATTTAACTTCTCATCAAAGTACAAAAGTGGAAAGGTGAATGTTGTTGCGGATGCCTTATCTCGAAGGCATACTTTACTTGGAGTCGTTGAGGCGAAAGTCCTTGGGTTCGAATTAATAAAAGAATACTACAAGGAAGATGATGATTTCAAGGGCATTTTGGAGAAATGCGTGAAGGGAAGTTATGATTTATTTTCCTTACAAAATGATTTTCTTTTTAAGGGAAATAGGTTATGCATTCTTAAATGTCCGATTCAAAGCTTGTTGATTCATGAAGCGCATGGAGGAGGTCTAGCAGGCCATTTCGGAGTTCAAAAGACTATGGAGCTTCTTCAAGCTCACTTTTATTGGCCTAACATGCTATCTACTGTCCATCATGTTGTAGCGCGTTGCTCTACTTGTCAAAGGGCAAAGATGGTGTTTCACAAAGGTCTTTACAAGCCATTGCCAATTCCGGAGAGACCTTGGGAAGACCTAAGCATGGATTTCATTGTGGCTTTACCTAGAACTCAAAGAGGTAAGGACTCAATCATGGTGGTAGTTGATCGTTTTTCAAAGATGGCTCACTTTATCCCTTGTCATAAAACCGAGGATGCTATGAAGGTGGCAAAATTATATTTTGATGGGATTGTTCGTTTCCATGGAGTCCCACGCACCATTGTTTCAGATCGAGATACAAAGTTCCAAAGTCATTTTTGGAAGTCTTTGTGGCGTCTTATGGGAACCAAGTTGCTGTTTTCTACCTCACATCACCCCCAAACCGATGGCCAAACCGAGGTGGTGAATAGGGTGCTAGGTTCTTTGCTTAGAACCTTGGTTAGTAAAAGCACCAAAGATTGGGATGTCAAACTCGCTCATGCCGAGTTTGCTTACAATAGAACTCCTAGCGCTACTACAAAGTATTCTCCTTTTGAAGTAGTCTATGGTTCTAATCCCTATGTTCCAATTGATCTCGTAGCTTTGCCTAAAGACAAATTCGTGCATGGAGGTGCCAAGGAACAAGCCGAGTTCATGGTGAAAATCCACAAAGAAGTGAGGAAGAACATCGAGAAGGCTAATGAAATCTATAAGAAGCAAGCCAACAAGAGAGTCAAAAATGTGAAACGTTTTGAAGTTGGTGACTTAGTATGGATCTACATGAGGAAGGAGAGATTTCCCAATCAAAGGAAGAACAAGCTCATGCCACGAGCTGAGGGTCCATTTGAGATAGTGAAAAAGATCAATGACAATGCCTACAAGGTAGATTTCGGAAGAAAGTACGGCGTCTCAAGAACATTCAATGTGGGGGATCTAGCACCGTACTATAATGATGAAGAATTGAGGGCAATTCCCTTTGAAGAAGGGGAGGATGACCAAAATGGTCAAGGTGCGAATATTCCAGTCCAAGGGTCGAACGTTAGGGAGTTGATTTTGTCCAAGTCTCTCCTCAATACTACTCTTAGGGATTTTGGCATGCACGGCCCATATAAGTCCTCAAATGGTTGCACCGTATTGAGCGTAACTAATTACCTCAATAATGGGGGAATATAGGCAGACTTTAAGGGGCGTTCCTAGCTGGTTTAAATTCGAAATAAAAGAGCTTAAATGAAGGCTTAAAAAGCGCATTTCAAGGCTACTTTGGAGGACGAATTTGAACAGCAATTTGAAGTCAATTTGCTGAACGATTTGGCGCATTTCAAGGCGACTTTGAAGGAGGAATTTGAACAGCAGTTTGGAGTCAATTTGCTGAACGTTTCTTTCCTTATTTTAAGCTATTCTTCCCTTGTTTTAAGCTTTATTAGTTAGAGAAATAATGAGTTGTTATGGGGATTATGTTGGACGGTTGTGAGCCACTTAATCTACCCTTATTTTCAGCTTTCTGTTTATTGTTTGTTTTAGCTTAGTATGATGTACGAAAAAGCTATAAATAGCGTGCTAATAATCAATGAAAGGCATTCCAGAATTTTGCCCAAAACACACGAGTGTATAATCCGAATTTGGCTTGTGCTAGTTAAGTTTATTTTCCAAATTTGAGAGTTCCCTCAATTTGAAGAGTTTGTGTTTTAGTGAGAGTTCCTAAAACTTAAACTTGTAGTTGTCGAATAGGTGAGAGTTCCCTAATCACTACTACGCCCAAACACGTGAGTGAGTGTTCCTCACTGTTATATCCTCAAGTTAAGGGTGAGAGTTCCCCTAAACTTTCTTAACACACATTCCCGATCATTTGTAATCAAGTTTCTCACCTTGTTTACACATCAGTTCATGCATTGAAAATGACCCTTAGAAGCATTTCACTAAGTTTTCAATAGATGTTCGTGACATTCAATTGAAAGGGGGCAGGAAAGGGTTCTAACTCGCATATTTTTCAAATTTCTTATCAAAATAACCTAGAACTTACACTAACATACCAATATAGCCTAGTTACAAGTGTTCATGCATTGAAAACAATCCTTAGAAGCATTTCACTAAGGTCTAAATCGATGTTCGTGACTTTCAAGTGAAAGGGGGCCGGAAAGGGTTCTAACTCGCCTATTTTTCAAATTTCTTATCCAAATAAACTAGAACTTACACTAACATACCAATATATCCTAGTTATAAGTGTTCATGCATTGAAAACAATCCTTAGAAGCATTTCACTAAGGTCTAAATCGATGTTCGTGACTTTCAAGTGAAAGGGGGCCGGAAAGGGTTCTAACTCGCCTATTTTTCAAATTTCTTATCAAAATAACCTAGAACTTACACTAACATACCAATATAGCCTAGTTACAAGTGTTCATACATTGAAAATGAGCCTTGGAAGCATTTCACCAAGTTCTAAATCGATGTTCGTGACTTTCAAGTGAAAGGGGGCCGGAAAGGGTTCTAACTCGCCTATTTTTCATATTTCTTATCAAAATAACCTAGAACTTGCACTATTATACCAATATAGCCTAGTCCCAAGTGTTCATGCATTGAAAACGACCCTTAGAAGCATTTCACTAAGTTTTCAATAGATGTTCGTGACATTCAATTGAAAGGGGGAAGGAAAGGGTTCTAACTCGCCTATTTTTCATATTTCTTATCAAAATAACCTAAAACTTACACTAACATACCAATATAGCCTAGTTACAAGTGTTCATGCATTGAAAACAATCCTTAGAAGCATTTCACTAAGGTCTAAATCGATGTTCGTGACTTTCAAGTGAAAGGGGGCCAGAAAGGGTTCTAACTCGCCTATTTTTCAAATTTCTTATCAAAATAACCTAGAACATGCACTAACATTTCAATATAGCCTAGTTCCAAGTGTTCATGCATTGAAAACGAGCCTTAGAAGCATTTCACTAAGTTCTAAATCGATGTTCGTGACTTTCCAGTGAAAGGGGGCTAGAAAGGGTTCTAACTCGCCTATTTTTCAAATTTCTTATCAAAATAACCTAGAACTTGCACTAACATACCAATATAGCCTAGTCCCAAGTGTTCATGCATTGAAAACGACCCTTAGATTCATTTCACTAAGTTTTCAATTGATGTTCGTGACATTCAAGTGAAAGGGGGCAGGAAAGGGTTCTAACTCGACTATTGACCAAAGTGGTCAAGGTGCGAATATTCCAGTCCAAGAGTCGAACGTTAGGGAGTTGATTTTGTCCAAGTCTCTCCTCAATACTACTCATACGGATTTTGGCGTGCACGGCCCATATAAGTCCTCAAATGGTTGCACCGTATTGAGCGTAACTAATTACCTCAATAATAGGGGAATATAGGTTGATTTAATGCAGACTTTAAGGAGAATTTCAAGCCGGTTTAATTTCGAAATAAAGGAGCTTGAATGAAGACTTAAAAGGCGCATTTCAAGGCTACTTTGGAGGACGAATTTGAACAGCAATTTGAAGTCAATTTGCTGAACGTTTTGGCGCATTTCAAGGCTATTTTAAAGAAAGAATTTGAACAGCAGTTGGAGTCAATTTGCTGAACGTTTCCTCTCTTATTTTAAGCTATTCTTCGCTTGTTTTAAGCTCTATTAGTTAGAGGAATAATTAGTTGTAATGGGGATTATGTTGGACGGTTATGAGCCACTTAATCTACCCTTATTTTCAGCTTTCTGTTTTATTGTTTGTTTTAGCTAAGTATGATGTACGAAAAGCTATAAATAGCGTGCTAATGTTCAATAAAAGGCATTCCAGAATTTTGCCCAAAACACACGAGTGTATAATCCGAATTTGGCTTGTGCTAGTCAAGTTTATTTTCCAAATTTGAGAGTTCCCTCAATATGAAGAGTTTGTGTTTTAGTGAGAGTTCCTAAAACTTAAACTTGTAGTTGTCGAATAGGTGAGAGTTCCCTAATCACTACTACGCCCAAACACGTGAGTGAGTGTTCCTCACTGTTATATCCTCAAGTAAAGGGTGAGAGTTCCCCTAAACTTTCTTAACACACATTCCCGATCATTTGTAATCAAGTTTCTCACCTTGCTTACACATCAACTATTTTTCAAATTTCTCATCAAAATAACCTAGAACTTCCACTAACATACCAATATAGCCTAGTTACAAGTGTTCATGCATTGAAAATGATCCTTAGAAGCATTTCACTAATGTCTAAATCGATGTTCGTGACTTTCAAGTGAAAGGGGGCCGGAAAGGGTTCTAACTCGCCTATTTTTCAAATTTCTTATCAAAATAACCTTGAACTTGCACTAACATACCAATATAGCCTAGTTCCAAGTGTTCATGCATTGAAAACGAGCCTTAGAAGCATTTCACTAAGTTTTCAATAGATGTTCGTGACATTCAAGTGAAAGGGGGCAGGAAAAGGTTCTAACTCGCCTATTTTTCAAATTTCTTATTAAAATAACCTTGAACTTGCACTAACATACCAATATAGCCTAGTCCCAAGTGTTCATGCATTGAAAACGTTCCTTAGAAGCATTTCACTAAGTTTTCAATAGATGTTCGTGACATTCAAGTGAAAGGGGGCAGGAAAGGGTTCTAACTCGCCTATTTTTCAAATTTCTTATCAAAACAACCTAGAACTTGCACTAACATTTCAATATAGCCTAGTTCCAAGTGTTCATGCATTGAAAACGAGCCTTAGAAGCATTTCACTAAGTTCTAAATCGATGTTCGTGACTTTCAAGTGAAAGGGGGCTAGAAAGAGTTCTAACTCGCCTATTTTTAAAATTTCTTATCAAAATAACCTAGAACTTGCACTAACATACCAATATAGCCTAGTCCCAAGTGTTCATGCATTGAAAACAATCCTTAGAAGCATTTCACTAAGGTCTAAATCGATGTTCGTGACTTTCAAGTGAAAGGGGGCCAGAAAGGGTTCTAACTCGCCTATTTTTCAAATTTCCTATCAAAATAACCTAAAACTTGAACTAAAATACCAATATAGCCTAGTTCCAAGTGTTCATGCATTGAAAACGAGCCTTAGAAGCATTTCACTTAGGTCTAAATCGATGTTCGTGACTTTCAAGTGAAAGGGGGCCAGAAAGGGTTCTAACTCGCCTATTTTTCAAATTTCTTATCAAAATAACCTAGAACTTGCACTAACATACCAATATAGCCTAGTTCCAAGTGTTCATGCCTTGAAAACGAGCCTTAGAAGCATTTCACTAAGGTCTAAATTGATGTTCGTGATTCTCAAGGGAAAGAGGGCCGGAAAAGGTTCTCACTCGCCTATTTTTCAAACTTCTTATCAAAATAACCTATAACTTGCACTAACATACCAATATAGCCTAGTCCTAAGTTTTCATGCATTGAAAACGAGACTTAGAAGCATTTCACTAAGTTCTAAATCGATGTTCGTGACTTTCAAGTGAAAGGGGGCCGGAAAGGGTTCTACCTCGCCTATTTTTCAAATTTCTTATCAAAATAACCTAGAACTTGCACTAACATACCAATATAGTCTAGTTCCAAGTGTTCATGCATTGAAAACGAGCCTTAGAAGCATTTCACTAAGTTTTCAATCGATGTTCCTGACTTTCAAGTGAAAGGGGGCCAAAAAGGGTTCTAACTCGCCTATTTTTCAAATTTCTTATCAAAATAAGCTAGAACTTGCACTAACATACCATCATAGCCTAGTTACAAGTGTTTATGCATTGAAAATGAGCCGAAGAGAGCATTTCACTAAGGTCTAAATTGATGTTCGTGACTTTCAACTAAAAGGGGTCGGAAAGGGATCTACCTCGCCTATTTTTCAAATTTCTTACCAAATTAACCTAGAACTTGCACTAACATACCAATAGAGCCTAGTTCCAAGTGTTCATGCATTGAAAACAAGACTTAGAAGCATTTCACTAAGTTCTAAATCGATGTTCGTGACTTTCAACTGAAAGGGGTCAGAAAGGGTTCTACCTCGCCTATTTTTCAAATTTCTTATCAAAATGATGCGTGCATAAATGTGAACGACGAGCATGTTGAAGAATTATTCCAAGAAAGTCAAGAAAGCATGAATCTATACTTGGAAGCTTCCTCAATAGGTCAAACTTACTATCGGGGGCATCAAGACAAAGCCACGCTTTGTATGGTGGCGTTCTTAGGAGTTCTTGAAGCTTCTTGATAGTTCTTTAAGGTTTCTTTAAAAGCTTTCTTAGATTTTGGTCTACAAGTTTTTACCTTTCACTTGAAAGGGTTTTTCTTGGTTTAGACCTTAGGTTTCTTTATGTTCTTAATTATTTTTGTACGTGTGCGTAGTTAATTAAATTGGAGAATCGTGTAACGTTACTTGGCGCACAAGGTTAAGTTAGGTTTCCTATTTCAAGAGGGATTCCTACTCAAAATTGAAAGTGGCGGCTGCTTGGAGATCAAGGCAAAGTGGAAGACTTTTACTCAAGCTAGAACTCTAATGTGTTTAGAAAAAGTAGGAGTTTTACTCAAGCTAGAACTCTAATGTGTTTAGAAAAAGTAGGAGTTTTACTCAAGTTAGAACTCTAATATGCTTAGGAAGAGAAGGAGTTTTATTCTAGTTAGAGTTCTAATAGTCTTAGGAAAGGATTGCTATAAATACTCCATGTAATTCACGAATTCATTCATTCAGATTTTGAGCAATACAAAAAACACATTTATTTTGAGTGATATTTTGGTTGGATTACCTAAATATTTCTTTGGCTAACTTGCGAGTTGGTTGCTGTTTTGGGTGTTTTAGTTAAAACATTCATTGGTTTGATTAATTAAGTGGACTCTTAATTAATTAAACTCAGTTCTTGCCTAGTTCTTGGTGATTTATCTGTATAGGACGAAGCTTAGAACATATCCTTGTGATAACTTGGTTTTCGGATCAAGAATCACATCATCGTGGTATCAGAGCTGTTGGTGACGTTTGGCTTGGAATTTTTGGCTGAAATTTTGTGGGAGGATTCAGAAAACGTAGATCAACATTGTGTCAAAATTTCGTGTCAATCGGACGCGTAACGAAGTCTGTGCAACCTCAAACTTTTGAGATTGTTACACGGAGTTGCGATCTGGAGATCGGTTTTTATTTGCCTCAAGAATCAATCAAGATTCAATCTTTTAATCAAGATTTTTACATAAACTAACCTGGTTTGTGTAGGAGCAATGAGTGACGAAGAAATCCCAGGGATTCCAAGGGGTTTGAACCTTGATCAAGCGCATAACTTGCGAAGGGATCGTCAAATAGAGCGATTGTCACAACAATTGCAAGAAGTATTGGCTAGGCTTGACGAACGTGACAAAACTTCATCTTCAAGGAAGAACAAATCAGTTACAAGTTCTAGTTCAAGTGAAGATGAATATGAAAGGAGAAAAGCAAGTAGATCACGCCATAAAGATTCATCTTCAAGTGATGAACCTAGAAGGCATAGACGGAAGAACAAGGCCAAAGATGATGACCGAAATATAAGGTTAGATTTTCCGGAATTCAATGGTAGTATGCTAGACCCCGAAAAATATTTTGAGTGGGTTAGAAGAGCGGAAACACTCTTTGATTACAAGGAGTATGATGAACGAAAGAGGTGCAAACTTGCTGAATTAAAACTCACGGGTTATGCGAGTTTATGGTATGATAATCTCAAGAAAAAGAGACGCAAGGAGGGACGATCCAAGATCACTACTTGGACACAATTACAGAAATATATGAAGCGTCAATTTGTGCCCCATGAGTACGTGCAAGAAGTGTATCTCAAGATGCAGACTTTTAAGCAAGGAAATCAATCCGTGGAGGCTTATTTGTGTGAATTTGAGAAACTATGTTTATTGTGTGATTTAGAAGAAATTCTAGAGCACAAAATAGCACGTTTTATTGCAGGTTTGAACGAAAATGTTCAAGAGAAGATTGAATTGCACGAATACTATTCGTTTGAAGAAGTATGCAAGGCGGCCATTAAGGTTGAAAGACAATTCAAGGCCAAGAAGACCTCAAGTGTGAAGCCGTTCACACGCACGTTCACAAAGGCTAGTGACAAGCCTACCTTTGATAGGACTTCTTCTAATTCGTATGTTAAAGATAACAAACCCAGAAACGAAGCTAGCAAGAAGGTGACTGAAGATAGAAAATGTTTCAAATGTGGGAGTGTTGGCCATATAGCAAGCAATTGCTACTCAAAACGCACTATGACGGCTCAAGAATGGGAAGAAGAGAAAGCTAGGTGCGAGGGAAGTAGTGACATGGAGGTTGTGGTCGAGCAAGAACGTGATTTTGAAGAAGAGGAGGGTAGTGCCGAAGAGGTTGATGGTGAAACGCAAGGAAAGAGCTTGGTTCTAAGGAGAGCTCTTCACTCTAAACCTATGCCCGTTGAAGAGAATCAAAGAGAGAAAATCTTTTTAACAAGGTGCAAGGTGGAAGATCGATTGTGTGACGTAATAATAGACTCGGGAAGTTGCACAAATGTGGTGTCTACAACTTTGATCAACAAATTAGAGTGGCCTACAACCGATCACCCAAAACCTTACAAGCTACATTGGCTCAATGATGCTAGTGACGTAAAGGTAACGAAGCGAGCCCTAATCACCTTTTCAATTGGCAAATATCATGATAAAGTTTTATGTGATGTATGCCCCATGGATGCTTGTCATATCTTATTGGGTAGACCATGGCAATATGATAGATTTGTCAAGTTTAATGGTAGGACAAATGTGTATATAATTCGAAAAGGAAAGGGGGAAAAATCATATGCATTGAAACCACTTGTTGATCATAGAATTAACCCTAGTTCGAAAGGTGCATATTTAATTGGGGAAAAGGAGTTGGAGAAAGAGATCAACAATAACAATATGGTATATATTATGGTGGCTAACAATGTGCAAGTGAATGAAAGTAAACAAGAAAAGAGGCCCGTGGAATTAGAAGTGGTATTGCAAGAGTATTGTGATGTTTTTCCTAGTGAATTACCACCGGGATTACCACCAATTCGTGGTATTGAACATCAAATTGATCTTATTCCGGGAGCTCCACTACCTAACAAGGCAGCATATAGAAGTAATCCAGAAGAAACAAAGGAAATACAACGTCAAATAGAGGAATTGATGCAAAGAGGCTACGTGAAAGAGAGTATGAGCCCCTGTGCCGTGCCTGCATTGCTAGTTCCAAAAAAAGATGGGAGTTGGCGTATGTGCATTGATAGTAGGAGTGTGAACAACATAACCATCAAGTATAGATTTCCTATACCTAGACTTGATGATTTGTTAGACGAATTGCATGGTTCAAAGCTATTTTCCAAGATTGATCTTATGAGTGGCTATCATCAAATACGCATGAGGGAAGGAGATGAATGGAAGACGGCTTTCAAGACTAAAGTGGGGTTGTACGAGTGGTTAGTCATGCCTTTTGGTCTAACCAATGCGCCTAGTACATTTATGAGATTGATGAACGAGGTGTTGAAACCATTTCTTGGAAGGTTCGTAGTTGTTTACTTGGATGACATATTAATTTATTCTGAAAATTTCAATGATCATCTAATGCATTTGAGAAGCGTTTTTGAGGTTCTTAGGGAGAAGAAGTTGTACGCAAAATTGGAAAAATGTTATTTTCTTGTTCCTAGCGTGACGTTTCTAGGGTATGTAGTATCCAAAGATGGTGTGTCCGTGGATCAATCCAAGGTTGAAGCTATCAAGACTTGGCCCGTACCTACCAATGTGAGTGAAGTTAAATCGTTTCATGGTCTAGCGTCATTTTATAGAAGATTTGTGAAGAATTTTTCCACGATAGTTGCACCTATGACTGAATGCTTGAAGAAAGACAAGGGAAAATTCGAGTGGACCAAGGAAGCCCAACGTGCATTTGATTTGGTCAAAAGGAAGCTATGTGAAGCACCTGTACTTGCATTGCCGGATTTTTCACAACCATTTGAGGTAGAAACCGACGCTAGTGGTGTGGGGATTGGTGCCGTTTTGGTTCAAAAGAAGCGCCCTATTGCCTATTTTAGTGAGAAATTAAACGGTGCTAGATTGAACTATTCTACCTATGACAAGGAGTTTTATGCTATTGTGCGAGCATTGGACCATTGGAGTCACTATTTGCGCCCAAATCACTTTGTGTTGCATAGTGATCACGAAGCTTTGAAGTACATTCATGGTCAACAAAAATTGAACCCTAGACATGCTAAATGGGTAGAGTTTCTACAAGCTTTCAATTTTTCTTCAAAGTATAAAGAGGGGAAAGCAAATGTAGTGGCCGATGCACTATCTAGAAGACACACGTTACTTGGAGTATTGAATTGTAAACTACTTGGTTTCGAGTTAATCAAGGAGTACTATAAGGGGGACGTGGATTTCTCTACACTCCTAGAGGAGTGTTCCAAGGGGGCCGTAGGTTCCTATGTTTTACAAGACGGTTTTCTTTTCAAGGGGAATCGTTTGTGCGTGCCTAAGTGTTCTATTAGAGAATTAATAGTAAGAGAAGTGCATGGTGGAGGGATAGCGGGACATTTTGGCATAACGAAAACATTAACTATGCTCCAAGAGCATTTTTATTGGCCTAGAATGCTAGCGGATGTACAATCAATAGTTTCTAGGTGTGCAACATGTCAAAAAGCCAAGGCTACGTTTCATCAAGGCTTATATACGCCCTTGCCCGTGCCAGATTCACCTTGGGAAGACGTGTCTATGGATTTCGTAGTTGGTTTGCCAAGGACTCAAAGAGGAAAGGACTCAATCATGGTTGTAGTGGATCGATTTTCCAAGATGGCTCATTTCATACCTTGTCACAAAGTGGACGATGCTATGAAAGTGGCGGAATTGTATTTCAAGGAAGTGGTGAGACTACATGGGTTGCCGAACAGTATTGTGAGTGATCGTGATACAAAGTTCATGAGTTTCTTTTGGAAATCACTATGGAAGTTGGTGGGAACGAAGCTGTTATTTAGTACATCATATCACCCGCAAACGGACGGACAAACGGAGGTAACAAATCGAACTCTTGGTGTGCTTTTACGTGGACTAGTGAGCAAAACGCAAAAAGATTGGGATATTAAGCTTGCTCATGCCGAGTTTGCTTACAATAGATCACCTACTTATGCCACAAAACACACGCCATTTGAAGTTGTTTATGGTGTCAATCCAAGAATGCCCATTGATTTGATTGAAATTCCAAAAGGGGAATTAATTCATAAGGATGCCGAGGCTAAGATCAAGTACATGATGAAGCTACACGCACAAGTTAGAGCTAGGATTGAACGTGTCAATGAACTCTACAAAGCACGAGCTAACAAGAACAAAAAGCCACAAAGTTTTGAAGTTGGCGACTTGGTGTGGCTACACTTGAGAAAAGAAAGATTTCCTAGCAAAAGAAAGAATAAATTGATGCCAAGAAGTGAGGGGCCGTTCAAGATTATTGAGAAGATCAATGAGAATGCATATAAGCTTGAATTGCCGGGAGAATATGGTGTAAGCGCAACATTTAATGTTGGGGATTTGGTGAAGTATTTGCCAGATGATGCTATTGAAGATTTGAGGGCAAATTCTTTTGAAGAAGGGGAGGATGATGCGTGCATAAATGTGAACGACGAGCATGTTGAAGAATTATTCCAAGAAAGTCAAGAAAGCATGAATCTATACTTGGAAGCTTCCTCAATAGGTCAAACTTACTATCGGGGGCATCAAGACAAAGCCACGCTTTGTATGGTGGCGTTCTTGGGAGTTCTTGAAGCTTCTTGATAGTTCTTTAAGGTTTCTTTAAAAGCTTTCTTAGATTTTGGTCTACAAGTTTTTACCTTTCACTTGAAAGGGTTTTTCTTGGTTTAGACCTTAGGTTTCTTTATGTTCTTAATTATTTTTGTACGTGTGCGTAGTTAATTAAGTTGGAGAATCGTGTAACGTTACTTGGCGCACAAGGTTAAGTTAGGTTTCCTATTTCAAGAGGGATTCCTACTCAAAATTGAAAGTGGCGGCTGCTTGGAGATCAAGGCAAAGTGGAAGACTTTTACTCAAGCTAGAACTCTAATGTGTTTAGAAAAAGTAGGAGTTTTACTCAAGCTAGAACTCTAATGTGTTTAGAAAAAGTAGGAGTTTTACTCAAGTTAGAACTCTAATATGCTTAGGAAGAGAAGGAGTTTTATTCTAGTTAGAGTTCTAATAGTCTTAGGAAAGGATTGCTATAAATACTCCATGTAATTCACGAATTCATTCATTCAGATTTTGAGCAATACAAAAAACACATTTATTTTGAGTGATATTTTGGTTGGATTACCTAAATATTTCTTTGGCTAACTTGCGAGTTGGTTGCTGTTTTGGGTGTTTTAGTTAAAACATTCATTGGTTTGATTAATTAAGTGGACTCTTAATTAATTAAACTCAGTTCTTGCCTAGTTCTTGGTGATTTATCTGTATAGGACGAAGCTTAGAACATATCCTTGTGATAACTTGGTTTTCGGATCAAGAATCACATCACAAAATAACCTAGAACTTGCACTAACATACCAATATAGCCTAGTTCCAAGTGTTCATGCATTGAAAACGAGCCTTAGAAGCATTTCACTAAGTTTTCATTCGATGTTCGCGACTTTCAAGAGAAAGGGGGCTAGAAAGGGTTCTAACTCGCCTATTTTTCAAATTTCTTATCAAAATAAGCTAGAACTTGCACTAACATACCATCATAGCCTAGTTACAAGTGTTCATTCATTGAAAACGAGCCTTAGAAGCATTTCACTAAGGTCTAAATCGATGTTCGTGACTTTCAAGTGAAAGGGGGCCGAAAACGGTTCTAACTCGCCTATTTTTCAAATTTTTTATCGAAATAACCTAGAACTTGCACTAACATACCAATATTGCCTAGTCCCAAGTGTTCATGCATTGAAAACGAGCCTTAGAAGCATTTCACTAAGTTTTCAATCGATGTTCGTGACATTCAAGTGAAAGGGGGAGGGAAAGGGTTCTAACTCGCCTATTTTTCAAATTTCTTATCAAAATAACCTATAACTTACACTAACATACCAATATAGCCTAGTTACAAGTGTTCATGCATTGAAAATGATGGAAATCCCAAAATAATTCATGAGTCAAAGGAGGTTTTGTTGACCCGTTATTTTGAGGATGGGCCGGTGGATAATTATTGGGCCCATGGACCGTTCATTTCGGGTCATGGTTATTCTAGTATTTCCACTTTGGGAAATTAGAATAATAAAATTAGTGGTGTTTCATGTAAATAAATAATGATTAATTAAGTAATTAAGTTAATTAGAGTAGGGTGAGTTGGCGTGGGTCCTTGTTGACGTGTGGAGAGAGTTGGAGTGATTTTTGTGTGCTGATTTATGTGGGGGTCCAAGGTGATTTTTTGGGGGACATTATGAACGTGATTTTGGGTAAAAAGAGGATTATTTTGCTGAAATAATGGCATGGGAAAGAGGGAATATTAGGGGATTTGGGAAAGATATGATCTGATTTGATTTTAGCTTGATTTAAGGAAGGTATGATCAGATTTGCATATCTTAAGATATTCTTTTGAATATGGTCGAAAATGGGATGGAAATAAATCAGATTTTCTGATTTTCTTCTCAAAATCAATTAAGAGATTTGAATCCCTTAAATTAAGGGATTTAATTTAATTAATTGATTTGTTCCTTAATGTTGGGCGTTTTTATGGCAAGGGGGTTGATTGAGATGATTCTTTTGGGCATAAATAAGGGAATAGCATGGAATTATGGGAGGTTTTGGATGGGTTCTTGACTAGGTGCGTCCAAGGCATTAAAGGAGGGATATTTTCTGATTTTCCTAGTCTAAATGGCATGTTTAATGGAGGGAAAGAAGACCTTGGTGCATGGAAGTTCTCCTTAAGTTATTAGCATGAATTAAGGATTAATTCCTTAAAACTCTCACACATTTTTGGATAGTTTATTTTGGACAAATTTAAGGGGAGTTACTAGGGTTTTGTCCACTATAAATAGGAGATGTATGTTTGTATTTCAAAGCAATCAATGAATGAATAAAGTTTGAATCTTGATATCTTTACTTGCAATATCATGTATTGAGTTGCTTGTGTTTTCCCAAGTTTTGCTTGAAGAATTTGTGAGAGAAGTGAGAGTTCCTTCTTTGCAAATTTTCTTGAATCTAATCATCCAAGTGAGTGTTCCTTGTGTGTAAGATTCATACTAGTAAAAGAGTGAGTGTTCCTCTTTTACATATCTTGATTGTTAGGTGAGTGTTCCCTACTATCAAAACCCTTTGTTTCTCTTCTACTTCTTATCAAAACCATAATTAAACCTATCCAAAGATCCACATCTATTTCTTTCCTTTTCCACCTAAAACACATATACATTTCTTTCTTAATTTCTAGCCAAAACACATTTCCAAGTCTTTTTCTAAACCCTACGAATCTGTTCTTTTTGTTAACCTATTTGTGATCCATTTTGTCTTGTAATTTCTAGTGTTCTTCATTAGATTTTACATCAGAAAATGAGCCTTAGAAGCATTTTACTAAGTTCTAAATCGATGTTCGTGATTTTCAAGGGAAAGGGGGCCGGAAAGGGTTCTAACTCGCCTATTTTTCAATTTTCTTGTCAAAATAACCTAGAACTTGCACTAACGTACCAATATAGCCTAGTCCCAAGTGTTCACGCATTGAAAATGAGACTTGGCAGCATTTCACTAAGGTCTAAATCGATGTTCGTGACTTTCAAGTGAAAGGGGGCCGGAAAGGGTTCTACCTCGCCTATTTTTCAAATTTCTTATCAAAATAACCTAGAACTTGCACTAACTGATGTGTAAGCAAGATGAGAAACTTGTTTACAAATGATCGGGAATGTGTGTTAAGAAAGTTTAGGGGAACTCTCACCCTTAACTTGAGGATATAACAGTGAGGAACACTCACTCACGTGTTTGGGCGTAGTAGTGATTAGGGAACTCTCACCTATTCGACAACTACAAGTTTAAGTTTTAGGAACTCTCACTAAAACACAAACTCTTCAATTTGAGGTAACTCTCAAATTTGGAAAATAAACTTGACTAGCACAAGCCAAATTCGTATCATACACTCGTGTGTTTTTGGCAAAATTCTCGAATGCCTTTCATTGATTATTAGCACGCTATTTATAGCTTTTTCGTACATCATACTAAGCTAAAACAAACAATAAACAGAAAGCTGAAAATAAGGGTAGATTAAGTGGCTCACAACCGTCCAACATAATCCCCGTAACAACTCATTATTTCTCTAACTAATAAAGCTTAAAACAAGGGAAGAATAGCTTAAAATAAGGGAAGAAACGTTCAGCAAATTGACTCCAAACTGCTGTTCAAATTCCTCCTTCAAAGTCGCCTTGAAATGCGCCAAATCGTTCAGCAAATTGACTTCAAATTGCTGTTCAAATTCGTCCTCCAAAGTAGCCTTGAAATGCGCTTTTTAAGCCTTCATTTAAGCTCTTTTATTTTGAATTTAAACCAGCTATAAACGCCCCTTAAAGTCTGCCTATATTCCTCCATTATTGAGGTAATTAGTTACGCTCAATACGGTGCAACCATTTGAGGACTTATATGGGCCGTGCATGCCAAAATCCCTAAGAGTAGTATTGAGGAGAGACTTGGACAAAATCAACTCCCTAACGTTCGACTCTTGGACTGGAATATTTGCACCTTGACCATTTTGGTCATCCTCCCCTTCTTCAAAGGGAATTGCCCTCAATTCTTCATCATTATAGTACGGTGCTAGATCCCCCACATTGAATGTGCTTGAGACGCCGTACTTTCTTCCCAAATCTACCTTGTAGGCATTGTCATTGATCTTTTTCACTATCTCAAATGGACCCTCGGCTCGTGGCATGAGCTTGTTCTTCCTTTGATTGGGAAATCTCTCCTTCCTCATGTAGATCCATACTAAGTCACCAACTTCAAAACGTTTCACATTTTTTACTCTCTTGTTGGCTTGCTTCTTATAGATTTCATTAGCCTTCTCGATGTTCTTCCTCACTTCTTTGTGGATTTTCACCATGAACTCGGCTTGTTCCTTGGCACCTCCATGCACGAATTTGTCTTTAGGCAAAGCTACGAGATCAATTGGAACATAGGGATTAGAACCATAGACTACTTCAAAAGGAGAATACTTTGTAGTAGCGCTAGGAGTTCTATTGTAAGCAAACTCGGCATGAGCGAGTTTGACATCCCAATCTTTGGTGCTTTTACTAACCAAGGTTCTAAGCAAAGAACCTAGTACCCTATTCACCACCTCGGTTTGGCCATCGGTTTGGGGGTGATGTGAGGTAGAAAACAGCAACTTGGTTCCCATAAGACGCCACAAAGACTTCCAAAAATGACTTTGGAACTTTGTATCTCGATCTGAAACAATTGTGCGTGGGACTCCATGGAAACGAACAATCCCATCAAAATATAATTTTGCCACCTTCATAGCATCCTCGGTTTTATGACAAGGGATAAAGTGAGCCATCTTTGAAAAACGATCAACTACCACCATGATTGAGTCCTTACCTCTTTGAGTTCTAGGTAAAGCCACAATGAAATCCATGCTTAGGTCTTCCCAAGGTCTCTCCGGAATTGGCAATGGCTTGTAAAGACCTTTGTGAAACACCATCTTTGCCCTTTGACAAGTAGAGCAACGCGCTACAACATGATGGACAGTAGATAGCATGTTAGGCCAATAAAAGTGAGCTTGAAGAAGCTCCATAGTCTTTTGAACTCCGAAATGGCCTGCTAGACCTCCTCCATGCGCTTCATGAATCAACAAGCTTTGAATCGGACATTTCGGAATGCATAACCTATTTCCCTTAAAAAGAAAATCATTTTGTAAGGAAAATAAATCATAACTTCCCTTCACGCATTTCTCCAAAATGCCCCTGAAATCATCATCTTCCTTGTAGTACTCTTTTATTAATTCGAACCCAAGGACTTTCGCTTCGACGACTCCAAGTAAAGTATGCCTTCGAGATAAGGCATCCGCAACAACATTCGCCTTTCCACTTTTGTACTTTGATGAGAAGTTAAATGTTTGCAAGAATTCCACCCACTTTGCATGTCTCGAATTCAACTTCTTTTGGCCATGGATGAATCTCAAAGATTCATGGTCAGAATGAAGTATGAATGGTTGTGGTCTCAAGTAATGCGACCAATGATCCAAAGCTCGCACCATTGCATAGAACTCCTTGTCATAGGTGGAATAATTCAGCTTGCCTTGGCTCAATTTCTCACTAAAGTAGGCAATAGGACGCCCTTCTTGAATCAACACGGCACCAATCCCCTTTCCGCTTGCATCACACTCAACTTCAAATGGTTTTGAAAAATCTGGAAGTGCTAGGACAGGTGTATTGCACATCTTCTCTTTGATCACTTCAAACGCCCTTTGAGCTTGAGGAGTCCACTCAAATGAGCCCTTCTTTGTGCACTCGGTGATAGGGGCCATTAGAGTGCTAAAATTGCGAATGAACCTCCTATAAAAGGAAGCTAATCCATGGAAAGAACGGACCTCCGTGAGTGTCTTTGGGCTAGGCCATGATTGAATAGCCTCAATCTTGCTAGGATCAACTTTCACACCTTCTCCTGAAATAATGTAACCAAGAAAAGTGACCTCATATAGCATAAAATTACATTTTTCAAGTTTTCCATACAATTTTTGTTCTTTCAAAACCGTGAAAACTTTAAATAAATGTATCAAATGTTCGTCCCCACTTTTGCTATAAATAAGGATGTCATCAAGGTACACCACCACGAACTTTCCAAGGAAAGGCCGCAACACCTCGTTCATCAACCTCATGAAAGTGCTAGGTGCGTTGGTGAGTCCAAATGGCATCACGAGCCACTCATACAAACCGTGCTTGGTTTTGAAAGCGGTCTTCCATTCATCTCCTTCTCTCATCCGAATTTGATGATACCCACTTCTCAAATCAACCTTTGAAAACCACTTCGAGCCGCTCAGTTCATCAAGCATGTCATCTAGCCTTGGAATTGGAAACCTGTACTTGATAGTAATATTGTTAACAGCCCTACTATCAATACACATACGCCATGTACCATCCTTTTTAGGGACCAAAAGAGCAGGAACAGCACACGGACTCATAGACTCACGTACATATCCCATACTCATCAACTCCTCAATTTGTCGTTGCAATTCCTTAGTTTCCATGGGATTACACCTATAGGCAGGTTTGTTAGGTAAAGGAGCACCGGGAATGAGGTCAATTTGATGTTCAATTCCCCTCACAGGTGGTAATCCTTTAGGTAATTCATCGGGAAAAACATCCTCAAAATCCTTAATCAATTGAGCCAATTTGGGGTTTTGACTCACAAAATTTTCGTGGACCTCTTTAGAGTACAACAAGTATAATTCATCCTCACCATCAATTTCCCTTTCAAATTCCTTAAGAGTAAGCAATGACACCTCCTTTGATTGTTTAGGATTTTGTGAAAATCGTGGGGGTGGTAAAGGGTGCAACTTTTTTTGTTTTCCTTGGTGAGTTATAGTGTAAGTGTTATGGTACCCATCATGTTGAGATTTTCGATCAGTTTGCCAAGGTCTACCAAGCAAAACGTGACAAGCATCCATAGACACAACATCACACAGTTGAGTATCATGATAAGACCCAATAGAAAAACTAACCATGCATTGTTTCCTAACCCCCGTGCTAGAACTAGAGTCCAACCAACTCAACTTGTAAGGATGTGGGTGATTTGTAGTTGTAAGACCAAGTCTAGTTATCAAGGTTTTGGAAACGGTGTTTGCCTCACTACCACTATCAACGATTAAATCACATACCTCGTCCTTAATCTTGCACTTGGTAATGAAAACATGTTGTCTTTGCGGTGCTAAGGGTTCCTCAACGTGAGCTTGTAACGCCCTCCTCACAACCAGATTTGTTTTGGTCTCTTCTTCGGGGAAACATTGCTCTTCCTCCTCGTCCCCTTCAGTAAAATTCACGTCCTCCACTTCTTCAACCTCGAAATCCTCCCAATTGATAGTTTGGTTAGCAATAAGCTTGACCTCTTGCATGGTCAAAGCTCTTGAATTTGGACAATCTTTCTTAAAGTGACCCCTTCCTCCGCATTTGTAACAAACAATGTCACTTATTCTGAAATCTTTCTTGTCCTTCTTAGGTGGATCGTTGGTTTTAACAAAAGAAGAACCATCTTTGACAGGGAAGGTTGGTCTTCGTGTCACTTGAGGGGTGACAATCGGCTTCTTCTTCTTCCTTCTTGAATCAAACTTGATTACAAGTTTGCACGCTTCAGCAAAGGTTAAATTGGTGTAACCTTCAAGTTTGTCTTGCAACTCTTGATCCAACCCAGCCACGAAACGTCCCATCTTGAGTTCTTCATTCTCCGTGATTTCACACACGATAGAAAGTCTGTCAAACTCTTTGATGTAGTCCTCAACCGATTCTCCATTTTGTTGCAAAGTGCTCCACTTCACGTATTGACTTTGCTTGTAATTGTGAGGAATAAAACGATCCCTCATCCTCTTCTTCAACTTGCTCCAAGTAGAAATGGTTGCCTTACCCTTAAGAGTACGCCCCCTTTGTTCTCCTTGTAGCCAATTATCTCCATAGCCTTTCAACTTCACCTTGGCTATCTTGTATTTTTGGAATTCCTCTTGAATATCCTTGTAGTCGAAGTACCTCTCCAAGGATTTCTCCCATTCCAAGTATTTTTCTGGATCAAGTGTCCCATCAAATGAAGGGACGTCCACTTTGAGACTCCTATCTTCCCTCCTAGGTGGAGGGTCTTCGCCTTGATCTCTCCTATCATGCTCGTTCATGAGCCTTGCCATCAAGGCAGCAAGGTTCCCTTGTAGATTGGCGTTGGTTTCGGCCAACCTCTCTTGACTAGCAATGGATCGATTAAGAGCTTCCAAAGCTGTCCTCAAGTCTTGATTCTCTCCCATGGTATGTAGGTATTCGACCCCTTTGGAAAAATTTAAGGAAATTTTTCCCCCTACCTGACGCGCCAAATGATGTGTAAGCAAGATGAGAAACTTGTTTACAAATGATCGGGAATGTGTGTTAAGAAAGTTTAGGGGAACTCTCACCCTTAACTTGAGGATATAACAGTGAGGAACACTCACTCACGTGTTTGGGCGTAGTAGTGATTAGGGAACTCTCACCTATTCGACAACTACAAGTTTAAGTTTTAGGAACTCTCACTAAAACACAAACTCTTCAATTTGAGGTAACTCTCAAATTTGGAAAATAAACTTGACTAGCACAAGCCAAATTCGTATCATACACTCGTGTGTTTTTGGCAAAATTCTCGAATGCCTTTCATTGATTATTAGCACGCTATTTATAGCTTTTTCGTACATCATACTAAGCTAAAACAAACAATAAACAGAAAGCTGAAAATAAGGGTAGATTAAGTGGCTCACAACCGTCCAACATAATCCCCGTAACAACTCATTATTTCTCTAACTAATAAAGCTTAAAACAAGGGAAGAATAGCTTAAAATAAGGGAAGAAACGTTCAGCAAATTGACTCCAAACTGCTGTTCAAATTCCTCCTTCAAAGTCGCCTTGAAATGCGCCAAATCGTTCAGCAAATTGACTTCAAATTGCTGTTCAAATTCGTCCTCCAAAGTAGCCTTGAAATGCGCTTTTTAAGCCTTCATTTAAGCTCTTTTATTTTGAATTTAAACCAGCTATAAACGCCCCTTAAAGTCTGCCTATATTCCTCCATTATTGAGGTAATTAGTTACGCTCAATACGGTGCAACCATTTGAGGACTTATATGGGCCGTGCATGCCAAAATCCCTAAGAGTAGTATTGAGGAGAGACTTGGACAAAATCAACTCCCTAACGTTCGACTCTTGGACTGGAATATTTGCACCTTGACCATTTTGGTCATCCTCCCCTTCTTCAAAGGGAATTGCCCTCAATTCTTCATCATTATAGTACGGTGCTAGATCCCCCACATTGAATGTGCTTGAGACGCCGTACTTTCTTCCCAAATCTACCTTGTAGGCATTGTCATTGATCTTTTTCACTATCTCAAATGGACCCTCGGCTCGTGGCATGAGCTTGTTCTTCCTTTGATTGGGAAATCTCTCCTTCCTCATGTAGATCCATACTAAGTCACCAACTTCAAAACGTTTCACATTTTTTACTCTCTTGTTGGCTTGCTTCTTATAGATTTCATTAGCCTTCTCGATGTTCTTCCTCACTTCTTTGTGGATTTTCACCATGAACTCGGCTTGTTCCTTGGCACCTCCATGCACGAATTTGTCTTTAGGCAAAGCTACGAGATCAATTGGAACATAGGGATTAGAACCATAGACTACTTCAAAAGGAGAATACTTTGTAGTAGCGCTAGGAGTTCTATTGTAAGCAAACTCGGCATGAGCGAGTTTGACATCCCAATCTTTGGTGCTTTTACTAACCAAGGTTCTAAGCAAAGAACCTAGTACCCTATTCACCACCTCAGTTTGGCCATCGGTTTGGGGGTGATGTGAGGTAGAAAACAGCAACTTGGTTCCCATAAGACGCCACAAAGACTTCCAAAAATGACTTTGGAACTTTGTATCTCGATCTGAAACAATTGTGCGTGGGACTCCATGGAAACGAACAATCCCATCAAAATATAATTTTGCCACCTTCATAGCATCCTCGGTTTTATGACAAGGGATAAAGTGAGCCATCTTTGAAAAACGATCAACTACCACCATGATTGAGTCCTTACCTCTTTGAGTTCTAGGTAAAGCCACAATGAAATCCATGCTTAGGTCTTCCCAAGGTCTCTCCGGAATTGGCAATGGCTTGTAAATCGATGCATTCAAAACGAGACTTAGAAGCATTTCACTAAGTTCTAAATCGATGTTCGTGACTTTCAAATGAAAGGGGGCCGAAAAGGGTTCTCACTCGCCTATTTTTCAAATTTCTTATCAAAATAACCTAGAACTTACACTAACATACCAATATAGCCTATTTACAAGTGTGCATGCATTGAAAACGAGCCTTAGAAGCATTTCACTAAGTTCTAAATCGATGTTCGTGACTTTCAAGTGAAAGGGGGTCGGAAAGGGTTCTACCTTGCCTTTTTTTCAAATTTCTTATCAAAATAACCTAGAACTTACACTAACATACCAATATAGCCTAGTTACAAGTGTTCATGCATTTAAAACGAGCCTTAGAAGCATTTCACTAAGGTCTAAATCGATGTTCGTGATTTTCAAGGGAAAGAGGGCCGGAAAGGGTTCTAACTCGCCTATTTTTCAAATTTCTTATCAAAATAACCTAGAACTTGCACTAACATACCAATATAGCCTAGTTCCAAGTGTTTATGCATTGAAAACGAGTCTTAGAAGCATTTCACTAAGTTCTAAATCGATGTTCGTGACTTTCAAGTGAAAGGGGGCCGAAAAGGGTTCTCACTTGCCTATTTTTCAATTTTCATATCAAAATAACCTATAACTTGCACTAATATACCAATATAGCCTAGTCCCAAGTGTTCATGCATTGAAAACGAGACTTAGAAGCATTTCACTAAGTTCTAAATCGATATTCGTGACATTCAACTGAAAGGGGGCCAGAAAGGGTTCTCCCTCGCCTATTTTTCAAATTTCTTATTAAAATAACCATGAACTTACACTAACATACCAATATAGCCTAGTTCCGATTGTTCATGCATTGAAAACGAGCCTTAGAAGCAATTCACCAAGTTTTCAATCGATGTTCGTGACTTTCAAGTGAAAGGGGGCCGGAAAAAGTTCTAACTCGCCTATTTTTCAAATTTCTTTACACAACAACCTAGAACTTGCACTAACATACCATTATAGCCTATTTAAAAGTGTGCATGCATTGAAAACGAGACTTAGAAGCATTTCACTAAGGTCTAAATCGATGTTCGTGATTTTCAAGGGTAAGGGGGCCGGAAAGGGTTCTAACTCGCCTATTTTTCAAATTTCTTATCAAAATAACCTAGAACTTGCACTAACATACCAATATAGCCTAGTTCCAAGTGTTCATGCATTGAAAACGAGCCTTAGAAGCATTTTACTAAGTTTTCAATCAATGTTCGTGACTTTCAAGTGAAAGGGGGCCGGAAAGGGTTCTTACTCGCCTATTTTTCAATTTCATTATCAAAATAACCTAGAACTCACACTAACATACCAATATAGCCTAGTTACAAGTGTTCATGCATTGAAAACGACCCTTATAGCCTAGTTACAAGTGTTCATGCATTGAAAACAATCCTTGGAAGCATTTTACTATGGTCTAAATCGATGTTCGTGACTTTCAAGTGAAAGGGGGCCGAAAAGGGTTCTAACTCGCCTATTTTTCAATTTTCTTATCAAAATAACCTAGAACTTGCAATAACATACCAATATAGCCTAGTCCCAAGTGTTCATGCATTCAAAACGAGACTTAGAAGCATTTCACTAAGTTCTCAATCGATGTTCATGACTTTCAAGTGAAAGGGGGTCGGAAAGGGTTCTAACTCGCCTATTTTTCAAATTTCTTATCAAAATAACCTAGAACTTGCACTAACATACCAATATAGCCTATTCCAAGTGTTCATGCATTGAAAACGAGCCTTAGAAGCATTTCAATAAGTGACCAGAATGATCAAGGTGCGAATATTCCAGTCCAAGAGTCGAACGTTAGGGAGTTGATTTTGTCCAAGTCTCTCCTCAATACTACTCTTAGGGATTTTGGCGTGCACGGCCCATATAAGTCCTCAAATGGTTGCACCGTATTGAGCGTAACTAATTACCTCAATAATGGGGGAATATAGGTTGATTTAATGCAGACTTTAAGGGGCGTTTCTAGCTGGTTTAATTTCGAAATAAAAGAGCTTAAATGAAGGCTTAAAAAGCGCATTTCAAGGCTACTTTGGAGGACGAATTTGAACAGCAATTTGAAGTCAATTTGCTGAACGATTTGGCGCATTTCAAGGCGACTTTGAAGGAAGAATTTGAACAGCAATTGGGGTCAATGTGCTGAACGTTTCTTCCCTTATTTTAAGCTATTCTTCCCTTGTTTTAAGCTTTATTAGTTAGAGAAATAATGAGTGGTTATGGGGATTATGTTGGACGGTTATGAGCCACTTAATCTACCCTTAGTTTCAGCTTTCTGTTTTATTGTTTGTTTTAGCTAAGTCTGATGTACGAAAAGCTATAAATAGCGTGCTAATAATCAATGAAAGGCATTCCAGAATTTTGCCCAAAACACAGGAGTGTATAATCCGAATTTGGCTTGTGCTAGTCAAGTTTATTTTCCAAATTTGAGAGTTCCCTCAATTTGAAGAGTTTGTGTTTTAGTGAGAGTTCCTAAAACTTAAACTTGTAGTTGTCGAATAGGTGAGAGTTCCCTAATCACTACTACGCCCAAACACGTGAGTGAGTGTTCCTCACTGTTATATCCTCAAGTTAAGGGTGAGAGTTCCCCTAAACTTTCTTAACACACATTCCCGATCATTTGTAATCAAGTTTCTCACCTTGCTTACACATCATTTGCCGCGTCAGGTAGGGGGAAAATTTCCTTAAATTTTTCCAAAGGGGTCGAATACCTACATACCATGGGAGAGAATCAAGACTTGAGGACAGCTTTGGAAGCTCTTAATCGAATACCTACATACCAATATAGCCTAGTTACAAGTGTTCCTGCATTGAAAATGATCCTTAGAAGCATTTCACTAAGGTCTAAATCGATGTTCGTGACTTTCAAGTGAAAGGGGGCCGGAAAGGGTTCTAACTCGCCTATTTTTCAAATTTCTTATCAAAATAACCTAGAACTTGCACTAACATACCAATATAGCCTAGTTCCAAGTGCTCATGCCTTGAAAACGAGCCTAAGAAACATTTCACTAAGTTCTAAATCGATGTTCGTGACTTCCAAGTGAAAGGGGGCCAGAAAGGGTTCTAACTCGCCTATTTTTCAAATTTCTTATCAAAATAACCTAGAACTTGCACTAACATTTCAATATAGCCTAGTTCCAAATGTTCATGCATTGAAAACGAGCCTTAGAAGCATTTCACTAAGGTCTAAATCGATGTTTGTGACTTTCAAGTGAAAGGGGGCCAGAAAGGGTTCTAACTCGCCTATTTTTCAAATTTCTTATCAAAATAACCTAGAACTTGCACTAACATTTCAATATAGCCTAGTTCCAAGTGTTCATGCATTGAAAACGAGCCTTAGAAGCATTTCACAAAGTTCTAAATCGATGTTCGTGACTTTCCAGTGAAAGGGGGCTAGAAAGGGTTCTAACTCGCCTATTTTTCAAATTTCTTATCAAAATAACCTAGAACTTGCACTAACATACCAATATAGCCTAGTCCCAAGTGTTCATACATTGAAAACGACCCTTAGATGCATTTCACTAAGTTTTCAATTGATGTTCGTGACATTCAAGTGAAAGGGGGCAGGAAAGGGTTCTAACTCGACTATTTTTCAAATTTCTCATCAAAATAACCTAGAACTTCCACTAACATACCAATATAGCCTAGTTACAAGTGTTCATGCATTGAAAATGATCCTTAGAAGCATTTCACTAAGGTCTAAATCGATGTTCGTGACTTTCAAGGGAAAGGGGGCCGGAAAGGGTTCTAACTCGCCTATTTTTCAAATTTCTTATCAAAATAACCTTGAACTTGCACTAACATACCAATATAGCCTAGTTCCAAGTGTTCATGCATTGAAAACGAGCCTTAGAAGCATTTCACTAAGTTTTCAATAGATGTTCGTGACATTCAAGTGAAAGGGGGCAGGAAAGGGTTCTAACTCGCCTATTTTTCAAATTTCTTATCAAAATAACCTTGAACTTGCACTAACATACCAATATAGCCTAGTCCCAAGAGTTCATGCATTGAAAACGTTCCTTAGAAGCATTTCACTAAGTTTTCAATAGATGTTCGTGACATTCAAGTGA
Organism: Dysphania ambrosioides; assembly: GCA_026401315.1. Classification (NCBI taxonomy): domain Eukaryota; kingdom Viridiplantae; phylum Streptophyta; class Magnoliopsida; order Caryophyllales; family Amaranthaceae; genus Dysphania; species Dysphania ambrosioides. The sequence continues at coordinate 16,655,483 of CM048666.1, read as the reverse complement.
AAGGGGGCAGGAAAGGGTTCTAACTCGCCTATTTTTCAAATTTCTTATCAAAATAACCTAGAACTTGCACTAACATTTCAATATAGCCTAGTTCCAAGTGTTCATGCATTGAAAACGAGCCTTAGAAGCATTGCACTAAGTTCTAAATCGATGTTCGTGACTTTCAAGTGAAAGGGGGCTAGAAAGGGTTCTAACTTGCCTATTTTTCAAGTTTCTTATCAAAATAACCTAGAACTTGCACTAACATACCAATATAGCCTAGTTACAAGTGTTCATGCATTGAAAACAATCCTTAGAAGCATTTCACTAAGGTCTAAATCAATGTTCGTGACTTTCAAGTGAACGGGGGCCGGAAAGGTTCTAACTCGCCTATTTTTCAAATTTCCTAACAAAATAACCTAGAACTTGCACTAAAATACCAATATAGCCTAGTTCCAAGTGTTTATGCATTGAAAACGAGCCTTAGAAGCATTTCACTAAGGTCTAAATCGATGTTCGTGACTTTCAAGTGAAAAGGGGCCAGAAAGGGTTCTAACTCGCCTATTTTTCAAATTTCTTATCAAAATAACCTAGAACTTGCACTAACATACCAATATAGCCTAGTTCCAAGTGTTCATGCCTTGAAAACGAGCCTAAGAAACATTTCACTAAGTTCTAAATCGATGTTCGTGACTTTCAAGTGAAAGGGGGCCAGAAAGGGTTCTAACTCGCCTATTTTTCAAATTTCTTATCAAAATAACCTAGAACTTGCACTACCATTTCAATATAGCCTAGTTCCAAGTGTTCATGCATTGAAAACGAGCCTTAGAAGCATTTCACTAAGTTCTAAATCGATGTTCGTGACTTTCCAGTGAAAGGGGGCTAGAAAGGGTTCTAACTCGCCTATTTTTCAAATTTCTTTTCAAAATAACCTAGAACTTGCACTAACATTTCAATATAGCCTAGTCCCAAGTGTTCATGCATTGAAAACGACCCTTAGATGCATTTCACTAAGTTTTCAATTGATGTTCGTGACATTCAAGTGAAAGGGGGCAGGAAAGGGTTCTAACTCGACTATTTTTCAAATTTCTCATCAAAATAACCTAGAACTTCCACTAACATACCAATATAGCCTAGTTACAAGTGTTCATGCATTGAAAATGATCCTTAGAAGCATTTCACTAAGGTCTAAATCGATGTTCGTGACTTTCAAGGGAAAGGGGGCCGGAAAGGGTTCTAACTCGCCTATTTTTCAAATTTCTTATTAAAATAACCTTGAACTTGCACTAACATACCAATATAGCCTAGTTCCAAGTGTACATGCATTGAAAACGAGCCTTAGAAGCATTTCACTAAGTTTTCAATAGATGTTCGTGACATTCAAGTGAAAGGGGGCAGGAAAGGGTTCTAACTCGCCTATTTTTCAAATTTCTTATCAAAATAACCTAGAACTTGCACTAACATTTCAATATAGCCTAGTTCCAAGTGTTCATGCATTGAAAACGAGCCTTAGAAGCATTTCACAAAGTTCTAAATCGATGTTCGTGACTTTCCAGTGAAAGGGGGCTAGAAAGGGTTCTAACTCGCCTATTTTTCAAATTTCTTATCAAAATAACCTAGAACTTGCACTAACATACCAATATAGCCTAGTCCCAAGTGTTCATACATTGAAAACGACCCTTAGATGCATTTCACTAAGTTTTCAATTGATGTTCGTGACATTCAAGTGAAAGGGGGCAGGAAAGGGTTCTAACTCGACTATTTTTCAAATTTCTCATCAAAATAACCTAGAACTTCCACTAACATACCAATATAGCCTAGTTACAAGTGTTCATGCATTGAAAATGATCCTTAGAAGCATTTCACTAAGGTCTAAATCGATGTTCGTGACTTTCAAGGGAAAGGGGGCCGGAAAGGGTTCTAACTCGCCTATTTTTCAAATTTCTTATCAAAATAACCTTGAACTTGCACTAACATACCAATATAGCCTAGTTCCAAGTGTTCATGCATTGAAAACGAGCCTTAGAAGCATTTCACTAAGTTTTCAATAGATGTTCGTGACATTCAAGTGAAAGGGGGCAGGAAAGGGTTCTAACTCGCCTATTTTTCAAATTTCTTATCAAAATAACCTTGAACTTGCACTAACATACCAATATAGCCTAGTCCCAAGAGTTCATGCATTGAAAACGTTCCTTAGAAGCATTTCACTAAGTTTTCAATAGATGTTCGTGACATTCAAGTGAAAGGGGGCAGGAAAGGGTTCTAACTCGCCTATTTTTCAAATTTCTTATCAAAATAACCTAGAACTTGCACTAACATTTCAATATAGCCTAGTTCCAAGTGTTCATGCATTGAAAACGAGCCTTAGAAGCATTGCACTAAGTTCTAAATCGATGTTCGTGACTTTCAAGTGAAAGGGGGCTAGAAAGGGTTCTAACTTGCCTATTTTTCAAGTTTCTTATCAAAATAACCTAGAACTTGCACTAACATACCAATATAGCCTAGTTACAAGTGTTCATGCATTGAAAACAATCCTTAGAAGCATTTCACTAAGGTCTAAATCGATGTTCGTGACTTTCAAGTGAACGGGGGCCGGAAAGGTTCTAACTCGCCTATTTTTCAAATTTCCTAACAAAATAACCTAGAACTTGCACTAAAATACCAATATAGCCTAGTTCCAAGTGTTCATGCATTGAAAACGAGCCTTAGAAGCATTTCACTAAGTTTTCAATAGATGTTCGTGACATTCAAGTGAAAGGGGGCAGGAAAGGGTTCTAACTCGCCTATTTTTCAAATTTCTTATCAAAATAACCTAGAACTTGCACTAACATACCAATATAGCCTAGTTCCAAGTGCTCATGCCTTGAAAACGAGCCTAAGAAACATTTCACTAAGTTCTAAATCGATGTTCGTGACTTCCAAGTGAAAGGGGGCCAGAAAGGGTTCTAACTCGCCTATTTTTCAAATTTCTTATCAAAATAACCTAGAACTTGCACTAACATTTCAATATAGCCTAGTTCCAAATGTTCATGCATTGAAAACGAGCCTTAGAAGCATTTCACTAAGGTCTAAATCGATGTTTGTGACTTTCAAGTGAAAGGGGGCCAGAAAGGGTTCTAACTCGCCTATTTTTCAAATTTCTTATCAAAATAACCTAGAACTTGCACTAACATTTCAATATAGCCTAGTTCCAAGTGTTCATGCATTGAAAACGAGCCTTAGAAGCATTTCACAAAGTTCTAAATCGATGTTCGTGACTTTCCAGTGAAAGGGGGCTAGAAAGGGTTCTAACTCGCCTATTTTTCAAATTTCTTATCAAAATAACCTAGAACTTGCACTAACATACCAATATAGCCTAGTCCCAAGTGTTCATACATTGAAAACGACCCTTAGATGCATTTCACTAAGTTTTCAATTGATGTTCGTGACATTCAAGTGAAAGGGGGCAGGAAAGGGTTCTAACTCGACTATTTTTCAAATTTCTCATCAAAATAACCTAGAACTTCCACTAACATACCAATATAGCCTAGTTACAAGTGTTCATGCATTGAAAATGATCCTTAGAAGCATTTCACTAAGGTCTAAATCGATGTTCGTGACTTTCAAGGGAAAGGGGGCCGGAAAGGGTTCTAACTCGCCTATTTTTCAAATTTCTTATCAAAATAACCTTGAACTTGCACTAACATACCAATATAGCCTAGTTCCAAGTGTTCATGCATTGAAAACGAGCCTTAGAAGCATTTCACTAAGTTTTCAATAGATGTTCGTGACATTCAAGTGAAAGGGGGCAGGAAAGGGTTCTAACTCGCCTATTTTTCAAATTTCTTATCAAAATAACCTTGAACTTGCACTAACATACCAATATAGCCTAGTCCCAAGAGTTCATGCATTGAAAACGTTCCTTAGAAGCATTTCACTAAGTTTTCAATAGATGTTCGTGACATTCAAGTGAAAGGGGGCAGGAAAGGGTTCTAACTCGCCTATTTTTCAAATTTCTTATCAAAATAACCTAGAACTTGCACTAACATTTCAATATAGCCTAGTTCCAAGTGTTCATGCATTGAAAACGAGCCTTAGAAGCATTGCACTAAGTTCTAAATCGATGTTCGTGACTTTCAAGTGAAAGGGGGCTAGAAAGGGTTCTAACTTGCCTATTTTTCAAGTTTCTTATCAAAATAACCTAGAACTTGCACTAACATACCAATATAGCCTAGTTACAAGTGTTCATGCATTGAAAACAATCCTTAGAAGCATTTCACTAAGGTCTAAATCGATGTTCGTGACTTTCAAGTGAACGGGGGCCGGAAAGGTTCTAACTCGCCTATTTTTCAAATTTCCTAACAAAATAACCTAGAACTTGCACTAAAATACCAATATAGCCTAGTTCCAAGTGTTCATGCATTGAAAACGAGCCTTAGAAGCATTTCACTAAGTTTTCAATAGATGTTCGTGACATTCAAGTGAAAGGGGGCAGGAAAGGGTTCTAACTCGCCTATTTTTCAAATTTCTTATCAAAATAACCTAGAACTTGCACTAACATACCAATATAGCCTAGTTCCAAGTGCTCATGCCTTGAAAACGAGCCTAAGAAACATTTCACTAAGTTCTAAATCGATGTTCGTGACTTCCAAGTGAAAGGGGGCCAGAAAGGGTTCTAACTCGCCTATTTTTCAAATTTCTTATCAAAATAACCTAGAACTTGCACTAACATTTCAATATAGCCTAGTTCCAAATGTTCATGCATTGAAAACGAGCCTTAGAAGCATTTCACTAAGGTCTAAATCGATGTTTGTGACTTTCAAGTGAAAGGGGGCCAGAAAGGGTTCTAACTCGCCTATTTTTCAAATTTCTTATCAAAATAACCTAGAACTTGCACTAACATTTCAATATAGCCTAGTTCCAAGTGTTCATGCATTGAAAACGAGCCTTAGAAGCATTTCACAAAGTTCTAAATCGATGTTCGTGACTTTCCAGTGAAAGGGGGCTAGAAAGGGTTCTAACTCGCCTATTTTTCAAATTTCTTATCAAAATAACCTAGAACTTGCACTAACATACCAATATAGCCTAGTCCCAAGTGTTCATACATTGAAAACGACCCTTAGATGCATTTCACTAAGTTTTCAATTGATGTTCGTGACATTCAAGTGAAAGGGGGCAGGAAAGGGTTCTAACTCGACTATTTTTCAAATTTCTCATCAAAATAACCTAGAACTTCCACTAACATACCAATATAGCCTAGTTACAAGTGTTCATGCATTGAAAATGATCCTTAGAAGCATTTCACTAAGGTCTAAATCGATGTTCGTGACTTTCAAGGGAAAGGGGGCCGGAAAGGGTTCTAACTCGCCTATTTTTCAAATTTCTTATCAAAATAACCTTGAACTTGCACTAACATACCAATATAGCCTAGTTCCAAGTGTTCATGCATTGAAAACGAGCCTTAGAAGCATTTCACTAAGTTTTCAATAGATGTTCGTGACATTCAAGTGAAAGGGGGCAGGAAAGGGTTCTAACTCGCCTATTTTTCAAATTTCTTATCAAAATAACCTTGAACTTGCACTAACATACCAATATAGCCTAGTCCCAAGAGTTCATGCATTGAAAACGTTCCTTAGAAGCATTTCACTAAGTTTTCAATAGATGTTCGTGACATTCAAGTGAAAGGGGGCAGGAAAGGGTTCTAACTCGCCTATTTTTCAAATTTCTTATCAAAATAACCTAGAACTTGCACTAACATTTCAATATAGCCTAGTTCCAAGTGTTCATGCATTGAAAACGAGCCTTAGAAGCATTGCACTAAGTTCTAAATCGATGTTCGTGACTTTCAAGTGAAAGGGGGCTAGAAAGGGTTCTAACTTGCCTATTTTTCAAGTTTCTTATCAAAATAACCTAGAACTTGCACTAACATACCAATATAGCCTAGTTACAAGTGTTCATGCATTGAAAACAATCCTTAGAAGCATTTCACTAAGGTCTAAATCGATGTTCGTGACTTTCAAGTGAACGGGGGCCGGAAAGGTTCTAACTCGCCTATTTTTCAAATTTCCTAACAAAATAACCTAGAACTTGCACTAAAATACCAATATAGCCTAGTTCCAAGTGTTCATGCATTGAAAACGAGCCTTAGAAGCATTTCACTAAGTTTTCAATAGATGTTCGTGACATTCAAGTGAAAGGGGGCAGGAAAGGGTTCTAACTCGCCTATTTTTCAAATTTCTTATCAAAATAACCTAGAACTTGCACTAACATACCAATATAGCCTAGTTCCAAGTGCTCATGCCTTGAAAACGAGCCTAAGAAACATTTCACTAAGTTCTAAATCGATGTTCGTGACTTCCAAGTGAAAGGGGGCCAGAAAGGGTTCTAACTCGCCTATTTTTCAAATTTCTTATCAAAATAACCTAGAACTTGCACTAACATTTCAATATAGCCTAGTTCCAAATGTTCATGCATTGAAAACGAGCCTTAGAAGCATTTCACTAAGGTCTAAATCGATGTTTGTGACTTTCAAGTGAAAGGGGGCCAGAAAGGGTTCTAACTCGCCTATTTTTCAAATTTCTTATCAAAATAACCTAGAACTTGCACTAACATTTCAATATAGCCTAGTTCCAAGTGTTCATGCATTGAAAACGAGCCTTAGAAGCATTTCACAAAGTTCTAAATCGATGTTCGTGACTTTCCAGTGAAAGGGGGCTAGAAAGGGTTCTAACTCGCCTATTTTTCAAATTTCTTATCAAAATAACCTAGAACTTGCACTAACATACCAATATAGCCTAGTCCCAAGTGTTCATACATTGAAAACGACCCTTAGATGCATTTCACTAAGTTTTCAATTGATGTTCGTGACATTCAAGTGAAAGGGGGCAGGAAAGGGTTCTAACTCGACTATTTTTCAAATTTCTCATCAAAATAACCTAGAAATTCCACTAACATACCAATATAGCCTAGTTACAAGTGTTCATGCATTGAAAATGATCCTTAGAAGCATTTCACTAAGGTCTAAATCGATGTTCGTGACTTTCAAGGGAAAGGGGGCCGGAAAGGGTTCTAACTCGCCTATTTTTCAAATTTCTTATCAAAATAACCTTGAACTTGCACTAACATACCAATATAGCCTAGTTCCAAGTGTTCATGCATTGAAAACGAGCCTTAGAAGCATTTCACTAAGTTTTCAATAGATGTTCGTGACATTCAAGTGAAAGGGGGCAGGAAAGGGTTCTAACTCGCCTATTTTTCAAATTTCTTATCAAAATAACCTTGAACTTGCACTAACATACCAATATAGCCTAGTCCCAAGAGTTCATGCATTGAAAACGTTCCTTAGAAGCATTTCACTAAGTTTTCAATAGATGTTCGTGACATTCAAGTGAAAGGGGGCAGGAAAGGGTTCTAACTCGCCTATTTTTCAAATTTCTTATCAAAATAACCTAGAACTTGCACTAACATTTCAATATAGCCTAGTTCCAAGTGTTCATGCATTGAAAACGAGCCTTAGAAGCATTGCACTAAGTTCTAAATCGATGTTCGTGACTTTCAAGTGAAAGGGGGCTAGAAAGGGTTCTAACTTGCCTATTTTTCAAGTTTCTTATCAAAATAACCTAGAACTTGCACTAACATACCAATATGGCCTAGTTACAAGTGTTCATGCATTGAAAACAATCCTTAGAAGCATTTCACTAAGGTCTAAATCGATGTTCGTGACTTTCAAGTGAACGGGGGCCGGAAAGGTTCTAACTCGCCTATTTTTCAAATTTCCTAACAAAATAACCTAGAACTTGCACTAAAATACCAATATAGCCTAGTTCCAAGTGTTTATGCATTGAAAACGAGCCTTAGAAGCATTTCACTAAGGTCTAAATCGATGTTCGTGACTTTCAAGTGAAAAGGGGCCAGAAAGGGTTCTAACTCGCCTATTTTTCAAATTTCTTATCAAAATAACCTAGAACTTGCACTAACATACCAATATAGCCTAGTTCCAAGTGTTCATGCCTTGAAAACGAGCCTAAGAAACATTTCACTAAGTTCTAAATCGATGTTCGTGACTTTCAAGTGAAAGGGGGCCAGAAAGGGTTCTAACTCGCCTATTTTTCAAATTTCTTATCAAAATAACCTAGAACTTGCACTACCATTTCAATATAGCCTAGTTCCAAGTGTTCATGCATTGAAAACGAGCCTTAGAAGCATTTCACTAAGTTCTAAATCGATGTTCGTGACTTTCCAGTGAAAGGGGGCTAGAAAGGGTTCTAACTCGCCTATTTTTCAAATTTCTTTTCAAAATAACCTAGAACTTGCACTAACATTTCAATATAGCCTAGTCCCAAGTGTTCATGCATTGAAAACGACCCTTAGATGCATTTCACTAAGTTTTCAATTGATGTTCGTGACATTCAAGTGAAAGGGGGCAGGAAAGGGTTCTAACTCGACTATTTTTCAAATTTCTCATCAAAATAACCTAGAACTTCCACTAACATACCAATATAGCCTAGTTACAAGTGTTCATGCATTGAAAATGATCCTTAGAAGCATTTCACTAAGGTCTAAATCGATGTTCGTGACTTTCAAGGGAAAGGGGGCCGGAAAGGGTTCTAACTCGCCTATTTTTCAAATTTCTTAGATGTTCGTGACATTCAATTGAAAGGGGGAAGGAAAGGGTTCTAACTCGCCTATTTTTCATATTTCTTATCAAAATAACCTAAAACTTACACTAACATACCAATATAGCCTAGTTACAAGTGTTCATGCATTGAAAACAATCCTTAGAAGCATTTCACTAAGGTCTAAATCGATGTTCGTGACTTTCAAGTGAAAGGGGGCCAGAAAGGGTTCTAACTCGCCTATTTTTCAAATTTCTTATCAAAATAACCTAGAACATGCACTAACATTTCAATATAGCCTAGTTCCAAGTGTTCATGCATTGAAAACGAGCCTTAGAAGCATTTCACTAAGTTCTAAATCGATGTTCGTGACTTTCCAGTGAAAGGGGGCTAGAAAGGGTTCTAACTCGCCTATTTTTCAAATTTCTTATCAAAATAACCTAGAACTTGCACTAACATACCAATATAGCCTAGTCCCAAGTGTTCATGCATTGAAAACGACCCTTAGATTCATTTCACTAAGTTTTCAATTGATGTTCGTGACATTCAAGTGAAAGGGGGCAGGAAAGGGTTCTAACTCGACTATTGACCAAAGTGGTCAAGGTGCGAATATTCCAGTCCAAGAGTCGAACGTTAGGGAGTTGATTTTGTCCAAGTCTCTCCTCAATACTACTCATACGGATTTTGGCGTGCACGGCCCATATAAGTCCTCAAATGGTTGCACCGTATTGAGCGTAACTAATTACCTCAATAATAGGGGAATATAGGTTGATTTAATGCAGACTTTAAGGAGAATTTCAAGCCGGTTTAATTTCGAAATAAAGGAGCTTGAATGAAGACTTAAAAGGCGCATTTCAAGGCTACTTTGGAGGACGAATTTGAACAGCAATTTGAAGTCAATTTGCTGAACGTTTTGGCGCATTTCAAGGCTATTTTAAAGAAAGAATTTGAACAGCAGTTGGAGTCAATTTGCTGAACGTTTCCTCTCTTATTTTAAGCTATTCTTCGCTTGTTTTAAGCTCTATTAGTTAGAGGAATAATTAGTTGTAATGGGGATTATGTTGGACGGTTATGAGCCACTTAATCTACCCTTATTTTCAGCTTTCTGTTTTATTGTTTGTTTTAGCTAAGTATGATGTACGAAAAGCTATAAATAGCGTGCTAATGTTCAATAAAAGGCATTCCAGAATTTTGCCCAAAACACACGAGTGTATAATCCGAATTTGGCTTGTGCTAGTCAAGTTTATTTTCCAAATTTGAGAGTTCCCTCAATATGAAGAGTTTGTGTTTTAGTGAGAGTTCCTAAAACTTAAACTTGTAGTTGTCGAATAGGTGAGAGTTCCCTAATCACTACTACGCCCAAACACGTGAGTGAGTGTTCCTCACTGTTATATCCTCAAGTAAAGGGTGAGAGTTCCCCTAAACTTTCTTAACACACATTCCCGATCATTTGTAATCAAGTTTCTCACCTTGCTTACACATCAACTATTTTTCAAATTTCTCATCAAAATAACCTAGAACTTCCACTAACATACCAATATAGCCTAGTTACAAGTGTTCATGCATTGAAAATGATCCTTAGAAGCATTTCACTAATGTCTAAATCGATGTTCGTGACTTTCAAGTGAAAGGGGGCCGGAAAGGGTTCTAACTCGCCTATTTTTCAAATTTCTTATCAAAATAACCTTGAACTTGCACTAACATACCAATATAGCCTAGTTCCAAGTGTTCATGCATTGAAAACGAGCCTTAGAAGCATTTCACTAAGTTTTCAATAGATGTTCGTGACATTCAAGTGAAAGGGGGCAGGAAAAGGTTCTAACTCGCCTATTTTTCAAATTTCTTATTAAAATAACCTTGAACTTGCACTAACATACCAATATAGCCTAGTCCCAAGTGTTCATGCATTGAAAACGTTCCTTAGAAGCATTTCACTAAGTTTTCAATAGATGTTCGTGACATTCAAGTGAAAGGGGGCAGGAAAGGGTTCTAACTCGCCTATTTTTCAAATTTCTTATCAAAACAACCTAGAACTTGCACTAACATTTCAATATAGCCTAGTTCCAAGTGTTCATGCATTGAAAACGAGCCTTAGAAGCATTTCACTAAGTTCTAAATCGATGTTCGTGACTTTCAAGTGAAAGGGGGCTAGAAAGAGTTCTAACTCGCCTATTTTTAAAATTTCTTATCAAAATAACCTAGAACTTGCACTAACATACCAATATAGCCTAGTCCCAAGTGTTCATGCATTGAAAACAATCCTTAGAAGCATTTCACTAAGGTCTAAATCGATGTTCGTGACTTTCAAGTGAAAGGGGGCCAGAAAGGGTTCTAACTCGCCTATTTTTCAAATTTCCTATCAAAATAACCTAAAACTTGAACTAAAATACCAATATAGCCTAGTTCCAAGTGTTCATGCATTGAAAACGAGCCTTAGAATCATTTCACTTAGGTCTAAATCGATGTTCGTGACTTTCAAGTGAAAGGGGGCCAGAAAGGGTTCTAACTCGCCTATTTTTCAAATTTCTTATCAAAATAACCTAGAACTTGCACTAACATACCAATATAGCCTAGTTCCAAGTGTTCATGCCTTGAAAACGAGCCTTAGAAGCATTTCACTAAGGTCTAAATTGATGTTCGTGATTCTCAAGGGAAAGAGGGCCGGAAAAGGTTCTCACTCGCCTATTTTTCAAACTTCTTATCAAAATAACCTATAACTTGCACTAACATACCAATATAGCCTAGTCCTAAGTTTTCATGCATTGAAAACGAGACTTAGAAGCATTTCACTAAGTTCTAAATCGATGTTCGTGACTTTCAAGTGAAAGGGGGCCGGAAAGGGTTCTACCTCGCCTATTTTTCAAATTTCTTATCAAAATAACCTAGAACTTGCACTAACATACCAATATAGTCTAGTTCCAAGTGTTCATGCATTGAAAACGAGCCTTAGAAGCATTTCACTAAGTTTTCAATCGATGTTCCTGACTTTCAAGTGAAAGGGGGCCAAAAAGGGTTCTAACTCGCCTATTTTTCAAATTTCTTATCAAAATAAGCTAGAACTTGCACTAACATACCATCATAGCCTAGTTACAAGTGTTTATGCATTGAAAATGAGCCGAAGAGAGCATTTCACTAAGGTCTAAATTGATGTTCGTGACTTTCAACTAAAAGGGGTCGGAAAGGGATCTACCTCGCCTATTTTTCAAATTTCTTACCAAATTAACCTAGAACTTGCACTAACATACCAATAGAGCCTAGTTCCAAGTGTTCATGCATTGAAAACAAGACTTAGAAGCATTTCACTAAGTTCTAAATCGATGTTCGTGACTTTCAACTGAAAGGGGTCAGAAAGGGTTCTACCTCGCCTATTTTTCAAATTTCTTATCAAAATGATGCGTGCATAAATGTGAACGACGAGCATGTTGAAGAATTATTCCAAGAAAGTCAAGAAAGCATGAATCTATACTTGGAAGCTTCCTCAATAGGTCAAACTTACTATCGGGGGCATCAAGACAAAGCCACGCTTTGTATGGTGGCGTTCTTGGGAGTTCTTGAAGCTTCTTGATAGTTCTTTAAGGTTTCTTTAAAAGCTTTCTTAGATTTTGGTCTACAAGTTTTTACCTTTCACTTGAAAGGGTTTTTCTTGGTTTAGACCTTAGGTTTCTTTATGTTCTTAATTATTTTTGTACGTGTGCGTAGTTAATTAAATTGGAGAATCGTGTAACGTTACTTGGCGCACAAGGTTAAGTTAGGTTTCCTATTTCAAGAGGGATTCCTACTCAAAATTGAAAGTGGCGGCTGCTTGGAGATCAAGGCAAAGTGGAAGACTTTTACTCAAGCTAGAACTCTAATGTGTTTAGAAAAAGTAGGAGTTTTACTCAAGCTAGAACTCTAATGTGTTTAGAAAAAGTAGGAGTTTTACTCAAGTTAGAACTCTAATATGCTTAGGAAGAGAAGGAGTTTTATTCTAGTTAGAGTTCTAATAGTCTTAGGAAAGGATTGCTATAAATACTCCATGTAATTCACGAATTCATTCATTCAGATTTTGAGCAATACAAAAAACACATTTATTTTGAGTGATATTTTGGTTGGATTACCTAAATATTTCTTTGGCTAACTTGCGAGTTGGTTGCTGTTTTGGGTGTTTTAGTTAAAACATTCATTGGTTTGATTAATTAAGTGGACTCTTAATTAATTAAACTCAGTTCTTGCCTAGTTCTTGGTGATTTATCTGTATAGGACGAAGCTTAGAACATATCCTTGTGATAACTTGGTTTTCGGATCAAGAATCACATCATCGTGGTATCAGAGCTGTTGGTGACGTTTGGCTTGGAATTTTTGGCTGAAATTTTGTGGGAGGATTCAGAAAACGTAGATCAACATTGTGTCAAAATTTCGTGTCAATCGGACGCGTAACGAAGTCTGTGCAACCTCAAACTTTTGAGATTGTTACACGGAGTTGCGATCTGGAGATCGGTTTTTATTTGCCTCAAGAATCAATCAAGATTCAATCTTTTAATCAAGATTTTTACATAAACTAACCTGGTTTGTGTAGGAGCAATGAGTGACGAAGAAATCCCAGGGATTCCAAGGGGTTTGAACCTTGATCAAGCGCATAACTTGCGAAGGGATCGTCAAATAGAGCGATTGTCACAACAATTGCAAGAAGTATTGGCTAGGCTTGACGAACGTGACAAAACTTCATCTTCAAGGAAGAACAAATCAGTTACAAGTTCTAGTTCAAGTGAAGATGAATATGAAAGGAGAAAAGCAAGTAGATCACGCCATAAAGATTCATCTTCAAGTGATGAACCTAGAAGGCATAGACGGAAGAACAAGGCCAAAGATGATGACCGAAATATAAGGTTAGATTTTCCGGAATTCAATGGTAGTATGCTAGACCCCGAAAAATATTTTGAGTGGGTTAGAAGAGCGGAAACACTCTTTGATTACAAGGAGTATGATGAACGAAAGAGGTGCAAACTTGCTGAATTAAAACTCACGGGTTATGCGAGTTTATGGTATGATAATCTCAAGAAAAAGAGACGCAAGGAGGGACGATCCAAGATCACTACTTGGACACAATTACAGAAATATATGAAGCGTCAATTTGTGCCCCATGAGTACGTGCAAGAAGTGTATCTCAAGATGCAGACTTTTAAGCAAGGAAATCAATCCGTGGAGGCTTATTTGTGTGAATTTGAGAAACTATGTTTATTGTGTGATTTAGAAGAAATTCTAGAGCACAAAATAGCACGTTTTATTGCAGGTTTGAACGAAAATGTTCAAGAGAAGATTGAATTGCACGAATACTATTCGTTTGAAGAAGTATGCAAGGCGGCCATTAAGGTTGAAAGACAATTCAAGGCCAAGAAGACCTCAAGTGTGAAGCCGTTCACACGCACGTTCACAAAGGCTAGTGACAAGCCTACCTTTGATAGGACTTCTTCTAATTCGTATGTTAAAGATAACAAACCCAGAAACGAAGCTAGCAAGAAGGTGACTGAAGATAGAAAATGTTTCAAATGTGGGAGTGTTGGCCATATAGCAAGCAATTGCTACTCAAAACGCACTATGACGGCTCAAGAATGGGAAGAAGAGAAAGCTAGGTGCGAGGGAAGTAGTGACATGGAGGTTGTGGTCGAGCAAGAACGTGATTTTGAAGAAGAGGAGGGTAGTGCCGAAGAGGTTGATGGTGAAACGCAAGGAAAGAGCTTGGTTCTAAGGAGAGCTCTTCACTCTAAACCTATGCCCGTTGAAGAGAATCAAAGAGAGAAAATCTTTTTAACAAGGTGCAAGGTGGAAGATCGATTGTGTGACGTAATAATAGACTCGGGAAGTTGCACAAATGTGGTGTCTACAACTTTGATCAACAAATTAGAGTGGCCTACAACCGATCACCCAAAACCTTACAAGCTACATTGGCTCAATGATGCTAGTGACGTAAAGGTAACGAAGCGAGCCCTAATCACCTTTTCAATTGGCAAATATCATGATAAAGTTTTATGTGATGTATGCCCCATGGATGCTTGTCATATCTTATTGGGTAGACCATGGCAATATGATAGATTTGTCAAGTTTAATGGTAGGACAAATGTGTATATAATTCGAAAAGGAAAGGGGGAAAAATCATATGCATTGAAACCACTTGTTGATCATAGAATTAACCCTAGTTCGAAAGGTGCATATTTAATTGGGGAAAAGGAGTTGGAGAAAGAGATCAACAATAACAATATGGTATATATTATGGTGGCTAACAATGTGCAAGTGAATGAAAGTAAACAAGAAAAGAGGCCCGTGGAATTAGAAGTGGTATTGCAAGAGTATTGTGATGTTTTTCCTAGTGAATTACCACCGGGATTACCACCAATTCGTGGTATTGAACATCAAATTGATCTTATTCCGGGAGCTCCACTACCTAACAAGGCAGCATATAGAAGTAATCCAGAAGAAACAAAGGAAATACAACGTCAAATAGAGGAATTGATGCAAAGAGGCTACGTGAAAGAGAGTATGAGCCCCTGTGCCGTGCCTGCATTGCTAGTTCCAAAAAAAGATGGGAGTTGGCGTATGTGCATTGATAGTAGGAGTGTGAACAACATAACCATCAAGTATAGATTTCCTATACCTAGACTTGATGATTTGTTAGACGAATTGCATGGTTCAAAGCTATTTTCCAAGATTGATCTTATGAGTGGCTATCATCAAATACGCATGAGGGAAGGAGATGAATGGAAGACGGCTTTCAAGACTAAAGTGGGGTTGTACGAGTGGTTAGTCATGCCTTTTGGTCTAACCAATGCGCCTAGTACATTTATGAGATTGATGAACGAGGTGTTGAAACCATTTCTTGGAAGGTTCGTAGTTGTTTACTTGGATGACATATTAATTTATTCTGAAAATTTCAATGATCATCTAATGCATTTGAGAAGCGTTTTTGAGGTTCTTAGGGAGAAGAAGTTGTACGCAAAATTGGAAAAATGTTATTTTCTTGTTCCTAGCGTGACGTTTCTAGGGTATGTAGTATCCAAAGATGGTGTGTCCGTGGATCAATCCAAGGTTGAAGCTATCAAGACTTGGCCCGTACCTACCAATGTGAGTGAAGTTAAATCGTTTCATGGTCTAGCGTCATTTTATAGAAGATTTGTGAAGAATTTTTCCACGATAGTTGCACCTATGACTGAATGCTTGAAGAAAGACAAGGGAAAATTCGAGTGGACCAAGGAAGCCCAACGTGCATTTGATTTGGTCAAAAGGAAGCTATGTGAAGCACCTGTACTTGCATTGCCGGATTTTTCACAACCATTTGAGGTAGAAACCGACGCTAGTGGTGTGGGGATTGGTGCCGTTTTGGTTCAAAAGAAGCGCCCTATTGCCTATTTTAGTGAGAAATTAAACGGTGCTAGATTGAACTATTCTACCTATGACAAGGAGTTTTATGCTATTGTGCGAGCATTGGACCATTGGAGTCACTATTTGCGCCCAAATCACTTTGTGTTGCATAGTGATCACGAAGCTTTGAAGTACATTCATGGTCAACAAAAATTGAACCCTAGACATGCTAAATGGGTAGAGTTTCTACAAGCTTTCAATTTTTCTTCAAAGTATAAAGAGGGGAAAGCAAATGTAGTGGCCGATGCACTATCTAGAAGACACACGTTACTTGGAGTATTGAATTGTAAACTACTTGGTTTCGAGTTAATCAAGGAGTACTATAAGGGGGACGTGGATTTCTCTACACTCCTAGAGGAGTGTTCCAAGGGGGCCGTAGGTTCCTATGTTTTACAAGACGGTTTTCTTTTCAAGGGGAATCGTTTGTGCGTGCCTAAGTGTTCTATTAGAGAATTAATAGTAAGAGAAGTGCATGGTGGAGGGATAGCGGGACATTTTGGCATAACGAAAACATTAACTATGCTCCAAGAGCATTTTTATTGGCCTAGAATGCTAGCGGATGTACAATCAATAGTTTCTAGGTGTGCAACATGTCAAAAAGCCAAGGCTACGTTTCATCAAGGCTTATATACGCCCTTGCCCGTGCCAGATTCACCTTGGGAAGACGTGTCTATGGATTTCGTAGTTGGTTTGCCAAGGACTCAAAGAGGAAAGGACTCAATCATGGTTGTAGTGGATCGATTTTCCAAGATGGCTCATTTCATACCTTGTCACAAAGTGGACGATGCTATGAAAGTGGCGGAATTGTATTTCAAGGAAGTGGTGAGACTACATGGGTTGCCGAACAGTATTGTGAGTGATCGTGATACAAAGTTCATGAGTTTCTTTTGGAAATCACTATGGAAGTTGGTGGGAACGAAGCTGTTATTTAGTACATCATATCACCCGCAAACGGACGGACAAACGGAGGTAACAAATCGAACTCTTGGTGTGCTTTTACGTGGACTAGTGAGCAAAACGCAAAAAGATTGGGATATTAAGCTTGCTCATGCCGAGTTTGCTTACAATAGATCACCTACTTATGCCACAAAACACACGCCATTTGAAGTTGTTTATGGTGTCAATCCAAGAATGCCCATTGATTTGATTGAAATTCCAAAAGGGGAATTAATTCATAAGGATGCCGAGGCTAAGATCAAGTACATGATGAAGCTACACGCACAAGTTAGAGCTAGGATTGAACGTGTCAATGAACTCTACAAAGCACGAGCTAACAAGAACAAAAAGCCACAAAGTTTTGAAGTTGGCGACTTGGTGTGGCTACACTTGAGAAAAGAAAGATTTCCTAGCAAAAGAAAGAATAAATTGATGCCAAGAAGTGAGGGGCCGTTCAAGATTATTGAGAAGATCAATGAGAATGCATATAAGCTTGAATTGCCGGGAGAATATGGTGTAAGCGCAACATTTAATGTTGGGGATTTGGTGAAGTATTTGCCAGATGATGCTATTGAAGATTTGAGGGCAAATTCTTTTGAAGAAGGGGAGGATGATGCGTGCATAAATGTGAACGACGAGCATGTTGAAGAATTATTCCAAGAAAGTCAAGAAAGCATGAATCTATACTTGGAAGCTTCCTCAATAGGTCAAACTTACTATCGGGGGCATCAAGACAAAGCCACGCTTTGTATGGTGGCGTTCTTGGGAGTTCTTGAAGCTTCTTGATAGTTCTTTAAGGTTTCTTTAAAAGCTTTCTTAGATTTTGGTCTACAAGTTTTTACCTTTCACTTGAAAGGGTTTTTCTTGGTTTAGACCTTAGGTTTCTTTATGTTCTTAATTATTTTTGTACGTGTGCGTAGTTAATTAAGTTGGAGAATCGTGTAACGTTACTTGGCGCACAAGGTTAAGTTAGGTTTCCTATTTCAAGAGGGATTCCTACTCAAAATTGAAAGTGGCGGCTGCTTGGAGATCAAGGCAAAGTGGAAGACTTTTACTCAAGCTAGAACTCTAATGTGTTTAGAAAAAGTAGGAGTTTTACTCAAGCTAGAACTCTAATGTGTTTAGAAAAAGTAGGAGTTTTACTCAAGTTAGAACTCTAATATGCTTAGGAAGAGAAGGAGTTTTATTCTAGTTAGAGTTCTAATAGTCTTAGGAAAGGATTGCTATAAATACTCCATGTAATTCACGAATTCATTCATTCAGATTTTGAGCAATACAAAAAACACATTTATTTTGAGTGATATTTTGGTTGGATTACCTAAATATTTCTTTGGCTAACTTGCGAGTTGGTTGCTGTTTTGGGTGTTTTAGTTAAAACATTCATTGGTTTGATTAATTAAGTGGACTCTTAATTAATTAAACTCAGTTCTTGCCTAGTTCTTGGTGATTTATCTGTATAGGACGAAGCTTAGAACATATCCTTGTGATAACTTGGTTTTCGGATCAAGAATCACATCACAAAATAACCTAGAACTTGCACTAACATACCAATATAGCCTAGTTCCAAGTGTTCATGCATTGAAAACGAGCCTTAGAAGCATTTCACTAAGTTTTCATTCGATGTTCGCGACTTTCAAGAGAAAGGGGGCTAGAAAGGGTTCTAACTCGCCTATTTTTCAAATTTCTTATCAAAATAAGCTAGAACTTGCACTAACATACCATCATAGCCTAGTTACAAGTGTTCATTCATTGAAAACGAGCCTTAGAAGCATTTCACTAAGGTCTAAATCGATGTTCGTGACTTTCAAGTGAAAGGGGGCCGAAAACGGTTCTAACTCGCCTATTTTTCAAATTTTTTATCGAAATAACCTAGAACTTGCACTAACATACCAATATTGCCTAGTCCCAAGTGTTCATGCATTGAAAACGAGCCTTAGAAGCATTTCACTAAGTTTTCAATCGATGTTCGTGACATTCAAGTGAAAGGGGGAGGGAAAGGGTTCTAACTCGCCTATTTTTCAAATTTCTTATCAAAATAACCTATAACTTACACTAACATACCAATATAGCCTAGTTACAAGTGTTCATGCATTGAATATGATGGAAATCCCAAAATAATTCATGAGTCAAAGGAGGTTTTGTTGACCCGTTATTTTGAGGATGGGCCGGTGGATAATTATTGGGCCCATGGACCGTTCATTTCGGGTCATGGTTATTCTAGTATTTCCACTTTGGGAAATTAGAATAATAAAATTAGTGGTGTTTCATGTAAATAAATAATGATTAATTAAGTAATTAAGTTAATTAGAGTAGGGTGAGTTGGCGTGGGTCCTTGTTGACGTGTGGAGAGAGTTGGAGTGATTTTTGTGTGCTGATTTATGTGGGGGTCCAAGGTGATTTTTTGGGGGACATTATGAACGTGATTTTGGGTAAAAAGAGGATTATTTTGCTGAAATAATGGCATGGGAAAGAGGGAATATTAGGGGATTTGGGAAAGATATGATCTGATTTGATTTTAGCTTGATTTAAGGAAGGTATGATCAGATTTGCATATCTTAAGATATTCTTTTGAATATGGTCGAAAATGGGATGGAAATAAATCAGATTTTCTGATTTTCTTCTCAAAATCAATTAAGAGATTTGAATCCCTTAAATTAAGGGATTTAATTTAATTAATTGATTTGTTCCTTAATGTTGGGCGTTTTTATGGCAAGGGGGTTGATTGAGATGATTCTTTTGGGCATAAATAAGGGAATAGCATGGAATTATGGGAGGTTTTGGATGGGTTCTTGACTAGGTGCGTCCAAGGCATTAAAGGAGGGATATTTTCTGATTTTCCTAGTCTAAATGGCATGTTTAATGGAGGGAAAGAAGACCTTGGTGCATGGAAGTTCTCCTTAAGTTATTAGCATGAATTAAGGATTAATTCCTTAAAACTCTCACACATTTTTGGATAGTTTATTTTGGACAAATTTAAGGGGAGTTACTAGGGTTTTGTCCACTATAAATAGGAGATGTATGTTTGTATTTCAAAGCAATCAATGAATGAATAAAGTTTGAATCTTGATATCTTTACTTGCAATATCATGTATTGAGTTGCTTGTGTTTTCCCAAGTTTTGCTTGAAGAATTTGTGAGAGAAGTGAGAGTTCCTTCTTTGCAAATTTTCTTGAATCTAATCATCCAAGTGAGTGTTCCTTGTGTGTAAGATTCATACTAGTAAAAGAGTGAGTGTTCCTCTTTTACATATCTTGATTGTTAGGTGAGTGTTCCCTACTATCAAAACCCTTTGTTTCTCTTCTACTTCTTATCAAAACCATAATTAAACCTATCCAAAGATCCACATCTATTTCTTTCCTTTTCCACCTAAAACACATATACATTTCTTTCTTAATTTCTAGCCAAAACACATTTCCAAGTCTTTTTCTAAACCCTACGAATCTGTTCTTTTTGTTAACCTATTTGTGATCCATTTTGTCTTGTAATTTCTAGTGTTCTTCATTAGATTTTACATCAGAAAATGAGCCTTAGAAGCATTTTACTAAGTTCTAAATCGATGTTCGTGATTTTCAAGGGAAAGGGGGCCGGAAAGGGTTCTAACTCGCCTATTTTTCAATTTTCTTGTCAAAATAACCTAGAACTTGCACTAACGTACCAATATAGCCTAGTCCCAAGTGTTCACGCATTGAAAATGAGACTTGGCAGCATTTCACTAAGGTCTAAATCGATGTTCGTGACTTTCAAGTGAAAGGGGGCCGGAAAGGGTTCTACCTCGCCTATTTTTCAAATTTCTTATCAAAATAACCTAGAACTTGCACTAACTGATGTGTAAGCAAGATGAGAAACTTGTTTACAAATGATCGGGAATGTGTGTTAAGAAAGTTTAGGGGAACTCTCACCCTTAACTTGAGGATATAACAGTGAGGAACACTCACTCACGTGTTTGGGCGTAGTAGTGATTAGGGAACTCTCACCTATTCGACAACTACAAGTTTAAGTTTTAGGAACTCTCACTAAAACACAAACTCTTCAATTTGAGGTAACTCTCAAATTTGGAAAATAAACTTGACTAGCACAAGCCAAATTCGTATCATACACTCGTGTGTTTTTGGCAAAATTCTCGAATGCCTTTCATTGATTATTAGCACGCTATTTATAGCTTTTTCGTACATCATACTAAGCTAAAACAAACAATAAACAGAAAGCTGAAAATAAGGGTAGATTAAGTGGCTCACAACCGTCCAACATAATCCCCGTAACAACTCATTATTTCTCTAACTAATAAAGCTTAAAACAAGGGAAGAATAGCTTAAAATAAGGGAAGAAACGTTCAGCAAATTGACTCCAAACTGCTGTTCAAATTCCTCCTTCAAAGTCGCCTTGAAATGCGCCAAATCGTTCAGCAAATTGACTTCAAATTGCTGTTCAAATTCGTCCTCCAAAGTAGCCTTGAAATGCGCTTTTTAAGCCTTCATTTAAGCTCTTTTATTTTGAATTTAAACCAGCTATAAACGCCCCTTAAAGTCTGCCTATATTCCTCCATTATTGAGGTAATTAGTTACGCTCAATACGGTGCAACCATTTGAGGACTTATATGGGCCGTGCATGCCAAAATCCCTAAGAGTAGTATTGAGGAGAGACTTGGACAAAATCAACTCCCTAACGTTCGACTCTTGGACTGGAATATTTGCACCTTGACCATTTTGGTCATCCTCCCCTTCTTCAAAGGGAATTGCCCTCAATTCTTCATCATTATAGTACGGTGCTAGATCCCCCACATTGAATGTGCTTGAGACGCCGTACTTTCTTCCCAAATCTACCTTGTAGGCATTGTCATTGATCTTTTTCACTATCTCAAATGGACCCTCGGCTCGTGGCATGAGCTTGTTCTTCCTTTGATTGGGAAATCTCTCCTTCCTCATGTAGATCCATACTAAGTCACCAACTTCAAAACGTTTCACATTTTTGACTCTCTTGTTGGCTTGCTTCTTATAGATTTCATTAGCCTTCTCGATGTTCTTCCTCACTTCTTTGTGGATTTTCACCATGAACTCGGCTTGTTCCTTGGCACCTCCATGCACGAATTTGTCTTTAGGCAAAGCTACGAGATCAATTGGAACATAGGGATTAGAACCATAGACTACTTCAAAAGGAGAATACTTTGTAGTAGCGCTAGGAGTTCTATTGTAAGCAAACTCGGCATGAGCGAGTTTGACATCCCAATCTTTGGTGCTTTTACTAACCAAGGTTCTAAGCAAAGAACCTAGTACCCTATTCACCACCTCGGTTTGGCCATCGGTTTGGGGGTGATGTGAGGTAGAAAACAGCAACTTGGTTCCCATAAGACGCCACAAAGACTTCCAAAAATGACTTTGGAACTTTGTATCTCGATCTGAAACAATTGTGCGTGGGACTCCATGGAAACGAACAATCCCATCAAAATATAATTTTGCCACCTTCATAGCATCCTCGGTTTTATGACAAGGGATAAAGTGAGCCATCTTTGAAAAACGATCAACTACCACCATGATTGAGTCCTTACCTCTTTGAGTTCTAGGTAAAGCCACAATGAAATCCATGCTTAGGTCTTCCCAAGGTCTCTCCGGAATTGGCAATGGCTTGTAAAGACCTTTGTGAAACACCATCTTTGCCCTTTGACAAGTAGAGCAACGCGCTACAACATGATGGACAGTAGATAGCATGTTAGGCCAATAAAAGTGAGCTTGAAGAAGCTCCATAGTCTTTTGAACTCCGAAATGGCCTGCTAGACCTCCTCCATGCGCTTCATGAATCAACAAGCTTTGAATCGGACATTTCGGAATGCATAACCTATTTCCCTTAAAAAGAAAATCATTTTGTAAGGAAAATAAATCATAACTTCCCTTCACGCATTTCTCCAAAATGCCCCTGAAATCATCATCTTCCTTGTAGTACTCTTTTATTAATTCGAACCCAAGGACTTTCGCTTCGACGACTCCAAGTAAAGTATGCCTTCGAGATAAGGCATCCGCAACAACATTCGCCTTTCCACTTTTGTACTTTGATGAGAAGTTAAATGTTTGCAAGAATTCCACCCACTTTGCATGTCTCGAATTCAACTTCTTTTGGCCATGGATGAATCTCAAAGATTCATGGTCAGAATGAAGTATGAATGGTTGTGGTCTCAAGTAATGCGACCAATGATCCAAAGCTCGCACCATTGCATAGAACTCCTTGTCATAGGTGGAATAATTCAGCTTGCCTTGGCTCAATTTCTCACTAAAGTAGGCAATAGGACGCCCTTCTTGAATCAACACGGCACCAATCCCCTTTCCGCTTGCATCACACTCAACTTCAAATGGTTTTGAAAAATCTGGAAGTGCTAGGACAGGTGTATTGCACATCTTCTCTTTGATCACTTCAAACGCCCTTTGAGCTTGAGGAGTCCACTCAAATGAGCCCTTCTTTGTGCACTCGGTGATAGGGGCCATTAGAGTGCTAAAATTGCGAATGAACCTCCTATAAAAGGAAGCTAATCCATGGAAAGAACGGACCTCCGTGAGTGTCTTTGGGCTAGGCCATGATTGAATAGCCTCAATCTTGCTAGGATCAACTTTCACACCTTCTCCTGAAATAATGTAACCAAGAAAAGTGACCTCATATAGCATAAAATTACATTTTTCAAGTTTTCCATACAATTTTTGTTCTTTCAAAACCGTGAAAACTTTAAATAAATGTATCAAATGTTCGTCCCCACTTTTGCTATAAATAAGGATGTCATCAAGGTACACCACCACGAACTTTCCAAGGAAAGGCCGCAACACCTCGTTCATCAACCTCATGAAAGTGCTAGGTGCGTTGGTGAGTCCAAATGGCATCACGAGCCACTCATACAAACCGTGCTTGGTTTTGAAAGCGGTCTTCCATTCATCTCCTTCTCTCATCCGAATTTGATGATACCCACTTCTCAAATCAACCTTTGAAAACCACTTCGAGCCGCTCAGTTCATCAAGCATGTCATCTAGCCTTGGAATTGGAAACCTGTACTTGATAGTAATATTGTTAACAGCCCTACTATCAATACACATACGCCATGTACCATCCTTTTTAGGGACCAAAAGAGCAGGAACAGCACACGGACTCATAGACTCACGTACATATCCCATACTCATCAACTCCTCAATTTGTCGTTGCAATTCCTTAGTTTCCATGGGATTACACCTATAGGCAGGTTTGTTAGGTAAAGGAGCACCGGGAATGAGGTCAATTTGATGTTCAATTCCCCTCACAGGTGGTAATCCTTTAGGTAATTCATCGGGAAAAACATCCTCAAAATCCTTAATCAATTGAGCCAATTTGGGGTTTTGACTCACAAAATTTTCGTGGACCTCTTTAGAGTACAACAAGTATAATTCATCCTCACCATCAATTTCCCTTTCAAATTCCTTAAGAGTAAGCAATGACACCTCCTTTGATTGTTTAGGATTTTGTGAAAATCGTGGGGGTGGTAAAGGGTGCAACTTTTTTTGTTTTCCTTGGTGAGTTATAGTGTAAGTGTTATGGTACCCATCATGTTGAGATTTTCGATCAGTTTGCCAAGGTCTACCAAGCAAAACGTGACAAGCATCCATAGACACAACATCACACAGTTGAGTATCATGATAAGACCCAATAGAAAAACTAACCATGCATTGTTTCCTAACCCCCGTGCTAGAACTAGAGTCCAACCAACTCAACTTGTAAGGATGTGGGTGATTTGTAGTTGTAAGACCAAGTCTAGTTATCAAGGTTTTGGAAACGGTGTTTGCCTCACTACCACTATCAACGATTAAATCACATACCTCGTCCTTAATCTTGCACTTGGTAATGAAAACATGTTGTCTTTGCGGTGCTAAGGGTTCCTCAACGTGAGCTTGTAACGCCCTCCTCACAACCAGATTTGTTTTGGTCTCTTCTTCGGGGAAACATTGCTCTTCCTCCTCGTCCCCTTCAGTAAAATTCACGTCCTCCACTTCTTCAACCTCGAAATCCTCCCAATTGATAGTTTGGTTAGCAATAAGCTTGACCTCTTGCATGGTCAAAGCTCTTGAATTTGGACAATCTTTCTTAAAGTGACCCCTTCCTCCGCATTTGTAACAAACAATGTCACTTATTCTGAAATCTTTCTTGTCCTTCTTAGGTGGATCGTTGGTTTTAACAAAAGAAGAACCATCTTTGACAGGGAAGGTTGGTCTTCGTGTCACTTGAGGGGTGACAATCGGCTTCTTCTTCTTCCTTCTTGAATCAAACTTGATTACAAGTTTGCACGCTTCAGCAAAGGTTAAATTGGTGTAACCTTCAAGTTTGTCTTGCAACTCTTGATCCAACCCAGCCACGAAACGTCCCATCTTGAGTTCTTCATTCTCCGTGATTTCACACACGATAGAAAGTCTGTCAAACTCTTTGATGTAGTCCTCAACCGATTCTCCATTTTGTTGCAAAGTGCTCCACTTCACGTATTGACTTTGCTTGTAATTGTGAGGAATAAAACGATCCCTCATCCTCTTCTTCAACTTGCTCCAAGTAGAAATGGTTGCCTTACCCTTAAGAGTACGCCCCCTTTGTTCTCCTTGTAGCCAATTATCTCCATAGCCTTTCAACTTCACCTTGGCTATCTTGTATTTTTGGAATTCCTCTTGAATATCCTTGTAGTCGAAGTACCTCTCCAAGGATTTCTCCCATTCCAAGTATTTTTCTGGATCAAGTGTCCCATCAAATGAAGGGACGTCCACTTTGAGACTCCTATCTTCCCTCCTAGGTGGAGGGTCTTCGCCTTGATCTCTCCTATCATGCTCGTTCATGAGCCTTGCCATCAAGGCAGCAAGGTTCCCTTGTAGATTGGCGTTGGTTTCGGCCAACCTCTCTTGACTAGCAATGGATCGATTAAGAGCTTCCAAAGCTGTCCTCAAGTCTTGATTCTCTCCCATGGTATGTAGGTATTCGACCCCTTTGGAAAAATTTAAGGAAATTTTTCCCCCTACCTGACGCGCCAAATGATGTGTAAGCAAGATGAGAAACTTGTTTACAAATGATCGGGAATGTGTGTTAAGAAAGTTTAGGGGAACTCTCACCCTTAACTTGAGGATATAACAGTGAGGAACACTCACTCACGTGTTTGGGCGTAGTAGTGATTAGGGAACTCTCACCTATTCGACAACTACAAGTTTAAGTTTTAGGAACTCTCACTAAAACACAAACTCTTCAATTTGAGGTAACTCTCAAATTTGGAAAATAAACTTGACTAGCACAAGCCAAATTCGTATCATACACTCGTGTGTTTTTGGCAAAATTCTCGAATGCCTTTCATTGATTATTAGCACGCTATTTATAGCTTTTTCGTACATCATACTAAGCTAAAACAAACAATAAACAGAAAGCTGAAAATAAGGGTAGATTAAGTGGCTCACAACCGTCCAACATAATCCCCGTAACAACTCATTATTTCTCTAACTAATAAAGCTTAAAACAAGGGAAGAATAGCTTAAAATAAGGGAAGAAACGTTCAGCAAATTGACTCCAAACTGCTGTTCAAATTCCTCCTTCAAAGTCGCCTTGAAATGCGCCAAATCGTTCAGCAAATTGACTTCAAATTGCTGTTCAAATTCGTCCTCCAAAGTAGCCTTGAAATGCGCTTTTTAAGCCTTCATTTAAGCTCTTTTATTTTGAATTTAAACCAGCTATAAACGCCCCTTAAAGTCTGCCTATATTCCTCCATTATTGAGGTAATTAGTTACGCTCAATACGGTGCAACCATTTGAGGACTTATATGGGCCGTGCATGCCAAAATCCCTAAGAGTAGTATTGAGGAGAGACTTGGACAAAATCAACTCCCTAACGTTCGACTCTTGGACTGGAATATTTGCACCTTGACCATTTTGGTCATCCTCCCCTTCTTCAAAGGGAATTGCCCTCAATTCTTCATCATTATAGTACGGTGCTAGATCCCCCACATTGAATGTGCTTGAGACGCCGTACTTTCTTCCCAAATCTACCTTGTAGGCATTGTCATTGATCTTTTTCACTATCTCAAATGGACCCTCGGCTCGTGGCATGAGCTTGTTCTTCCTTTGATTGGGAAATCTCTCCTTCCTCATGTAGATCCATACTAAGTCACCAACTTCAAAACGTTTCACATTTTTTACTCTCTTGTTGGCTTGCTTCTTATAGATTTCATTAGCCTTCTCGATGTTCTTCCTCACTTCTTTGTGGATTTTCACCATGAACTCGGCTTGTTCCTTGGCACCTCCATGCACGAATTTGTCTTTAGGCAAAGCTACGAGATCAATTGGAACATAGGGATTAGAACCATAGACTACTTCAAAAGGAGAATACTTTGTAGTAGCGCTAGGAGTTCTATTGTAAGCAAACTCGGCATGAGCGAGTTTGACATCCCAATCTTTGGTGCTTTTACTAACCAAGGTTCTAAGCAAAGAACCTAGTACCCTATTCACCACCTCAGTTTGGCCATCGGTTTGGGGGTGATGTGAGGTAGAAAACAGCAACTTGGTTCCCATAAGACGCCACAAAGACTTCCAAAAATGACTTTGGAACTTTGTATCTCGATCTGAAACAATTGTGCGTGGGACTCCATGGAAACGAACAATCCCATCAAAATATAATTTTGCCACCTTCATAGCATCCTCGGTTTTATGACAAGGGATAAAGTGAGCCATCTTTGAAAAACGATCAACTACCACCATGATTGAGTCCTTACCTCTTTGAGTTCTAGGTAAAGCCACAATGAAATCCATGCTTAGGTCTTCCCAAGGTCTCTCCGGAATTGGCAATGGCTTGTAAATCGATGCATTCAAAACGAGACTTAGAAGCATTTCACTAAGTTCTAAATCGATGTTCGTGACTTTCAAATGAAAGGGGGCCGAAAAGGGTTCTCACTCGCCTATTTTTCAAATTTCTTATCAAAATAACCTAGAACTTACACTAACATACCAATATAGCCTATTTACAAGTGTGCATGCATTGAAAACGAGCCTTAGAAGCATTTCACTAAGTTCTAAATCGATGTTCGTGACTTTCAAGTGAAAGGGGGTCGGAAAGGGTTCTACCTTGCCTTTTTTTCAAATTTCTTATCAAAATAACCTAGAACTTACACTAACATACCAATATAGCCTAGTTACAAGTGTTCATGCATTTAAAACGAGCCTTAGAAGCATTTCACTAAGGTCTAAATCGATGTTCGTGATTTTCAAGGGAAAGAGGGCCGGAAAGGGTTCTAACTCGCCTATTTTTCAAATTTCTTATCAAAATAACCTAGAACTTGCACTAACATACCAATATAGCCTAGTTCCAAGTGTTTATGCATTGAAAACGAGTCTTAGAAGCATTTCACTAAGTTCTAAATCGATGTTCGTGACTTTCAAGTGAAAGGGGGCCGAAAAGGGTTCTCACTTGCCTATTTTTCAATTTTCATATCAAAATAACCTATAACTTGCACTAATATACCAATATAGCCTATTCCCAAGTGTTCATGCATTGAAAACGAGACTTAGAAGCATTTCACTAAGTTCTAAATCGATATTCGTGACATTCAACTGAAAGGGGGCCAGAAAGGGTTCTCCCTCGCCTATTTTTCAAATTTCTTATTAAAATAACCATGAACTTACACTAACATACCAATATAGCCTAGTTCCGATTGTTCATGCATTGAAAACGAGCCTTAGAAGCAATTCACCAAGTTTTCAATCGATGTTCGTGACTTTCAAGTGAAAGGGGGCCGGAAAAAGTTCTAACTCGCCTATTTTTCAAATTTCTTTACACAACAACCTAGAACTTGCACTAACATACCATTATAGCCTATTTAAAAGTGTGCATGCATTGAAAACGAGACTTAGAAGCATTTCACTAAGGTCTAAATCGATGTTCGTGATTTTCAAGGGTAAGGGGGCCGGAAAGGGTTCTAACTCGCCTATTTTTCAAATTTCTTATCAAAATAACCTAGAACTTGCACTAACATACCAATATAGCCTAGTTCCAAGTGTTCATGCATTGAAAACGAGCCTTAGAAGCATTTTACTAAGTTTTCAATCAATGTTCGTGACTTTCAAGTGAAAGGGGGCCGGAAAGGGTTCTTACTCGCCTATTTTTCAATTTCATTATCAAAATAACCTAGAACTCACACTAACATACCAATATAGCCTAGTTACAAGTGTTCATGCATTGAAAACGACCCTTATAGCCTAGTTACAAGTGTTCATGCATTGAAAACAATCCTTGGAAGCATTTTACTATGGTCTAAATCGATGTTCGTGACTTTCAAGTGAAAGGGGGCCGAAAAGGGTTCTAACTCGCCTATTTTTCAATTTTCTTATCAAAATAACCTAGAACTTGCAATAACATACCAATATAGCCTAGTCCCAAGTGTTCATGCATTCAAAACGAGACTTAGAAGCATTTCACTAAGTTCTCAATCGATGTTCATGACTTTCAAGTGAAAGGGGGTCGGAAAGGGTTCTAACTCGCCTATTTTTCAAATTTCTTATCAAAATAACCTAGAACTTGCACTAACATACCAATATAGCCTATTCCAAGTGTTCATGCATTGAAAACGAGCCTTAGAAGCATTTCAATAAGTGACCAGAATGATCAAGGTGCGAATATTCCAGTCCAAGAGTCGAACGTTAGGGAGTTGATTTTGTCCAAGTCTCTCCTCAATACTACTCTTAGGGATTTTGGCGTGCACGGCCCATATAAGTCCTCAAATGGTTGCACCGTATTGAGCGTAACTAATTACCTCAATAATGGGGGAATATAGGTTGATTTAATGCAGACTTTAAGGGGCGTTTCTAGCTGGTTTAATTTCGAAATAAAAGAGCTTAAATGAAGGCTTAAAAAGCGCATTTCAAGGCTACTTTGGAGGACGAATTTGAACAGCAATTTGAAGTCAATTTGCTGAACGATTTGGCGCATTTCAAGGCGACTTTGAAGGAAGAATTTGAACAGCAATTGGGGTCAATGTGCTGAACGTTTCTTCCCTTATTTTAAGCTATTCTTCCCTTGTTTTAAGCTTTATTAGTTAGAGAAATAATGAGTGGTTATGGGGATTATGTTGGACGGTTATGAGCCACTTAATCTACCCTTAGTTTCAGCTTTCTGTTTTATTGTTTGTTTTAGCTAAGTCTGATGTACGAAAAGCTATAAATAGCGTGCTAATAATCAATGAAAGGCATTCCAGAATTTTGCCCAAAACACAGGAGTGTATAATCCGAATTTGGCTTGTGCTAGTCAAGTTTATTTTCCAAATTTGAGAGTTCCCTCAATTTGAAGAGTTTGTGTTTTAGTGAGAGTTCCTAAAACTTAAACTTGTAGTTGTCGAATAGGTGAGAGTTCCCTAATCACTACTACGCCCAAACACGTGAGTGAGTGTTCCTCACTGTTATATCCTCAAGTTAAGGGTGAGAGTTCCCCTAAACTTTCTTAACACACATTCCCGATCATTTGTAATCAAGTTTCTCACCTTGCTTACACATCATTTGCCGCGTCAGGTAGGGGGAAAATTTCCTTAAATTTTTCCAAAGGGGTCGAATACCTACATACCATGGGAGAGAATCAAGACTTGAGGACAGCTTTGGAAGCTCTTAATCGAATACCTACATACCAATATAGCCTAGTTACAAGTGTTCCTGCATTGAAAATGATCCTTAGAAGCATTTCACTAAGGTCTAAATCGATGTTCGTGACTTTCAAGTGAAAGGGGGCCGGAAAGGGTTCTAACTCGCCTATTTTTCAAATTTCTTATCAAAATAACCTAGAACTTGCACTAACATACCAATATAGCCTAGTTCCAAGTGCTCATGCCTTGAAAACGAGCCTAAGAAACATTTCACTAAGTTCTAAATCGATGTTCGTGACTTCCAAGTGAAAGGGGGCCAGAAAGGGTTCTAACTCGCCTATTTTTCAAATTTCTTATCAAAATAACCTAGAACTTGCACTAACATTTCAATATAGCCTAGTTCCAAATGTTCATGCATTGAAAACGAGCCTTAGAAGCATTTCACTAAGGTCTAAATCGATGTTTGTGACTTTCAAGTGAAAGGGGGCCAGAAAGGGTTCTAACTCGCCTATTTTTCAAATTTCTTATCAAAATAACCTAGAACTTGCACTAACATTTCAATATAGCCTAGTTCCAAGTGTTCATGCATTGAAAACGAGCCTTAGAAGCATTTCACAAAGTTCTAAATCGATGTTCGTGACTTTCCAGTGAAAGGGGGCTAGAAAGGGTTCTAACTCGCCTATTTTTCAAATTTCTTATCAAAATAACCTAGAACTTGCACTAACATACCAATATAGCCTAGTCCCAAGTGTTCATACATTGAAAACGACCCTTAGATGCATTTCACTAAGTTTTCAATTGATGTTCGTGACATTCAAGTGAAAGGGGGCAGGAAAGGGTTCTAACTCGACTATTTTTCAAATTTCTCATCAAAATAACCTAGAACTTCCACTAACATACCAATATAGCCTAGTTACAAGTGTTCATGCATTGAAAATGATCCTTAGAAGCATTTCACTAAGGTCTAAATCGATGTTCGTGACTTTCAAGGGAAAGGGGGCCGGAAAGGGTTCTAACTCGCCTATTTTTCAAATTTCTTATCAAAATAACCTTGAACTTGCACTAACATACCAATATAGCCTAGTTCCAAGTGTTCATGCATTGAAAACGAGCCTTAGAAGCATTTCACTAAGTTTTCAATAGATGTTCGTGACATTCAAGTGAAAGGGGGCAGGAAAGGGTTCTAACTCGCCTATTTTTCAAATTTCTTATCAAAATAACCTTGAACTTGCACTAACATACCAATATAGCCTAGTCCCAAGAGTTCATGCATTGAAAACGTTCCTTAGAAGCATTTCACTAAGTTTTCAATAGATGTTCGTGACATTCAAGTGAAAGGGGGCAGGAAAGGGTTCTAACTCGCCTATTTTTCAAATTTCTTATCAAAATAACCTAGAACTTGCACTAACATTTCAATATAGCCTAGTTCCAAGTGTTCATGCATTGAAAACGAGCCTTAGAAGCATTGCACTAAGTTCTAAATCGATGTTCGTGACTTTCAAGTGAAAGGGGGCTAGAAAGGGTTCTAACTTGCCTATTTTTCAAGTTTCTTATCAAAATAACCTAGAACTTGCACTAACATACCAATATAGCCTAGTTACAAGTGTTCATGCATTGAAAACAATCCTTAGAAGCATTTCACTAAGGTCTAAATCAATGTTCGTGACTTTCAAGTGAACGGGGGCCGGAAAGGTTCTAACTCGCCTATTTTTCAAATTTCCTAACAAAATAACCTAGAACTTGCACTAAAATACCAATATAGCCTAGTTCCAAGTGTTTATGCATTGAAAACGAGCCTTAGAAGCATTTCACTAAGGTCTAAATTGATGTTCGTGACTTTCAAGTGAAAAGGGGCCAGAAAGGGTTCTAACTCGCCTATTTTTCAAATTTCTTATCAAAATAACCTAGAACTTGCACTAACATACCAATATAGCCTAGTTCCAAGTGTTCATGCCTTGAAAACGAGCCTAAGAAACATTTCACTAAGTTCTAAATCGATGTTCGTGACTTTCAAGTGAAAGGGGGCCAGAAAGGGTTCTAACTCGCCTATTTTTCAAATTTCTTATCAAAATAACCTAGAACTTGCACTACCATTTCAATATAGCCTAGTTCCAAGTGTTCATGCATTGAAAACGAGCCTTAGAAGCATTTCACTAAGTTCTAAATCGATGTTCGTGACTTTCCAGTGAAAGGGGGCTAGAAAGGGTTCTAACTCGCCTATTTTTCAAATTTCTTTTCAAAATAACCTAGAACTTGCACTAACATTTCAATATAGCCTAGTCCCAAGTGTTCATGCATTGAAAACGACCCTTAGATGCATTTCACTAAGTTTTCAATTGATGTTCGTGACATTCAAGTGAAAGGGGGCAGGAAAGGGTTCTAACTCGACTATTTTTCAAATTTCTCATCAAAATAACCTAGAACTTCCACTAACATACCAATATAGCCTAGTTACAAGTGTTCATGCATTGAAAATGATCCTTAGAAGCATTTCACTAAGGTCTAAATCGATGTTCGTGACTTTCAAGGGAAAGGGGGCCGGAAAGGGTTCTAACTCGCCTATTTTTCAAATTTCTTATTAAAATAACCTTGAACTTGCACTAACATACCAATATAGCCTAGTTCCAAGTGTACATGCATTGAAAACGAGCCTTAGAAGCATTTCACTAAGTTTTCAATAGATGTTCGTGACATTCAAGTGAAAGGGGGCAGGAAAGGGTTCTAACTCGCCTATTTTTCAAATTTCTTATCAAAATAACCTAGAACTTGCACTAACATTTCAATATAGCCTAGTTCCAAGTGTTCATGCATTGAAAACGAGCCTTAGAAGCATTTCACAAAGTTCTAAATCGATGTTCGTGACTTTCCAGTGAAAGGGGGCTAGAAAGGGTTCTAACTCGCCTATTTTTCAAATTTCTTATCAAAATAACCTAGAACTTGCACTAACATACCAATATAGCCTAGTCCCAAGTGTTCATACATTGAAAACGACCCTTAGATGCATTTCACTAAGTTTTCAATTGATGTTCG